>CM060924.1:703394981-704594981 GCA_030737875.1 Allium sativum | reverse complement strand
CTAGATCCCAAAATTCATAATTTTCTGAATCAATATGTGAGAGTGGCAAAGGAAAACGTGTTTTAACAGTTTAAATTGAATTGGATCGACCAGAAAATGGCAATTTTCAAACGATCTTCAAATTTTACGAAATTAGTTTTGTTAGGACCGTATCGTCAAAACATAGCCAGATAAATTTTTCTGGAATTTTTAGAGTCCGTATGTGGCCACGGTAAATTAAAATGTGCGTTCAAACTCAATATATGTAGATTTATATTTTAATTTAAATGAAAATTGATCAGAACACTCGAATTGGCTTGCGAAACATAGCCCATTGTGTTCAGAATGGGGGTAATTAGCTAGGGGCGACAGTTGTTGGGTATTGTTTGGAGATCGAAATAAAAAGTTACTTTTTGGGAAAAGAAAAAAATATAATAATTAAATAATAATATAAAGTCAAACACCCTCAAACTCTTCTCTTTCTCTTTCCCGTCAGTTTTAAAAGAAGAAGAAAAATACCCAATCGAACTCACGCTGAAGCCCACCGTCGCCCCTTCCTCCCGTCGCGCCCCCTCCCCACTCTCGCGTTAGGCGCTATCGGTGAGATCCCCCCTTCCCTTCGCCTCTCCCTCCTCCCCCCTGAAACCCTAGTGCAGCTGCTCCCAAACCCCATGTTCCCACCGACTGTCCAGCTCCGCCCAGGTGCCTCCGCCGCGAGGTTCCCCCCCCTCAGCCACTGATGAACAGAGAAGACTCCCCCCTTGGCAAATCCGATTTAATGTAAGTTTTTATTTTAGTTAATTTAGTTGTTTAGGTTATTTATTTAAAAGTAATTAGTTTATTAGAAATAGGGCTTTTATATTGTTTTTAAAATAAAGATTTGATTTTTATTTATATTTTTAACATATAAAAATTTTGATCTTTATTTATATGTACAAGGATATAAAAATATAATTTTTATCATATGAAGTGATATAGAAAATTTTGATTTTAATCCCTAGATAGATACGGTTTTTATGTGTAGAAAGTAACAATTTTTATGAATATAAAGCTTAGGCTTTTAAAAATAAAAAGATACGATTTTACCATATGAAAAGATTTGATTTTTATAAAATAAAAAGAATAAATTTTTGTGTAAGAAAATATTAGATCTTTATAGGAGAAAGGATTAGATCTTTATAGAAGAAAAGATTAGATTTTTAAATATGTAAAAATATGGTCTTTGGTTAAGAAAAAACCGTTGGCTATGTAAAAATATGATTTTTAGTTAACTAAAAATATAAATTTTAGCAAATAAAGATATTATTTTTATATGAGTAGCGGTATAAAAATAGTGATTTTTAATATGAACATTGTAGAGAAGACTGCGTTGGAATGTCAGACAAATCCCGACTGTTATGAGATTCAGAGATAAAACTGGAGGAGTGGATCCCAAAGGTGAAAATTCCTCACTATAATTTTTCAATACAGTTATTTATTTTATAACTGCATATTTGAACTATTCCCCTTCGTCCACAGACCATGGATGACTTGTGTGATTGTTTAGTTTGGTTGATTGGATTGTTTGGTTGAATTTGGTTTGGAAAATGAAATGGAATTGATTAGATTGGTATGTGTATAGCGCAGGCCATTATTAGACTGGGAATAAGGCTAGGCCTTATCCCGTTTCTAGCATCGTGTCGTTATGCCGCTGAAATTTTCTAAAATATGTTAGAACAATAAAAATATCATTTTTATTGTGTAAATGAACCGAATAAATATTTTATCATCAAAAATATAATTTTTAACGTTGATATGAATAAAATAAATATTCATTTACAAATCAGACGATTTGTTTATGTACACCTATTTTCTGATATGGATTGGGACGATATATTTTGCACATTGCCCAACTGCACAAATAAAACCTGTGTTTGATTGGTTGAAACCCCACATGGGTATTGGGATGAAATTGGACATACACTAATCCCAATAATTAGTTGTATGTCGATCGATTGATTGACAGACTGCTATAAGCGTTAAATATTTATATTTGATGCTTATGCAGTGTAGAAAGCCCTTTGGATGATGGTTGACTGTGTTTAGTTGTTGTTGTGAACATATGTGTACCAAATCCATATAAATAAAATTATATGGTAATTGACTGTGTTTGATTCCAGTTCAGAAAGAATGAATATTTCAAAATAACGATTATTTTAAAATAATGAATATTTTAAAAATAATATTCAGTAAAAGGTCAAAATCTGATTTTGATGTCCGATTTGGGATGGACACGAAAATATTTAAATATATAAAGCCGTGTTGATTAGATTAACGCCATTTTGACGTAAATGATATTTATATCGATTTTATTCATTTTTATAATGAATATCGAAAAAGGAATTGATTTCAAAATTTATTATTTTGAAAATATTATCATTTATATATCGATGATATGGAATATTCAGTTTTGATTTGAAATTGAATATGAAGTTGAAATCATTTTGAAAACGAATTTAAAATGATTTATAAAATACGTTTTAAACGGAAATCGATGAAATATATATTATATATCATGGCCTGAATAGAACACGCCGCGAAGCAGTAGTTCGTAAATTTCGACCATTGACTTCGTATGGACATTACGGGAGATCCGACCGTTGGATTCTCCTAAAACCGTAACCGTTGGGTTCGTATCGAAAAAAGCTTTCTAAAGAATACAATAATTAGAAATCTAATGGTTGGATTTGGAATTATGTCCAAATCAAATTTGGAAAAGGTCGCTGTAAGTGCAGTTCGACGGCCGTTTATGGAAATCGACTGTACGGGCCTTGGTAAAATTATTAAAAATATCAATAATTAGTGTAAAATCATAAGAAATGATTTGGAAAGATTTAGGATGAAAAATCCCATATTTGAAAAGATAAAAATAGATTTTTATCGAAATGAACTAGTTTTGAGCTAGAACTGTAATCCAATTATTTTTAAAATAAATAAACTGGATTTTAAATGGTTTTAAAAATAACCAAAATACTTAATATATAAATTGGAAATGGATTTGGATCGAAATTGTCTTCGGAATGTTTTGATGTTGGATTTCGGGATTATACCGATATTATTATGGAAATTTGAAAGATATATTTATATCGTTATTTCCAATATGATATTTGTTGGTTGTAGAATTTGATATTGAATATAAGCCGATGTATTTTCTATTCAGAGCCTTGTATTTAATATCAAATTGGATTTTGGGTTTGTCGTGAACTGAGTTTTAAATGACACCGTTCTTAAACCCAGTATGAAAAGAATAAATCTTTCAATTAAGATTATTGGAGTTTCCAGTTAATTAACATTTAATTGGAATAAAATGGAATGTGAATTGTGTTTATCGTGAATTGTGTTTTAGCGACATTCGTTCTTTAACCCGATTTACAGTGAAATGTGATTTGGAATTTATAAATCTGTTGTTAAGATTTAAAGGAGATTTTCCAAAGTAAAGTTTTCCAATTTAACATATTAAATTGGAATGGAATGGAATTTGATTTGGTAATAATCGAAGTGAATTTCTGTGGAGGAAGACTGCTAATATATATGGAATTTAAAAGGCTTTGCCGTTATTCCATTTATATTATTAGTCGGATATGGAAGTTTATATCGATAATATATATTGATCTGTTTTCCGTGAAGATTCCATAATTAATGGAATGTGATTTTGGGTTTATCGTGAGCTGTGTTTTAAATGACATTAGTTCTTTAACCTTGTAAAAGATAAGATATATTTCTTAACTTTGAATAATCATTAAGTAATGATTTTTGGAAATTAAAACTGAGTTAGAGTTTTAATGAATCTTTAAATAGATTGAAAGGTGAATTCGATAACAAAAATTATCAAATTCAAGAAATGGTCGAGAATGGAGTATCACGAGTTATTCTCCAAGCGATAGTTAAATCTTTAATTAGATTCGAACGTAAAATGGTAATTAATTTTACCGATAACACTGTGGTGTTAGATATGAAGTATTACCAGTTTTGCTTCATGGGATGAATAGGTTGGGATTGGGAAATAAAACAAATGATTACTTCGGTAAGGCTCGTTAATCCCGATTAGTTTGAATAAACCATAATTTGGTTTGAATTGAAATCCAAAAGAAGATTAAAGAATAAATTTAAAGAATTTATCTTTGATAAAATTAATGGGAACCTTTCCCAAAGTATAAGAATATTTGAATAAAGGAATATTCTGGATTGGAATGAGGCGTATGTTGTGTTTTTATAGCATTGTTTATTATATACGCGAGTTATTCAGAAAGACCGGGTTTATCCCATTCTGAATAACTGATTCGACGATATGTCGAGGATGAAGATGGTGGTCGAAGACCGGAGGTCTTCACATCGTTTGGATGATTACTGATGTCTTGATTGGGCTGTACACCCAAGACAAGGTAATAAGTGGTGATCGTCCAGACGTACTTGGAGATCGACCAGATTTGCGAGGACCTCTCTCCTGTATTGGACATACGGGAGAGGAATAAGGTGCCTCCGGTTTCGTTCAGACCCGGAACGAACTTGTAAATGGATTGTGTGTCTGACATTGGATTTTATTCTATGTTGATTGATTTCTATTAAATATATATCTATTTGGCAGCGGAGAATTTATTCTCTTGCTTAACGCCCTTCTCTGAGACGTACGAGCTCAGAGGTTATATATCGATAGATATCAGTCGCATGGCATGAATTGCCTATGTGGCATGCTGAGATGCAAATGATCAAGGCTTCTGTTGAAAAGCAGAGTCTTGTGGTTGGAGATAAAAGCACGACTTTAATATAGCGTAGCTTTGTGTAGCGTTAATTCGCAAGCCTCACACCCCGGTATGAACCAGAAACGGGAGAGGACAGCAGGGAGGGCATTGCGTTTCCTTCTAGATAGGAGTGGTGTCAGCGTTTTACCAGCCCTGACATTTTACTCATTTGGATGTTGCATATTTTTCTTATTACTTGATGAATAGTGAGGCGCCTCAGATTGAACGACTACTGCGGGAGCTGATGCAGTCATTTGGCTCATTTACGCCCCATAGGGCGTGGAAACGCATGCTCAGGAATCATTAATTCACCATTGCACTTAGTGTGGACCGGCCCTGCATGTTATGTAATAACCCGGAAATCCGAGCCAATTTAAAAAATTTATTTTGGCAATTTCGATGAATTTTGAATATTTAAAATGATTTATTTTAAATAATAACGACGAGAAATTTATTTTGAATAGAATTAGAATGAATATATTTATTTAGATCGTCATTAGAATATAAATATTTTATTTTAATTATAAAAGGAATTGAAAATGGCGCGGTAGTTCGAAAATTCGTTTTCAAATGAATGTACAGGATTCAAAATAAACCGGATTTTAGCGAAACAAAAAATATTAGAATCTAATTGAAAATATCTTACCAACGAATCCGAAAAATTGAAATTTCATAGCGGGGATAAAAAGTTATGCCCAGTTGAAAATTCAGAATAGTCGTTGTGGAATTCTGGCCCTTAAAAATGGAAATTTTGCAAACGACCTCTGTTTTCGATGAAACCACTTTTGTTGGATCCGTGATGTCAAGTTATTGCTAGGTTTCAAAATTCATAATTTTCTGAAGCAATATGTGAGCGTGGCGAAGTTAAACGCATTTGACCAGTTTTAGTTGATTTTAATCGACTGGAAAATGGCCATTTTTCAAACGATCTTCAAATTTGATAAAATTGGTGTTGTTAGGACCGTATCGTCAATACCAAGCTAGAAATAATTTTCTGGAATTTATAGGGTCAGTATGTGGCCTTGGTAAATTGAAATGTGCGTTCAAATTCAATATATAGAGTTATATTTTGATTTTGACGAAAACTGAACGAATCGGCTTACGAAACAGATCCCATTGTGTTCAGAATGGGGGTAATTAGCTAGGGACGACAGTCGGTGAGTTTGATTTGGAGTTAAAATGAAAAAGTAACTTTTTTTAGAAAATTAAATAAATATATACTTTTATATATATGCCCCTTCTATTTCTCTCCTTCCTCAAAGTCAAACACGCAGAACAAAACAAAAGAAAAAAAACAACAAACGCGAATTCGATCCCGTCGGCCCCAGCAGACGACCGCCGCACTTCCCCGACCACGCCCCTCCTCTACCCTCTCTCCTCTCTCTTTTCTCCAATTCTAATCCCCCTCAACCCAAAACCCTAGAGAAGCCAAGAGAGCTGTCGCCGCCTCCACAACAGTCCCGCCCCCGCCCACCGCCACATCTCCGACCACCGCAACACCCCATTGCCCCCTTCGACCAAATCAGTGAGTTTCCCCTTTCCCTTTTCTTTATTTTATTTTATTTTATTTTATTTATAATTAGGTAATAACATGTTTATTTAAACTGAATTCAGCATTGATGTTTAATTCTGAAAAGAGACAGTTTTTATATACATACAGATAAGATTCTCTAGCAAATAAAATTAGATTTTTATATGTATGATTAGCAATTAAAATTAGATTTTTGTATGTATGATTAGCAAACAAAAATTTAATTTTTTTTATGTATACATAGAATAAAAATTTGATCTTTTATATATACATAGGATAAAAATTTGATTTTTTATATTTACATAGAATAAGAATGATAAGATTTTTATTTAGAGAAAAAATGATCTTTATATAGTAGAGATTATAAAAATATGATCTTTATATAGTAGAGATTATAAATATGATTTCAGTTTATGATAATATGGTTTTAACTATATAAAAGGTAAGAACATTATTATAAAAATATAGTTTTTATAGGAATGCCATAGAAATAAAAGAAAAAGATTTGATTTTTAGTTTAGAGAAAGATTATATTTTTCATGATAGAAAAATGAGATTTTTGTTGATAGAAAAATATAATTTTTATATATATAGTGAGGGAAAAATATAATTTTTATGATATGTACAATGATATAAAAATAGGATTTTTATAATGTAAACATTGTGTTAAGGATGTGATTTTTACACATATGGATTGGAAATAAAAATATAATTTTTATTATGAACAGCGTGGTAAGGACTGCATTGGAATTTCAAACAAATCCAAATGGTTCAGAAGTTCAGAAGTAAAACTGGCGGAGTGGAACCCAATATATGAGAACTCCTCACTTTTATTTTAATTTCTAGTTTGAAATATATACTAGGATGCAGACGGTGCTTAGCAGCACCCGACACCCGTCGTCCACAGACCATGGATGACTTGTTTGTTTGATTGATGTGTTGTGAAAATTTATTGTGTGATATGGATTGAATAAATATTTTATAGTAAACAATATAAATTTTAACATGTATATAAAATAAATATTTATAAACAAATCGAACGATTTGTTTATGTACACACATTTGAATGATATTGATTGGGACGATAAATTTTACACATCGCCCGACTGCACAAATAAAACCTGTGTTTGATTGTTTGAAACCCCACACGGGTATTGGGGTGAAATTGGACATACACTAATCCCAATAATTAGCTGTATGTCGATCGATTGACAGACTGTGTAAGCGTTGAATATTTATATGCAATGCTTATACAGTGTAGAATGCACTCTGGATGATGGATTGTTGTTTTCATTGTTGTTATACACATTTGTTGTGTGAAATCCATATAATCAACATTATATGGTAATTGACTGTGTCTGATTCCAGTTTAGAATTATCAAATATTTTAAAATAATATTCAGTGAATATTGAAATGTGAAGCCGTGTTAAGTAGTTAAACGCCATTTTAACACGAGCGGGAATTTTGTCGATTTTATTCATTTTACAATGAATATCGAAAGTGATTTCAAAATCTGATATTTTGAAATGATTTGAAATTCGAATTAAATTGAAAAGAATTGAAATTTGAATTTTATTGAAAAGAATTGAAATTCGAATTAAATTAAAAAGAATTGAAATTTGAATTAAATTGAAAAGAATTGAAATTCGAATTAAATTGAAAAGATTTGAAATTCGAATTAAATTGAAAAGATTTGAAATTCGAATTAAATTGAAATGATTTGAAATTCGAATTAAATTGAAATGATTTGAAATTCGAATTAAATTGAAATGATTTGAAATTCGAATCAAATTGAAATTCGAATTAAATTGAAATAGAATTGAAATCGTTTTGAATTGAATTTAAAATGGATTGAAATTGAATTGAAATCGATTTGAATTGAAATCGATTTAAAATGAATTTAAAACGAATTTATATTGGAAAATTCAATTTTGATTTGAATTTGAGATGGAAGTTGAAATCGTTTTGAAAATGAATTTAAAACGATTTATAAAATACATTTTAAAAGGAAATCGACGAAATATATATAATATATATATTATATATAATGGCCAGAATAGAACGCGCCGCGCTGCGGCAGTTCGCGAATTTCGACCATTGACTTCGAATGGACATTACGGGAGATACGACCGTCGGATTCTCCTAAAACCGAAACCTTTGGGTTCGTATCGAAAAGAGCTTTCTAACGAATACAAGAAAATAGAAATCTAACGGTTGGATTTGGAATTATGTCCAAATCGAATTTGGAAAAGGTCGTTGTAAGTGTAGTTCGATGGCCGTTGATGGAAATCGACTGTACGGGCCTTGATAAAATTATTAAAAATATCAATAATTAGTGTAAAATCATAAGAAATGATTTGGAAAGAATTGGGATGAAAAACTCCATATTTGAAAAGATAAAAATAGTTTTTTTATCGAAATGAACTAGTTTTGAACTAGAATTATGATTCAATTATTTTTAAATAAATAAATTGGATTTGAAATGGTTTTAAAAATAACCAGAATTTCCAATATATATATATTGGAAATGGATTTGAATCGAAATTTTCTTCGGAATATTTCGATATGGAATTTCGTGATTATACAGATATTGTTATGGAAATTTGAAAGATATATTTATATCGTTATTTCCAATACAATATTTGTTGGTTATAGTATTTGATATTGAATATAAGCCGATATATTTTCTATTCAGAGCCTTGTATTTGATATCAAATGGGATTTGGGTTTGTCGTGAATGGTGTCTTTATTAACACTGTTCTTAAACCCAATTGAAAAAAAGATTAAATCTTTTCATTTAGATTTAATGAAATGTACCAATTAAATGATATTTAATTGGAATTGAATTGGAATTGATTTTTGGGTTTATCGTGAACGGTGTTTTAAATAACACTTGTTCTTTATCCCGATAATTAACGGAATGTGAATTGGGTTTATTGTGAACTGTGTTTTAACGACATTCGTTCTTTAACCCGAATTACAGTGAAATGTAATTTGGAATTTATAAATCTTTTGATAAGGTTTAAAAGAGATTTTCCAAAGTAAAGTTTTCTAATTTAAGAAAATTAATTGGGATGGAATGGAATTCGATTTGGTAATAATCGAAGTGAATTTCTGTGGAGGAAGACTGCTAATATATATGGAATTTAAAAGGCTTTGCCGTTATTCCATTTATATTATTAGTCGGATATGGAAGTTTATATCGATTATATATATTGATCTGTCTTCCGTGAAAATTTCATTGTTAATGGAATATGATTTGTGGTTTATCGTGAGTTGTGTTTTAAATGACATTAGTTCTTTAACCCAGTTAAAGAAAGGATTTATTTCCTGGATTTGAATAATCATTAAGTAATGATTTTTGGACATTAAAACTGAATTATAGTTTTAATGAATCTTTAATTAGATTGAAAAGTGAATTTGATAATTAAAATTGTCAAATTCAAGAAATGATCGAGAATGGAGTACCACCGGTTTTACTCCAGACGATAGTTAAATCTTTAATTAGATTTGAACGTGAAATGGTAATTAGTTTTACCGATAACACCGTGGTATTAGAAATGGAGTATTACCAGTTTTGCTCCATGGGATGAATAGGTTGGGATTGGGAAATAAAATAAATGATTATTTCGGAGTGGTTCGCTAATCCCGACTAGTTTGAAATGATATTCAAAGGAAGATTAAAGAATAAATTTTAAAGAATTTATCTTTGATAAAATTAATGGGAACCTTTCCCTAATAATGTGAATATTTGAATAAAAGAATATTCTGAATTGGAATGAGGCGTATGTTGTGTTTGTGTAACACTTGTTTATAAAATACGCGAGTTATTCGGAAAGACCGGGTTTATCCCATTCTGAATAACTGATACGATGATAAGTCGAAGATGAAGACGGTGGTTGAAGACCGGAGGTCTTCAAATCGTTTGGATGATTACTGATGATCTTGATTGGGCCGTACACCCAAAAAGAGGGAAAAAGTTGGTGATCGTCCAGACGTATTTGGAGATCGATGGATATGTGAGGTACAAGGTGCCTCCGGTTTCGTTCAGACCCAGAACGAACTTGTAAATGGACCGTGTCTGACATTGGATATCATTCTGTGTGATTGACGGATATCGGTTGCATGGAGTGGTTTGCCTGTGTGGCATGCTAAGATGCAAATGATCAAGACTTTTGTTGAAAAGAAAAGTCTTGTGGTTGATGATCAAAGCACGACCTTTGTGGCATCGATTTGTGTAGCGTTAATTCGCGAGCCTCACACCCCGGTGTGAACCAAAAACGAGAGAGGACCTCAGGGAGGACATGTGTTTCCTTCTAGCTAGAAGTGGCGTCAGTGGTTTACAAGCCCTGACGATTTTGACTAATGTGGTTGTTGGAATGTGAGGCGCCTCGGATATATCGGTCGATCCGGGACCGATGGAGTCATTTGTTGGCTCATTTATGCCCCATAGGGCGGGGAAACGCAGTGTTCAGGCATTTTAATCCACATCGAGTGGACCGGCCCTGTCGCTCCAAGGGACGATGCGTTCTATTCCTGAGACATTTGCTAGATTGTCTCGAAGCGGTGAGGACGATCCCTTGCCTCGGTTCACAGATGGAAATCCAACTTCCAATACGACATTTTGCGGTTTTGATTGTAGAACCTATATTTGGCGGCATAGTGGTATGGGGCATTCATGTCGTCTATGATTGATACTTATGATTGAAATTGTTTTGACACTATACACTTATAGTACTATCAAAATAATCTATTTTAAAACGTATCAAGCATTCTTTGGCTATTATAAGGTAAAACCCTATCCTCCGGTTTGTGTTGCATTGTGTGATGGGACCTGGGTCTTATAATAGCTTCATTGTTCTTTATTTAGCATTGCGCTGTTGTTTTATGCACTGGTATTCTTGGGAGGAACCCCGTTCCGTGTTATACGGCATGGTCCCTTGATTTACCTAACTTTATAATAAAGATTAATAATTGTTTTAGTTCTCACACCAGTCACATGACTGACCTGCAGTTTATTGTTTAAACCTAAACTCTGGGTGCCCTTATTTTCGACACGGGCAGCTAGTAGTTTTGGTTTTGCAGATTTATATTCACAGGATCCTGGTTTATAGCTGGAATGATATTCGGAAAGCTTTGTATCCGTATATCTCCTTTAGTTGTGTTTTGTATTATTTTCCGCTGCTATGTAATATATTGTAATCTCTGATATTTTTCTGATGTGTAATATTTATTCATACTCTGTATGTTCTTGTAATCTGATGAAATTGTTGTAATAAACAATGAAATGTTCTTCTGTTTCTGTTCTGATTCGTCTTGTCCTCAAGGCAATCCGTTCTTTCCTTACCGGGGAAGTTACGGGTCGTTACATTTGGTATCAGAGCTTTGGTTTACAAAGCTCAGAGAACAAGACGCATTAGAACAATACGAAAGAATTCACCAGAAATTGGATTAGTAATATCCAATGAGAATGACTCGTTAGAGATAGGATCAGTAGTATCCTAGAACGAGTGTGAAAAGTATTTTTAAGATGAAAACGGAATTTGCTTTGAAAATTTAAACCTTATTCAACGTATTTGAATATTTATTTTTATTGAATTTGGACAATCCAATATATAAAGATTTTGCATGTACGTATGATCCGCGTGTATTCGAAGTTTTAATATACTGGATAGATATAGAATCACACTCTAGTCGCCCGGGGATAATTCTAATGATGATGCATCATCATCAGTGTTTATATTCGAGTTTCAAAAGTGGGATTTCTATATATTTCCAATTGATTGGTGTGAGAACCAAAATTAGATAGGGTCTATTGTTGTGATTTGGCATCAAAAATGTGATTTTTGACTATACATCAAAGTTATGAATTTGAAATGATAATCAACAAATTGATTGCTGATTGTGTTGTTTGATTATTGTTCGGTTAATTAAATGTTGAACCTTTATCCAAATTGAACCAAATAGTGAGTTGTATTGAAAATTAGTCTCATTTGCATGCATATACATGTACTTGCATTGAACAGGTCATCGCAAGGAGGCTAGAGAAGAGGAATAAAATTGTTTGTCCGACAAATAGGTACATGTTTATTGTATTTCTTGGGGATTTGATGATTTTATGAGCCGATTGGCTAGCCGCTTGGCTTTTTCTTTTTCTTTTGGATTGGTGAGGGCCATGGGAGGCTATTTGAAATATCCCGGTGCAGGGGAGGTTATGGCGAAATTTTTCGAAAATTTAGGGTGTTAGCCAAATTTTTGAAAATTTTGAAAAGTTCTTAGAAACTGAAAAGTTGAAGAACTTAAGCCGTAAAGAAAATAATGAAAGTTGAGTTGATTAGTTAAACAACTTTCGGCTTCGTTCCATTTCGAGAACGAAAAGTTTTAAGTGGGGGAGATTGTAATAACTCGGAAATCCGAGCCAATTTAAAATTTTTATTTTGGCAATTTCGATGAATATTGAATATTTAAAATGATTTATTTTAAATAATAACGACGAGAAATTTATTTTGAATAGAATTAGAATGAATATATTTATTTAGATCGTCGTTAGAATATAAATATTTTATTTTAATTATAAAAGGAATTGAAAATGGCGCGGTAGTTCGAAAATTCGATTTCAAATTTCAAATGAATGTACAGGATTCAAAATAAACCAGATTTTAGCGAAACCAAAAATATTAGAATCTAATTGAAAATATCTTACTAACGAATCCGAAAAATTGAAATTTCATAGCGGGATAAAAAGTTATGCCCAGTTGAAAATTCAGAATAGTCGTTGTGGAATTCTAGCCCTTAAAAATGGAAATTTTGCAAACGACCTCTGTTTTTGACGTAACCACTTTTGTTGGATCCGTGATGTCAAGTTATTGCTAGGTTTCAAAATTCATAATTTTCTGAAGCAATATGTGAGCGTGGCGAAGTTAAACGCATTTGACTAGTTTTAGTTGATTTTAATCAACTGGAAAATGGCCATTTTTTAAACGGTCTTCAAATTTGACGAAATTGGTTTTGTTAGGACCGTATCGTCAATACGAAGCTAGAAATAATTTTTCTGGAATTTTTAGAGTCAGTATATGGCCCCGGTAAATTGAAATGTGCGTTCAAATTCAATATATAGAGTTATATTTTGATTTTGACGAAAACTGATCGAAACGGCCGAACCGGCATACGAAACACATCCCATTGTGTTTGGAATGGGGGTAATTAGCTAGGGACGACAGTCGGTGAGTTCGAAAATGAAAAAGTAACTTTTTTTTAGAAAATTAAATAAATATATACTTTTATATATAGGCCCCCTTCTATTTCTCTCCTCCCTCAAAGTCAAACACGCAGAACAAAACAAAAGAAAAAAAAACAACAAACGCGAATTTGATCCTGTCGGCCCCAGCAGACGACCGCCGCCGCACCTCCTTCAACAGCCGCCGCACTTCCCCGACCACGCCCCCTCCTCTACCCTCTCTCCTCTCTCTTTTCTCCAATTCTAATCCCCCTCAACCCAAAACCGTAGAGCAGCCAAGAGAGCCGTCGCCGCCTCCACAACAGTCCCGCCGCTGCCCACCGCCACATCTCCGACCACCGCAGCACCCCATTGCCCCCTTCGACCAAATCAGTGAGTTTCCCCTTTCCCTTTTCTTTTTATTTTTTTATTTATAATTAGGTAATAGCATGTTTATTTAAACTGAATTTAGCATTGATGTTTAATTCTGAAAAGAGACAGTTTTTATATACATATAGATAAGATTCTCTAGCAAATCAAAATTAGATTTTTATATGTATGATTAGCAATCAAAATTAGATTTTTATATGTATGATTAGCAAACAAAAATTTAATTTTTTTTTATGTATACATAGAATAAAAATTTGATCTTTTATATATACATAAGATAAAAATTTGATTTTTTATATTTACATAGAATAAGAATGATAAGATTTTTATTTAGAGAAAAATATGATCTTTATATAGTAGAGATTATAAAAATATGATCTTTATATAGTAGAGATTATAAATATGATTTCAGTTTATGAAAATATGGTTTTAACTATATAAAAGGTAAGAACATTATTATAAAAATATAGTTTTTATAGGAATGCCATAGAAATAAAAGAAAAAGATTTTATTTTTAGTTTAGAGAAAGATTAGATTTTTCATGATAGAAAAATGAGATTTTTGTTGATAGAAAAATATAATTTTTATATATATAGTGAGGTAAAAATATAATTTTTATGATATGTACAACGATATAAAAATAGGATTTTTATAATGTAAACATTGTGTTAAGGATGTGATTTTTACACATATGGATTGGAAATAAAAATATAATTTTTATTATGAACAGCGTGGTAAGGACTGCATTGGAATTTCAAACAAATCCAAATGGTTCAGAAGTTCAGAAGTAAAACTGGCGGAGTGGAACCCAATATGTGAGAACTTCTCACTTTTATTTTAATTTCTAGTTTGAAATATATACTAGGATGCAGACGGTGCTTAGCAGCACCCGACACCCGTCGTCCACAGACCATGGATGACTTGTTTGTTTGATTGATGTGTTGTGAAAATTTATTGTGTGATGTGGATTGAATAAATATTTTATAGTAAACAATATAATTTTTAACGTGTATATAAAATAAATATTTATAGACAAATCGAACGATTTGTTTATGTACACACATTTGAATGATATTGATTGGGACGATAAATTTTACACATCGCCCGACTGCACAAATAAAACCTGTGTTTGATTGTTTGAAACCCCACACGGGTATTGGGGTGAAATTAGACATACACTAATCCCAATAATTAGCTGTATGTCGATCGATTGATTGACAGACTGTGTAAGCGTTGAATATTTATATGCAATGCTTATACAGTGTAGAATGCACTCTGGATGATGGATTGCTGTTTTCATTGTTGTTATACACATTTGTTGTGTGAAATCCATATAATCAACATTATATGGTAATTGACTGTGTTTGATTCCAGTTTAGAATTATCGAATATTTTAAAATAATATTCAGTGAATATTGAAATGTGAAGCCGTGTTAAGTAGTTAAACGCCATTTTAACATGAACAGGAATTTTGTCGATTTTATTCATTTTACAATGAATATCGAAAGTGATTTCAAAATCTGATATTTTGAAATGATTTGAAATTCGAATTAAATTGAAAAGAATTGAAATTTGAATTAAATTGAAAAGAATTGAAATTCGAATTAAATTGAAAAGAATTGAAATTCGAATTAAATTGAAAAGAATTGAAATCCGAATTAAATTGAAAAGATATGAAATTCGAATCACATTGAAAAGATTTGAAATTTGAATTAAATTGAAAAAATTTGAAATTCGAATTAAATTGAAATGATTTGAAATTCGAATTAAATTGAAATGATTTGAAATTCGAATTAAATTGAAATGATTTGAAATTCGAATCAAATTGAAATAGAATTGAAATTCAAATTAAATTGAAATAGAATTGAAATCGTTTTGAATTGAATTTAAAACGGATTGAAATTGAATTGAAATCGATTTGAAATGAATTTAAAACGAATTTATATTGGAAAATTCAATTTTGATTTGAATTTGAGATGGAAGTTGAAATCATTTTGAAAACGAATTTAAAACGATTTATAAAATACGTTTTAAAAGGAAATCGACAAAATGTATATAATATATATATTATATATATAATGGTCTGAATAGAACGCGCCGCGCTGCGGCAGTTCGCGAATTTCGACCATTGACTTCGAATGGACATTACAGGAGATCCGATCGTCGGATTCTCCTAAAACCGGAACCGTTGGGTTCGTATCGAAAAGTGCTTTGTAACGAATACAAGAAATTAGAAATCTAACGGTTGGATTTGGAATTATGTCCAAATCAAATTTGTAAAAGGTCGTTGTAAGTGCAGTTCGATGGCCGTTGATGGAAATCGACTGTACGGGCCTTGATAAAATTATTAAAAATATCAATAATTAGTGTAAAGTCATAAGAAATGATTTGGAAAGAACTGGGATGAAAAACTCCATATTTGAAAAGATAAAAATAGTTTTTTTTTGAAATGAACTAGTTTTGAACTAGGATTATGATTCAATTATTTTAAATAAATAAATTGGATTTGAAATGGTTTTAAAAATAACCAGAATTTCCAATATATATATTGGAAATGGATTTGAATCGAAATTGTCTTCGGAATATTTCGATATGAAATTTTGTGATTATACATATATTGTTATGGAAATTTGAAAGATATATTTATATCGTTATTTCCAATACAATATTTGTTGGTTATAGTATTTGATATTGAATATAAGCCGATATATTTTCTATTCAGAGCCTTGTATTTAATATCAAATGGGATTTGGGTTTGTCGTGAATGGTGTCTTTATTAAGACTGTTCTTAAATCTAATTGAGAAAAAGATTAAATCTTTTCATTTAGATTTAATGAAATGTACCAATTAAATGGTATTTAATTGGAATTGATTTTTGGGTTTATCGTGAACGGTGTTTTAAATAACACTTGTTCTTTAACCCAATAATTAATGGAATGTGAATTGGGTTTATTGTGAACTGTGTTTTAACGACATTCGTTCTTCAACCCGATTTACAGTGAAATGTAATTTGGAATTTATAAATCTTTTGATAAGGTTTAAAGGAGATTTTCCAAAGTAAAGTTTTCCAATTTAAGAAAATTAATTGGGATGGAATGGAATTCGATTTGGTAATAATCAAAGTGAATTTCTGTGGAGGAAGACTGCTAATATATATCGAATTTAAAAGGCTTTGCCATTATTCCATTTATATTATTAGTCGGATATGAAAGTTTATATCGATTATATATATTGATCTGTCTTCCGTGAAAATTCCATTGTTAATGGAATGTGATTTCTGGTATATCGTGAGCTGTGTTTTAAATGACATTAGTTCTTTAACCCAGTTAAAGATATGATTTATTTCCCGAATTTGAATAATCATTAAGTAATGATTTTTGGAAATTAAAACTGAATTATAGTTTTAATAAATCTTTAATTAGATTGAAAAGTGAATTTGATAAATAAAATTATCAAATTCAAGAAATGATCGAGAATGGAGTACCACCAGTTTTACTCCAGACGATAGTTAAATCTTTAATTAGATTTGAACGTGAAATGGTAATTAGTTTTACCAATAACACCGTGGTGTTAGAAATGGAGTATTACCAGTTTTGCTCCATGGGATGAATAGGTTGGGATTGGGAAATAAAATAAATGATTACTTCGGAGTGGTTCGCTAATCCCGACTAGTTTGAAATGATATTCAAAGGAAGATTAAAGAATAAATTTTAATGAATTTATCTTTGATAAAATTAACGGGAACCTTTCCTTAATAATGTGAATATTTGAATAAAAGAATATTCTGAATTGGAATGAGGCGTATGTTGTGTTTGTGTAACACTTGTTTATAAAATACGCGAGTTATTCGGAAAGACCGGGTTTATCCCATTCTGAATAACTGATGCAACGATATGTCGAAGATGAAGATGGTGGTTGAAGACCGGAGGTCTTCACATCGTTTGGATGATTACTGATGATCTTGATTGGGCCGTACACCCAAAAGGAGGGAAAAAGTTGGTGATCGTCCAGACGTATTTGGAGATCGATGGATATGTGAGGTACAAGGTGCCTCTGGTTTCGTTCAGACCTAGAACGAACTTGTAAATGGACTGTGTGTCTGAAATTGGATATCATTCTGTGTGATTGATGGATATCAGTTGCATGGAGTGGTTTGCCTGTGTGGCATGCTAAGATGCAAATGATCAAGACTTTTGTTAAAAAGCAAAGTCTTGTGGTTGATGATCAAAGCACGACCTTTGTGGCATCGCTTTGTGTAGCGTTAATTCGCGAGCCTCACACCCCGGTGTGAACCAAAATCGGGAGAGGACCTCAGGGAGGACATGCGTTTCCTTCTAGCTAGAAGTGGCGTCAGTGGTTTACAAGCCCTGACGAGTTTGACTTATGTGGTTGTTGGAATGTGAGGCGCCTCGGATATATCGGTCGATCCGGGATCGATGGAGTCATTTGTTGGCTCATTTACGCCCCACAGGGTAGGGAAACGCAGTGTTCAGGCATTTTAATCCACGTCGAGTGGACCGGCCCTGTCGGTCCAAGGGACGATGCGTTCTGTTCCTGAGACATGGGCTAGATTGTCTCGAAGCGATGAGGATGATCCCTTGCCTCGGTTCACAGATGGAAATCCAACTTCCAATACGACATTTTGCGGTTTTGATTGTAGAACCTATATTTGGCGGCATAGTTGTATGGGACATTCATGTCGTCTATGGTTGATACTTATGATTGAAATTGTTTTGACACTATACACTTATAGTACTATCAAAATAATCTGTTTTAAAATGTAACAAGCATTCTTTGGCTATTATAAGGTAAAACCCTATCCTCCTGTTTGTGTTGCATTGTGTGATGGGACCTGGGTCTTCTAATAGCTTCATTGTTCTTTATTTAGCATTGCGCTGTTGTTTTATGCACTGGTATTCTTGGGAGGAAACCTGTTCCGTGTTGTATGGCGTGGTCCCTTGATTTACCTAGCTTTAAAATAAAGATTAATAACTGTTTTAGTTCTCACACCAGTCACATGACTGACCAGGAGTTCATTGTTTTAACCTAAACTCTAGGTGCCCTTATTTTCGACACGGGCAGCTAGTAGTTTTGATTTTGCAGATTTATATTCACAGGATCCTGGTTTACAGCTGGAATGATATTCGGAAAGCTTTGTATCCGTATATCTCCTTCGGTTGTGTTTTGTATTATTTTCCGCTGCTATGTAATGTATTGTAATCTCTGATATTTTTCTGATGTGTAATATTTATTCATACTCTGTATATTCTTGTAATTTGATGAAATTGTTGTAATAAACAATGAAATGTTCTTCGATTTGTGTTCTGATTCGTCTTGTCCCCATGGCAATCCGTTCTTTCCTTACCGGGGAAGTTACGGGTCATTACATGTTGCCTAGGTACAGTTGCGGCTGAATCCTGAGGCTCGGGCTAGAGAGTCTCGAAACGGAAGGATTGCGCCTTGCTTTGGTTCATGATGTAAATCCAACTTCCAAAACGAGACATTTGCGGTTTTGATTGTAGAGCCTAGTATTGGCGACATGATATATGGTACCCATGTCGTCTAGGATTGATACATTTATATTTGAAGCTGTTTTAAACACTATGCACTTATAATAGTATCAAATGATTTGTTTTAACGTACCAAGCATGTTTGGCTATTATAAGGGAAAACCCTATCCCCCGGCTTGTGTTGCATTGTGTGATAGGACCTGGGTCTTATAATAGCTTCATTTTTCCAAAAAGCATTGCCCTGTTTTGTTATATGCACTGGTATTCTTGGGAGGAAACCCGTTCCGTGTTATACAGCGTGGTCCCTTGATATATCTGATTTAAAGAAAAGTTTTAAATAACTGTTTTAGTTCTCATACCGGTCACATGACTGACCTGGAGTTTATTGTTTTAACATAAACTCCGGGTGCCCCTATTTTCCACACGGGCAGCTAGTAGTTTTGGTTTTGCAGATTTATATTCACAGGATCCTGGTTTACAGCTGGAATGATATTCGGAAAGCTCTGTATCCGTATATTCCTTTCAGTTGTGTTTTGTATTATTTTACGCTGCATTGTAACTTGTAAATCTCTGATATTTAGTAAATGTGTAATATTTATTCAAACTCTGTATATTCTTGTATTCTGATGAAATTGTCGTAATAAGCAATGAAATGTTCTTCTGTTTGTGTTCTGATTTGTCGTGTTCTCAATTCAATCTGGGCTTTCCTTCACGGGGAAGCTCGGGTCGTCTCAAATCTACTGCAAGGCCACCCTTTTTTATGGTATGAATTATAGTTATTCGGCTACTCGTATGAGAATATACATGCAAGCCAATAGTTTTGAAGCTTGGAATATTACACAGATAGAATATACACAACCCACTACACTATATACTGAATGGTCTGCATTTGAAAAAGCAGAGGCTACTTCCAATTCTAGAGCCATGAATATGTTGCATTCTGCCTTGGATAGAAACGAGTTTAACCGGGTTTGTATGTGCAACGCAGCATATGAAATCTGGTGAGTACTCAAAGTAACTCATGAAGGAACTAGCAAGGTCAAACAAAGAAAGATATCCATGCTTAAAAACCAGTTTCAAAATTTCAGAATGAACGAGAATGAGTCTATAAATGACATGTACTCACGTTATCAAAATATTTATCATTCTCTATTAGGATTAGGAGAAAAATACTCTGATTTTGATATAGTTTCAAAAATATTAAACTCTTTGACGCATGAATGGGAAAGAAAGGTTTTAGCTATTGAAGAGGCTAATGATCTTTCTGCCACGAAACCCGAAGATTTAATCGGTAATCTCATGTCCTATGAAGTAAACTTGCAGGAAAAGAAAGCATATATCCAAGACAAGAAAAATTTAGCTTTCCATGCTGAGGAAAATGAGTCATATTCGTACAAATAAGATATTGCATTTGTAGCAAAGAATTTCAGAAAATTTCAGAAATATAGAAAAGGCCAAAGTAAGGATATGAAAAAGAATTCAATAAAAGAACCTGACCCAGCCTTAGCGGAATGTTTCAACTATCACAAGACTGGACATTATCAAAATAAATGTCCAGAACTAAAGAAGAATCGCAACAAAAATGAGAAATCAAAAGGACGAGCTTTCTCAATCACTTGGGATAATCCAAATCATCATCTTCTGATAGTGACAGCAATAGTGACAACAAACAAGAAAACGTATGCTTCATGGCAAAAGATACAGAGGTCAGTGATTTTACTTATGATGAATTAGTAGAAATTAATACGGAAATTTTAGAATCTAGAAATAATTTTAAAATAAAGTACAAACAAGCAAATGAAGATAGAAAGAGCAGAATTTGAAAGAGACTTATTAAAAGATGAAAAAGAGATTTTAGAAGATGAGATTAGAAAATTACAAAAATCTCTATCAGTTGCAAATTCTCAGATTTCTATGTTAAGTGAAGAAATTGAGACTCAAAAGGATAAAAATGATATATTAGTTTATGAGAATCATGACTTGAATAGTAAACTTAAATTATAGAATTAGAAAATTCTAGTCTAAAAGTTAAATTAGATAATATCTATAAGAATGTTAATAACTTTAATAAAGGTAGAGAAAATTTGTCTAAGATATTAGAAAATTCTCAACCAGTTTCTAGTAAAAATAGGACTAGGATATGTTCAAAAAGTTAATACTAAGATGAAATCTAGTTCTAAGAAATCCAACATTAAACTAGCAATTTCTAGTATTAAAAAACTAGATAATATTACGAAGAAAAATTGCTCGAGAAATATTAGTATATAGGTTCCAAAAACTAATAATATTCTGATTAGAAATAAATATATCAAGAATTTCTTAGATACTGTTCACAACAATATTAATTATATTTTCAAAAAGGACTCTGAACCCTCTTGGGTTTGGCTCCCTAAGATTTAACCCTTAGGACCCTAACGGAGGAAGTGGGTACCAATAAATTCTGTTTTATTTTTTGCAGGTCCCACTCAACAAAAACAGAGGAAAATGGATACTCGATAGTGGTTGCTCAAAACACATGACAGGAGATAAAGAGATGTTATTTAATATTACCTATTCCAAAGGAGGAACTGTCACATTTGGGGATAACTCTAAAAGACATATCATCGGCAAAGGCGATGTGAGCAATTGCAGTATATCTAATTCACCTCTCATTTCTTATGTTTTATTAGTTAAAAACTTAAAACATAATTTGTTAAGCATTAGTCAATTATGTGTTTAAAATATCATTTTCTGAAAATTAATGCAGTATATTAGATTCAAATCAAAATCTTACTTTTAAGGGAAATAGAGATAAAAATATTTATATTTTAAATATGGCAGTTAATAATATTCCAAGTATATGTTTATTAGCCAGAGATAATAATCCTTAGTTATGGCACAAAAGATTTTGTCATATTAACTTTAAAACAATAAACAAGATTTCTAAAAATGAACTTGCAAGAGGTTTACCCAAAATAAAATTCAAAACTGAAAATTTATGCGGTGCTTGTCAATTTGGAAAGTCAACTAAATCCTCTTTTAAATCTAAAAAGGTTATATCAACATTACAACCGCTTGAATTACTACATATGGATTTGTTTGGACCAACTCAGATTCAGTCCATAAACCGTAGTAGATATGTGTTTGTAATTGTTGATGACTTTTCAAGATATACTTGGACTATGTTTCTAAAGAATAAAAGTGATACTTTTGATCTCTTTAAAACTTTTGTCAAACAAATTCAAAATTTGACAGATTTAAAAATAAAGAATATACGAAGTGATCATGGGGGAGAATTTGAAAATGAGAAATTTGATTTATTTTGTCAAAAGAAAGGAATTTCTCACAACTTTTCTTTTCCTAGAACTCCCTGACAAAATGGAGTAGTAGAACGTAAAAATAGAACTTTACAAGAATGTGCCAGAATGCTATTAAATGGAAGTACAATGCCAAAACATTTTTGGGTTGAAGCAGTTGCAACGGCCTGTTTGTTTTGAATCATGTCTCCATTCGACCTCTCACTAAAAACACTCCATACGAACTTTTTACTGGAAGAAAACCAAATATTTCGTAATTTAAAGTTTTTGGTTCAAATTGCTTTATTTTAAATACAAAAGATCAGCTTGGAAATTTTGATTCAAAATCCGATGAAGGAATATTCTTGGGACATTCTGAGCATAGCAAAGCTTATCGTATTTAAAATAAGAGAACCAGTAAAATAGAAGAATCACTTCATGTTTCATTTGACGAAAATTTTATTCAAAATTCTTTTAATTCAGATATTGTAAAAAGTAATTCTTCTCATGACGATGATATTGAAATATATAGAGAAGATAAAAACATTGTTCATAATAATACAGAAAACAATATTATAGAAATTAAAGATAATATCGATAATAATAACCAAAATAATCAAGTTAATGAAGTTAGATGTAACGACCCGCATTCTACGCATCGGAGGATCGTAGAATATTTATTTCTTTTTCATATGAGGTCATATAGTCGCGTAACTTTGGGGAACGACTATTGGGGTCATTCTCCATGTTCACGATTTTTGTCGATTTATATATGACCGTTTTGCCCCTAGCTGATCTTGTTTCGACCATAACTTTTGACTGGTAAGGAGTTTTGACCTGAAACCACTTCTGTCGGATTCGGATGATGGTTTATATTTCCGTAGAGTGGTCACATTAGCCAAACGGACTCACCGTTCGGGTGATATGGCTGAAACAAGGTTTAGAAGATGAAAAACTACTTAAGTGGGTTGATTAGGGTAATTAGCAAATGGGCCCATAACCCATTTCGGGATTAGGGTTATGGGGAGGCTGAAATGAGTTAGGGTTTCGTTCTATTTCAGTTTTCTAGCTGCCATTTACCTCTTAGAAACCCTAACAATGGCCTCCACCTTCTAATTTCATCCCAAATCGCTCTCTAATAAAGGATCAAGCTAATCTACGTCAAATCAAGGAGAAATAGCACCAAATCAGAGTTGGAGCTGCTTCTAGGCATTCGAATTCGACCCAAACAGTTGAGTTTTCAGATTTGATATTTTATTTGTGGCTAAGGTGAGTGATTTGCATTGTTTGTCACTAATTACGGCTAATTAAGGGTGATTAGTGATAATTAGCGAAATTATGACTCAGAAAAATCTGGAAAAATTTGTAAAATTCTAAAATATTATTTTAGGGCTCTGATAAAAATTTGGGTTAATTTGGATAAGTTTTGCTAACCCTATCATTATTTATGGTTAAGCATGATTAAGGGGAAAACAAGGGATTTTGGGTATGTTTGATCGTTATATACATGTTAAATTATGGTTTTGGTGTTTGTGGATGATTATACATGTTGCTATGACTATTTGGCATGTTTTATGGTTGTTTATAATAGTTAGAATGGTCGGAAACGCCGTCGTATGGCGTAAAAACAGTCGTTGGAAGTCACAGGAAAGTTGTGCAGGAACTGGATCGGATCGCCCCCCTACGAACCGACCCGTTCGTGACATGGAAACCGAACCGCTCGCCTACCTAAGTTGTGAACCGCATCCAAAGGCTCCGGACCGACCTGTTGTGAAGTAACCCGATCTTGGCATGGTGGCACGACCCGAACCACTTGGTGGACCACGAACCCGAATCCCCGAACCCGAAGCCCTGAACCGACCTGCTCTCCTGGAGTGTGCCACGAACCGCCTTAGGGAGCAAGTCATGACCCGAAGCTTGAAAGGGAAGACCAAACTGGTGGAGTCACGATCCCAACCAAGTGGCGTATCACGACCCGACCCGATGGGTGATCACGACCGAACCGAACCAAAGCTAAGAAGGAAGACTGAACCAATCCGGAGAAGGCCAAAACCCGAGATGCAAAGGTAGTCCAAATAGAAAGTAGAACTCAGGATCCAGTTGGGAACCAACGAGTTAATTTCATGAGTTGGGCTTTACTGTGGGATGTGTGCTAAGGGGTTATCGACGTCCATAACTTTGATTCACCACCAAGATGGATGTTAGGCTACGGATCAGTGCAGTGGGGGTAGTTATTACTCCATGAGGCAGAGTGATCGTAGCATGTCTATGAGCCAGTGCAGTGGAGTCGTCATGACTTCGTGGGGCAGAGTGGACATAGCAAGGGATTAGTGGCTATGGATCAGTGCAGTGGAGCCATCATGACTCCATGGGGCAGAGTGATCATAGCGAAGGATTTGGGTGGTCAAAGCAGTGGATATTGTATGCTTTACGCACTGAGTGAGAGATGTGAGGATGGTTGTTATGCTTGATTGTTTGATATCACTATGACATGCACACCCCTCCCCCGTATCTTTACACCATATGTTAGTGTCACATTAGAGTATTGTACATCCTGTTGTGATAACTCTTTGGTTGTAGGTCCAGGTTCAGGTATGGTTTAGCATACTTGTTATCGTTCTGTTTTGCTGCTTATCGCTCATACCAGACTTTTGTCTGACCCAGAGTTTTATGTCTCTTCTTATTGCTCTGGGTGCTCCTAAACGAGCAGACTAGAGATAGGTTAGCTGGTTATGCACGAGTAAATGATTCGGAGACGAGCAGGAGGCTTCTACGTATCATCTACATATATTCTCCCTGTGTTGTTGACGATCACTGTTTTGGGCATTAGTAGTGTACCTTTCCTTTTGTTTTCTTTATAGATTTTATTTTGAAGTTGTAATAATGGTTATAGATCATAAGCTGTATTTTGGATTTCCACTGCTATGATGGTTTAGTTTTCAGCTTATGCACTGTCTCGCCTGTTTTATGTCGAAGTTATGTTATTATTATATTTTATCCTATGTGCTATGAGATATACTATAGGTTCCTTGTTAGTTCAATCTCCTTTCTTTTCCTTTCTTTGGCGACCGTCCCGTGCTAGTTGGGCATTGGCACAACGCACTTTCATTGGAAATGTCGGCTGGTGCGGGTCGGGCCGTCACACTTGGTATCAGAGCTCTAGGTTGCATATTTAACCTAAGGAAAGACACCGGGGAGAGAGAGTATGTATATGAGAACGCGTATTTTTGATATTTTGGTTTTCTAAAGCTATATATATATACTATTAGTATATCTAAGGATGGGGTTGCACTGCACTAACACCACTGAAGGGATGGTTAATCGTTTTCTCCTTACAGATTGAACGATGAGCCGACATACGAGGGGTACTAGTAGAGGAGCCAATAATGGGAATGTTCCTGATGTGAGGACGATGTTCACTGACTTCATGAGAGCGATGCTTAGGGATGTTCAGAGGGCAGTTCCTAGTGCTGCAAATGGTGGTGCAGCGGTGCAGGCGCCTAGGGCCGATTTCGCCAAGCTCTGTATGGATTACACTAGTCTTGGTGGGAAACCGTTCCATGGAATGGAATTGGCTATAGAAGTTCAGGATTGGCTCGATAGTTGTGAGCGCATCTTCGAGGACTTAGGGATCGATGATGCGATGAACAGGAAGCTAGCATCCCGTCAGGTGCAAGGACGGGCTATGAATTGATGGAATGCTATTAAGGCAGCTATCCCTGAGGATCAAGTTACTTGGGATTAGTTCAAGGCCCGATTCAGTGACAAGTTTATCCCAGCTGCCCAGAAGTCAGAGTTGTTTAGGAAGCTCTTGGAGCTTAAACAGAATGGTATGGCAATCTCGAAATATATTGCTGAGTTCGATACTTTATCGAAGTATGGATTATCTCTTATCGACACTCCCGAGAAGAAGAATGAGAAGTTCATAATAGATTTAGATCAGTACTTGGGGGAAAGGCTTATAAATCATATTGATGAGACTCTTGAATCGATTGTTGGGAAAGCATTAAGATCAAAGAGCCTTTATCCTAAGCCCAAGACTGAAGTCGTTGTTGCATCTGTAGAAGGGCTAAAGCCGCAAGCAAGCGACGGAGGCAAGAATAATTCTCAAAATAAAAGGAAGCAGAGTCAGACCAAGGATGGCCAGAAAAAGAAAGATAAGAAAGAGGTTGAGTGCTTTAGCTGTGGCAAGAAGGGACACTATGCTAAAGAATGTCGAGCAAAGCCAGCGGATAGGAAGTACTTCAACTGCGGCCAAGTGGGACATCATAAGGATAAATGTCCGCAACCTTTTAAAGAAAAGCAGATTGTGAAAGCATATGCTATTAATGTTGTTCCTTCTTCGTTGAATGCCCCAACTGCGGCGGAGAATGGAAAGAATGTCGTCATTCAAGGTATGCTTTCTGTTTACGATGTTCCTGTTCGAGTACTGTTTGATACTGGGGCTTACCGTTCCATCATATCTAGTGACCTGGTAGATAGGTTGGGATTGGAACCTGAGATAGTCGATAGACCTTTAGTTGTGATGAACCCGATTGGTGGTTCAACTAGCCTTAGTATGATTTGTCATAATGTGGTCTTATCGAGTCGTGGATGTATGTTTGATTGTAATTGCTTTGTTTTGGCTCTACTGGGTTTGGCATTATTTTGGGAGTCGATTGGCTCTAAAGATATGGGGCGGTGGTAGACTGTGAGGGATTTTCGGTGACTGTTAGGGCGGATGATGGGCGAAGGGTAGTGTTTGGTGGCCTACCTAGTGATGAGGTGATGGCTAGTTTTCTAAATTCCCTCGACATCTCGCAGGACGAGTTAGCAAGAATTCCCATTGTTGGCCAGTATCTGGATATCTTCGAGGAAGTGACCGTACTTCCACCACGCCGAGAGATTGAGTTCCGTATTGATTTAGTGAAAGATGCCAGACCTATAGTGATGCCACTTCGTCGTATGGCACCAAGGGAGCAGCGAGAGCTTGGGCTGTAAGTAAGCAATCTTTTGAAGAAGGGATTTATCAGAAGAAGTGTCTCCGAGTGGGGAGCACCAGTTGTATTTGCTACTAAGGCAGATGGTTCCCTTCGTTTATGTGTGGACTATCGCGAGTTGAATAAAGTGACTAGGAAGAATAAGTATCATCTTCCGCGGATAGATGATTTGTTTGATCAACTGGAAGGAGCAAGAGTGTTCTACCAGTTGGACCTCGCGACAAGATTTCATCAGCTCCGAGTAGCAGCCGAGAGTATTCCTAAAACGGCCTTTCGGACGCCGTATGGATTCTATGAGTGGTTGGTCATGCCATTTGGGTTGACCAATGCACCAGCATATTTTGTGGATCTTATGAATAGGGTATTCAGGGATCAATTTAATAAGTTTGTTCTTGTGTTCGTAGACGATATATTGGTTTACTCGAGGACAGAGGAAGAACACAAGGAACATTTGAGGATAGTGATGGAGGTGTTGAGAAAAAACCAATTGAAAGCGAAGATTTCTAAGTGTCACTTCTGGAGGAGGTAAGTGAGATTCTTGGGCCATGTTGTTTAGGAGAATGGTATTGCCGTGGACCCTGCGAAGGTGGCAACGGTACAAGATTGGTCTATGCCTAAGAATGCAACAGACGTAAGAAGTTTTTTGGGATTAGCTGGATATTACCGTAAGTTTATCCAGGACTTCTCCAAGATAGCGGCACCGTTGACTCAGTTAACCAAGAAGAATCAAGCTTTTGTTTGGGACAAAAAGTGTGAGGTTGCATTTAAGAGTCTAAAGTAAAAGTTGACGTGCGCGCCAGTGTTAGTCGTTCCTAAAGGGAATGAAGATATGACGGTATACACAGATGTATGTGGTACCGGGCTAGGTGGTGTATTGATGCAAGGAGGTAGGGTTATAGCTTACGCTAGTCGGCAACTGAAACCGCGTGAGAAAAGATATCCTATCCATGATTTGGAATTGGCAGCGATCGTATTCGCGTTGAAGATGTGGAGACATTATCTCTTGAGAGAAAGATTCGAGTTGTTTACTGATCATAAATCGTTAAAGTATCTTTTCTCCCAAAAAGATTTAAATCTTCGTCAGCAGAGATGGTTAGAGTTCTTGGCTTCGTATGATTTCGATATTGCATATACACCAGGAAAAGGAAATGCAGTAGCCGATGCCTTGAGTAGGAGACATGCCAGTTTAGTAGCTATGTTTCTTTAATGGAAGCAACTGGAGTATATCACAAGGTATGATTTCAAACCAAAGTGCGAATTGGTTCCAGTAATGTTAGCAAGCTTGACGATCATACCCACTTTGATTGAGCGGATTGGCTCTGGTCAGAGGAACGGTCCTAACCTTTTAGGAATCATCTCCAAGTTAGAGATGGGTATTGACAGCGGGGAGATGAACAAGTATGGGCTTGATCGAGATGAATGGCTTCGAAAGAATGGAAGGTTAGTTGTACCCAACGTGAATGAATTGAGAGATGAAGTGCTTAGAGAGTGCCATCACTCAAAGTTGACCATACACCCCGGTGGTAACAAAATGTACCGAGACATGAAATAGACCTACTACTGGGAAGGAATGAAAAGAGACGTTGGGAAGTTTATATCCAATTGCATGAATTGCCAGCTAGTTAAAGCTGAGCAAAAGAAGCCTAGTGGTTTGTTACAACCATTAAAAATTCCCGAATGGAAATGGGAACAAGTCTCAATGGATTTCATTGATGGTTTCCAAGGACTAGATCTGGTCATGATAGTATTTGGGTGTTTGTGGATCGACTGACCAAAAGTGCAAGGTTTATACCGGTCAAGTCAAATAGAATAGCAGCTAAGTTAGCAGAACTATATATAAAGTGGGTAGTGAGATTTCATGGAGTACCCAAAGGTATCGTGAGTGATCGAGATCCGTTATTTACTGGTGGGTTTTGGAAGAGCTTACAAGAGGCTTTAGGATCAAAATTACATCTCAGTACCGTGTACCATCCTCAAACCGACGGTCAGACAGAGAGGGTGAATCGAGTATTAGAAGATCTCTTGAGAGCTTGCATATTAAATTTTGGTAGATCATGGGATGACCATTTGCATCTAGTGGAGTTCGCATATAATAATAGTTATCAGTCTAGTATTGGTATGGCTCCATATGAAGCTTTATACGGAAGACCGTGCAACTCACCATCATGTTGGCTGGAAACCGGTGGGAAGTTTGTGCTTGGGCCAGATGTGATAAGAGAAACCTCAGAAAAGATCAAGGTTATCCAATAGCGAATGAAAGCTGCCCAAGATAGGCAGAAGAGTTATGCTGATAAGAGACGAAGAGATTTAAAATTCTCCATTGGCGACTTGGTGTTTATCAAGATTTCTCCGCTAAAGAGCGTGATTCGATTTGGTGGGAAAGGCAAGTTAGCACCAAGATTTGTAGGTCCACTCCCAGTTCTCGAGCAAGTTGGGAATTTGGCATATAAAGTTGAGTTGCCAGACAAGATGGCGGGAGTTCACAACGTATTTCATGTTTCCCAGTTAAGGAAATTCGTGAATGAGATCAGTTGGATGATATCGAAGTAAAACCCGAGGCGGTTGGGAACCGCATGCCGATCCGTATTGTCGAGAGCGATACGAAGCAACTTCGAAGGAAGGCGCTGAAACTGGTCAAGGTTCAGCGGGTCGAGAATGAGAATGACTGTACTTGGGAAATAGAGGAGAGCATAAGGAAATCACATCTAAAACTCTTTGCCTGGTAAGATTTTAATAGTGATAGTTTCTTCCCTTGTTAGTGAACCGCATGCTAGGGTAGGCATGTTGTGCTTCTTATGTATGTTTGGTTGTTTGTGAATGACTGATAGGCATGCGGAACACCTTTTTATGTTTTTGGTTAAGGAATTTCGAGGGCGAAATTTCTTAAGGGGGGGGGGGGGGAGAGTGTAACGACCCGCATTCTATGCATCGGAGGATCGTAGAATATTTATTTCTTTTTCGTATGAGGTCGTATAGTCGTGTAACTTTGGAGAACGACTATTGGGGTCATTTCCCATGTTCACGATTTTTGTCGATTTTTAAATGACCATTTTGCCCCTAGCTAATCTTGTTTCGGCCATAACTTTTAATTGGTAAGGAGTTTTGACCTGAATCCACTTCCGTTGGATTCGGATGATGGTTTACATTTCCGTAGAGTGGTCACATTAGCCAAACGGACTCAATGTTTGGGAGATATGGCTGAAACAAGGTTTAGAAGATGAAAAACTGCTTAAGTGGGATGATTAGGGTAATTAGCAAATGGGCCCATAACCCATGTCGGGATTAGGGTTATGGGGAGGCTGGAATGAGTTAGGTTTTCATTCTATTTCAGTTTTCTAGCCGCCATTTACCTCTTAGAAACCCTAGCAATGGCCTCCACCTTCTAATTTCATCCCAAATCGCTCTCTAATCGAGGATTAAGCTAATCTACGTCAAATCAAGGAGAAATAGCACCAAATCGTTGTTGCTAGGCATTAGAATTCGACCCAAATAGTGGAGTTTTCAGATTTGATATTTTATTTGTGGCTAAGGTGAGTGATTTGCCTTTTTTTCATTAATTACGGCTAATTAGGGGTGATTAGTGATAATTAGCGAAATTATGACTCAGAAAAATCTGGAAAAATTTGTAAAATTCTAAAATATTATTTTAGGGCTCTGATAAAAATTTGGGTTAATTTGGGTAAGTTTTGCTAACCATATCATTACTTACGGTTAAACATGATTAAGGGGAAAACAAGGGTTTTTGGGTATGTTTGATCTTTATATACATGTTAAATTATGGTTTTGGTATTTGTGGATGATTATACATGTTGCTATGACAGTTTGGCATGTTTTATGGTTGTTTAGAACAGTTATAATGGTCGAAAACGCTGTCGTATGGCGTAAAAATAGTCGTTGGAAGTCGTAGGAAAGTTGTGCAGGAACTAGATCAGATCGCCCCCCTACGAAGCGACCCATTTGTGACATGGAAACCGAACCGCATGCCTACCTGAGTTGTGAACCGCATCCAAAGGCTCCGGATCGACCTGTTGTGAAGTAACCCGATCTTGGCATGGTGGCACGACCCGAACCACTTGGTAGACCACGAACCCGAAGCCCCGAACCGACATGCTCTCCTGGAGTGTGCCACGAACCGCCTGAGGGAGCAAGTCATGACCCGAAGCTTGAAAGGGAAGACCAAATTGGTGGAGCCACGAAGCCTAGAGTCACGATCCGAACCAAGTGGGGTATCACGACCCGACCCGATGGGTGATCACGACCGAACCGAACCAAAGATGTGAAGGAAGACTGAACCGATCTGGAGAAGACCAAAACTCAAGATGCAAAGGTAGTCCAAATAGGAAGTAGAACTCGTGATCTAGTTGGGAACCAACGAGTTAATTTCATGAGTTGGGCTTTGCTGCGGGACGTGTGCTAAGGGGTTATCGATGTCCATAACTTTGATTCACCACCAAGATGGATGTTAGGCTATGGATCAGTGCAGTGGGGTAGTTATTACTCCATGGGGCAGAGTGATTGTAGCATGGCTATGAACCAGTGCAGTGGAGTCGTCATGACTTCATGGGGCAGAGTGGACATAGCAAGGGATTAGTGGCTATGGATCAGTGCAGTGGAGCCATCATGACTCCATGGGGCAGAGTGATCATAGCGAAGGATTTGGGTGGTCAAAGCAGTGGATATCGTATGCTTTACGCACTGAGTGAGAGATGTCAGGATGGTTGTTATGTTTGATTGTTTGATATCACTATGACATGTACACCCCTCCCCCATATCTTTACACCATATGTTAGTGTCACCTTAGAGTATTGTACATCCTGTTGTGCTAACTCTGTGGTTGCAGATCCAGGTTCAGGTATGGTTTAGTATACCTGTTATTGTTCTGTTTTGCTGCTTATCGCTCATACCAGACTTTTGTCTGACCTAGAGTTTTATGTCTCTTCTTATTACTCTGGATGCTCCTAAACGAGCAGACTAGTGACAAGTTAGCTGGTTATGCATGAGTAGCTGATCCGGAGACGAGCAGGAGGCTCCTACGTATCGTCTACATATATTCTCCCTGTGTTGTTGATGGTCATTGCTTTGGGCATTAGTAGTGTACCTTTCCTTTCTTTTTCTTTAGAGACAGTATTTTGAAGTTGTAATAATGGTTATAGATCATAAGTTGTATTTTGGATTTCCGCTGCTATGATGGTTTAGTTTTCAGCTTATGCACTGTCTCGCCTGTTTTATGTCGAAGTTATGTTATTATTATATTTTATTCCATGCGCTGTAAGATATACTAAAGGTTCCTTGTTGGTTCAAATTCCTTTCTTTTCCTTTCTTTGGCGACCGTCCTGCGCTAGTCGGGCATTGGCACAGCGCACTTTCATTGGAAATGTCGGCTGGTGCGGGGCGGGCCGTCACACTATATCTCCACCAAAAATATTATGAAACCATCCTACTCAAAATATCATTGGAGAAATAACTTCAAATGTAAGAACAAGAAGTCATCTTAACATGGTAAGTAATGTCGCCTTTTTATCAAATTTTAAACCCAAAAATCCAATAATTGTTATGCAAGAAGAATTAAATCATTTTGAACGCAACGGAGTCCAGGAATTATTTCCAAGACCAAATGATCAAACTGTCGTTGGAACAAAATGGGTTTACAAAAATAAAGCAGATGATTTGGGTAATATTACTAGAAACAAAGCTAGGCTTATAGCACAAGGTTATAACCATGAAGAAGGCATAGATTATGAAGAAACATTTGCTCTTATCGCTCGACTAGAAGCAATTCGAATTTTATTAACATATGCATGTTTTCATAACTTTAAACTATATCAAATGGATGTTAAGAGTGCTTTCTTAAATGGTTATATTAAAGAAAGAGTATATATTGAACAACCTCCACTATTTGCTCATGAAAAATTTCCTGATCATGTTTTTAAATTGAAAAAGGCATTACATGGTTTAAAACAAGCACCTCGTGCTTGGTATGAACGTGTCAAGAACTATTTATTAGATTCAGGATTTCAAATAGGAAAGGTTGTTCAAGCACATTTTAGTAAGAAAGCTGATAAAGATATTTTGATAGTGCAAATATATGTCGATGACATTATATTTGGATCAACTAATGATAAATTATGTCAGGAATTTTCAAATACAATGACCAGTGAATTTGAAATGTCGCACATGGGAGAACTATCTTATTTTCTGGGTTTACAAATTTTATCAAATGGAATTTTTATTAATCAAGAAAAATATTGCACAAATCTAATAAAGCGATTCGGAGTGGAACGCACTTCAAGTAAACCTACACCAATGAGTATGACGACACATTTAGATAAAGATGAAAATGGTAAAAGTGTCGATCAAAAGTTATATCGATGCATGATAGGTTCACTTTTGTATTTAACTGCTGGTTGACCGGATATTATGATGAGTGTTTGCTTATGTGCACGTTTTCAAGCAAATCCAAAATAATCACATCTGAGGGCAGTAAATCGTATATTATGTTATCTTAGCAGTACCAAAATTTTGGGCTTTTTATCTGAAAGATTGTACCTTCGAATTAGTTTCATATAGTGACGCTGATTTTGGAAGATCACGGACGGATTGTAAAAGTACAAGTGGAACTTGTCACTTTATCAGTAAATCACTTATATCTTGGTTCAGCAAGAAACATAATTGCATTTCACTGCCAACATGTGAAGCTGAATATATATCTGGGGCACTAGCCTGTGCTCAAGTAATATGTATGCAACAAACACTTAAAGATTTTAACGTTCACTTCACTAATTCCACAATTTATTGTGACAACACAAGCACAATAAATTTATCTAAAAATCTGGTAAACCATTCTGAAACTAAACATATTGATATAAGACATCATTTCTTGAGAGACAATATAGAAAAAAATCATCAGCTTAGAGTTTGAAAACTCAAAAAATCAAATTGTTGATATATTTACTACACCCCTATTAGAGAATTCTTTCATGAAACTTCGAAGAGAATTAGGTATTGTTTCATATAAAGATCTCTGAAGACTTATACTACTCTCGATTACTGTATTTTTCATAGCATGTATTCTTTTTTATCGATGACAAAGGGGGAGAATAGTGTATTAATTTGATTAATTATATGTTGTATGCTAACATTTTGTTATAGGAAGTCACACGGTAAGTATATGCTATATTATGAGCTAACAAAATGTTGCAGAGTTTCAGGGGGGAGCTAAATATATGTACAAGCATACATTCAGGGGGAGCAAGCTCAATATTTCGACATAATGTGAGGTGTTGTCATTAATCAAAAAAGGGGGAGAATGTTGATTCACGATATTTTCGAATTCATGACAACAAAATAGAGATTAATGTAGATCATATCAAAGAGCTAAGTTCATGTATATATGATTATCTAGTTGTATTAGAAATATGTTAAAATCTATCCTCATAGTAGAACACCAATGCACGTATTTTTAATATATATATATATATATATAAAAATATATGATTAGAAAATAGCATTACTGGACTGGTTTCACCTAACCAGTCGACTGGTGGAAAACTGACAAGTCGACTGGTCAGCGATCCAGAGTCCAGTAACGACTAGTTTCTTTTCATATATATATATATATACACGATTTTCTTAGTTGACCAGTCGACTAGTGTTTTTCCTACCAGTCGACTGATCATGAAATAACATTCATTTTTATGAAGCGTTGCCTTCTTTCATGAAGAGATTCCTTTTCATTTATGAACAAAAATGGATGCAATTCTTTACTGAAACTCTTCGTGAAATATTACTACTCTTCTACAATTATAAATACACTTCAAATATGATTTCCAAATCACCGGTTCTCACTTATTCTAATATAATTTCTGATTTACATCTCCATACTCACCACATTCTAAAAGCTCTCTAAAATTCAAGTTACTTGTTGAATCTTTAAAGTTATTTCATATCTCTTGATTCAACAAGCAAAATACTTCCTTCAATCTTCACATACACATCAAATACTTGAGGATAAGATTATAGGAAGGGTGTACTTAATCGTTGGTTATTCAATGTTGATTCGAGAACACATTCAGAAGTCAAAACTCTTTTGTAATTTGTGAAGTCCTGTGTGGGTGATGAGGCGGGGACATCTTTGTAGATGCTCGGGTGTATTGTGACCTATTCCTCCGAGTTAGGAGAGGGCATATTAGTGAATTCCGAAGAGGAGCTTCGGGACTAGACGTAGAATGGGAAGTCCGAACCAATATAAAGTTCCTGGTGTTTTATTTACTACTTTTACTTATTTGAGATATTCTATCTAGATTAGTTTTACTTGCATAACTATTATAGCTTGCAAGTTAGCTTGTCATATACATTTCCGCTATATCCATATATATAGTTCCTACTTAAGTCATACACCAACTTTTCGGTTTACACTAGTGTTACCCTCCGATACAATAATAGTTGATATGGTATTGCAGTCTTAGTGAGACGGAGTGTTGCTTCCTCTAGCTGTGCTTGGATCGCCATGCTAGCAAGGTCGAGTGGGAGGCAGCATAAGCCTAGTTTGCGGTAAGAAGTCAGATCGAACTAGAGGTCGTACTGAACCATGCTCTGTTCAATCCGGAGGTTGCATCGATCGATCTGGTCCAAGGCTCGTTCGTTCTGGGACTTGAGTCGAACCAGGGTCCGATCAACCCTAGTGTTGAGTCGATCCAAATGGTGGTAACGCAGTAGACCGATCTGGGGATTGGATTTCATTGGTTAGAAACATAACTGCTGCCCCAGCTTCAACTGTTGCAGGAAGTGATGGCTGGTTACTCGGCCTTCCTTCCATCCGAACGAAGAAGTTATTCGTCATTTCCTATTGCTTTCGGAGGAGTTCATCTTGGTTTTCCATTTGTGCTCTGAGTTTGGCTAGAACTCCATCCATCTCATCCCTATGTTAAGTATTGGGATGGTTCTTCATGGGAAAAAGCCTCCTAGCCTGCCCCTGTTTCTAGTCCTGTTGCACCTGTGGTGTCGATGGCTTGAGTGTGGGAAGATGTCCCATCCTTCTTTCGTTTTACCATCGTCTCTTCACCAAATAACTATCCAAATCCTTTCAAGCTTAGAAATTGTTTAAGGTGGTTGTGTAGCACCCCTACCTAGTGCGCCAAAGTGTTGACGTCAAAAGTTAGCCTAATGACAGTCAACCCCCAAAGTATGTAATCCACGCACAAGTCACAAAATTCGCAATCACATAGTGCAAGAAAATAAATAAACGCAAGGAGCACACAATAACTTTATAGTGGTTCGACTTAATCCAATCCTACGTCCACTTTATAATCTCTGTTTATACCATCGATTACAGACTACAGTTGTTTGATTGAAAGAAAGTAGAGAAAGAAATGATTTATACACAAAATCCTTGTGTTCCTGTATGCTTCGATCGACTTGTACGGTTAAGGCATCTATACCCTTTGTTTTCACATAACATTTCTATTTTTGGTAAAAAGAATATCTAGATCCAAAAGCCTTCTTCTTTTATTTCAAGAATGGGCTATTTATAAGTAGAAATCTAGGTCGATTGATGTTCCGTGTAGCGGCTATCCGATGTTGGTTTAGCCATGTGTTGCTCGATCTAAAAAATCTGTTGTAGGCGGCGGGACTTAGTCTCCCACTGAGGAATAGTTCTCAAAATTTGAGATATACGTGTATCTCAAAACTTGGAGCGAGTGAGATAGAATAGGTCAGAGCTGACCAAGTAAGTTGCCTTGAGAATCGGGCTTTGTTGTGTAGTGCATGGATTGGGTCTGTGTAACTAGGGTTGACCTGTTCGATCGATTGACCCGAACCTATGAGCTTTAATCTAAGTTTGGAGAAAGGTGCTTCTTTAAGCACGGCTGGTTCGAGTCGAGCCAAGTTTGGTCGACCCGAATAGAAGTTAAACCAGAAGTTAGAATGTTGATTCTGCAATCCTGAGAGTTTGTCTTAAAAATTCGGGTTGTGACGGCTTTGCTAAAAAGCTGGTCAACACTGCTGAGTCAGATTGCAATGATTTGTAGTTCGATATACAAGTTCATGTTGAACCACCAATAGTCCCTCCAGCTGAAGTGCAAGTTATTGTTGAGGGTAGAGTCGGTGGACCCTACATTACTAGAGTTGTTTTCGTGCCATATACAATTTCAGGGATTATTTTCCTTGAAGATCCCATGGACTCTTGGCCCTCAGTGATGGATGAGCCTAAGTTGAAAAGGTTGTGAACCAAGCATGGGATCCCATTCAACTAGATCCGGGTGCCCGTAGTCTTACAAACACCGCATAACAATTTGGAAGGTTATATGGTGTGTTCCTAATGTATGTGCACATTTGGCTATGTCCTTTTATTTAGTCTGTTCGTTAGGAGTATTCTTTCCTAGATGCATCTGACACCAATGCAATTGCCCTGACTACATGTGCCTATCTTCATACCTTACACGTTATTTATTCCGAGCATCTCCATTGGGGGCCCACTTTTGATGATGTATGATTCTTCTACAACTTCAAGCATCGCAAGAGTACTCCATCATTTAGCTATTTTGAAGCACAACAACTCAAGTAGTCATACCCTGGTTGGGGGATCATCACTGATGAACCCCACGATGAAGTCCACATCGGGGGTGCAACCAAAGAGGATAGAGTTAGTACAAGCCAAGGAGATGTGCCTAAAAAGGGAAAGACAAGGAGAGCTCGCCTCCTATTGTCGAGAGAGAGGTGGTCGAGAAGACAGCCCCAGAACACACTCCCCAACCTAAATCTCCAGCATATGCAGCCAGATATGCTAATATTGATGACTCTTTCTTGGTTTAGGCAATTTTCCACTGCCGTCAGATTAGTCACATTTTAAATATTTGAATCCTCAAAAATTCTTTTCTATGTTTAAAGGAGAAAATGTCTCTACCAATGTCGTGGAGATTACACCGTCGAGGGAGACACTAGCACCAGGTCTGGCAGGGGATCTCTAGGATACACACAACATGAGCATTGCACATCATTGCACTAGTCCACTATGTGATTTATTAATTTTGACTTGAGCTTATTTTCTAAGTACAATATTGAGGCTATGTAATTACAGACAATACGACAACATATCTAAGATTGAGATTCCATTGAAATATTCTTCTGATCATGAGCGGAAACACAGAGAGGACCGTAATAGAGAGGAAAGAGAAAGGCACCGTAAATACTACAAATACCACTCCCGCTATCATTCTCCAGTCCGTCTATGTGCCGATAGGCCTAAAGCCCATAAAGATAGCCGTGAAAGTAAAACGTCAATGGTCAAGGCCCAGATCCATCAAAATGGTTCCATTAGTGAACCTTATCAGAAGAATCATTCAGAACCCAAAGATAAGGAAAAAGAGAAGCCCATAATGATTTTCAACAGACATAAGTCCAAAGCAAACATAGTCACAGAGGCTGCAATGTAAAAACCATTAGTGAAAGAGTGGATGAAAGAGCTTCAAGCTCAATTTCTACAATATTACTATGGAAATGTGCACTTCCTTCTTCCATTTCACCCCATTCCTAAAAATACCGATGATTTGCTCAAGAAAGAAATTGAAAATGTATGTGGGAAGTACAAGAGCCTCCAAGTATACGAGGAAAGTGATAAAAAAGCCTTAGCCTACATGGATAAAGAGCTAGGCTAAGTTGACGATGCTGAGCAGGCTACTGAAAACTATAAGAAACAATTTAATGATTTGAAGGACGTTTCTGTAAAGAGCTTGACGTGGCTTGTCTATGAAAAAAATCCATTAAGGATGATCTAAAGGACGTGACCTATGAAAACTTAGATTCAAAGCTCAATCCCGATAGCCTGAAGGCATAGAAGAGCACTCTAGTACGATTGTTAGGTCGGCCTATAACTCAAAAATCCAGTATGACATAGACTTAAAAAAGTTGACGGATCATTTAGAGGAGGAATTCGGTCCCTTAGTTATTGATTTATGTGCTCGAGTCCTCACATATTGGGAAATATCCTAGGTTGTGGACTATGTTTAGACCTATGCAGTTAAAGCCCCACCAAAACCCTGCAAAATCTCTTTATAGCTCATAGTGCTCTTCGGCCACTATGCTATTTCAATTTAGTGATGATGAATAGTAGTAACTCTTTAAGCCTCGCTATTTTCTGCTGCACCCACTAAATCAGTGCTCTTTAGCACCCACTTTAGCAATATTAATATATAAATGATGATTTGACCAGTTCTTTTTTAAAATAAATGAAAATTTTAATATGAAGAGTTAATTTTAAGTCAAAAATGCCATTATAAGATACAAATCTGTAGCAATCCTTGAATCTAGTGTGCATAACCATGATGTTTTTGATTTTATTATATAATATTAATTAGTATTTGTTTGTTCTATAAAAATGGTGCAAGAATGATAATTAATTAATTTTAACTATATAATTTTGCATCTAATTAACATTTTTGCATCTCCGTTATGTCCTCGCTATTCCCTGCTTTATCCTCGCTACAGCATTCTATACTTCTACCACTATAGAACCACTAAGTGCTTTAAATGCATAGGTTTAGACTCTTGTCGACTCTTGAAGAAAACTTGTAGAAGAGGAAAGGTGTGCCTATTAGGATTGGTACGTTGATGTGGAGGAGCTTATAGGGCGTTTTCTATGGGATAGTGAGCTCGAGATCATGGAGGAAGGAAGAGATCGTTAAAGGAGGAGGACGCCCAGAGGCTTAATGCCAAAGGAAAAAATGTTATTGAAGAAAGTTATGGGGCGGCGAGAGTTGATGCGGCTTCAACCCAATAAACTATTTAGGAGGTCCATGCCCAGGCTTCATCTTATGTGCCAGTCATCTGCTCTTCTTCTACTAGTCAAAGTTCTAAAACTATAGAACAATATAACCCTAACTCTCTGTCTTCCAAGAGTTTTAGGCCATTAACTCCAATAATTAAAGTTCCCGGACACTCCAAACTCACTGACGGCGATTTTGTAGAAGGTATATTTCTTTCTTCTACAGTCTGAGAGAGTCCTTAATGCATGTCGGCGAGATATGGAGGTAGTTGAGATGCTCTTGTTTCCAAGGGACCAACTATTGTTACTTTTCCTGCTATAGGTACCTAGTAGGCCAAGACGCCTCCTGAGACATAATCCAAAGCTTCTGATAAGCTCCAGGTGCCTCCTACTGGTGATCTAAAGAAGGATGAGAGGACGATTAACACTTTAAAATGCCAAGAGGTCTCATCCTGAGGGTAAGGAAAATGTATTTTACATAGGAGAGTCCAGAAAGATAACTACATTGTGTGTGGAGGAGCTGCAGGTGTTGCAACAAGGTAGGCTTCTTGCAATAAAAGTAGAGCCTGGGGTTATCACGCTTGATCCTTTACAAGTGGTATCTCCTTCCCAACTGGCGGCTAAAAATTAGAAGAAAAATCCAAACTGGATGTCGCTACTGGGGAAGTGAATTTTCCTCGTGGTAAAGAACTAAGAACCAAGAAGAAATTCGACAAGAATAGGTCTGGAATGGCGATGGATCTAGGTGCGACAAACCCTACAATATATATTTATGAAGGAATTTAATTTGAAAAAACTAAATACGAAGCCTAATGCCAATAACAAGAGCAAATGAGTGTTTCCTTCAATTGTTTTTTTATGTTGGCCGGAGTTGGTGCAAGTACAACCCTTGCTTTTTGTCCTTGTGCTTGCAAAGATCTGCATGCATGAATAAAATACTCTTTTTTGCCTGCAAATCATCAAGTGTTTTTTTCCTTCCATTTAATGTACTTACGAGTTTATTAAGCTGCACTTAACCCACAAGAAGTCTCACTTAGAGTAAGTGATTGTATATGCCTCCAATTAATTTCGAGTCATGCATTGCGTCAGGGCATGTTTGAAGTTAATTTCCAATTTTACGTTTATGCCCTAATCTTGGTAAGGCTAACTCAAAGATGGTTCACTAGTCTTAAGTCTTAGCGCTGCTAAGCTAATGTTTTGTACTCTTTCTCAGTTCACATAGAGTTAAAGGTAGTTACGTGAATGGTTGCACAACGTTCGCTTTAGCATTATTCCTCCACTCTAATCTTAAGGTGAGGATCATCAATCGGGCATTTGAATTAAGCTCGTATTTGGTTAACTCTTGCCCGACTAGTTGCAGGGTGGAGTTCGTTGGTCAAATGATGAGCAAATGACGTCATTAGGTAATTAGTCACACATTTTATCTAAGTTCGGCGTAAGATGGTCGAATCACAACACTTAACCATGTTATTACAAATAGCAATAGAGCACGGAAAGTGCTTTTATTTATTTATAATGCAAAGGCAATTAACAATTTGTGCCTTATGACATTGTTCGAAAGCAAAATGCTATTGGAAAAACAACTGAAAATAAAAGCTAAAGTGAAATAATATCGCAGATGCTCGGCTTTCCATGCTCATAGAAGTCGACCGCCATCAACAGTCATTAATATGAAAGCTCCATTTTCAAGTTTCTTTTAAATGACGTAAGGTACTTCCCACTTCGAGTTCATATAGATGGGGCCAGGAAAGACGCTCTTCAAGATAAGGTTTCCGAGTCCAAAGGTTCTACGCCAAACCTTCATATTGTAGTATTGAGCGACCTGATGTCTATGTTCAACAACTCGTAAGTCTATAACCTTTGTTTTTTAATTAATTATGTCAAACGACCACAAAGGAGCAGTTTTTTTTAGTCAGTGGATCATAGTAGGCAGTTCGGTAAGAGGGGACTTCGAGCTCGATTGGTATGACTGCTTCAGATCCATAAGCTAGAACAAATAGAGTATAGCCCGTCGTTGACTTGTGGATCATTCGATATGCCCAAAGGACTAATGGTAGATCACCTACCCACTTGCTTCTAGCCTTCTTCGATCACTTCTTCGTGATGGACTTTACGATTTTGTTTACTATTTCGACCTGTCCATTCGGTTGTGGGTGAGAACCTGCTCTGTATCTCTTTTAGATGCATTACTCTCAACAAATTCTGAGCTATTAAATTGGGTCTCATTATCAGTAATGATAGTCTTAGGAAATTCCAAATCAACATGTTATGTTTACAATGAAAAAATTGATCACTCTAAGACTGTTGTCAGTGGTTCAGCTTCGGTCCACTTAGTTAAATATTCGACTACCGCAATCGCATACTTTGCTCCGCCTTTGGAAATTGGAAGGTTGTTGATGATGTTTACTCCTCACATCGCAAAAGGCCATGGACTGACCATTTAGGCGCGCTGGGTAGGTGGATCACTTAGAATCTGGGAAAGCCTTTGGCACTTGTCGCCGCATCGTGAGTAATCAACCGCATCTCGATTGATGGTAGGCCAGAAATAACCATACTGCAGTATTTTCTTTGACAAAATTTTCCCCCTAGTATAGTCACCACACTCTCGTTCATCCACTTCTCGTGGTACACAATTAGCGTTGTCATAGGCTACAAACTTGAGTAATGTAACACCCCAAACTTTTCTGCGCCAAAATTTCAACAAAAATCAAAACTCAAACACATCCAAGCATAGAGCGTGCAAATCTGGTACCTGCAATAAATGAGCATGAGCAAAATCAGAGTACGATAAAAAAACTCACAGCGGAAACAAATAGGGTAAACCAGTATTAACTTAAGTAACTACCTTTTTCAAAGTAAGTTACTTTTCCAATACCGAGCATGACAGAGAACGAGAACCGAAAGCCAAACAAAATCATCTGCAAAAACCCGACCTTCTTTCGGAAACCTGGGAGGTTGTAATGAGGAGGGGGTCAGAACAACAAGGTCTGGTGACTAAGAAATGTACAACACAAACTATAATACATAGATGTATCCCGTTTGGTTCAACCCAAACTGTATGCCTAGAAAGGTTAGCGATTCTAGCCTAACCTTGTTAATGTTTACGCATGACTTTAATACTCTTTCCAAAGTAGTATTCCCAAATCATAATACGGAGATATGACATTTACACATATTTGCTTGAAGCCTTTATACCAGAGCTTAACTGGTTACTATATCGACATTTGACCCTTAGTTACAGAGTTTCTATATCCATATGCTTTCATTCGCTTATCCTTCATCATTTATTGCCTCACTATCAACGATAGATAGGCTGGATTCTTCCTGATCGCTTAAGACCCTAGGCGGACGGATTTGTCACTTATTATTTCTCGATAACTTACTGAACGTTAACATAAACTAGAGGGCACTGGCTACGGGCCCTACTAGTTAAGGCTTCCATCATTTACGCATATACCCTTGCCCCGCATAAGGTGAGAGATGGTATTTTTATCATTCATTATACCTTCTACCTGACCTTATTAAATAACCCCTTAGTCGCTTATTACTTCCCATAGGATAGGTGGCCATATCTGATGTTTTAGTTTCCATATTTGGGTAGGCCCACACACACCTGCCATTTAAGACCCCTTAACTGAAAGACTTATTCCCTGTTGGACTCTTCAACTCTAGTCACTTAGCCGCTTAGGACCCAGGAAGCAGGCTATACGCAAAGGTTACTAGTTTGAACCCCATTAGCCTTCTATACCTTTCCTTATTTGGGATATTGTAGGCTACGTTATTTAGTCATTTCCGTTTAGTCCCCCTACACGGAAACACTATATGTATACAATTCATTATCGTTACCGGTTTTTAAGGTTAATGATGCTTCACATTACTAACCTACCAAGTCCAATTCTAACTTGTAATTATAAATCCTATATTGAGTACTTATAAATAAGGAAGGTTATATCCTTTTTATCGTTGGATATTTATTTAAGTGCTTCCTTAATTGTACTTAGTATTTAATTGACAATTTAACACCCATAATTCTCCTTTCTTCTTATCCATAGGTTTATTGCCCTTTTATGACCATAACGGTCATATTTTTCCTAAGGCAACCCTTAATGTTGGACATCCTTATTTTATCAGTCCCAAAGTGTCTACTAGTTGTACCCCAAAATACATTTACTGTTATTATTTATTTATTTATTGGTTGACTTATATATATATATATATATATACATACATACATACATACATACATACATACACGTACCAGGCCTCTCACATTAAGTTGACAAATTGTGGATGTTGGATTTGCCAGTCGGTTCCGGGCAAACTTCTAGCACAATTTAAACTTAACCTCATGCCTTAGCATGGTTATATTTATGCATTAGACCCCTCACATTAAGCTGACTATCTGTGGTTGCTGGATTTGTCGGTCCGTTCCGGGTAGACTTATACCACAAGTTGAGCTTAACCTCGTGTCTAAATGCGTTTATAATTCAAATTCATTAATTTGGGGTTTACAACAATTATCCTAATTAAATTAGGAATTGCAACCTTTTCCCTATCAGTTTCATTTTTCCTAATCAATATTGGTTACAATTTTCATTTATTGATTTGTGGTCCTATTTATAGAAATTAACTATATTGATTGCTACAAATGGTCACTACAAATATATTAATTCAATATGGATTATTAATTTGGGGTTTACAACAATTATCCTAATTAAATTAGGAATTGCAACCTTTTCCCTATCAGTTTCATTTTTCCTAATCAATATTGGTTACAATTTTCATTTATTGATTTGTGGTCCTGTTTATAGAAATTAACTATATTGATTGCTACAAATGGTCATTACAAATATATTAATTCAATATGGATTACATTTACATATAATTCCATAATTGAACCTTGTCCAAATATTCAAACATTCCATACATGTATATATTTGCCGTTTTACGCTGATTTGGACATATAATATGTATATATTTATATTTATGTTTTCGTGCGGTCAACGTAGTTATTATTTTTATTTTACTACTATAACTTAAATGATTTGGTTTAATAAATAACCAAACATTCCTTTTTGCATTCAATCTTGTCAAAAGGTTCAAATCTTACAAAAAGACCATTAGTCCAAAATCATTGTGAATAATGCCTAATTAGTGGAATTGGCATATTTAAAAATCACAAGATATATATGTAAATTTATAATTTGGGAATAGTTGATGCACATTACGCATAAATATATGTATATATATATATATATATATTTGTACGTACATTTACACCACTTTTCCCATTTTGACCTTTTTATTTCACCTCTTGTGATTTCAAAACAATGCCTTTTCTGCAAAAGGAGGAAAACGACATATTTACAATAATTAAGCAAGAACCCAACAATATTGAATACAAACAGGCATATTCCTTTTAGTATTACAATCACACAATTTATCGATTTCACTTTTTATTACTTAAATTCACATAATTTAATATTCAACACTGAGCTAAAGATCTGGAATGTAACTACATTTACATGGTGTTTAATGGAACTGATTTCCAGATCTACCGTGATATGCAATGTCCACAATATATTTTACAACATATTTGCAATATATTCATAACATAACTATAGGGATATGTATAAACAAATCTTAAAATCCTACAGTTGATATTTTGCATAACCACAATACATAATTCATAAGTTTTCCCAATGTTTATAATCAGATCTGAAAGTTGTCAGTCAATTTACAATGCTCAAATAAACAGATCTGATAGGCATAAAAACATAGATCTAATTCAAATGAAATAGATAAGTTATTATATTTGTATTCGTAAATTTCACACTCACCTTATATCCCCTAAAATCACAGTTTGAACCCTTTTGGCCTACAATCCCTAAATTCTTATAAATCTACAATTTATCTGGAAAGGAGAAAATTCCAGATCTGTAGAAATGTAAGAAAACAAGAAAAGAGGGGAGAATATGATTTGGAGCATCAATTAGCATTCTTTTCCATTAGATCTGCTTATCCTCTCAATTGCATATGAATTGGATTTGATTTGTTATGTATGAACATAATTTTATTTTAAAAATTAGGTTTGGAGAAGGAGGAAAATGGTAGAGCTCCGCTGCCTCTGAAGATTTATATGGAAAAAGAATAAGGACTTACCCCTTTATTTATAGGGGTGGAAATGGCCTAGAACCATTGGAGTAGTTTTAAGTTATATCCGACCATCTGTTATATTATTTTATGTAGCCAAACCCTAGTCGTCACTCCCTGGCTCGACCAATCGGTCGCAGCTAGCGATCGACCGTCGGTCGACCGCCCCAGTCGACTGCTAGGTCGACCTAGAAGTGAGGTGGATGGGTAATTATATATTACTATACATATAACATTCTATTTTATTTATTTTCCGTCCATTTTCGTATTTCGTTCGTAACTTTTTCATATGGACTCTGTTCGCGGAACTCCAGACATGAAAGTTGACTTGAATTCCAAGACGAATGCATCGGTTAAAGTTTCGTTGTCATATTTCATCATTTGAAAAAAAAAATCCTATATAAGAAATTATAATAATTAATTTATATCACTAAAATTTTGGGTTGTTACAAATAAGGGATAGAGGACCCTTTTCTACACAATGTGTCTCTTTAAATAATGTTTCTCGTGGCTTGGCTTAAGAGGGCACACTTTTCACTCAAGTAGGCTTCTTTATAGTAGGAAGTTCTTAATGGGAGTCATCCAAGAATACCTCTCAAGCTAGATAATCTGTGCCTAATTAACTTTTATTTGATTATGCTTAGGATGGTCAATGTCTCAAACGAAACCAATACTATTTGCTTCGAGTTCTCTCAACTGGATAGCTTAGCCAACGAGTAGGCTTTCCCATTCTGATCATGATTAATATGCGAGACACAGTAGTACTCAAATCCTACTAGCAGCTCCAGAACCCGATTAAGGTAGGGGTAAGTCATGCCCCTTGGCTTGGAGTTCCTTTCCGACATGGCATACAATAATCTAAAAGTCGCAAAAAATTTGATTTGACTTCACTCCCAACTCCTTTTATAGCTTAAACCCAATAATTAGCGCTTCATACTCAGCTTCATTGTTGGTAGTAGGAAATTCTAGCTTCAAGGTACAACAGATCGATCGTTCCTTAGGATTTACCAAGACAACCTCGATGCCAGAACATTAATCGTTTTAGGATCCATTTGTAAATAGTTTCCAACTAGCAGTTGGTGGTTCGTCGTCTTCAGCGTTGTTTTTTGAAGCTGTGAAGAATGCGGTGAAAACTTATGGTTCTTGTCTCTAGATGGCCCTCCGTGGAATATAGGAAATATCAAACTGACTTAGTTCGATATTCCATTCGAGTAGTCTTTCAAACGCATCAGGTCGCTGAAGGAACTGTCGTAGAGGCTTCTCAGTGCATACTTTGATAGGATGAGCCTGAAAGTAGAGGCATATATTTATGGATGTTATTAGAATGCTATAGGCTGGAATTTTGATCTTTGGGTTGTTGCTCTCATCCTTTGTTAGTCTTTTACTCACATAGTACACGAGTCGTTGGATGCGATTGTCTTCATGTATGAGTGTTGAACTAATGGCATGTAAGGACACCGCTGGGTACGCAAATAGGTCTTCGTGATCAAGTAGACTTGACAATATAGAGGGCCTCCCCAGATGGTTCAACAAATTCTGAAATGCCTTGAAATAATTTGGATCCAAGAAAAGTTACCATTTCCTCTCTTTATCAAGTCAAAGAAAGGAATACATTTGTCAGTTGCTGTGGATATAAATTGGCTCAGAGCGACCACCTTCTCATTCAGATCATGCACATATCTAATATATTTTGGTTTCTTAATGTTTCAAATGGCTTCTATATACTTAGGATTGTCTTCAATCCCATGAGAATAAATGATGAAACACAAGAATTTCCTTCACCCAACACCGAAAGAGCATTTCAAAGGGTTGAGTTTCATTCCATATTGGCCGAGAACGCTAAACATCTCAACTAAGTCGTCCATATAGTTGGCCAATAATCATGATTTTATGAGCATGTCATCAACACTCATCCTCCCAATATGGTTTATGAACATGTAATTAACCAACTGCTGGTATGTCGCTGCGGCTCTCTTCAGACCGAACGGTAGCACTATGTAATAGTACATTCTAAGGTCTGTAATGAAACAGGTTTGCTCCTGATTAGGTACATGATGAGGAATCTGGTTGTACCTAGAGTATGTTTCCATGAAGGAGAGAAGCACTTGTCAAGCTGTTGAGTCCGCAAGTTGGTCGATTCTCATAAGTGGGAAGCTATCCTAGAGACATGCCTTGTTAGTTCGGAGAAATCAATACACATCCGCTACTTTCCATTAGATATCTTCATAAGAATTGGATTCGATACCCAGCCAAGGTATAACAAATCTCAAATGAATCCATTGCCCTTGAGCCTCTCAAATTCTTTTAATGTTGTTGACCTCTTAGGATGGAGCATACACCTCTTCTACTTTATTGAGACATATTTTAAGACCAATATTGAGTGAGTGGATTATGATGGTTGGTGAGATCTCACACATGTCACCACGGGTCTAAGCAAATCCATTAAGGTTTGTGCGAAGAAAATTAGTCAATTCCCTCATCTAGAGAGGTCCAAGGTAAGAAATGATTTTCAATATCTATGAAGGCTCGTAGTTATCAATCGTAATTTCCCCGTAGTCTAGTGGTGTTTCACCCTTTTGTATCCTAACTCCTCGTCTTTTCTAATATCAATATCTTTGAATTGACGGCTATAATGTTTGGGCCAAGATTTGTCATGTCATTGCTATGCAACAACACCCTTGATGCGAAGTATCCACGTCTTTCCTTTATGTTTAATGCAGGCGTGATTCCACCGAGCCATGTAGCATGGTAGTACAGCTACTTGGTCTCCCTGTACGACTCTGACTCCACCCTCAGTCAGGAATTCTAAGAGCAAGCATCACAGAGCAATGCATTCTCTAAAGTGAACCATGGCCGATCGACCTAAAAAAGCATTATACAAAGAGTATATGTCCAGCACAAAAAACGAGAGGAACCACACTCGTCAACGGTCTCCCTCACCAAGCTCTACCAGTAAACCATGTATTATGGCATTAAATGACTTCAAGTCCTTAGCCTCCAGCATCATTTGGTTATAGGCTTTCTTAAAAAAAATATTTATAGAATTCTTGCAGTCAACAAGGATTTTCCATACCAGAGCTAGGCCAATAAAATCTGATATCACTATGGATCAATATTTGAGGCCTCTGCCACATCTACATCTCTATTTAGAAAGACAACGTCGTCCGTCTCATCCTTCGGTGCTTTATTTGAAAATTCACGTCTACATCATTGCGCTCCTCAACTTTCACGTTCTTTACTGCGTAGACGTATTGTTCCATCGTCTTAGACAGATGTGACGGTAGTATTAATCATGATACTTTTCTGCTTTTGTTAGGCGGAAGCTCTGGGAGTCGGTTGACCTTGTTGATTAGGGTCCGAAGTCCCTTGCCCTAGTCCCTTGGGGGAACTCTATGTTAGTTCAACTTTCCATCATGTATCAGCTTTTCAACGATGTCTTAGAGACGACGACATTTGTTTATCATATGGTCGTACATTTCATGAAATAAGCAGAATTTTCCAATTTGCTATTTTTTTCTCCATGGATTCTCTTGATGTTGGCTTTAGATACTGCATCGTATTATAAGTATCCAAATACACATTCTCCAATGAATCTTTTTAATGAGTATAATTGTTAAACATTAGGAATTTAGGGTGCTTCCTAGCATCTCTATTCTGATCATGTACACCATCATTACCGCCTTTTTGTTGATTACCATTCCTCTTGTTTTGGCTTTAACATTCACTTGAACTTTTCTAGGAATCTCCAGATTATTTTACTACCACATTGCTTTGTATCCACTCATTCACTAGATAGTCAATTCTCTTTTTTTGGGTTCCCTTAGCTTCTTTGATGCACAAGAATTGAGAAGTATTTTCATAGAAATGATCCAAAGTAGACAAAGGATTTCTGTCAACCATTTTCCAAACTCTATGGCGGGATCATCATCTTTAATTAATGCAATCAAAATAGTTTGGTCATTTGGGCTACCAACTTCACTGATATCAATCTTGAGCGTTCCAGGTAATCTTTATGTAATTCCTCGGGAGCTCGGTGTATGCGAGATAGATTCATAATGTGCTTCGACTTGGCAACATGGAGGTGGAATTGACCCATAAACTTCTTACTTATGGTATTGACTTTGGTGGTAGCCTCGTGAACTGCACGAGAGCTACGTCATCTAAAACAATTAGGTAGTCTCATAGCTTTGTATCAAGATGTGACTTCGACAAGCCTCACAACCGTGAATGGCCGAAGCTGGATAATAAACAACATGTTAAAATCGGTTGAGGTCGACTGCTAGCGTAATTCGCAGGGCTATGACAGCCTACGGCGATGGATGTTTCCTAGGGGAACCAGACATAACCATTGTGTTGTTGCGATCTAGGTCGAGGGTGAAATCTGCAAAGTTGAGGAAGGCTTAAAGGTACAGATGTTTCTTGGGGGAACTAGACATAGCCATTGTGTACCTACGGGCATAGTTTGAAAGGTTGAGGGTGAATACTGAAAATCACTTTGACAACTATGCACATGGTGGACAATCCAGAATGAAGTAGGATGGTTTAGTGGACGATTCTGATATAAGGTATTAATGTGACCCTGTCTCCCATGAGTCAGCTTGATGTGACTAAAACATGAGCAATGCCGAGACAAGTGAAGTCATTCCCCCTATCGAGCATACTTCATCAATAACCTTCTATTACTTTTGTTATGTGATAGGTGGCTACCCTTCGATTTTTATTATGGGACCGTATCGCGAGGTGGACGGTAATAGCTGCTATGCTTTACCACCGGTCCGGCTCTACAAACGGTGTATCCACCTTGATATTGCCTTGTTTTGCCCTGCCACATGCCATATACAATCCCACTACGAGTTTGGTTTGTACCATACCTTTGGAGTGCTCCCTGATTATCCAGCCGGTTTGGATAGGTTTAGAGTACTATATAGACCACGGGAATATATAAATGGTGCAAGAGTAACAATGATAATCCCGCTTGTGCTATTTTACTAATAGACATTACTATATATAGCGTATTTTACTATATAGTAAATTGTTTGATGGATCACTAGGAGATGGAAATTCCCATAACATCTCTTAAAATATTGCACTCACGAACACATTGGATATGAGATGTGAATTATCTCAAGTGCCTTTAATGTTAGGTCACTCATATTATTACATGCTTTTGATTTGATTGATATGAGAATATTCTAGTTTTGATCTGAGTGTCTGTCTTTTCATTTGTGCTCGGGTCAGCCTAAGTTTTCATTTATTGAAGACCTCATTACGAAGATGAAGACGGAGCTTGTTAGACTTATTTATTAGTATTATTCCACTGCATTATTTGGTATGTTTTGTGATGGTTTAACTCTGATAATTGATGTAAAGTATGATCAAATGTATATGTTAATAGCTTCATAAACTGTTATTTATTATTATATTTTTTTCTTCTACTTTGAGTTTCTATGATTTTTTTCTTCTATCTTTCTTTTCTTATATTTACCCCAATAACTACCTGTATTTTGGATTTGTTTGGGTCAACTTATGGAGATTATTGTCGGCTTGAATTGTCAAAAATGCAGGTCATTACAATTTGCTTTAGTCGTAGTGGACTAAAGGTAAAGGGTAGGATCTTATGTCGATCCTTCACATGCTTATTCCCTGCCTCATCTTCTGGCACCTTTGGTTCTTTCGGAACAAGGTGTGATTTGATGATACCACCATGGCTTTGCGATGCGTCATTCGTCGAGTGTCGGACGATGTTCACTTCTCCTTTTGAGGCAGACCGTTTATGAAAATCTCAATTCTTCTTCTGTTTTGTTGGCCAATGTGTTCACTATCACTCGAGATTCGCGCCCCAAAGAGAGTGTGGGTTAAAGGTTTTTTTACAGGTTGCTTGTCTAGCTTGGAGTTCGCCAGCAGCGGGATGGTTTTGGAAATGAATTTAGCTTGGAGGTTGGTGATGCTACAACATTTGGGCTTGGCTTTTGGGGGGTAGCTGGTTGCTCTCTAGGGCTATACTAGAGTATGACCTTCTGTGTGCAGCCATGCTGGAGTTTCTCTCATCTTCTCTGTCGACCCCGAGACGTGGTTCCTTACTCCATTCGTTCCGAGCCTCAGTTGCTTTTCCACCTTTGTGGATTCAACCTTGTTGTCTTAGGACTGTTGGTTCTTTTGTGAGCCCTTTTTCTGTTTTTGGTAGTCTATGTGTTGTATTGCCTGTATTTTGTTTCTCCGCTTTTGTTTAGTGCTTAGTTTTTTCTGGTCGACAGGGCATGTGATCTTCGCATATCAATGTTGATTTCCTGTGAGCCACCGGAGAAAAACGTTTTTTCTTCCCTTATGTTTATGTATGTTCTCTTTTGTATAATGTGTGTATGTGTATATATATAAATATACACATCAACATAAGTGATAAAAGCAGATGTTAAAGACACTAGGCTCAACCCATTATACTTTTATTCAATTTGCTATAGGAAGCAATTATGTAAGAAATGAAAGATAATCAGCTTATATTGTATCATCGTATCATTACTGAGTATTAATAAAATTACAATTTCATTTTTATTTATCGAAATTCATTATATAATAAAAATATCAGTTTAATTTGATTCTCAGTAATGACAATGTTGGAGCTTTCGTTAGGTTATATCTTATTTGTTGTTTAGTTAGTGTATACTTCTTTGTGTTTATTTTGATTGTTCATGTTTAACATTTGTACCATCAATTTATCAATTCAGATTGTACGCTCATCCTTTTTCTAGTACTTATGCATTGTAACCTATGATGGTATGTGATGCATCCTTATCATGCTAGCATGTTATTTACTAGTTAGCATTTGTGCATGTGCTCATGTTTGTAGATACAAGTGGAGGTTTGAATGATAAGCATAGTGCAATATTCCTGACTGACTATCTCTCTAACAAGAAGAGAAGGGTTAGAGGTATGTCCTTTTGTTTGAAAATAGCTAGGATATTAAGATCATAAAAGATAATGCATGCAAGTGTGCAGGGAGTCCTAGTTATTTTCTATAGTGTCCTATACATCATAACTATCCATTGACATATTTAGTTAAAGGAAAATTCAGGTATATCGTAATAACTAGATAAAATGAGTTAAAAACAGCATATACCCACCTCACTTTGGCATATTTTCTCTAATAGTACTACATGTTGTTAAAGTAGCATTTATATTTGAAGAAAGACGAATGTGTTTATGTTGACTGCACTTTTACAGTCAATGAAAATTTTGCAATTAGTTTATTTGTATCATATTTTTTGGATATGGTCTACTATTGCACTATTTTCTCTAATGTTATCCTTTCTGATTGAATTAATTTTTGTATTAGAACTCACAAATGAAAGAGTGAACTAGGTACTTACAGGAAGTTTACCTCATAATCAATTTTTTAAAATTATTTACCCGATAAACCATTATTTTTAGCAATTGAAATCATGGTTTTAAATCCCCTTCGACTCACCTAAGATCTCTCCTAGATTCCTCATTTGCACTTAGGTGAGTTGAAATTTAAATGTATTTTTTATTTAGATTGACATTTACCTTATGAGATGTTAAGATCTTAACTCAGGATATGGACCAAGTTCCACCAATCCAATATTTAAAAGCTTGAAATTGACATTAACATGCTAGCTCTTTTTTGCATCATTTATTGTTAGCCTTAAGTACATTTGTTAAGGGAAACGGGGCTTAGTATCTCGTATCAAATCTTATCTACTCATGGTTTCTATGATCGTCAATGCCAAAGTAGCATTTATTATTATTATTATTCTATTGCAACTGTTAAATCAAATGCATTAGGAGAAAAGTGACAAATTTTAAAAACTAATTTCCTTTTATATACTATTCCATAAGATATTTTACTTATGTTATCATGAATAATTTACTTATACTAAATCATATTTATAGTTTAATATAGTGAATGTTTTATTCATCATAAATGATTTTGTTTCGATTTATTTTGCACTTTTAAAAGAGTATGGAGAATAGTAATCGAAGACTGTCGGCCTCTCTTTACTTTCTGCATATATACCGTGAACATGTTCTTAGTGGGCGTTGGCCCATTACATGTTAGTCTACACTTTATTTTACATTTCCGTCCGTTATGCTATAAATATGGAATGTTGTACAACATTATAACCTAACATTTCATTTTACAATTTCTCAATCAATAAAGATCCGCTTAATATTCTTTCTCTCTTATATTCATTTGTGATCAATCTCAGATATCTCTCCTGAAATTCTTCATAGTATCAGAGCTTCTTTGCCTAACAGCATATTGTTGAAAAGATTTTATACATTTGCTCATCAGTTTGGTATTTCATCATTTGAGCATTGTCCCCATCAATATTGATCTCATTGTTTGGGGACTGAATTCAATCATAATGGTGAAGTGCCTCGCCTAAAGTTGATCTACAACCAGGCTGCAATAACTCTTTTATGATCAAATTCAGTATTGCAGAATCAAATTAAGGGAAAATTTAAATCAAGAACCAAGAAGCCAAGAAATTTAGATACGAGCATCGCAATTTGATATCATCAAGAAATCTTTCTGCATCATCAGTAAATCACTGGCTGCTACATACCTAATCCTTTTCCCTTGAATGTCGTTCATTCCTCTACCCACATTTTCTTTAGAACCTCTTATTTCACTGTATTTTCTTGAAGACCATCAATCATGGGTGATCAAGCAACCAAAGTAGCATCTGATATAAGTAACAGTAATTCTGCTACAACTATTGCATCTATTCAACAATTGATGAAAACAACTGTCTGTCCTCAGATTCAATTGATAACAGTACACTTGGAGGAAGATAATTATCTCCAGTTGGAACTGCAAGTAGAAACAACCATACAAAGTTATGGTTTAGAAAGGTTCTTATTTGGTACCTTACCCATTCCTTCAAAATCCGTTACTAACAAAGATAATAACACTATCAACAATGAGGAATACATCGTGTACAACAAGCATGACAGGTTAATCAGTTATTTGCTACTTTCTTCTATTAGCGCCAAATTGTTACCTCAAGTGATAGGATGAAAACATCAAATGAGGTATGGTTAACTATTGAGAAAAGCTTCAACAATCAGTCACCAGTAAAAGTTTTATATTACAAAATGCAACTACAAAATGTCAGCGTGAAAGATATGTCTATTAGAGATTATCTGGCCAAAGTCAAAAAAATGTGATAGACTTGTTGCAATACGGAACTACATTCAAGAATCAGAACAAGTATTGATTTTACTTAATGGTCTATCTGATGAATATAAAGCCATAGTGGCTATTATTACATCTCAAAGATGTACTCCTCCGTTTGATGATGTTCATTTTAATTTATTGGCTCATGAAGCCAGAATTAGCACTAAGAAAAGTCAAGAAACAGATTACTTTGTAAATTTATCTATAGTATACAAAAGCAAGAGCCAAACTAGTAACAAAAGAGATCAACTTCAAAGAGGTGGCAATACATCAAAAGGAAGACGAAGAGGCAGATTCACAAATAACAACAAGCCTAAATGACAAATTAGTGAGAAAATTGGACATATAACATTAAAATGTTATTTCAGGTTTAATTCTGTGACGGCCCGCCCCGCACCAGCTGACATTTCCCTGAATTGTGTTGTACCGATGTCCAACCAGCACGGGACGGTCGTCAAATGAAAGGAAAAAGGAAGTGATTTGAAACTATGAATCATCAAAGAACATGTAGTATACCTCACAGCGCATGGAACAAAATATAATAATAACATAACTTGATATAAAACAGGCGAGATAACGCATAAGCTGAAAATTAAACCATCATAGCAGCGGAAAGATTCAAAATACAACTTACGATCTAAACCATCATTATTACAACTCTTAAAACTGTCTCTAAAGAAAAATAGAAAGGTACACTACTAATGCCCAAAGTAGTGACCAACAACAACACAGGGAGAATATATGGGAACAATACGTGTAAGCCTCCTACTCATCTCCGGACAGCTACCCATGCATAACTAGCTAACCTATCTCTAGTCTGCTCATTTAGGAGCACCCAGAGTAATAAGAAGAGACATAAAACTCTGGGTCAGACAAAAGTCTGGTATGAGTGATAAGCAGCAAAAATAGAACAATAACAGGTATACATAACCATACCTGAACCTGAACCTGCAACCAAAGAGTTAGCACAACAACATGTACAATACTCTAAGGTGACACTAACACATGGTGTAAAAATAATGGGGAGGGGGTGTGTGTAACAACCCGTATTTTTAATAATCTGTTATAACATAAATGGAGGCAGAATTAAATTATAAAATGGAGATCAAGGGAAACGGGCTATGCCATTGCGTTCGTCTCGGAAAAATACGCGAAATAGAGTCCGAGTTTTCGAAAATCGGAGTCCGTGTGACCCAGTTAAGGCCCATTGAAGTTTGCAGAAAATTCCTAAGTAAAAACAGATTTAAATTTGGAATTAAAAACAAAGGGTTAGGGCAAACTGGGCAGGCGGGAAAAATTCCCGCCCAGGACCCCATGTCGACAGGCCTGTCGACAGGGGTCTTGGCATGTCGACTGCCCTGTCGACAGCCCTGTCGACAGGGAGTGCCCGGCTGTTTAGCCTGGTGCACCATTTCTGATTGGGGTTGGGTCTTGTGGCCTGTTTCTAGAGAATTCCGAGATCTGACGGGCCAAAACTAACCTAGGGTTAATCCTAGGGCTAAAAACACTCTAATCTTCTATAAATAAGCTCCTAATCCTACCCTAAACCCTCATTATTCACTCTAGCAACCAAACTATGTCAAATTGAAATCTCAAATGGCCTCCACCTAAAAACCCTAGCCTCCACCTTCCTCAAAGTTTAATCCTATGAAGATATGATGATCATACAACCTTTTCTATGTTGTATGAATGCTTAATAACTTGCATACTTCATTAAGTTGCAAGTTTGATTTGCTAAGTTTGTGTTTTTGGGATTTTGCAAAAGGGTTTTCTTATTTGAAGCTTTGTTTTGGGTTTTCAAAGGGCTTCTTCATCTTATTTGGTGGATTTGTAACTTGTTTATATTGGTAAGCCCTCTTACCTTCATTTTAGAACTCTAAAGTTAATGTGTGATGAAAGTTGGGTTTTATGCAAGTTTGCTAAGCCATGATTTGTATGTTTATTTAGTTATGCATGGTTATGCAAGTTTGTTAAGCCATGATTTGTATGTTTATTGAGTTATGCATGTTTATGCAAGTGTACTAAGCCATGATTTGCAAGTTAATTGGGTTATGCATGTATACTAAGCCATGGTTTGCAAGTTTAACAAGTTATGCATGTTTATGCAAGATTTCTAAGTCATGGTTTGCAAGTTTAACAAGTTATGCATGTTTATGCAAGTTTACTAAGTCATGGTTTGCAAGTTTAACAAGTTATGCATGTTTATGCAAGATTTCTAAGTCATGGTTTGCAAGTTTAACAAGTTATGCATGTTTATGCAAGTTTACTAAGTCATGGTTTGCAAGTTTAACAAGTTATGCATGTTTATGCAAGTTTACTAAGTCATGGTTTGCAAGTTTAACAAGATATGCATGTTTATGCAAGTTTACTAAGTCATGGTTTGCAAGTTTAACAAGTTATGCATGTTTATGCAAGTTCACCAAGTCATGATTTGCAAGTTTAACAAGCTATGCATATTTATGCAAGTTTAAAATGACAAGTTGTGCATGTTTGACAAGTTGTGCATGTTTGACAAGTTATGCATGTTTATGCAAGTTCACTATGCCACGTTATGCATGTTTAATAAGTTATGCATGCTTATGCAAGTTTAAAATGACAAGTTGTGCATGTTTAACAAGTTATGCATGTTTATGCAAGTTCCCTATGCTAAGTTACGCAAGTTTAACATGTTATGCACGTTTATGGTAATATGCAAGTTCACGATGCTAAGTTGTGCAAGTCTAACATGTTATGTGTGTTTGTTGTGATATGTAAGTCCATCATGTATGTTGTGCCAAGTTCCCTCTTACTATCCTTTATGCATTATTACGAATATGTAAGCGATAGAATGACGTTGGGGGGTTTGGGTAAACTTAAAATACATGAAAATATAAGATTGGGAATTTACCTATTAAGTTAGGTCTACCCCTTGGGAATTTACCTATTAAGTTAGGTCTACCCAAGTAATTGTTGACTTGTAATTATGTTTTGAAATAAAGTGGACATGACACTTAGAAAACATAAGTGTGGCCAACTCGAGGTTGGGTTGAGTTTGTAGCGTAATTCTACCCGGAACCGACCGGCTTAACTAGTGGCTACAAACAATAGGACCCAATGTGAGAAGTTGGTCATGGGGTGCCAAGACCCGAGGTTAGACCAAGTTGTGGTGTAAAGCTACCCGGACCCGCCCGGCCTAACTAGTAACCACAACAAGGTCTAATGTGAGAGGTTAAGGTGCATTAAATTAATTAATGCCTCATGATTAGGGTTAAGTCAGGGTCCACTAATACTTAACCAACTTGGGGATTAGAGGGATTGAAATGGGGTTAAGTGTGAACTATTGGTTACACTTAACCAGTTTAATCCAATTGGGGGTTCGAGGGATTAGAATGAGGTTAAGTTACACTTAACCAATTTAATCCGTGATTAGTGAAGGGTTAAATCGCACTTAACTCTCTTAGAAAACCCTAGCAGCGTGGTCTGTTCCAGCAGTAATCCCAGTTTGGTATCACCACAACCCTACAGCTAGGTTAGGGCGGGGCACGATTACTGGACTGATGTAAGCGACCAAAGCGACGGCTGAGTGGTACAGCGGTGCGGGTCCGGCGGGCTACGGACGTGCACGTAGTCCGATGTTGGACAAACTCGAGGCACGGGTACTAGTAGGCTTAGACTGTGCATTATTGCTTAAGTGTCTGGGGTTGACACCCGAGGGCTTGATACACTCAAAGGTGGACCCAGCACAGTCTAACTACATCCATGTGGGCCGTATGGACACCAACACTTGACGTGTTAGGTTTATAGGGAGCCGATCGACTAGACCGTTGGGCTGGACCTTGTATTAAGGTCACCTCATGTTATTGGGCCAAAGCTTGGGCCAAGGGATCAATATCTGTTATGTTGGGTTGCTAGTACACCGTGGTGCAAAAACTTAGCCATGTTTTATGCGATGACACCTCTATTTATCTCGCAGTTAATTTACCATGCCAGTATGTTGTTATCTATGATCATCTCAGTTCCCATCATGATGTTAACTTTATTAGTTTATAGACTGATCGTAGCAGGGCTTACTCAGTCTTTTTGACTGACCTGTTTTCTTTCGCCTCTTTTCTTCCGTTCCCCCCCCCCCAGGTTCTCAGGGAGGGAATACCGGAGCCTAGCTTGGATCTTAGCTGCTTTCTTGGATAGCTCATGTATGCTTTGGACTTGAGCTCGCTATGGTTTTTCTTCCACCTTGGGAATAGCTACTTTTATGTTTTCCTTTTCAGTTTCAGATGGTGTTATTTCATGTACTAGACTTGTTTATTTGGGAAATTGACATTTTGATGTACCAAACTTGTGTTTCTGAAATGGTTTAAGAATCTTCCGCTGTTTTATCTACTTACTCTGTTTATTTATTTACATATATATATGTCATGTCCTGCCTTGCTATATCATTATGCATGTTTACCTTGTATTAAAAACGCCCCGCCAAAGTCAGAGTCGCTTGAGAGAGCCACCCTGGCGGAGGTGGGGTGTTACATTTGGTATCAGAGCATATGGTTTACGAGAAGGGATAAAAAGGTTTTTAAAACTTTTGAAAATCTATTTTCAAAACCAAGTATTAAGTATTTTCCAAAGAAAAGTCTAGTTATTTTTAAAAGGCTATTCCCCAAAAGCCATCAGCACTATCCTTTGACTCCTCGTTTGAACTCTTTTCTTTTCGCTTCCAGCATGTCTGATAATCTCATCTTGCCCGAAGGAGTAACGATACCCGATTGGTTTCGTCGGTACTTGGAAGTCACGGCACCGGTCCCGGGTGTCTCTAATGTTGTCTTTCCAGTCGAGGCCGCTGTTCCTCCTCCTCCTCCCATAGCTGATGTTCCTCTTCCCCCTCAGCCTCCACAAGCGGATTTTGCGGAAACTTGCAAGAACTTTAAGAGGATGGGTGGCAAGAATTTTTATGGAACAGAGACTTTTGTAGAAGCAGGGAATTGGTTGAAAGAGACCGAAGATCTTTTAGCCTCCTTTGATATAGGTGACCGCAGGAAAGTTTTATTAGCAGTATGGTTGCTAAAGGAAGAAGCTGCACGTTGGTGGGTAGTCACCACCGCAACCAGGCCAATTGAGACTTGGGATGACTTTAGAGGAAGGTTTGGACTGAGATTCTTATCACTGAAGCAAGGGGACATGACTATTAGGGAATACATAGATAAGTTTAATCAACTGGCTCGGGTCGATTTAGACTTGGTTAATACAGCTCAGAAGAAGGCCCTACACTTTGCTCTAGGATTAAACGAGCCATTACATGGTTTGGCCATGTCTCATATACCCTTGGGGGCGACTTTCGAGAATTTGGTGAATTTGGCCCTACTTCAAGAAGAAGATAACAATGACAAGAAAGAGGTCAAGGCGAATGAGTCTCAAGGCAAGAGAGTAAATTCCGGGAAACGGGGCAAGAATAACAACAACCGCAAGAACAAGCCAAGAGGGAATAGGAAATGCAATTTCTGTGGTAAAGTTGGACATATAGCCAGGGAATGTAGGAAGAAGGAAAAGAGAAAGCGGGGCGAATGCTTCATTTGTGGTGAGTTTGGACATCTCAGCAAGGATTGCCCGAGGAAACAAGGGCAAGGTCAGACTCAGTGTGCAGGACTATCTGGAGGGCGAGTTCATCCCCTCAGCACCGTTCTTCCAGCTTATGATAGAGGTAGTGTTTCTGTGGAAATCTTGTTTACACTTTCTGATTTTCCCTGTTCGTACTTTGTTTGGTTCTGGCACATCGCATAGTTTTATTTCATCTGATCTAGTTGAAAGTTTGCACCTAAGTACTAGTCTAGTTGATGATCCCGTGTGTGGTTCAAATCCAATCGGGGGTTCTGCCCGTTTGTCTGTGGTCTGAGTGGATTTGAAAATTTCTATCTTGAGTATAGAATCCTCGTGGGATGTTTATATTCTCGGTTTCAGGGGATATGGGTTGGTTTTGGGCATGGGATGGTTGTCCTGTTTTGGAGCCATTCTGGGTTTTTGTATATAGGGTTGTGAGGCTCATGACTCGCCTCGGTAATACCCTAGAAATTTCTAGCAACCCTATGGGTCCCGTCATGTTATGTTATCTTGAATCCCTCAACTCGTTTATCGATAGTTGGCAATCTGTGAGGGTGGTCCGAGAATATCCTGATATCTTGGGGGAAGTGAAGGGGTTACCCTTAGACGTGGGATAGATTTCCGCATTATCTGGTTGGTAATACCAAGCCGGTTTCGTTGCCGATTAGGCACATGACCTCACGAGATAAGAGTTAAGAAAGCAAGTCAAGGAGTTGCTTGAGAAGAACTTCCTGAGATGAGGCATTTTCGAGTAGGGTGCTCCAGTAGTATTCGTTACTGATGTGGACAGTTTGCTTCGCTTATGTGTTGATTATCATGAGAAGAATAGACAACCGTTACCAAGGATCGATGATTTGTTTGATCAGCTTGTGGGAGCATCTATTTTCTTTTGATCTAGCTACCGGATTCCATCAGCTTAGGATGGCTGAGGATGGAACTGACAAGACTGCGTTTAGGACTCTAGATGGATTTTTAGAATGGCTAGTCATGCTATTTGGCTTGACTAACGCACCCACATATTACGTGAACTTGATGGGTAGGGTGTTTAGGGAGTCCTTGAAAAAGTTTGTCATGGTCGTCATAGACGATATTTTGATCTCCTCAAAAGAACGAGGAAGAACATGCTATACATCTCAAGGGGGAGATGGATACGCTTAGAGCCACCAGTTGAAGGTCAAGTTCTCCAAATGTCACTTTGGAGGAAAGAAGTTGGATTTCTTGGGCACATAGTTCCTAAGTAAGGCTTAGCGGTGGATTCCGCTAAAGTGGTTGCGGTTTGAGACCGGAAAACTCTGAGGAGAGCAATTGAAGTAAGAAGCTTTCTCCGTTTGGCTAGTTAGTTAGCATTCCCTGAGCTTAGACTTACTCTTCTGGATCAAGAAGGGGATTTCACAGGAAGAAGACCCGCAGTTAGTCAAGAACATGGACCAGTTGATTCGAGGCGAGATGTTGAGTCACCTCGCTAGATATATTATAGATGACAAGGGATGACTAAGGCGCGATGAGAGATTATGTGTTCCTCGAGTGGAAGACTTGGTAAAGAAGGTTCTTGAAGATGCGCATCACTCGAGGAGGTGGCCGAGTTGGTCTCCGGGTGCATGTTGTGCCACCAGGTTAAGGCCAAGTCATAGAAGCCCAGTGGGCCATTATCTCCATTGAAGGTTTCGCAAGGGAAGTATGAAAACATCTCGATAGATTATGTGGATAGATTACCTAGATCAAAGAAAGGGAATACGGGTATGGAGGTCATAATAGATAGACTCACGAAGAGTGCTCATCTCAGTCCGGTGAGGAGCGAGAGGACTGCATCATGGTTAGCAACGGTTTACCCTCAAGAAGTTGGCCAGTTTTGAAATAGCCTACAGGAAGCCATGAGTAGGCAACTGAATCTAGGTATGACCTATCACTCATAGGCAGATGGTTCATTTCGATTTAAGCACGAGTTATAGAAAATCACGTTTATAAGGGCAACTAGCAACGTGGATTGGTATTTTCAAGGAAAGTTCTGCTGCGTGAAATACTTTATAGTAAGTAGGCGAGATCCAGGATTCACTAGTGAATTTTGGAGAGCTTGCATGTAATCATAAGGTTACAGTTGGGTTTAAGCCAAATATTAAGAAAAAAGAATAAGTGGAAAAGAAAGACGAAAGGCGATAATGAAATGAGTTCCAACTCGAATTTGGGAAATAGGAGTTAGGAAGCCAAGGAATCATGAAATGAAAGATAGTCAAAGTTTGAATGGATTTCTTGTAATCCAAAAAGGAGTTTACCTAGTTTATCTAGTTTATCGTGTCTATCTTGTCATGAGAACCTTAGGTAGAAACCCTTTTGATGAAACATGTATTTGAAGCATGTTATGCTTGATGGTTGCAAGTGGTTGCAAGTGTTTGCAAGTAGTTGCTCGTGGATGCATTATACACAATTAGGCACTAGATCGGCTCGCACACTCCTCATATTGCATATGCATGAGTGCTTACACTTATTCATGGTTGAAACTTGTTGTGCTACCACATGGATGTTGCATATGGATGAATGTTATGTGCACTCATATAGATACCATAAATTATGGTAGGAATTTGCATACATATGGATTCATTTCACTGACATACATATGCATTAAGGAGGTTTACTGTATCAGTAACCGCCTGATTTTCACTAACATACATATGCATTAAGGATGTTTACTGTATCAGTAACCGCCTGATCTTTGCATTAGATAAGTACATATACACACACTTTTGCATATGTTCATACCACATTTAGAATCTTTTAAGGACAATGATTGCTCGTGGATGATGCTTTGAGTAGATGGATGATTGGATGGTAGGATACGTTCTTCCTAACTTGAAGATTTCGGGGACGAAATCCTTAAAGGAGGGGAGAATGTAACAACCCGTATTTTTAATAATCTGTTATAACATAAATGGAGGTAGAATTAAATTATAAAATGGAGATCAAGGGAAACGGGCTATGCCATTGCGTTCGTCTCGGAAAAATACGCGAAATAGAGTCCGAGTTTTCGAAAATCGGAGTCCGTGTGACCCAGTTAAGGCCCATTGAAGTTTGCAGAAAATTCCTAAGTAAAAACAGATTTAAATTTGGAATTAAAAACAAAGGGTTAGGGCAAACTGGGCAGGCGGGAAAAATTCCCGCCCAGGACCCCATGTCGACAGGCCTGTCGACAGGGGTCTTGGCATGTCGACTGCCCTGTCGACAGGGGGTGCCCGGCTGTTTAGCCTGGTGCACCATTTCTGATTGGGGTTGGGTCTTGTGGCCTGTTTCTAGAGAATTCCGAGATCTGACGGGCCAAAACTAACCTAGGGTTAATCCTAGGGCTAAAAACACTCTAATCTTCTATAAATAAGCTCCTAATCCTACCCTAAACCCTCATTATTCACTCTAGCAACCAAACTATGTCAAATTGAAATCTCAAATGGCCTCCACCTAAAAACCCTAGCCTCCACCTTCCTCAAAGTTTAATCCTATGAAGATATGATGATCATACAACCTTTTCTATGTTGTATGAATGCTTAATAACTTGCATACTTCATTAAGTTGCAAGTTTGATTTGCTAAGTTTGTGTTTTTGGGATTTTGCAAAAGGGTTTTCTTATTTGAAGCTTTGTTTTGGGTTTTCAAAGGGCTTCTTCATCTTATTTGGTGGATTTGTAACTTGTTTATATTGGTAAGCCCTCTTACCTTCATTTTAGAACTCTAAAGTTAATGTGTGATGAAAGTTGGGTTTTATGCAAGTTTGCTAAGCCATGATTTGTATGTTTATTTAGTTATGCATGGTTATGCAAGTTTGTTAAGCCATGATTTGTATGTTTATTGAGTTATGCATGTTTATGCAAGTGTACTAAGCCATGATTTACAAGTTAATTGGGTTATGCATGTATACTAAGCCATGGTTTGCAAGTTTAACAAGTTATGCATGTTTATGCAAGATTTCTAAGTCATGGTTTGCAAGTTTAACAAGTTATGCATGTTTATGCAAGTTTACTAAGTCATGGTTTGCAAGTTTAACAAGTTATGCATGTTTATGCAAGATTTCTAAGTCATGGTTTGCAAGTTTAACAAGTTATGCATGTTTATGCAAGTTTACTAAGTCATGGTTTGCAAGTTTAACAAGTTATGCATGTTTATGCAAGTTTACTAAGTCATGGTTTGCAAGTTTAACAAGTTATGCATGTTTATGCAAGTTTACTAAGTCATGGTTTGCAAGTTTAACAAGTTATGCATGTTTATGCAAGTTCACCAAGTCATGATTTGCAAGTTTAACAAGCTATGCATATTTATGCAAGTTTAAAATGACAAGTTGTGCATGTTTGACAAGTTGTGCATGTTTGACAAGTTATGCATGTTTATGCAAGTTCACTATGCCACGTTATGCATGTTTAATAAGTTATGCATGCTTATGCAAGTTTAAAATGACAAGTTGTGCATGTTTAACAAGTTATGCATGTTTATGCAAGTTCCCTATGCTAAGTTACGCAAGTTTAACATGTTATGCACGTTTATGGTAATATGCAAGTTCACGATGCTAAGTTGTGCAAGTCTAACATGTTATGTGTGTTTGTTGTGATATGTAAGTCCATCATGTATGTTGTGCCAAGTTCCCTCTTACTATCCTTTATGCGTTATTACGAATATGTAAGCGATAGAATGACGTTGGGGGGTTTGGGTAAACTTAAAATACATGAAAATATAAGATTGGGAATTTACCTATTAAGTTAGGTCTACCCCTTAGGAATTTACCTATTAAGTTAGGTCTACCCAAGTAATTGTTGACTTGTAATTATGTTTTGAAATAAAGTGGACATGACACTTAGAAAACATAAGTGTGGCCAACTCGAGGTTGGGTTGAGTTTGTAGCGTAATTCTACCCGGAACCGACCGGCTTAACTAGTGGCTACAAACAATAGGACCCAATGTGAGAAGTTGGTCATGGGGTGCCAAGACCTGAGGTTAGACCAAGTTGTGGTGTAAAGCTACCCGGACCCGCCCGGCCTAACTAGTAACCACAACAAGGTCTAATGTGAGAGGTTAAGGTGCATTAAATTAATTAATGCCTCATGATTAGGGTTAAGTCAGGGTCCACTAATACTTAACCAACTTGGGGATTAGAGGGATTGAAATGGGGTTAAGTGTGAACTATTGGTTACACTTAACCAATTTAATCCAATTGGGGGTTCGAGGGATTAGAATGAGGTTAAGTTACACTTAACCAATTTAATCCGTGATTAGTGAAGGGTTAAATCGCACTTAACTCTCTTAGAAAACCCTAGCAGCGTGGTCTGTTCCAGCAGTAATCCCAGTTTGGTATCACCACAACCCTACAGCTAGGTTAGGGCGGGGCACGATTACTGGACTGATGTAAGCGACCAAAGCGACGGCTGAGTGGTACAGCGGTGCGGGTCCGGCGGGCTACGGACGTGCACGTAGTCCGATGTTGGACAAACTCGAGGCACGGGTACCAGTAGGCTTAGACTGTGCATTATTGCTTAAGTGTCTGGGGTTGACACCCGAGGGCTTGATACACTCAAAGGTGGACCCAGCACAGTCTAACTACATCCATGTGGGCCGTATGGACACCAACACTTGACGTGTTAGGTTTATAGGGAGCCGATCGACTAGACCGTTGGGCTGGACCTTGTATTAAGGTCACCTCATGTTATTGGGCCAAAGCTTGGGCCAAGGGATCAATATCTGTTATGTTGGGTTGCTAGTACACCGTGGTGCAAAAACTTAGCCATGTTTTATGCGATGACACCTCTATTTATCTCGTAGTTAATTTACCATGCCAGTATGTTGTTATCTATGATCATCTCAGTTCCCATCATGATGTTAACTTTATTAGTTTATAGACTGATCGTAGCAGGGCTTACTCAGTCTTTTTGACTGACCAGTTTTCTTTCGCCTCTTTTCTTCCGTTCCCCCCTCCCCCCCCCCCCCCAGGTTCTCAGGGAGGGAATACAGGAGCCTAGCTTGGATCTTAGCTGCTTTCTTGGATAGCTCATGTATGCTTTGGACTTGAGCTCGCTATGGTTTTTCTTCCACCTTGGGAATAGCTACTTTTATGTTTTCCTTTTCAGTTTTAGATGATGTTATTTCATGTACTAGACTTGTTTATTTGGGAAATTGACATTTTGATGTACCAAACTTGTGTTTCTGAAATGGTTTAAGAATCTTCCGCTGTTTTATCTACTTACTCTGTTTATTTATTTACATATATATATGTCATGTCCTGCCTTGCTATATCATTATGCATGTTTACCTTGTTTTAAAAACGCCCCGCCAAAGTCAGAGTCGCTTGAGAGAGCCACCCTGGCGGAGGTGGGGTGTTACAGTGTGCATGTCATGGTGATAGAAAACATCAAACATAACAATCATCCTCACATCTCTCACTCAGTGCGTAAAGTATACGCTATCCACAACTTTGATCACCCAATTCTTTGTTACGATCACTCTGCCCCATGGAGCCATGACGACTCCACTACACTGATCCATAACCACTAATACTTTGCTATGTCCACTCTGCCCCCATGGATTCATGACAACCCCACTGCACTGGCTCGTAGCCCTGCTACAATCACTTTGCCCCATGGAGTCATAACAACTCCACTGCACTGATCCATAGCCGATAATCCGTCTCTCAGTGGTGAGTCAACGCTATAGACATCGATAACCCCTTTGCACACGTCCCGCATCAACGTCCAACTCATGACGTTAACTCGTTAATCCCCATTTGGATCCTGAGTAATAACCTCCTATTTGGACTTCCTTTGCATCTCGGGTTTTGGTTGAACTGGAGTTGGTCTTCAGAAGAGTCATCGCGTATAAGCAGAAGTACACATCTAGTTCGGTTCGGCTTGTCACCCCGGTTCAGTTCGGATCATCATTGGATCACCTCCTCGGTTCGGTTCGAGTCCTTGATTGGGTTCGGTCCATGGTCATTGCCTCGGTTCGGTCGTGAAGCTCCATGGTGCAATTCGGATCGGTGCTCCCCTTCTGGCTCGGTTCGGTGCTCCTAAGGCGGTTCGGTTCGGTGCTACTCCAGTTCAGTGCTCCATTCAAACTCCAACCCTACTCCAATCTGATCCGATCTGGCCTTCCTTGTTTCCTTTTTCATTTGCACGCTCCCGAAGATGCCAAGTTCCGGTTCAGTTCGGTAGCCGATCTGGTCCCCCTATTCGATCCGGATCTCTACAGCATTTCCAACAAGCTAATTTTCGTCCATTCTCGCCATACGACGACGTTTTCAACCATTCTAACTTTACTAATTAATCATAAGCATTCCAAACAGTAGTAATAACATATAGGATCCATCAACAAGGTCAAAACATCAAGCATATAGGTTATTTTAGATCAAACATACCCAAAAAGCATGATTTTCCCCATAATCATGTTTAATCATAACTAATGATAGGATTAACAAAACATGTCCAAATTAGCCCAAATTTTTATCAGAGCCCTAAAATAATATTTAAGAATTTTTACATATTTTCCCAGAATTTTATCATGCATAATTTCGCTTATTAACACTAATCGCCCCTAATTACCCATAATTAGTGAAAAACAATGCAAATCACTCACCTTAGCCACAAATGAATTATATATCTAAACTTTTCTACTGTTTTGGGTTGAATTCCTTTGCAACACAACAGCTCCAACTCTGATTTGATGTTAATCTTCCTTGATTTGACGTAGTTTGGCTAATAAGTGATTAGAAAGTGATTTGGGAGTGATTTAGAAGGTGGAGGTCATTGCTAGGGTTAAAGAAATGTTTTAGGCGACTGAGAAAATGAAATGAGGTCGATTCCTAATTGATTTCAACCTCCCCATAACCCTAATCTCGAAATGGGTTATGGGCCCATATGCTAATTACCCTAATTAGGCCTGGTTAAGCTGTTTTTCACCTTCCAAACCTTATTTCAGCCATATCTCCCAAACGGTAAGTCCGTTTGATCAATGTGACCACTCTACGGAAAGTTAAACCATCATCTGAATCCAATGGAAGTGGTTTCAGGTCAAAACTCCTTACCAATCAAAAGTTATATCCTTACCAATCAAAAGTTATAAGCAAAACAAGATTCACCAAGGGCAAAACTTTCATTTAAAAATCGGCAAAAATCGTGAACATGGGAAATGACCCCAATAGTCGTTCCCCAAAGTTACATTACTATACAACCTCATATGATAATGAAATAAATATTATACGATCCTCCGATTTGTAGAATGCGGGTCGTTACATTATCCCCCCTTAAAAAAATTTGCCCTGAAATTCCTTAATTAAAGCATACAACGGGTCCCGCATGCCTAACAGCCATTTACAAACAGTCAAACACACATAATAACACAACCAGTCTATCCTAGCATGCGGAATAGCTAAATTACAATTAAAATCTTACCAGGCAAAGAGTTCTGGATATGACTCCCTTATGCTCTCCTCTGTTTCCCAAGTACGCTCGTTATCACCCCACTGAACCTTGACCAGTTTCACCGCCTTCCTTTGAAGTTGCTTTGTATCGTACCCGACAATACAGATCGGCCTGCGGTTCCCAACTGCCTCGGGTTCTACTTCGATGTCATCCAACTGATCCGGTGAAATAGTCATATCGGGATCGTGCACGAACTTCCTTAACTGGGAAACATGAAATACGTTGTGAACTCCCGCCATCTTGTCAGGAAATCCAACTTTATATGCCAAATTCCCAACTTGTTCGAGGACTGGGAATGGACCAACAAATTTTGGTGCTAACTTGTCTCTCCTACCAAATCAAATCACGCTCTTTAACAGAGAAATCTTGGCAAACTAAGTCGCCAACGGAGAATTTTAAATCCCTTCGCCTCTTATCAACATAAATCTTCTGTCTATCCTAGGCAGCCTTCATTCGCTGTTGGATAACCTTAATCTTGCCTGAAGTTTCTCTTATTATATCTGGCCCAAGCACGAATTTCTTACCAGTTTCTAGCCAACATGATGGTGAGTTGCACGGTCTTCCGAACAAGGCTTCATATGGAGCCATACCAATATTGGACTGATAACTATTATTGTTTGCGAACTCCACTATATGCAAATGGTCATCCCATGACCCTCCGATATCTAATATGAAAGCTCTCAAGATATCTTCTTATGCTCGATTCACCCTCTCTGTTTGACCGTCGGTTTGAGGATGGTACGCGGTACTGAGATGTAATTCTGACCCTAAAGCCTCTTGTAAGCTCTTCCAAAATCCACTAGTAAACAACGGATCTCGGTCACTCACAATGCCTTTGGGTACTCCATGAAATCTCACTACCCACTTCATATACAGTTCTGCTAAATTAGCTGCTGTTCTATTCAACTTGACGGGTACAAACTTTGCACTCTTGGTCAATCGGTCCACAATCACCCAAATGTTATCATGGCCCGATCTAGTCCTTGGTAACCCATCAATGAAATCCATTGAGACTTGTTCGCATTTCCATTCTAGAATTTCCAATGGGTGTAACAAACCACTAGGCTTCTTTTTCTCGTCTTTAACTATTTAGCAATTCATGCACTTGGATATAAACTTCCCAACGTCTCTTTTCATCGCTTCCCAGTAGTTGGTCTGCTTCATGTCTCGATACATTTTGTTACCACTAGGATGTATAGTCAGTTTTGAGTGATGACATTCTTTAAGCACTTCATCTCTCAATCCATTAACATTGGGTACAACTAATCTCCCATTCTTTCTAAGCCATCCCTCTCGATCAAGCCCATACTTGTTCATCTCCTCGTTGATACCCATCTTTAAGTTGAAGATGACTTCCAATAGGTTACGATCGTCCCTCTGACTGGAACCAATCCGCTCAATCAAAGTGGGTTTGATCGTCAAACATGCTAACATCTCTTGATCCAATTTTCACCTTGGTCTGAAATCATACCCTGCGATATACTCCAGTTGCTTCCATTCAAGAAACATAGCCCCTAAACTGGCATGTCTCCTGCTCAATGCATCAGCTACCGCATTGCCCTTTCCTGGTGTATATGCAATATCAAAATCATAGGAAGACAAGAATTCTAACCATCTCTGCTAACGAAGGTTTAGATACTTCTGAGAGAAAAGATACTTTAATGATTTATGGTCGGTAAACAACTCGAATCTTTCTCCCAAGGGATAATGTCTCCTTATCTTCAATGTGAACACGATTGCTGCCAATTCCAAATCATGGGTAGGATATCTTTTCTGATGCGGTTTCAGTTGTCGACTAGCGTAAGCTACTACCCTACCTCCTTGCATCAATACATCACCTAGTCCGGTACCACATGCATCTGTGTATACCGTCATCTCTTCATTCCCTTTAGGAACGACTAACACTGGCGCACGCGTCAACTTTTCCTTTATACTCTTGAAAGCATTCTCGCACCTTTCGTCCTAGACGAAAGCTTGATCCTTCTTGGTCAACCGAGTTAAGGGTGCTGCTATCTTGGAGAAGTCTTGGATGAACTTACGATAATATCCAGCTAACCCCAAGAAACTTCTTATGTCTATTGCATTCTTCGGCGTAAACCAATCTTGTACCGTAGCCACCTTCGCAGGGTCCACGTCAATACCTTTCTTTGAAACAACATGGCCTAAGAATATCACTTCCCTTCTCCAGAAGTGACACTTAGAAAATTTCGCTTTCAGTTGGTGTTTTCTCTACGCCTCCATTACTATCCTCAAATGTTCCTTGTGTTCTTCCTCTGTCCTCGAGTAAACCAAGATATCGTCTACGAACACAAGAATGAACTTATTCAATTGATCACTGAATACTCTATTTATAAGATCCACAAAATATGTTGGTGCATTAGTCAATCCGAATGGCATGACCAACCACTCAAACAATCCAAACGGCGTCCGAAAGGACGTTTTAGGAATACTTTCGGCTGCTACTCGGAGCTGATGAAATCCTGTCGCGAGGTCCAATTGGGAGAACACTCTTTCTCCTTCCAGTTGATCAAACAAATCATCTATCTGTGGAAGAGGATACTTATTCTTCCTAGTCACCTTATTCAACTCGTGATAGTCCACACACAAACAAGGGAACCATCTGCCTTAGTGGCAATTACAACTGGTGCTCCCCACTCGGAGACACTTCTTCGGATAAATCCCTTCTTCAAAAGATCGCTTACTTGCACCCCGAGCTCTCGCTGCTCCCTTGGTGCCATACGACGAAGTGGCATCACTATACGTTTGGCATCTTTCACTAAATCAATACGGAACTCAATCTCTCGGTGTGGTGGAAGTCCGGTCACTTCCCCGAAGATGTCCGGATACTGGCTAGCAATGAGAACCCCTGATAACTCGTCTTGCGAAATGTTGAGGGAATTTACAAAACTAGCCATCACCTCATCACTAGGTAGGCCACCAAACACTAACCTCCGCCCATCATCCGCCCTAATTGTCACCAAAAATCCCTCACAGTCTACCACCACCCCGTACCTTTGGAGCCAATCGACTCCCAAAATAATGCCATACCCAGTAAAGCCCAAAACAAAGCAATCACAAGCAAACATACATCCATGACTCGATAAGACCAAATTTCGACAAATCATACTAGGCTAGTCGAACCACCAATCGGGTTTGTCACCACTAAAGGTCTACCGACTATCTCGGGTTCCAATTCCAACCTATCTACCAGGTCACTAGATATGAAGGAACAGGAAGCCCCAGTATTAAACAGTACTCGAACAGGAACATCATAAATAGAAAGCATACCTTGAATGACGACATTCTTTGCTTTCTCCGCCACAGTTGGGGCATTCGACGAAGAAGGAACATCATTAATAGCATATGCTTTCACAATCTGCTTCTCTTTAGGAGGTTGTGGACACTTATCCTTATGATGTCTCACTTGGCCGCAGTTGAAGCACTTCCTGTCTGTTGGCTTTGCTTGACATTCTTTAGCATAATGGCCCTTCTTGCCACAGCTAAAGCACTCGATATCTTTCTTACCCTTCTTCTGACTATCCTTAGCTTGGTTCTATTTTATCTTATATTGCGAATTATTCTTGCCTCCGCTGCTTGCTTGCGGCTTTGGCTCGCCTGCAGATGCAACAATGACTTTAGTCTTGGGCTTAGGATAAAGGCTCTCTGATCTCAATGCTTTCCCAACAATGAATTCAAAAGTCTCATCAATATGGTTCATAAGCCTTTCCCCTAAGTACTCCTGTTATGAACTTCTCATTCTTCTTCTCGGGAGTATTGATAAGAGATAATCCATACTTCGATAAAGTATCAAACTCAGCAATATATTCCGAGACTGCCCTACCATTCTATTTAAGCTCCAAGAACTTCCTAAACAACTCTGACTTCTTGGCATCTGGGATAAAGTTGTCATTGAAGCGAGCTTTAAATTGATTCCATGTAACTTGATCCTCAGGGACAGCTGCCTTAATAGCATTTCACCAATTCATAGCCCGTCCTTGCAATTGACGGGATGCTAGCTTCCTCTTCATCGCGTCTTCGATTCCCAGATCCTCGAAGATACGCTCACAACTATCATGCCAATCCTGAACTTCTGTAGCCGATTCTGTTCCATGGAACGGATTCCCACCAATACTAGTGTAGTCCTTACAGAGCTTGGCGAAATCATCCCTAGGCGCCTGTACCGCTGCACCACCACCATTTGCAGCATTAGGAGCTACTCCCTGAATATCTCTAAGAATCTCTCACATAAAGGTAGTAAACATCGTCCTCATGTCAGAAGCATTCCTATTATTTTCCACTGAACCCGTAACCCCTCGTATATCGGCTCATCGTCCAATCTGTAAAGAGAAAACGATTAACCATCTTTTCAGTGGTGCCAGTGCAGTGCGACCTCATCCTTAGGTATACTAATAGTATATATATATATATATATATATATATATATAAATTTAAAACCAAAATATCACAAATACGTGCTCTTATATACGTATACTATCTCTCCCTAGGTTAACTACGCAACCTAGAGCTCTGATACCAAGTGTGATGGCCCACCCCGCACCAGCCGACATTTCCCTGAAATGCGTTGTACCGATGTCCAACCAGCACGAGACGGTCGTCAAATGAAAGGAAGAAGGAAGGGATTTGAAACTATTAATCATCAAAGAACCTGTAGTATATCTCATAGCGCATGGAACAAAATATAATAATAACATAACTTGATATAAAACAGGCGAGACAGTGCATAAGCTGAAAACTAAACCATCATAGCAGCAGAAAGATTCAAAATAAAGCTTATGATCTAAATCATCATTATTACAACTCTTAAAACTCTCTCTAAAGAAAAATAGGAAGGTACACTACTAATGCCCAAAGTAGTGACCAACAACAACACAGGGAGAATATATGTGAACAATACGTGTAAGCCTTATGCTCGTCTCCGGACAGCTACTCATGCATAACCAGCTAACATGTCTCTAGTCTGCTCGTTTAGGAGCACCCAGAGTAATAAGAAGAGACATAAAACTCTGGGTCAGATAAAAGTCTAGTATGAGCGATAAGCAGCAATAACAGAACAATAACAGGTATACATAACCATACTTGAACCTGAACCAGCAACCAAAGAGTTAGCACAATAGCATGTACAGTACTCTAAGGTGACACTAACACATGGTGTGAAAATAATGGGGAGGGGGTGTGCATGTCATGGTGATAGCAAACATCAAACATAGCAATCATCCTCATATCTCTCACTTAGTGCGTAAAGTATACGATATCCACCACTTTGATCACCCAATTCTTTGTTACGATCACTCTGCCCCATGGAGCCATGACGGCTCCACTGCACTGATCCGTAACCACTAATACTTTGCTATGTCCACTCTGCCACATGGAGTCATGACAACCCCACTGCACTGGCTCATAGCGCTGCTACGATCACTTTGCCCCATGGAGTCATAACAACTCCACAGCACTGATCCAAAGCCGCTAATCCGTCTCTCAGTGGTGAGTCAAAGTTATAGACATCGATAACCCCTTTGCACAAGTCCTACAGCAAAGTACAACTCATGATGTTAACTCGTTAATCTCCATTTGGATCCTGAGTAATAACCTCCCATTTGGACTTCCTTTGCATCTCGGGTTTTGGTCGAACTGAGTTGGTCTTCAAAAGAGTCGTCTCGTATAAGAAAAAGCACACATCTGATTCGGTTCGGCTTGTCACCCTGGTTCAGTCCGGATCATCATTGGATCACCTCCTCGGTTCGGTTCGGGTCCTTGATTGGGTTTGGTCCGTGGTCATTGCCTTCGGTCGTGAAGCTCCATGGTGCAGTTCGGATCGGTGCTCCCCTTCTGGCTCGGTTTGGTGCTCTTGAGGCGGTTCGGTTCGGTGCAACTCAAGTTCAGTGCTCCATTCAAACTCCAACCCTACTCAAACCCAATCCGATTTGGCCTTCCTTGTTGCCTTTTTCGTTTGCACGCTGCCGAAAATGCCAAGTTTTGGTTCGGTTCGGTAGCCGATCCGATCCCCCAATCCGATCCGATCCGATCTGGATCTCTGCAACATTTCCAACAAGCTAATTTTCATCCATTCTTGCCATACAACGGCGTTTTCGACCATTCTAACTTTACTAATCAATCATAAGCATTCCAAACTGTGGTAGTAACATATAAGATCCAACAACATGGTCAAAACATCAAGCATATAGGTTATTTTAGATCAAACATACCCAAAAAGCATGATTTTCCCCTTAATCATGTTTAATCATAACTAATGATAGGATTAAAAAAAACATGTTCAAATTAACCCAAATTTTTATCAGAGGACTACAATAATATTTAAGAGTTTTTACATATTTTTCCAAAATATTATCATGCATAATTTCGTTAATTACACTAATCACCCCTAATTAGCCGTAATTAGTGAAAAACAATGCATCACTCACCTTAGCCACAAATGAATTATAGATCTAAACTTTTCTATTGCTTTGGGTCAAATTCATATGCAACACAGCAGCTCCAACTCTGATTTGATGTTAATCTTCCTTGATTTAATGTAGATTTGGCTAGTAAGTGATTAGAAAGTGATTTGGGAGTGATTTAGAAGGTGGAGTCCATTGCTAGGGTTAGAGAAATGTTTTAGGCGGCTAAGAAAATGAAATGAGATCGTTTCCTAACTGATTTCAGCCTCCCCATAACCCTAATCCCGATATTGGTTATGGGCCCATATGCTAATTACCCTAATTAGGCCTGGTTAAGCTGTTTTTCACCTTCCAAACCTTATTTCAGCCATATCTCCCAAACGGTAAGTCCGTTTGATCAACGTGACCACTCTACGGAAAGGTAAACCATCATCTGAATCCAGTGGAGGTGGTTTCAGGTCAAAACTCCTTACCAATCAAAAGTTATATCTGAAACAAGATTCACAAGGGGTAAAATAGTCATTTAAAAATCGGCAAAAATCGTGAACATGGGAAATGACCCCAATAGTCGTTCCCCAAAGTTACACGACTATACGACCTAATATGATAATGAAATAAATATTCTACGATCCTCCGATGTGTAGAATGTGGGTCGTTACAAATTCCAATTATGGTTAGGGACAAAATCAAAGGAACGACAATCCCTCAGCCAATGTTGCATACATACAACATGAGGATAACAACACAATAGACTAAAACAAGTATACAAGTCAAAATGATGTTGCAAAAGCTGAGTATTCTCAAGATGATGATTGATATTCAGATTCTGGAGCTACCAACCACCTGACTAACAATCTTTCGAACCTAAATGTTGGTGGTAGGGAGTATAAAGGTAATCATTCCATATGCATGGGAAATGGTAAGAGTATTCAAATTACTCATATAGGCAATGCTAGTATTAAGGGTAAAAGGAAATTGTACTTGCATAATTTACTAAGGGTTCCAAAAAACAAAAAGAATTTGATTAGTGTACGCTTTACTTTGAATTCTTCCCTAAATATTGTCTAGTTAAAGATATTCTAAGCAAAGATGTTATTCTATAGGGTGATATCACAAAGGGCCAATACAAGTTTAATTCTGTCATATGTCAAAAAGCTGTAAAGAAAGAGAAACGTTGTAATTTGACTGAAGTGGATAATGTTGGCAGCAATGTAAATACATTTGATCAATGGCATTGTAAACTTGGACTATCATCAAAGTTGTGAAACAAGTGTCGACTGACAATAAAATAAATTTAAAGCCTATTACTATACCTTATATTTGTGACTACTGCCAACTAGGTAGAGTCACAAACTACCTTTTATTGATTCGTCTACTACTTATATTGAACCGCTACAACTTATTGCTGTTGATTTTTGGGGATCTGCATCAACACGTTCTGACTTTGGTTTCAAATATTATTTGTCTACTGTTGATACATACCCTAGGTTCACTAGGATTTATTTCTTAAAAACAAAACATGACACACACACTACCCTTGTTAATTTTATTACCATGATTGGAAATCAGATAAGAAAACAAGTGAAAGTGATCTAATCAGACGGTGGAATTGGGTTTGAAACTATGAATTCATTTTTTAAAAACAAGGGTATATTGCACAAAACCACTTGCCCCTATCATCACAGCAAAATGATTTAATTGAAAGAAAACATAGGCACATAGTAGAATCTAGTTTAGCCGTTCTTGCTAATGCAAATTTACCATTAAAGTTTTGGTCAGAGGCTTTTTATACTGTTGCTTATTTAATAAACAGACAAGCAACAAAGATCTTGAAAGGAATTTGACCTTTAGAAAAATTTCATGGTATCAAACCAAATTACTATAACTTAAAATATTTGGCTGCTTATGTTATCCTTACTTGAGACCATATAATAAATCTAAGTTGAATTTTAGACCTGGGTCATGCGCTTTTTTAGGCTATGCTACTAATCAGCAAGGGTATAAGTGTTTGGATGATGCAGGAAAATTTACATAATCAAGCTTGTTGTTTTCATTGAAAACATTTTTCCATTCAAATCAAAAGAAATAAGCACAACCAGAAAGGTATACAATGCTAAGAAGTCCATACCATATACACCAAGATATAGAGATATATGGCAGGACCAAGGAAGTGAGGAGGCTGCTGATGCTCAAAATCATCCACCCAAAAGTACTGAAGTTGGTGAATCGTCCGAGCCACCCAGCCACGCCATCAACTCACCTTCACAAAGTGGAAGTCAAAATCAACAAATATGTGAAGTCAGCACTGAGTCTCAACAAGCAGAACAATTCAACAGTCTAGAAACAGATAATCATCATAACTCACCTCCAAGTAATGCCCATGTACAGTCCGGACATTCTATGGTCGCAAGAGCCAAAAGTGGAATTTTCAAACCAAAGGTGTTCACTGCAGTGTCAACTTCAAACGAACCAGAGTCATTTGATCAAGCTGTCAAGAGCAAACACTGGAAAAATGCAATGGATGAGGAATATAACGCCCTCGTCAAAAATAATACTTGGGAATTAGTTCACGCACCAGCTAAAAAAAATATAGATAGATGTAGATGGACTTATAGATTAAAGAAAAATCCTGATGGTACCATTAACAAGTACGAGACTAGGCTCGTACCTAAAGGCTTTGCACAAGAGTATGGATTTGATTTTAATCAGACATTTTCACTTGTTTAAAGCCTATTACAATTAGACTTGTACTTGCTATCGCCCTAAGCAAAAACTGACAAATTAGACATTTAGATGTCAATAATGCCTTTTTAAATGGGTTTTTAAAGGAAGAAATTTATACTCAACAACCACCAGAATACAATCAAGATAATAACTATGTCTGCAAACTGGAAAAGACTATTTATAGCCTTAAACAAGCCCCCAAAGTATGATTTGATAGACTGAAAAAATGCTTTGATTAAGCTAGGTTATCAGTCTACCAAATCAGATAATTCATTGTTTATTAGGATAAATAAATCATCAACACAGTACATACTTATATATGTTGATGATTCAATTATCATAGGCAACAATACTGCTGATATAGATATTCTGACTAACTATTTAGATCATAAATTTTCTATCGAAAAATTGGGTGACTTAACATACTTCCTAGGTATTGAAGTCAAGAGAAAATCTGGTCCAGAAATGATGTTATGTCAAAAGAAGCACATTTCGGATCTTCTAACCAAAACTAAAATGGATGGAGCCAAGCCCCAACCAACTCCTATGATCAACAATCAACACTTCTTTAAATACAGGAGTGAAGCAATTTTTAATGTTAAGTAATATAGGAGTGTTATAGGTGCATTACAATATGTAACTATAACATGTCTAGATATTACATTCAGTGTTAACAAGTTTTCTCAATTTATGCAGAATCGATTGAGTAAGCATTGAAAAGCTGTCAAAAGGATTCTGAGATATCTTAAAGGCACTATCAACTATGGGTGAACAATAAAAGAAAGCAAGCAACTAAATATCACTGAATATGCGGATGATGACTGGACCTCAGACCCAGATGACAGAAGATCAGTTTCAGGGTACTACAATATATACATTGGCAGAAACTGTGACGACCTGCCCCGCACTAGCCGACATTTCCCCGAAATGCGTTGTGCTAATGCCCGACTAGCACAGAACAGTCATTAAAAGAAAAGGGTTTTGAAACTACGAATCACCAAGAACCTGTAGTACATCTCACAGCGCATGGAATAAAATATAATAGTAACATTACTTGACATAAAACAGGCGAGACAGTGCATAAGCAGAAAACTAAACCATCATAGCAGCGGAATCCAAAATACAGCTTATGTTCCAAACCATTATTACAACTTCAAAATACTGTCTCTTAAAAAGGAAATGAAAGAGGTGCACTACTAATGCCCAAAGTAGTGACCAACAAAAACACAGGGAGAATATATGTAAATAGTACGTGGAAGCCTCCTGCTCATCTTCGGACAACTACTCGTGCATAACCACCAAACTTGTCTCTAGTTTTGCTCGTTTAGGAACACTCAGAGTGATAAGAAGAGACATAAAACTCTGGGTCAGACAAAAGTCTGGTATGAGCAATAGCAGCAAAGTAAAACAATAACAGATATAAATAATCATACCTGAACCTGGACCTGCAACCAAAGAGTTAGCACAATAAGATGTACAGTACTCTAAAGTAACACTAACATAAATCATAGAATGGGAGTGTGCATGTCATGGTGATAGCAAACATCAAACATAGCAATCATCCTCACATCACTCACTCAGTGCGTAAAGCTTACAATATCCACCGCTTTGATCAACACATCCATTGGGGCAATGACGGCAACTCTGTCGACTATTGCTATGACCATACTTCCCTGGTCTATAGTCAATAACCCTACTCAGTCCACACATCCCTGGCTCTAGGTTAAGGGCCAACCAATCCACACTTCCCTGACTCTGGTTCGTCTACATGCCCCCTCTCTTCAACGGTGAACCAAAGTTATAGATATTGATAACCCCTTTGCACACGTCCCGCAGCAAAGCTCAACTACAGAAGTTAGCTCATCGGTTCCCATCTGGATCCTAAGTAATGACTTCTCATTTGCACTTCCTTTGCATCTCAGGTATTGGTTGAATTGTAGTTAATCTTCAGAAGAGTTCACAGTTGTCGTCGCGTGGCAGAAGTTTGAATCTAGTTCAGTTTGGAGTCATCATCTTGGTTCGGGTCGTGGTTGGGGTCCTCGTCAGGGTCGGTTCATGGCTTGTGACCCGCTCGGTTCATGACCACCCCTTGGCTCGTGACCCTCCCCCCACCGGTTCGTGAACAGCCCCCCGGTTCGTGAGCACCCCCCCCCCCCCGGTTAATGACCACCATCTTGGAGCGGTTCGTGAGCGTGGTGGCGGTTCGTGAGCATCATCTTGGAGTGGTTCGTGACCACCATATGGATCGGTTCGTGACCAACATCTGGAGCGGTTCGTGAGACATACCCCCTTCAGGAATCAAAGTTCTCCTGGGCGGTTCGTGAGGCATACCCCCTTTAGGAACCGATTTTTTTACAGTTTTTCCTACGAGCTAATTTCGCCAAACGATGGCGTTTTCAACTATTCTAACCTTCCTACGACATCACAAAACATTCCAAATAGCGGTAAGAACATATATAATCAACTAAAAATATTAAAACATCAATCATGTGAAATATTTTAGATCAAACATACCCAAAAAGCATGATTTCCCCCTTAATCCCCTTAAGCATGTTTTAACTATAGGATTAGCAAACTTAACCCAAATTAACCCAAATTTTCACCAGAGGCATAAAATAATATTTTAGAATTTTTACATATTTTTCCAAATTTTTATGATGCACAATTTCGCTAATTATCACTAATCACCCCTAATTAGCCGTAATTAGTGAATAAAAGTGCAAATCACTCACCTTAGCCACAAATGAAATCTTTGATCTGAAACTTTTCTATTATGGCATAGATTTCAATGTATTGCAGCAGCTCCAACTCTGATTTGATGCTAATTTCTCTTGATTTGATGTTGATTAGCTTAATATTGGATTAAAATGTGATTAGGAGGTAGTTTAGAAGGTAGAGGCCATTACTAGGTTTGAAGAAATGAAAGTGGCGGCTAAGAAAATGAAATGAGATGGTTTCCTAACACATTTCAGTCTTTCCATAACCCTAATCCCGAAATGGGTTATGGGCCCATCCATTAATTAGCCTATTAAGTCCGCTTAAGTAGTTTTTCACCTTCCAAACCTTATTTCATCCATATCTCCCAAACGGTAAGTCCGTTTGACAATTGTGACCACTCTACGGAAAGGTAAACCATTTTCTGAATCTAATGGAAGTGGTTTCAGGTCAAAACTCCTTACCAATCAAAATTTATAGGCGAAACAAGGTTCGCTAGGGGTAAAACGGTCATTTAAAATTCGGTAAAAATCGTGAACATGGGAAATGACTCCAATAGTCGTTTCCCAAAGGTACATGACCATATGACTTCGTATGAAAATAAAATAAATATTCTACGGTCCTTCGATACGTAGAATGTGGGTCGTTACACTCTTCCCCCCTTAAGAATTTCCTCCTCCGAAATTCCTTAACCAAAACATACAATGGTGCCCCACATGCCTATCAGCCATTTACAAACAATCAAACATACATAATAACACAACAAACCTATCCTAGCATGAGGTTTACAAACAAGGGAATAACTATATCGAAATAAAATCTCACCAGGTAAAGACCTCTGGATACGACTTCCTTATGCTTTCTTCGGTTCCCAAGTATAGTCATTCTCGTTATCACCCCACTGGACCTTAACCAATTTCACCGTCTTCCTTCGAAGTTGCTTCATATCATGTCCGACAATACGAATCACTCTGTAGCTCCCAACTGTCTCAGATTCTACCTCGATATCTTCCAACTGATCTGGTGAAATAGTCATATCAGAATCATGCACAAACTTCCTTAACTGAGAAACATGAAACTACGTTGTGCACTCCTGCCATCTTGTCAGGTAATCCAACTTTATACGCTAAATTCCCAACTTGTTCAAGAATTGGAAAAGGACCAACAAACCTTGGGGCCAACTAACCTCTCCTGCCAAAGTGAATCACACTTTTCAATGGAGAAATCTTGACGAATACCAAGTCACCAACGGAGAATTTCAAATCTCTTTATCTTTTATCAGCATAACTCTTTTGCCTATCTTGACCAACCTTCATTCGCTGTTAAATAACCTTGATCTTATCTGAAGTTTCTCTTATTACATTCGTCCCAAGCATAAACTTCTCACCAGTTTCCAACCAACATGAGGGTGAGTTGCACGGTCTTTCGTACAAATCTTCAAATGGAGCCATACCAATACTGGACTAATAACTATTATTATATGCGAGCTCAACTAGATGCAAATGGTCATCCCATGACCCTCCAAAGTCCAATATACAAGCCCTTAAGAGATCCTCTAATACACCATTCACCCTCTCAGTTTGACCGTCGGTTTGAGGATGGTACGCGGTATTGAGATGTAGAGAGGATAGGTATGATTTCAGGTTTATGATGCTAACTTTTTTTTTCAAAAAAGTTAGCATCATAAACCTAAAATCATACCTATCCTCTCTTTTCTGACCCTAATGCCTCTTGTAAGCTCTTCCAAAACCCACTAGTAAATAATGGATCTCGGCCACTCACATTACCTTTAGGTACTCCATGAAATCTCACTACCCATTTCATATACATTTCTGCTAAATTAGATGTCGTTCTATTCGACTTGACTGGTATAAACCTCGCACTTTTAGTCAATTGATCCACAATCACCCAAATACTATCATGACCTGATCTAGTTCTTGGTAAACCATCACTGAAATCCATTGAGACTTGTTTCCATTTCCATTCAGGAATTTCCAATGGTTGTAACAAACTACTAGGCTTCTTTTGCTCGGCTTTAACTAGCTGGCAGTTCATGCACTTGGATATAAACTTCCCAACGTCTCTCTTCATTCCTTCCCAGTAGTAGGTCTGCTTCATGTCTCGATACATTTTGTTACCACCGGGATGAATAGTCAGTTTCGAATGATGACATTCTCTAAGCACTTCATCTCTCAATCCATTAACATTGGGTATAACTACTCTCCCATCCTTTCGAAGCCATCCTTCTCGATCAAGTCCGTACTTGTTCACCTCCTCACTATCGATATCCATCTCTAACTTGGAGATGATTTCCAATAGGTTAGGATCGTCCCTCTGACTGGAACCGATCCGCTCAATCAAAGTGGGTCTAATCGTCAAACTTGCTAACATCTTTGGATCCAGTTCGCACTTAGGACTGAAATCATATCCTGGGATATACTTCAGTTGCTTCAATTCCAGAAACATAGCCCCCAAACTGGCATGTCTCATGCTCAATGCATCAGCTACCGCATTGCCCTTCCCGGGTGTGTATGCGATATTGAAATCATATGAAGCCAAGAACTCTAACCATCTCTACCGACGAAGATTCAAATCCTTTTGGGAGAAAATGTACTTTAATGACTTATGATCGGTAAACAACTCAAATCTTTCTCCCAAGAGATAATGCCTTCACATCTTTAACGCGAATACGATCACTGCTAATTCCAAATCATTGGTAGGATATATTTTCTCATGCGTTTCAGTTGCCGACTAGCCTAAGCTACAACCCTACTTCCTTGCATCAGTACACCACCTAGTCCGGTACCATAGGCATCCGTGTATACCGTCATCTCTTCGTTCCCTTTAGGAATAGCTAACACTGGTGCGCACGTTAACTTTTTCTTTAGGCACTTAAATGCGTTCTCACACCTTTCGTCCCGGACGAAAGCTTGATTCTTCTTGGTCAATTGAATTAACGGTGCCGCTATCTTGGAGAAGTCCTGAATAAACTTACGATAATATCCAGCTAATCCCAAGAAACTTCTCAAGTCCATTGCATTTTTGGGCGTGGACCAATCTTACACCATAGCCACCTTCGCAGGGTCCACGACAATACCATTCTCTGAAACAACATGACCCAAGAATCTCACTTCCCTCCTCCAGAAATGACACTTAGAAAATTTTACTTTCAATTGGTGTTTCCTTAACACCTCCATCAATGTTCTCGAATGTTCCTTGTGTTCCTCCTCTGTCCTTGAATAAACTAAGTTATCGTCCACAAACACAAGAACAAACTTATTCAACTGATCTCTGAAAACCCTATTCATAAGATCCACAAAATATGTGGGCGCATCGGTTAACCCAAATGGTATGACCAACCACTCATAAAATCCAGACGGCGTTCGAAATGACGTTTTAGATATACTCTTAGCTGCTACTCGGAGCTGATGAAAACTTGTCGCGAGATCCAACTGGAAGAACACTCTTGCTCCATTCAGATGATCAAATAAATAATCTATCCGTGGAAGAGGATACTTATTCTTCCTAGTTACCTTGTTCAACTCGCGGTAGTCTACACATAAGCGAAGGGAACCATCGGCCTTAGTGGCAAATACAACTGGTGTTCCCAACTCGGAAACACTCCTTCGAATAAATCCCTTCTTCAAAAGATCGCCCACTTGCACCTCAAGCTCTTGCTGCTCCCTTGGCATCATACAATGAAGTGGCATCACTATAGGTCTGGCATCTTTCAGTAAATCAATCTGAAACTCAATCTCTCGGTGTGGTGGAAGTCCGGTCACTTCCTCGAAGATGTCCGGGTACTCGCCAGCAATAGTCACATCTGATAACTCATCCTGCCGGATGTCGAGGGACTGTAGAAAACTAGCCATCACCTCATCACTAGGTAGGCAACCCAATACCACCCTATGCCCATCGTCCGCCCTAATGGTCACCGAAGACCCCTCACAGTCTACCACCACCCCATATCTTTGGAGCCAATCGACTCCCAAAATAACGCCAAACCCAGTAAAGCCCAAAACCAAACAATCACAAGCAAACACACATCCATGACTCGATAAGAACAGATTACAGCAAATCATACTAAGGCTAGTCGAACCACCAATCGGGTTCATCACAACTAAAGGTCTATCGGCAATCTCGGGTTTCAATTCCAACCTATCTACCAGGTCACTAGATACGAAGGAATGAGAAGCCCCAGTATCAAACAACACTCAAATAGGAACATCATAAATAGAAAGCATACGTTGAATAACGACACCCTTTCCCTTTTGCGTCGCAGTTGGGGCATTCGATGAAGAAGGAACAACGTTGATAACATATGCTTTCACCATTTACTTCTCCTTAGGGGTTTGTGGACATTCGTTCTTAAAATGCCCCATTGGCCACAGTTGAAGCACTTCTTTTCTCCTGCCTTTGCCCGACACTCTTTGGCATAATGACCCTTCTTGCCACAACTATAGCACTTGATATCTTTCTTATTCTTCTTTTTCCATCCTTCCTTGGTTTGTTTCCTCTTATTCTGGGAATTATTCTTGCCTCCACCGCTTGCCTGCAGTTTTGGATCCTCTGCAGATGTAATAGCAACCTCGGTCTTCGTCTTAGGGTAAAGGCTCTCTGATCTCAATGCCTTTCCCACAATGGATTCGAATGTCTCATCGATGTGGTTTATAAGCCTCTCCAGTAAGTACTCATCTAAGCCAGTTATGAACTTCTCGTTCTTTTTCTCAGAAGTATCGATAAGAGATAATCCATACTTCGATAAGGTATCGAATTCAGCAATATATTCCGAGACTGCCCTACCATTTTGCTTAAGTTCCAAAAATTTCCTGAACAATTCTGATTTCTGAGCAGCTGGGATAAATTTGTCACGGAAGCGAGTCTTAAACTGATCCTAAGTAACTTGATCCTCTGGAGTAGCTGCTTTAATAGCATTCCACCAATTCATTGTCCGTCCTTGAAGCTGACGTGATGTTAGCTTCCTCTTCATTGCATCATCGATCCCCAAATTTTCGAACATGCGCTCGCAACTATCCATCCAATCTTGAACTTCCCTTGCCGATTCTGTTTCGTGGAACGGATTTCCACCAAGATAGATATAATCCTTGCTGAGCTTAGCGAAATCGGCTTTAGGCGCCTGCACCGCTGCACCACCACCTTTAGCAGCATTAGGAACTGCTCCCTGAGCATCCCTAAGCATATATCACATGAAGGTAGTAAACATCGTCCTTATATCAAGGACATTCCTATTTGTGACGGCCCGCCCCGCACCAACCGACATTTACTCCAAAAGTGCGCTGTACACATGTCCAGTCAGCACGGAACGGTCATCAAAAGAAAAGAAAGAAGAGAATGAGGTAATCAAGGAACCTGTAGAATGTCTCACAGCGCATAGGATAAAATATAATAACAACACACTTGACATAAAACAGGTGAGACAGTGCATAAGCTGAAAATAAACTAACATAGCAGCGGAAAATCCAAGTAAAGCTTATGATCCAAAGCCAACATTATTACAACTTTTCAAACTGTCTCAACAAAACAAAAGCATGATAAAGGAGGTACACTACTAATGCCCAAGTAGCGACCACCAGCGACACAGGGAGAATATCTATATATCATACGTGGAAGCCTCCTGCTCGCCTCCGAATCAGCTACTCGCGCATCACCAGCTAACCATAACCTGTCTCTAGTCTGCTCGTGTGAGCACCCAGAGTAATAAGAAGAGACATAAAACTCTGGGTCAGACATAAAGCCTGGTATGAGCGATAAGCATCTAAACAGAACAATAACAGGTAGACTAAAACATACCTGAACCTGGACCTGCAACCAAAGAGTTAGCACTACATACTGTACAACACTCTAAGGTGCCATTTCAAATGGTGTAAAGATAACGGTGGTGGGGGTGTGCATGTCATAGTGATGTCAAACAATCAAGCATAGCAATCATCCTCACATCCCTCACTCAGTGCGTAAAGCATACGATATCCACTACTTTGGTCACCTAATACTTTGGGCCATGACGGAATCCAATCCCGTGTAACTATCACTACAAGCCCACTATCCATCTCTCAGTGGTGAACCAAAGTTATGAATACCGACAACCCTTTTGCACACGTCCCGCAGCAAAGCCCAATCATGAAGTGAACTCATTGGTTCCCATCTGGATCCTGAGCTCTAACTTCCTATTTGGACTACCTTTGCATCTCGGGTTATTAGTCTTCACCGGATCGGTTCGGTCTTCCTTCTTCATTCTGCTTCGGATCGGTTCAGATCTTGCCTAGCCATTGGTTCGGTTCGTGGTCTCCATCTCCAGTTCGGTTCGTAATTAATCTCCGTTCGTGGTGCAAGCAGCTCAAGTCCTTGTCTTATCTCCGGGTCGGGTCGGAGTTAGGTAAATGGTTTGGATCAGAATGCTTCTGGCGGATCGAGTCGAAGAACTCCTTAGCCATCAGTTCACGTGCTTCCAGGCGGTTCAGTTCGGAGAAGACTACACGGGTCGGGTCGGAGAAGACGATCTGCTAGCGGTTCGTGGGGAAAGGCTTCACAATAGTTCAGTCCGGGCCTCCCCACCCGATCTGATCCGGTTCGGGTCTCAACCTGCACTTTTCCTGCAACTTCCAGCGATTGTTTATACGCCTCTCGACGGCGTTTTCGACCATTCTAACTATTCTAAACAATCACTAAGCATACCATACAGTCATAGCAACACGTATAACCATTCACGAACATCAAAACAACGATCATACCATGTAAAATGGATCAAACATACCCAAAAACCCATATTTTCCCCTTAATCCCTCTTAATCATGTTAGGGTATATAATTAGAAAAACTTATCCAAATTAGCCAAATTTCCTAACAGAGGTCTAAAACAATATTTAAGAATTTCTGAATATTTTTCCAGATTTTAATCATGCATAAATTCGCTAATTATCACTAATCACCCCTTAATCCCCCAAATTCCGGGATTTGCAAAATTAGTCAAAATTAACCCAAATTCATATCAGAGGCGTAAAATGATGTTTTAAAATTTTAGGAATTTTTCTAGATTCTTCTGAGCCATAATTTCGCTAATCTTCGCTAATTACCATAATTAGTCGTAAATAGTGAAAACAATGCAAATCACTCACCTTTGCCACAAAGTAAACTATAGATCTGAAATGATTCTCTGTTTGTGTCGAATTCCAATGCTTAGCAGCAGCTCCTATCTTGATTTGATGCTAATCCGCCTTGATTTGGTGTAGATCTTGCTAATATGTGATTTGGAAAGCCAAAAAGATGTTTTGGGAGCGATTTAGAAGGTGGAGGCCATTGCTAGAGCTCAAAGGAGGTTTGTAGCGGCTGGAAAATGAATGAAAAAATCGTTTCCTAAACCCTAGAGCCCTCAAATACCTCTAAACCCGAAATCCCCCACTGGGCCTAGCTGTTAATCACCCGGTTTAGCCCAATTAAGCTGTTTTTCACCTTCTAAACCTTGTTTCAGTCATATCTCCCAAACGGTAAGTCCGTTTGGCTAATGTAACCACTCTACGGAAAGAGAAACCATCATTCGAATCAAATGGAAGTGGTTTCAGGTCAAAACTCCTTTCCAATCAAAAGTTATGGATGAAACAAGATCAGCTAGGGGCAAAACGGTCATTTAAAAATTGGCAAAAATCATGAACATGGGAAATGACCCCAATAGTCGTTTCCCAAAGCCACATGACCATACGACTTTGTATAAGAAAGAAATAAATATTCTACGATCCTACGATGCGTAGAATGCGGGTTGTTACACTATTGTTGGCCCCTGATCCCGTACTCCTTGTATTTTGGCTCATCGTTCAATCTGTAAAAAGAAAATGATTAACCATCTCTTTAGTGGTGCCCATGTAGTGCGACTTCATTCTTAGATATACTAATAGTATATATATATATATAATTTTTGAAAACCAGAATATTACAAATACGCGCTCCCATATACGTATATTACCTCTCCATGATGTATTCCCCTAGGTTAAACTACGCAACATAGGCTCTGATACCAAGTGTGACAGCCCACCCCGCACCTGCCGACATTTCCCCGAAATGCGTTATGCTAATGCCCGACTAACACGGAATGGTCGTCAAAAGAAAAGGGTTTTGAAACTATGAATCACCAAGAACTTGTAGTATATCTCACAGCGCATGGAATAAAATATAATAGTAACATAACTTGACATAAAACAAGCGAGACAAAGCATAAGCTGAAAACTAAACCATCAAAGAAGCGGAATCCAAAATACAGCTTATGTTCCAAACCATTATTACAACTTCAAAGTACTGTCTCTTAAAAGGGAAATGAAAGAGGTACACTACTAATGCCCAAAGTAGTGACCAGCAACAACACAGGGAGAATATACGTAAATAGTACGTGCAAGCCTCCTGCTCGTCTCCGGAAAGCTACTCGTGCATAACCACCTAACCTGTCTCTAGTCTGTTCGTTTAGGAGCACCCAGAGTAATAAGAGAGATATAAAACTCTGTGTTAGACAAAAGTCTGGTATGAGTGATAGCAGCAAAGTAAAACAATAACAGGTATAAATAATCATACCTGAACCTGGACCTGCAACCAAAGAGTTAGCACAATAATATGTACAGTACTCTAAGGTAATACTAACATAAAGCGTAAAATGGGAGCGTGCATGTCATGGTGATAGCAAACATCAAACATAGCAGTCATCCTCACATCACTCACTCAGTGCGTAAAGCATACAATATCCACCGCTTTGATCACCACATCCATTGGGGCCATGACGGCAACTCCATCGACTATTGCTATGACCATACTTCCCTGATCTATATTCAATAACCCTACCCAGTCCACACATCCCTGGCTCTAGGTTAAGGGCCAACCAGAGGTTAAGGGCCAACTAGTCCACACTTCCCTGGCTCTGGTTCGTCTACATGCCACCTCTCTTCAACGGTGAACCAAAGTTATAGATATCGATAACCCCTTTGCACACGTCCCGCAGCAAAGCCCAACTATAGAAGTTAGCTCATCGGTACCCATTTGGATCTTGAGTAATGACTTCTCATTTGGACTTCCTTTGCATCTCGAGTTTTGGTTGAATTGTAGTTAATCTTCAAAAGAGTTCACAATTGTCGTCGCGTGGCAGAAGTTTGAATTTGGTTCAGTTTGGAGTCATCATCTTGGTTCGTGTTGTGGTTGGGGTCCTCATCAGGGTCGGTTCGTAGCTCGTGACCCCCCCGGTTCGTGAGCACCCCCTCCCCCCCCTCCCGGTTCGTGAAACCCTCCCCCCCCCCGATTCATGACCACCATCTTGGAGCGGTTCGTGAGCATGGTGGCGGTTCGTGAGCATCATCTTGGAGCGATTTGTGACCATCTTCTGGGGCGGTTCGTGACCAACATATGGAGCGGTTCGTGAGACATGCCCCTTTCAGGAATTGAAGTTCTCATGGGCGGTTCGTGAGGCATACCCCCTTCAGGAACCGTTTTCTGCAGTTTTTCCTGCGAGCTAATTTCGCCAAATGATGATGTTTTCAACAATTCTAACCTTCCTACGACATCACAAAACATTCCAAACAGCGGTAACAACATATAGAATCAACCAAAAACATTAAAACATCAATCATGTGAAATATTTTAGATCAAACATACCCAAAAAGCATGATTTCCCCCTTAATCCCCTTAAGCATGTTTTAACTATAGGATTAGCAAACTTAATCCAAATTAACCCAAATTTTCACCAGAGGTATAAAATCATATTTAAGAATTTATTTTTCCAGATTTTTATGATGCATAATTTCACTAATTATCACTAGTCACCCCTAATTAGCCGTAATTAGTGAATAAAAGTGCAAATCACTCACCTTAGCCACAAATGAAATCTTAGATCTGAAACTTTACTATTATGGCACGAATTCCAATGTATTGCAGTGGCTCCAACTCTGATTTGATGCTAATTTCTCTTGATTTGATATTGATTAGCTTAATTTTGGATTAGAATGTGATTAGGAGATAGTTTATAAGGTGGAGGTCGTTACTAGGTTTGAAGAAATGAAAGTGGCGGCTAAGAAAAATGAGATGGTTTCCTAACACATTTCAGCCTTCCCATAACCCTAATCCCGAAATTGGTTATGGGCCCATCCACTTATTACCCTATGAAGCCCGCTTAAGCAGTTTTTCACCTTCCAAACCTTATTTCAGCCATATCCCCCAAACGGTAAGTACTTTTGACAAATGTGACTACTCTACGGAAAGGTAAACCATCATCCAAATCCAATAGAAGTGGTTTCAGGTCAAAACTCCTTACCAATCAAAAATTATAGGCAAAACAAGGTTCACCAAGGGTAAAACGGTCATTTAAAATTCGGCAAAAATCGTGAACATGTGAAATGACTCTAATAGTCGTTTCCCAAAGTTACACAACCATACGACTTCGTATGAAATTAAAATAAATATTCTACGACCCTTCGATACATAGAATGAGGGTCGTTACAGTAACTTAGTATCGTGTTGTTCAAACAGCAGGCCACTGTAGCCAAATCTAGTAGTGAAGCAGAGTAAAGAAGCATCGCAAATGCCACATCAGAAATAAAATGGATACAGTCTTTACTATATGAACTAGATCTAAAGTCTAATACTAAGCCAACCTTGTGGTTTGATAACAAAAGTGCGGTGTACATTTCAGAGGACCCAATGCAACATGCCAAAGCCAAACACATCAAATTTAATCTATACTTTATTTGGGAACTTGTAGAAAGAGGTGAACTACAAGTAAATCACATACCAGACACTTACCAACGTGTAGATGTTTTAACCAAAGCAATTTTTGTGATGAACTTTAATAGATTTTGATCAGAGTTGAATGTCACAGAATCAAAAGATCCAGTCACAAGCAATGATTCTGGTAGTACAACAGAGACTTTGCACCAAATTAAGGCTAACAAAACAACAAATTGAGCTTCTTTTCACCTTTTGTTACCCTAATTTGCTACCTTCAGATAGATTGAAAGTTTTCTCTTCATTCTTCTCTATCTCCACCTTATTCTTGTTGATCTACTCTTAACAACTCTCTACAGTATTTAATCTCATCAGTGCCTTTGATTCGAAGAAGCATTGTTTCAGAGAAAAATAAATCTAGGTCTTCAGTCAACCCTAGGTTTGAGAGGAGGTAAAAGAGTATGAAGAATAATAATCGAAGACCGTCGTCCTCTTTTTACTTTCTGCATATATATTGTGAACAAGTGCTTAGTGGGCTTTGGCCTATTACACGTCAGTTTACACATTGTTTTACATATCGACTTGTTATGTTATAAATATGGAATGTTGTACAGCATTATAATGTAACGTTTCCTTTTACAATTTCTTGTTAAATAAAAATCTGCTTAATATTCTCTCTTATATTCATCTGTGATCAATCTCAATCATCTCTCCTTCTGAAATTCTTCGACTCTAATTTATATTGATCATCATACTTTCAATCTAATTTATATAATAATGATGTCAAGGGAGATATGTACTTTTGATAATCATGATTACATATTTGTTGTAATATATATGTATGTTTGTGTGTGCACATGAAGAATATAATTATTTTGATTTACTGTTGTTCACATCAAAAGTGACCAAATTGCCATAAACAGAGACATGACAAGCCTTAAGCCATTGAGTGTTGTCTTATTACTAGTTATAAAGAGGTGAAATCCTTTTTTTTCAAACATTTCTTAGTTTAGATTCTAAATCTCAAATAGATATACTAGGCAGCAGGAAGTAAAGTGTAAAATAAATGACACTAGGGCTTTTCAGTGTTTCGGCAATATCTAGCTTATATCCACTTTATAACTTTTATTATGATTCTTTAATTTGCAACTGCTATGAAGCTTGCAAGATATCTTCGGACATGTTAAAATAATTTTAGACTTTTAGTTTCTAGTGTTACAAGCATGTCAGCCACTACTGTTTGAGAGGTTCCTATTAAATTGGAACTTTCTAGAGGAATCCGATCAATTAGAAGTCTAAATAAGTGAATTTTAACATTCTGATCTTTGTTAAGCTTATGATCCTATATTGATTTTAGATCCATTCAAAAGTAATTTAAACAAAAACTTCATTTATTGTTTTGAATGGTTTTTAATAATTTTATCTCTTTATTTTGTATATATATTTCAGATACACCTATTTGTGTGAAGTTGGCATGTTACAGTAAGAAGTATATACAGACAATGTGACCATATGTAGATACTGGGATTTACATAGAAAAGAACTCATTTTTCTTTTTCATATGTGGTTGTTGTCCAAAGTTCCGAAGTTAATATACACACATTTTAAAAGTATAAAATTGTATGCAAATATATTTATTGGAACTGTATTCTGTAATAATATAAATAAAAAACTGACAACAATGAGTTCAGTTTCAGTTAGGGAAGGGTTCGAGAATAAAGGTTACATTCCATCTTATGAATGTGAATCAAGGTGACACAAATATGTTTACACATATATAAATATAGAATCGGGTGTTTTAGATTTAAAAACAACTAATAAACGTAAACATCAAAACTTATGATATATGTATAGATATGTATGAATATAAAGTGAGCAATTTGATTCGAACTTCTTATTTGGAAATAAAACCAAAAATTTATAATATATATGTTCGCTTTATAGTTTTTAATTATGAGTTTTCGAATGTACAAAAGTACGAACGATGCACATATATAGTGAAAAACGATCGTTTTACAAAACGAAGTTAACACACAAAACCGAAAACAACTTTTATAATTTTTCATATTTCAAGAAACAACGGAAGGACGACAACAAATTCATCCATCCATCGTCCTTCCATCCCCTTCGTCTCTCCGTCTTTGATTCATCACCACCATTATACTTCAAACCTTCGCAATTTTCATAATTAACACTGAAAAATAAAAACTCAAAACGCAAAATAAACCAAACGCTACTTAAATTTTTACACAAAACTTTAAATGTAGAAAGGAAAATTTTTGGGCTTGTCCGCACATGAATTATATAAAAAAAGCATTTAATGAAAACAATAGCTAAAACAATCATATTTAGAATTCCAACCATGTATAAAATAACAAATTGATTTTCAATGGAAATTTAGAAACTAACATGAACTATATGAGAAATAAAATAGTTTTCAATATATATTATTTTTTATAATAAAAATTTCAAAAACATAAAATGGATTGAACAACCTAGACACATGTAAATTCATGATAAGAACATACATATTTATAAAATAGAGAAACCAAAAACAAAAAATCGTAAGAGGTAGTGGATCTAAATTATACGTATCTTAACGGATATATAGTAGATAAAGACAACATAAGTGGATCTTAAACCAAATAGCACAATGAACATACTTTTAATCTAGATGGCAAAATATAATTTGAGTTGCACATTATAAGATGCAAATAAAAGGCGAAATTAATTGTACATAATTCAAGCGTGTGAATAGGAAAACCGCATAAACAAACAAATGAATAAACTATTACCTTTGAATATCGCCAAAATTCACAATTTGGATGAAGAATGGAACTTACAGAGTTCATTAAATCAGCCTTTGAAATTTGCAACAATTTGAAGCACTATTTTTGTATTTATTTGATTTGACTTTAATATTTTTTTTGGAATTTTTTTTAATCCATGAAACCATGAAGTTTTGACCTTTAAAGGGAAAGCGAAGGAAAATAAATGTGACTTGTCTGATTTCAAAAATAATATTGAAATGAATGAAAATAGATTTTGTTTTAAAGGAAAACGTCAAAACTTTTAAATTTTATCCTTTGAATTCCTATTTACTTCAGTGTTATATCCCATTGAATTCTCTCACACTTAATCTTTTTGATAGCAAATATGGATAAAGAAAAAATAGAAAAAAATATATTCTTTTGATAGGTATAAAGAAGAAGAAAAATAGATATTTATTTCCTTCATTCAGTTGCACTATACAAATTTTGGATCATATTTAAAACTACCCTCTTTTCATCATGCATGGTTGACCATAAAGGTGGCACATATGCTTAATATTTTTTCCACTAAAACATCTAGGATTAGTCTACTTAAATCGAATTAAATATTATATCGATATCATACACGTGTTTATAACTTTTATATACTTTTTTTATTAAATATGTATTTTAATAAATAAAATGAAATTCAATAATTAATATTTCATAAACATTTACTAATTTATGACAATTATAAATTGCTTTAGCATGTGATTTTTCAGACTATTCATTGTTACATTGGGTAAGTCAAAGATTTAAATTCATTGTGTAGATAACATAAGCAATTATAAATAAAATACAATTTTCTTATAATTAGTGGTACCTATAGTACCGATTATTTTTACAAATTCTTTTCATTGATATTATATCACTTTAGGTCTTAAGGGATATAATTGTGTCCAAATTTTACCATCATAGACATTCAACTAGCATGCTCCAAACACAAAATCCTTGATTCAATATTAATTATCATTAATTAGCTTACTGCTTTGGTCAAATTTTTTGACATGAATGGACTATTGTTCACCATGTTAATAATATCATATACATGTAGAACCATTGAATAGTTCGATCTTTTGAACTATCTTGCGTATAAATCCTTTTGCACTAGCTTTCCAATTATGTGAGAAACTTTGCCGAATGCTCTGGAATTATACAAAGAAAAATGTAAATTATTGAGCCTTACCCATGCATGATATGTTTCCAACATGTCTGTCTCAATGCTACTCTTTATTTTCTCATGAAAAAATATATTTTTCCATCCAATTATCGTGTACATCGCTAATTTGCATCCGTAATCAATTGTTTCCATGTTTCCATTTTCGATGCATCAGATGACTCAGAAATCCCCGCATCCCTTTCCCCACTCAAGCTCGCTCCAATCATTAAAGGGAAAAGTATCATTGACGTTCGAGGCACTCAACGTGCTAAAGGCATTCTGTTGTTTACCCCAACGAGTCCTTATCCTCCTCCTCTTTCAGTGTACTTCTCCTCCATCTTCTCTACTTCAAACCATCAAATATCAAATTGTATCCATCAGTCTGCAATAATATTAATGTATTTTTTAGCACCTCGCTCTTTGAGCCAAGAATGCTCTATATGCTATACTATTGATTTTTACTTGATCCAGGCATCGCGCTTGTGCTTTCATTTTTCTCTATGTTTTTTTTTAATTTAGAATGAAAAGCCAAAATTCCTCCACATCATTGGTCGTTCATTGTTGCTTCGATTATGCAGAATGTGACATAAAAGCTTATCTGTGTTAGCAATAAGAATGTAGTGTTAAGCTATAATTGAAAACTATTCATACGAGCTATAGAAAATATTCAGGGTATTGGTCAATAAACGTAGTCAGAATCAGATATAAATATGATAGTTTTAGAAGAGACTGAGTTAAATGTGAAAGCTTATGGAACAAAACCGGTGTCGTGGAAATATGTACCTTTTGCTGAAGCGATTTACCCACGGGGATATTATTCACCCAATTATAAAGAGATAATTTTGATAAAAAATAACATGGATATACAATCAAAACACAAACATAAGATATTCCACCCAACCAACCTCTTTATTGATTTCCCCAAAACAGATTTTGTTTACACATATTGGAGTGAGCCAAAAATAAACAAATTACAACTGAATCAAAAACCTAATTGAGAAAGAGAAGGAATATCTAGATGACTAAAATATCATTGGAGAAGAAGACCAAGAGGAATGACGGCAAACCCTTTGATCAACTAATTTCGGTCACAAGCCCCCAGCCTTTGATTCAATCCTGAAAGCTGTTTATATAGGAGAATAGAAAGCCTAGGCAAATATCCAAATTGCCTATCATAAATATTAGAAATATATACTGGAAATAACCGGTCGAAAACACGAAAACGCCATCTCAAACATCTGGCTGGGATGGTTAGACGTCTGACCAAGCTCTCGGGAAACAACTTCCCTTTAGATCCGATGTCTGAGCTTGGTCCTTAGACGTCTGACCTTCTTCTATGTCCTTTTCCTACCCCTTTAGTTGCTGCTCTTTCTACTCTACCATAAATCTACTTCCATACATCATCATCTTCAACATATATGTATTTTATAACACAAATCACACCTTGATATGAAATTACATCAGCAAACAAGCATCCAATAGTCAACAAAAAAGTCGTCACTAGCTCTTTCACACATCACTAAATCTCAATTAAAATCCATTACCAACTGAATCACCATCTGCAAGTGATGCATCTCCTCATAAGTGCACTACACGAAAATAATGGTCTAAATTTTTTTTGTAATACCACAAGATCTCCATCTTGTGGATTTTCCAAATCGACACCCGTTTGTCACTTGGCCTAAGCTCATTCCTCGATCTCTATCAATCCCTCGAGCATCATCAACATGAAGACACCTATCTAAAATATGATTTTCAATCCTAGGATAATCTACAACAACCACATTAATCTCTCCACCTTATTGTGGACTAGGTTTTTCAATCGTCACTCGTTTTCCACAATTGACTACAAAACCAACTAATCTATCAAGGTTTCCATCCTCCAAAACTCCTCTTATCATAACATGACCACCTTTATTCACTCTTAAAACTCCACCTCGAGTCTCATAATACAACCACGGTAATCCAACTAACCAAGAGGAATAAGATTATGCAAATCGGTGGGGATAGGTGTAACTCCAGAGACTTCCCTAATCACACCATCATGCATACGAAACTTGATAGATCTATTACCACAAACTGGTAGCTCTATTCGATTAGTCATCCTAATTATGCCGATATTCTTCTCATAATAAGGAAAAAAATCACATCACTACAAATATGAAAACTAGCTCCCGAATCCATCTTTCAAGGATTAGCTTCACTAAAGAGGACACCACAAGAAGCATCACTACAGGTAACTTTAGCAAAACCTGCCTGTGCTTCATCACTACTATCATCATGCACAACCTTCTACTTATCCTTTTGATAAACGTAATACTTTTTGCGTATGTGGCCTTTTTTACGTAATAATGACAAGTGACAGCGCATTTACCACTACCTTATTTCTTGTTCCACATTATATCTTTCCTCGAGTCCCTTGCCTCTAAAGCCTCACCTTTAACTAATTTAGAACTTGACCCTTTTCCCCTAAGCTCTTCATTTAAAAGGCTAGTTCGTATATTTTCCAAAGAGACGTCTCAATTAGCTTTGGAATTACTCAATGAAACAACCAGAGTCTCCCAACTTTCTGAAAGCGAACTTATCAACAAAAAAGCCTGCAACTCATCATCAAAATTGACCTTTAAATTTGCCAATTGATTGATCACATCTTGTAATTCATTCAAATTATCTGCAATAGACTTTTCTTCATCCAATCTTAGTTGTACTAGCTTTCGAACCATAAAAGCCTTACTAGTAGCAGTCTTTGACTTATGCAAAGATATGAACTTGTTCCATAAATCCTTCACGAATTCACAACTAGCTACATTATGGAAACCCGAATCATCAAGGTACTAGCGAATCAAAGCAATCACCTTCTTATCCATCTTTAACCATTTTCTCTCATCTACATCCAACGCCTTCTTCCCATCTCCATCAATCGAATCATGAAGATCATCGAGGTAAAAACATCCTCCATCTTAGGCTTCTAAATACCCTAATTATTTTAAACTTTGCTGGGAGTTTCTATCATATCCAACATCATATCTTACATAAAAATGTTATTGTTCCAATCCAAAAATACTCTAAGCTTTGCGATGATCTAGCTCTAATAATAACAGTTGTGGAGATATGCGCCTTTTTCGGAAGCGATTTACCCACGAGGATCTTATTCACTCAATTACAGAGAAATAATTTTAATAGAAAACAACACAAATATGCAATCAAAACACGAACATAAGATATTCCACCAAACCACCGTCTTTATTGATTCACAAAAACGAATTTTGTTTACACTTATGGAATAAACCCAAAACAAACATATTACAACTGAATCAATAAGTTAATTGAGAAAGGGAAAGAATATCTAGACGACTAAAATATTGTAGGGGAAGAAGAGCAATGAAGAACTAAGGCAAATGCTTGGATCACATTTTTTGTCTATGAACCTAATTCGGTTACCCACAGGAGGCACAAACTGCTTCTTTCAATACTAAGCAGGAATAACTTCTCTCAACCCTAATTCCTTAATCATCCTCTCCAGGCTCCTTTTGATTTGATCTTGAAAGCGGTTTATATATGTGAGTAGAAGACAAGGAAAATATCCAAATTGCAACTCAGAAATATTAGAAATATATGATGGAAATAACCGGCCAAAAACAGGAAAACGTCGGCTTAGACACCTGATTAGGATGGTCAGATCTCTGACCAAGCTCTCGGTAAACAATTACTATTCAGGCCAAACATCTGAGCTTGGCCTCCAAATGTCTGACCCGCTTCTTTGTCCTCTTCCTACCTCTTTAGCTGTTGCTCTTCCTCCTCTATCACAAATCTACTTCGATGCATCGTCGTCTTCAACATATATATGATTTTATAACACAAATCACATCAACTAGTGCTAACTGGGATCCTCGTAAATGAATCGTTACAGGGATAAGGAGTAATGAAGTGATCGTGTTAACTGTTAAGGTATTTTCATGTATTCATTTAATCTTTTATTAATATGTTTTTTACTTGTAGGATTTGGACAGATTGTTAAAAAATATAGAAAAGCACTTCTTAAAAATTTGGAGCTGATGCAAGAATTGTTCCCAGTGATGAACGCAACTGGACAAGCATTGTATACATCTACTTTTACATAAAAACCACCGCAATAAAAACCCTTCCCTAATTAAATATCAAGTTTGATAGAACATGTGATTTTGAGGGATTTTTAACCAATTAGATGAAAAGCAAAGTGATCGAATTTCATTTTGGAATTTACTGACTATTCGTCCATTACATCAAATTTAGTGCAACTAGCTCCAATGCAATAAGCTCCATTAATTTTATCATTTCTGATGCACTAGTATTGGAAATTTTCGCGTAAACTTCAATGATTAGTTGTTCGTCATCATTGACGGAAGGTACAAAAATAAAATAAAAAATATCTCGTTTGAATTTATATGACTAAACACAAATAACTTAGATTAACATGAATTTTTGAAAAGTTAGCGGATATGGCTACTCGAGTCAAATGTCTTGGAGAGGGAGGAGATTTTGTTATTGGTGAAACAATGATCATTGTTATGTTGTTGGATAATATAGATTTATTTGATGCTAATTACGACGACTTAGCAAAAATTTGGTTATCGTCAATGGTTTTGGAAAAAAGACATGCAAAAGAGTACCGGACTTATATGATAAACTATGGTAGTTGCAATAAATAGGATTTTCACAATAATTGTATTTTTGTTGTGTTGTACATGAATTCATTATTGTAATTTTTTTAAAATGGTTTAGTTAATTTGCATGTATTTCAATTTGTATAAAGTTATTTTATTTTAACTAAACATATATTACTCAATAAAACCATTGGCGTGAAGAATGGCACCAACACCAAAAACGCCTTGAAAGAATCATTAATACATTCCAAATACAGTCACACATATATATCCTCAAAATCATATTATAACCATAGATAAAGTGAAAAAAGTAAAAGAATATCAAGATTTATAATGGTTCTACAATCCATCTACGTCCACTGTGAGGTAATCTTTTTGTGGTACTGCAAGTTTACATATAAGACTCTTTGATCAAGAAGGAAGAGAATAAAAGATGAAGTTAATCCAATGAATGGCATAGCTTCCGCTGACATTCCAATAAAATCATTTACAAGCGCTATAGGTGGCCTATTTATAGAAGAAAATCAATCAGGGCCACCCAAAATTTTGGTAGGAGGATTGGAATGCCAAGTCGCATGTGCCATAAAAATTTCGATCGAATCGCTCAAAATCCTCAAATCAAAGGTTCAAATCAGCACTAACCCAAGCTTCGAATTACAAGGCATGATTCAGTTCATGGTCCTTCCTTGCAGTTGCTGTGATCCTTGGTCCAAATGTGTCTCGTGGTTTCCAAGTTACTGAACGTTCATCATTTGAAGTTGAAGTGTGTACTTCTGTGTTCTGGTTTTTCTCCGATCTAAATTGTAACTAGGTCCAAATTCATATTTAGCGAACTTTAGAGTTCCATCCAAGCGAATCCTCTTATCTACAGCTCCATGTTATTGTCCATGCTCGAGTCCCGAGCCATAGATCATCTTTTCAGGCCATACTCCATAATGATTAAGCAATTCATACATCCATATCCAGTATGTGATGGCCTTGTAAAAATGGATTAACACTTGTCCTCCAAAATATATCAAGTTATGGAATGTTTTTTTTGTATTACCATAAGTTTGAAGTTCATAATTCATGAGTATTCAGGTTAGCCAATCCAATATCAAGTTCTGATGCCAAACCAAATCCATTTGAATCCCAAGTTAAAGCCAAGTCCATAACCAGCATCTGAATCCAACTCTATAATCTACCACGTTCATTTATATAATCCTTATTCATTTCAAATCCATAGCAAACAATCAAATCCAAGTTCAATGTCTCTATGGATCAATTGTAAAATCCATAGCCGAATCCAAAACTTTAGCTATCCCAACATGATTTCGAATTTTATGACCTCTCTGGGTGAATAGTTGGTATCTCTAGACCCTTGTCAAGCATTCCATACTCAACAACCTTAGCCACTCTGAGTTCTTACCAATTGTACTCTACACTTGACGAACGTATCCATTATTGTATCTTGTCAAGCATAATCTATAACTAACGACCGATCAAGTGGCTTATCCAGGTCTTGACAAAATGGCTAGACCATTGCCAAACATAATCTATACTTGATGACTACTGAGTGGTCTCTCCAAGTCCTAACATAACTGCTCGACACTTACTAAGCATAATCCATACTTGACGACCTGTTTAACGATATTGCTAAATCCTAATAAAATGGTCTACCCCTTGCTATGCATAATCCATACGTGACGACCTATGTGTTATTAACGTTAAAATTCAATTTCCAATTCTATATTTAAGAAGCATAATCCATACTTTCCAATCACTTTTATGGAAGTTTTAAAACAAAGTTTTATTACATCCTGAAAACCAATAGTTCATCACTATTTCAGAGCGTTCCTAGAGGTAAAATTCTAACCTCGTACACATGTAAGTGACGCAGTAATTTTATTACAAGTTTATCTTTACATTTAGAAATATGGAAAATATGACGATTTATCATTGTCTCAGTGCATGTGAAAGGTCCAAGTCCTGGTCTTGCATATGTTTAAGTGACTTAGCCAATTTATTATCAAATTTTTTCCTTTAATATACGAGGATCCCTTTTTTAGAACTGGACCCACTTTGATACTATGCAGTTGGCGGTTGCTTTTGTATCATCACCATATCTATATTCTTGACATATTATACCAATGATCCTTTCATGATATTTTCCTCAGTTGAATTCCTAAGATGTCTGCACTCGTTCATATCATGTCTATCCATTTCATAAAACAAACAGTAATTTCTAAATGCCTGATCATGCTCGGTGGGCTCCATATTTGTCCAACCCACCAGGAATGGGCCTAAATCCCGATCTCGGAAAAGGACCATCAGAACTTAGATTGATTTTAAACAAATTGTTGGTTTCTATAAGAAATAAATAACAGAGCCAAACTTAAAACGAAATCAGAATCTCATAGTGGATGGGACAAAATATAATAACCAAAATAAATGTACGCTTTCATAAAAACAATAACAGTTCCGATTACATCAAGATTTAAAAAAATCATAACAAGTACTCTAATAGTATTCCATAAATAAAGATAACAACTGGACATAATAATAACTAAAATAATATCTCTAACCCTAAGTTTGGCCTTCATCAAGTCATCAGTCAATCATTCCCATCTACTTACCTATGTTGTTAAGAGGAGGGGGTCAGAACAAAAATGTTCTAGTGAATAAAAATCACATATATTTAAGGGCATATATTTCCTATACTTGACAGTATAAATATGTTAGGCTATGTCTAGGAAAATTCAACACATAATCATCCATATGTATTAATTTGACAGACTACCCTACAATCAATTAAGGCCTATATATTTATATATACATACATACATATATATATATATATATATATATATATATGGAAAGTCTATTTAGACACAAAATTTAAACAAAATTGGTGACATAATTGATCTCACAGTTGGATTGCCCCCTGAATTCCACCTCTTCGTATAAGGACAAAAAGATCTAATGGTCGAGACATTGTGTCTCTTGTTTTGTATTTAATTTTGTGTCTAAATAGTCGTCCCTATATATATATATATATATATATATATATATATGCAGACATCTATGATCACTTAATACCCTTCAAGGTGGATGACCATTTGGTCATTTAAGGCCGTTTATATTTATTTTATGTGCGGATTCCTCATATGATCACTTAATACCCTATAGAGGACCTTAGTCACTTAGGAGCTCGATTTCTAATCATCAACGTCATTAGTATACTCTTAATGTAAACCAAGAGATACTAAGTAGTCACTTATTACCTCAGGATGGCGGATGACTAACCATCATTTATGACCATCCCCAGATAGACTCATGTGTTACTATCCAGCTGTCATTACAGGTGAACTCCTAGCCACTTAGTACTTCCCGTAGACAGCGGTTCCCTTTTCATGATTGTCTAAACTCTTGGTAGTCCATCCCTAGGTCAACCCTCGCAGAGCCTGAGATAAGATGCGAACAACTTTTGGAGAATGACCTCACTCATTCGAAATATTTAAAGAGCATATAATACCTCATTAGCTTATAAGAGAAAGGTGGACTCAATGACCACTTAAGACCTAATAAGGTGGGATAATGACTTCATCCCTTCCAAAGAATAAACATCATAAGAGGCCTAATGTTGACGTCAAAAGTTGGTCACTAGTGACGTTCAACCCCCAATCGTGTGAAGAGCACACGAATACTGATTATAAAATGTAGAAAACGTAAAGAAAACAGGGGGCACACACATAATTTTTATAGTGGTTCGACAAAGATTGTGCCTAGGTCCATTTTATATGTATTACTTTTCCTTTTTGATTACAAATACAATGCTTTTTCTCTTTGAAGAAAAGAAAGAAGATGGTTATTTTTCTCTTCTAGAAAAGGTATCTCTGGGAAGAAGAAGAAGTTGAAGTCCAAAAGGTGAAAAAGAGGTCCCTTTCCTCTTTAAGCTTTGAGGTATTTATAGGCGGAGATGACGACTTGGGCTGTTGTGACATGGCCCGACCTTTTTGGGAAGACTTGGACGTGTGGAGTTCATTCCTTGGATAGAATAGTGGTTGGTAGACTGATTGAACTATTCATAAATAATATCCTTGGAAGTTGCGGCTTATGCGACATCCACGGTGATGTGTATCAAAAGTAGAGATTTGTCCGGATGCGGTTGACTGCCTTTTCTTCCTTGAAATTCAGGCTAAGTATTTGAATAGATCAGCTGGATATTTCCATGCAAATTCGAAATTTTCGGTCGATGTGCCCTATTTGAGAGAGGTTCTCTTGTTCGACTGGGAAAGCGAGTCTTCCGGAGTGAGTTATTGGCTTGCTTGAGAAGTGGCTCGGCCCAATATGTGATTGCTTCGGGCCGATCTTTTGCTGGGCTTCCTGGAGTACAATTTGTCTAGTTTGGCTGGTTGCGCGTTTGGGCTTCGATCTGGCCCATTGCAACTTTTGCCAAAAAGAGGACTAATACTTTGCCCCTCAGAATGCATCTTCTTCGATAGATGGAGGTGTGTTATGAAATACGGATCGAAGCACAATCGTTCGAGTAGCTATGGACGCGCTGGACCATATTAAGGCTAGAAAGCCGACGATTACGATGATTGTATTAAGGCCAGAAAACCGACAACCGAATTAGGTTGTATTAAGGTCATAAAACCGATAACCATCGGAAACCGTATTAAGGCCGAGATAATCACCGTCTTTATGAGAGTTAGTTCATGCAAAGACAAAAATAAATCGTTCTCGGCTTGGAGAAGGCTGACGAGTCAAGCATTTTATTACACTTGGCTTCGAGGGGTGGCGAGTACCAACCATACTCGGCTTAGTGGCGAGTATTAACCATATTCGGCTTAGAGAGGGCGAGTATTAACCATACTCGGCTTAGCGGTGAGTATTAACCATACTCGGCTTAGAGAGGGCGAGTATTAAGCATACTCGGCCTAGCGACGAGTATTAACCATACTCAGCTTAGGGCAAGTGTTTTTTTATGCTCTTCTCATGTTATATTAATGTGTTCAGCGAGCAATAAACACTTGTGGTGTAAGAAAAGAAGAGGCGAGTATCATCCATACCCGTCTTAAAGAAATATACCACACTCGGCTAGGGGTGAAGGTATTTAGAATTGGTGGTAGGCTTTCGCGCTGACCACATTAAAAGAGGGCGAGCATTATCCATGCTCGACTTTTGAATTTCCCAAACATCATCCATATTTGCAAAAGAAAATTCATAGCCGCTAAATAATTGTTATAGAGAAAAGAAATTCTAAGAGGACATCAGTTGATTCCAGAGCATGCCTAGGAGCTAAATCCTAACCCCGTACATGTGTACATCAAGGTGTCCTTTTTATTGAAAGAAATACATCATTAAAAAAACTAATTAATGATAATGTCGCGAGTGCTAGTTTCAAGGTCCTTTCCATTTCTAGGAGCTCATGGATCAACCAGAGGAGCATGGGTAGAAGATTGCGGCGGCAAGGCTGGGGCACGATTCTTGACATATTTGGGTAGCTCCACTTTTCTGACTCGATCCTCGATGAGATCGCACAAATGTCGACATTCATTGGTGTTATGTCTAGCTACATTGTGGAATATGCAATGTTTGCCGGAATCGAGCTCCATCTGGGTTGGCTCTCGTCGAGGTGGTTTGGAGTGGGCAAGGACCCTCGTATGTCAAGGTAGATATCGAGAAGAGAGGAGTTGAGTTCGGTGTACTGGTCGTACTTACTTTCAATTCGAGGTCGCACGTGACGCTCACTCTTTTCCGGGGCCTTTCCTCTTCCGTTATTCTGGCCATTGCTGTTGGATGGACCTTGTTGCTTGGCGGCTAAGACCTCTAGGCTCTCCATCTCATTGCTAGCATCTTCTTTTCGGAGGAATCGCTCGGCCTCAGAATAGAAATCATCTATATACTTGGGGGGATCTCTGGTTAAAGAGATCGAGAATTCTGATCGATTATGAACTCCTGCAATGGTGGCCATAAGTACCATCGATGGCTCAGGCTGATAGACTGATGCTATTGCTGTGTTGAACCTTTCGAGGAAGGATCTAAGCGGCTCTCCTGATCGCTGCTTGATGGTGGATAAGAACATAACACTCTTTGGTCGGGAAATATGTACCCTGAATTGCTCGATGAAGTGGGTGACTAGCGTGTTCCAGCTGCTGATTCACTCCGTTGTTAGCTGTCGAAACCACATTCCGGCTATGTTTGTGAGAAAGAGCGGGAAGCACTTAGCCATGACGTTGGTCGATGCGCCGAGTACTTCCACATGTCGCATGTATCGCATGAGGTGGATGGTTAGATCTGTGCGACCATTATATGGTTCGATATCTGGGAACTAGAAGTCGGGAGGGTTTCGGGAGTTTCTGATTTCCCTGATAAAGGGGATGCGATTGACATTATCTATATCTTGTTGCAAGGAAGTGCCCCGATTAAAGTGTCGTATGATGCTTGCAAGCTAGCTTCCATCTCTGAGGAATCGTTGCCATGAACTTAGCTCAACATCCGGGAGAGCTTCGGTGTGAGGATCTGGCAAAAGCATGCTTGAAAGGGCGGCCGTTGGCTGGGCCCATCTTCCGAGAGTGGAGTGAAGGTGCGAGGGAAGGTGAGCTCTGGTAGGTGGTTCTAGGAAGAATGGCCCCTCTTGAACCTAAGGAGTACTGGGTCGAGCCGTACCCATGATAGAGGGTCTAGGATGATCCGTCATAACATGTTATGTTCGGAGCTCGGGGGTGCCCCCGGTAGGAGCGAGGTTAGGAGGGTCTACGGTAGCGTTTTCTTCTACCACAGTGAGGATCGGTATGGTGGAATGGCCACCTTGGTTCGAAGGGAAGGCCGCACCAGCTCTTCGTTGAAGGGGAAGAGTGGTTAGACTGGTCTATGGTAAGATTCCGGGTTGTAATAGGAACGACATTGATTCGGATGGGCCCGGTGGTTGCTCGACTGGTTCGATAGGTCGAGTTGTTTCCAAGAGTGGAGGCAAAGTGTTCGACCGATCTAGACCTTAATCGTGAGCCTCTTGAGGTTCTGTTGTTGCAGCTGCGCTAGTTGTTGGAAGTGATACTCCTGGCTATGATGGATTGGTTGGTGGGACCAAACCAGGATGAAATAAAGGTGTAGTCTGGTCAGTGGCCTGATTTTGTGCAGACCGAAGATCAGTTGTTGCCCCAGTCTCGGTCAGTGGAGGAATTGATGTTGAAGCGTTCAATCCTGTCTCCAGTCGATCGAGAAGGTGATCCATCAACTGCTGTTGTCGTTCTAGGAGCTTACCCTAAGATGTCATATGGTCTCTGAACTCGACCATGATTTTATCCATGTCGTCCCGGGTAAGAAATCAAGACATATCTTCATGAGAGGAAGCCTCGTGGCTCGCTTCTGTAGCATTAGTATCGGCTTCATCGGTGTTTGCAGGATGAGAGGATGTTGTATCTTTCGTTTGTTCGCCATGGATTAAGGCAAGCTCTCCCCTTCCTAGCGCGCCAAAGTGTTGACTTCAAAAGTTGGTCACTAGTTACGTTCAACCCCTAATCGTGTGAAGAGCACACGAATACTTATTATAAAATGTAAAAAAAGTAAAGAAAACGGGGAGCACACACAAATTTTTTATAGTGGTTCGGGAAAGATTGTGCCTACGTCCACTTTATATGTATTACTTTTCCTTTTTGATTACAAATACAATGCTTTTTCTCTTTGAAGAAAAGAAAGAAGACGGCTATTTTTCTCTTCCAGAAAAGGTTTCTCCGGGAAGAAGAAAAAGTTGAAGTCCAAAGGTGAAAAAGAGGTCCCTTTCCTCTTTAAGCTTTGAGGTATTTATAGTCGGAGATGACGACTTGGGCTGTTGTGACGTGGCCCGGCCTTTCTGGGAAGACTTGGATGCTTGGAGTTCATTCCTTGGATAGAATAGTAGCTGGAAGACTGATTCCACTATTCATAAATAGTATCCTCGGAAGTTGCGGCTTACATGGCATCCACGGTGAGGTGTATCAAAAGTAGATCTTTGTCCTGATGTGGTTGACCGCCTTTTCTTCCTTGAAAGTCGGACTAAGTATTTGAATAGCTTAGCTGGATATTTCCATGTAGATCCGGAATATTCGGTCGATATGCCCTAAATGAGAGCAGTTCTCTCGGTCGACTGGGAGAGCGAGTCTTCCGGAGTGAGTTATTGGCTTGCTTGAGAAGTGGCTCGGCCCAATATGTGATCACTTCGGGCCGATCTTCTGCTGGGCTTCTTGGAGTGCGATCTGTCTAGTTTGGCTGGTTGCGCGTGTTGGCTTCGATCTGGCCCGTTGCAACTTTTGCCAAAATGAGGGCTAACACCTAATGTCCTAACCACTTATTACCTAAATAATGTAGGTCATCCACTTAATACCTTCTCGAGGTAGGCCTACTTTATATATATATATATATATATATATATATATATATATATATATATATATTACACTAGACATCTCACATTAAACCAACTTCTTCTAGCTGCTGGATTTGTCGATCGGTTCCAGACAGACTTCTACTACAAGTGGGGATTAACCTCACATCTTTGTGCGTTTATTATAATGGCCTATGGAATCAGGCATCTCACATTAGCCTGACTTCTTGTAGATGTTGGATATGTCGGTCATTTCTGGGTAGGCTTCTACTACAATTAGGGTAAACCTCATGTCACATGTCATTAAGAGCCATTAAATACTCATATACATACAAATTCCTATTAAGGACATTTAAATTAGAATTCCAAATTAAAAGAATTTATAGTACGTTAATTACGCTATTAATGGTAATAAATAAAATGTAATTAAAGCGTGTGTAAAGAAACATTCTAAAATGTATAAATGACAATCCTAACATAAATTTAAGGTTTTCAAGTTTGTTTCCCTAACTTTCTCAACTTAACATATGAAGTTTATTCACGTTCAAATCAATAATATGGAGATAATAGAACATATATCAAGTAACTTATAACATAGGTTCTAAAGATTATTGCAATAATAAAAGAAAGGACAAGGTGCAATATGACTTCAATATATATATAATTTCTTTTTGGTACTGCTTTACTTTTTATGTAAGATTTGCATAAAAACTTAGATTTGGGTAACATGTGTTTTAATACATTTAAACCATCTATTTTATATGAAAAATAGATATTTAAATGTATGTAAGTTACGGTACCAAAATCTATAACTTTGCATAAGTCCATACTTACAATCAAAGTGAAAATAAGTAAATCAAACCAAATATCAAAATTATAAAACACTCAAAAATCCAACCTTTCATTATATTCATAATCAAAACCCAACAATATTACATGATTGACTGCTTTCAGATTAAATAAGAGATTTGGGGGATTTATATATGTTTTGTTTTCATAAAAATCCCAAACCTCTTTAAAGCATAACAATCCAAATTCTGCACTAATAACTATAGAAAAAATAAACTTATAATATTCTCACCCACAGAATTACTAGGAGAAGGATAAGAAAGTAGTGTTTAATCAAAATCTGGATTGAATCCTCGAAATAGTGTACTTAAAATATTCCTCTTGTAAATATATAAATAAGAATCCTATTAGAATATTATATACGTATAATTCTAATTTCAGATTCTAATAAGAAATAGATTAGAGAAGATTAAAAACAGATTAGGGAAGAAGAAGAAATCTAACCTGTCCTAAATTCTAGAATATAGAAAAATGGAGAAGTACACCGGAGGAGGAGTTGAGAAGACAATGTATGGATTGAGGGAGAGGCTAGTGCATTATTTATACTTGTTGAACTGTATGTTGTCCATCATATTAGTTTTATAAAATCTGGACAGTCCATTCCAGCAAAATATACAAAACTCCTTCAAAAATAAGCCTTATCTTACCCATCTTTCCTTAACGGCGGTCATTACCCTCCCTAGGATGGCGGCCGACCCTCTTAAGGGAAGCAGTCGACCCCTTTAGAAAATGGACATAGGGAGATTTATTTTCCTAGTCGGTTATTATTTTATTAATTACGTAATTAATTAGATTTATCGTTTCCATTTCTTTTGATTCTTGTCCCCTTCTTATATATATATATATATTTATTTATTTATTTATTTATTTATGCATACAAGTTTGAGATCCAAAAGAAATATTCCATTATGTCATTAGTATTTAACTTTATTAAAGATTTAAATTTATAGTTTGAATTTCAAATGCTACGTGTATATTATTTTTGTACAACTTTTTTTATTTGTAACTTTTTCATACGAACTGTATTTTCGATAATATGAAAACGAACTAGAATTTCTCCACGAATACAATGGTAATATTTTCGTGGCGCAATCCTCAATTTTCCATTACTCTTATTTTCATTCCATTAATTTTTTTACCAATTATGATTGTTAATTTAGTTATTTATGTCTATTTAGGGTATATTTTCACAGGTTGTTACATTCTTCCGCCCTTAAAAGAGATTTCTTCTCGAAATCTTTCCATAGGGCATAAACACAATTTGCTCTAACAAACATGTTATCCACTCAAGTTATTTATTATACATCCATAAAATAGCCATACTCAATGTGGTTGTGCACTTCAGACTTGCTAAAGTAAGCTCGGTCGTAGTGTGAAAGTGTAGCATTTGATGATGTATGTATTCAAAACACCCTAATATGCATATAATTTATATATGAGTGCGTTGTGCATTTGTGTTGCAAATAATTCCTTCCATCCAATCAAGAAACTACAATACAACCATAGAATCCTAAAATTTCAAAGAAAGGCTGCAAAATTTAAAAAATTTATGCCTTTCTTCAAGCTTTCCCCCAAACGTACCTAAATCAAACTAACTAAGTGCCATGGAGCCTTGAAATCCTATGCTCCACAGTATCTGTGGTAGCACGAGACACCAAGGGTTCCGTCTTTGTCCTCATTTTGTGATTAGACCCTATCAAAATTTGCCATAGTGTAAAGGTATTTTAGCAAATATAAAAGTATGAAAATGTTGTGGGCTCCTATCATCAACGATATATTTTCCCTAATATGGGAAAGCCCAAAATATAATGCCGACTTTCTAACTTTCGCAAACTTCCTAATCAAATTAGAATTTCTCCAAAGTCTAATCACAAATTTAGTTCGAGTAAAATTTATTGATGGTTTTCCACCAATACTTTGGTGCTATTCCTAGCCTCCTTGAAATATTTCAAAGGCGCTACGCTGACCATCAAAAGTAGTTATACTTAACCTAAAGATATTCCTATTGTCTAAATGATTCAAAATGCAAACTTTTCCTCTCATACTCGAAGTACTGGCTATCTTTTCAGTTTGCCCTCTAGACTTCAAATGAAGTGTGACCCGAAAATTATCTATATCAAATTTTCTGAATCTAACTAACTTGCGTCCTAGTATATACTAATAACTAGAATATTTTTCTATGCTCCAATTTGCTATAATCCAAATTCCAATAAATGGTCTTTTGTTATAATTTTCGTAAACTTACCCAAACAATAATATTGACATATTTAAAATTACACGAAATGGGTATTATTTTATTTTGAATAGATAGTGTAAACTACATGTTAACACGTAAAATTACACATCTTATCCTTTACATTTTTATGTACATTCCTTATAAGTTAAAATATAGTCTTTTGTGAAAAACGACAAAGGGCTAATTTATACAAATTAAACAAATATACTAAGCAAACCAAAACATGGTTATATTCACACTAGAAATGCTAATTTACGCAAATATAATATCTAAGCTTATTTCTCAGTCTCATGCGTTAAATTATTATTCATGAGGATAACATTCTTAAAAGATAAACTTCCTCTTTACTCAATATTCCAATATTACAAGACCAATACACTTCCTCCTTATAGGCTGCAAATCTAATTCCACCATTAACTTTTGATTTCCACATATAGTAAATTGCATAGTTAAGTATACCCACGAAAAACTCTCTTACTCATTTCACGTAAAATTTAATAAGGGCTTTAAATCCCAAATAACACACGCATAAACAGGGATTCATTACTTATACCAATATTACTTTTTTCTAATCAATACGGGGGACCACTAACGATCATAATCTAAAAAAAAAAATGGAATCTTTCTCATACAATCAACTGGTCTAAATAATGCTGAGATCCTAATACTTCATTCCAAATCCTTGATATAGCAATCCATTCTTTTAAATCTTCCATATTTGCCTTCCTCATAAATGTGGTCCATTTATTATTTTAATATATACAACAAACCAGACCATTATGAATACTTATTTAATTCCTTCAAGCTCCTTCAAGCCGGAAAATATATCCATTTTTTCAAATCAATTCCTCTTTTAAATCAGTCCCTAAACTAGTTACAAATTTATTGCCTATTGAATTTGCAATTAATATCCATGAATCCTTATTTTTTGGAAAATCGTAAATTACGTTATTTACACTCTACCTATATTTATATATAATGCTAATCCCTAGATACGTTCATAATCGTACTAGTTCCTAAATGAAACTAGTTAGGGCAACCTAGTTTACAACCAAACATTGATTATGGAAATCCTTGCACTTCACCAACTTTTCCAATTTAAACCTTTAGAACTGACACTGAAATTTCTAGATTAGGATGTACAATTTTGTCTTACTTGATCCTAGAATCTAATCCTGAATCACCTAATTTCTACTTTTATTTACCCTAGGATTATTTGTTTCTATAAAGTGTAATTTTAGAAGTGACACAAAATAAATATATATATTTCTAGACCATTGTTTATGTAACTATTATTATTAATTTTTGAACAAAATGGGTATTTAATTACAAAAGAAACAAGATACAAAGTTTGAGTTGGCTACAAATACAATAAATCACCTGACAAATACTATACAAAAACAACAGAAAACCAACTCAAAACAAAAAAAAACACAAAATACACATATCCGATCCAAGACAACAAAGAAATACACAACATATTACTTGACATAACCCAGAAGATTCACAACAACAAGCCCACAAAACAGCAAAATAAAGGCAAACTCCTAGAGAATAAAAAGCCCAATCACCAGCAAGCCCAAAAGCTCCAACTAAGCCCATCAACCAAAGTAGCAAGCAACAAAACAAAAGCCACTTCTGAACAACAGTCTTCAAACAGAAAAGCCATAAACAACAACAACAAAGAGCATTAACAAGCACAGTACATTAGAACTCCAAAGCCAACAGGATAATAACTGGAAAAAAATAGGCTCCACACCAACATGCCAGCAAGCTCCAATTACACTAAATCTGAAATAACTCCAACTAACCAGAGATCACCAACAACATAGCAAAAATTCACAAAACCAAAACTGACATCTCCACACCAATACAGTAGGCCAAGCAAGAAGGAACACAAGTGAAAAGAAAATGCAAGAGATCGTCTAAACCAGAAAGCAACTGAAACAGAGACAAAAAGTAAATGAAAGGCTTACTTTTTGAATATTTCTCCATCAATACCTCCACCTGTAGAACCACTTTCTTCCTTAGCATTTCTTACTTTTGATCTGGTCTGAATCCGAGAAATCAATTTTACCCATTCTGGATTTGTCTCCACCAAAGGCTCCCCACTCATAATCTTATTATCTCCCTTAAACTTACTATGCTTACCTTTAGATATTCTTCTCTTATAACTACATGAAGAGCTATCAGATTCTTCTATAAATATATCTTTACTATCTTCTTTATCACTAACTTAAACTTCAATGCAGTCACCTTTCACTTCCATTCTATCATCCTCATTATTAATCACAGAAATTCCATCACCTTTAATGTGCCCAAAATTTTGCTCAGAATTTACTTGCATGGAAACCTTATTTTTTAAAGGCTCTGCCAAATTACTGAAACCTCCTTCCTCACTGTTATAAACCATTACCATATCAGGATTTGAACTAATATCTACTGCATGAACATATGAAAACTCTATCTATTTTAAAAGGCTTACGTTACTACCAACATCATTCATCTCATTGGAGATAACCTGGGTCACTCTGTTTTCTTCTGAATACCATTTGTGTTTTTAATCTGACTAACCTTATTTATATCCAAATCCAACTCACTGTCTTTGCTTAAATTTTCCTTTGGGATCCAAACTTTCGTTAACTTGCATATAATTGTAGAGTGCCCAAACACTGTACAATTTGTACATGCAGGAGGATTCCACTCATAACAAACCTTTTGCCAGAGTATATTCCCATCATGACACAATATTGGCGCAACCTCTGGGAACTTGAAATCTATATTAATCTCTACCAAAACTCTTGCAAATGATATACGGCCTACCGTTTTAGTAACAATATCTAACCTTATAGGTTGACCTAGAATGGAGGCTATCCTACTTATTGCTTCAACGGTCCAGTGATCTAAATCCAAATTGGGAAATTTTATCCATACTGGGATAGTATTAAGGAATTCAAGATTTAATTTAGTTCCAGGTTGCCATCTCTTCATGAACATAAGTCTTTTATTACAAAAATGAGGTACAGAATTTAAGATTCTATCACAATCTTCTTCTCTATCTTGATAATAAAGAACACTTTCTCTCTCGAATAAAGCTTATAATCTCCTTTCAACTACCAATTCCTATCGATGTATTCTTTGAGGAAATTATAATAAGGCTTACAACCATAGACGTAAAAACAATGGAATTAAACCATTTTTACCTTGCCTTTAACACTAAATCTTCACTAATAACTACAAGGCGAAGATTAATCTGATTTAATGGTTAATAGTAACTAAGTTGGATAACCTCCTAATGCGATCGATTCTCTTTTATAGATTCTATCCAAGATTTAGCTTGCAAAATATTAATAAAGGCGAATTTACCTGATGTTCGGGGACTAGATCTGGAAAGTCTAGTTTAGATTCCAAATCCATCCTTCTAGAATTACTCTGAGGAGATGAGCTTAGTCGTCCTGCATGTTGTTGAAATGGAGAGGTATCAGGAGGGAAAGCCGATCGATGATCGGGGTCCAATTGAAAATTTATCTTAGCTTGAGATTTGGATTTGTTAGGATAAGCAGTCATCATTTTTGACTCTGTTTAAACTTTCACCCAATAATTTATGTCATTATTATTATTCAGACTTGCACAAATTCAAAAAAAGGGTGTTTAATGTCTTATTGAAAACTGAAATGTAAAATTTGCGTTTTCCCTTCAAAATATAAATCTTTGGAAAGAGTTTAATGCTTACTGAACTAAATATCAATGCATGCTTTCTTTTAATAAAACATTCTTTATTAAGGATTTCAATTATTTCAAGAAGTTGCAGTAAGGAATTAGATGCCTCTTTTCAAACTTTCGAAGTTCTGGAAACATTTACTAAGTGTTATAAAATAAGACTGAATAATCTTTTCTTTTTAACACTTACTATGAATGTCAACCTTTAACACTTCTCGAAAACAACCAATATTAACGCACTCTGATTTCAGTGGCTTCCTCACTTTTTCTTCACCCCGCTCCCATGCATTCCAATTCTTCTCTTGTCAAAGCTCTGCCTTCAACCAGTCTCTTCACACTCCACTCTCCTCCCTTTGCTCCTCCAGCGGCTTCTACCCCTATGTTGACAAAGACTCTCATCCCCGCCCCTCCTTCTAATTCTTCTTTACTTCCTCCCTTGCTTCCTATCCCCTCCTGCCACATGCGACCATGATGCTTAAGCAGTCGTCGTCGCCCTCAAGCAAATACCTTCACTCCTCCCTGGTCCGCCAAGAGCCCCCTCCTTGGCCATTAGAGGGTTTCTGCGTCTCTTTTCCTCTTTCCCACTCACACTTGATTTTTTAAAATCCAATAGTCGTTGCTTCAATTGCACAGGATCAGGACGTGTGGCCAACTCCCAAAGATATGCTTCTGTTGTGGTTCATACGGTCACTCGACTCATCGCTGCACCTATAAAAGGAAAAGACAAAAAGCTTCTTTTAATTTTTTCTCGCGTCCTAGTTTATCCTCCATTAATTCTGCATCCCGTCATGATTTGCCAGTCAAATGAACAAATCCTCCTTCCCACATGTCCCTGAATTCTTCCCCTTCCACTTATAAATACTCCCCGCTTATCCAACACCATTTTGCACCCATCTCCCTCAACTTATCACCCAAAATAATAATGGCATTCCACCCACACCTTTCTAAGGTCATATCCTCGTTGGCTATTGTGGCCTTCGTTCAATTCGCTCAGCCCTTACCGGCACCTTCCTCCATGACAATTGGACCATCCATATCCTTTTAGGTCAATAGTTCCTTATCTGTTTCCCGCATCTTGACCTCCTCACCTCCACCTTGCAGCGTTGATTCATGGCCAAGCCCCGGTGGTTCCCTCCTCCTTGACCCATGGGTCCCAACCTCTAAGATTTTGATAGAGAAATGCGGCCCTCCTCTTGGGTTTGGGTCAGAGGTATTCTCGACCTTTACAACCCTGATCTACCCCTCCTCCATCCATCGGAACATTTCTTCTCCCCCGCCGAATCCACCCTCTTTCTTGTCTCCCCCTTCCCCTCTCTGCCTACCTCCAACCCTATCCCAGCCCTCCCCGCTCTCGTCGTGTCCTCGTCAATAGTCAGAGAAACCAAGATTACTTTTGGATCAATCTAGTAACCAGCCTTCCGCGTTTGATAATGTTTTTCAACCTATTGTTTTTTCTCTGATAATTTTTTCTCTTAATGAGAAAATTACACGTTACATTCTTAAACATTATTCGTCATGCAATCTTTAGAAAAAGTGCACTAGTCCCTTTTCTAATAAAAATTATATCCTAGAATGTTCGAGAGTTAGTGGACCTTAGTAAACGGTTTATAATTAGTTGCATTATATCCCCTATGCATTTAGATATCATTTTTCTACGAGAGACCAAACTGTCCGACCCTACCAACTCTATTCTGTCTCATTTTCTTAGTCTCAATCTTTTGCGTTAGCCATTCATTAATGTCTAAGGAACCAAGGGTGGTATTCTTACCGCTTGGAATGAAATTTTCAGGTCTCTCCACCAAATCTACAAACATTCATCCGTCCTCCACGTATACCTCCTACGCAAACCCTCCGGAACTATCAACCTCCTCTCCAATATGCGTGGACCATTGTCCAGCCCGTAGAGAAGCACTCTTTGGCGTCACTGTTGTGATCTGGGATGTTGCTATATCGGTCCCTAGGTGTTCGGAGGACATTTCAACATCACTCGTGGCTCTTCCGACTGGAACTCACAGACTCACTGCCCGGACATGGATACCTTTAGCGACTTCATCAAATCATGTGCTCTCCTTGACCCACCCATATCTAACCGCCACTTTAACTAGTCCAACCGCCGCTCTTCTCCTTCTTTAGTTAAACTATATTGTTTCTTGTTAAACACGACATACAAAGATTTACATCTACTCTCCTTTATCTAAGGCCTTGTTAATATTCTTTCGAACCATTATCCTATTCTATTGGATTCCAGCTCCCCTATTCAACCAAAGCCAAATTTCTGCTTCGATCACTTGTGGCTACTGAAACTGGGTTTCGATGATTTCATCCACTCTACATGAACTACCCTTAATGCCTCCAACTCTGCCGCCGTAACCCTTGTGTCCAAGCTGCGCTCTCTACGTAGGCTGCTCTGTCCTTAGGCTAGAACCATATGGGGATCCCTTCGAATCCGCATATCCACGTTCCAAAATGAAATTTTTGGATCTCAACATCAAAGAAGAACTAGCCCCTTTCATTGCCTCTGAATCTTCCAGGCTTCAATTCCTCGAATCAAAGCTCTCGCGCCACATTCTGCAAGACGAATTTGGATGGAAACAATGTTCCTCGTGCCATATAGCTTGTAGAAGGTGATAGAAATATTTCTTACTTCCATAGATTTGCAAACGGAAGGAGGCAAGCTAATTGTCTCTTCAAAATTTTCCACAACAATTTCATTGCCTGCGTACCCCTAATAATCTCCAGGCTTTTTACCTCCCATTTCAGAAACCTTCTTGGTGAACCCTCTCCTCATCTTCATACAATTGATTAGGATCTCCTTTACCCTAACCATCCTTCCATCCCAATCGACTCTACCTTCTCCGAATACGAGATTCTTGCTACTCTCAAAGTCATGGATGACAACAAATATCCTGGCCCCGATGGATGTGGACCATTGTTTTATCAAATAGTACCGGAGCCTTCTTAAACCAGACATCCTTGAATTATTCCAGGAATTCTACTCCAACCATTCCTGTATTCCAAGACTGAATTATGGTAGATTCATCCTCCTTCCCAAGCATGAAGGTGCATCCAAGCTAAACGACTTTCATCCCATCAGCCTCATGAACTGCACCATCAAACTTATTACTAAGGTCCTCGCCAACCGTCTCCAGACACACTTAGCCCAACTAGTCAGCTTTGAACAATCCTCTCCCCTTCCCTAGTTGCAACATTTTGGACTGTGTTTCCCCCACCCAACAGGTCGTTTCACCATACCGCTAATCCAGGCATACTCTTGAAAATCAACTTCTCCAAAGCCTTCGACACTATCAACTTGAACTTCATCCTTGAAATATTAGCCCACAAGGGGCTTCCACCCTCAATGGTGTAACTAAATTGCTTACATCCTGCAATGCAGCCTCTCCTCCGTCTTCACTAATGCTTCAAATAGAGGCCTCATCGAATCTAAGCGCAACCTTTGTCAAGGAGACCCCCAATCACCCCTCCTTTTTACTCTTGTAGCTGATGTGTTAAATCTTATGATCAAGCTTGCCACCACCTGGAACTTCCTCAGTGGCATCTACCCCTATCCTGTTACCACTGACACGGTCAATATCCAATTTGCTGATGATACCATCATTTTTGCCACTCCTACGCCAAACAACATCCATTGTTTGAAATTATTGCTTTATACTTTCAAACTCATTATGGGCCTCTTCATTAACTTCTACAAATGTTCCATCATGGTGCTTGGAGGCGCTGGCCACTTAGGTACTGCCATCGTCAACGCTTTCAACTGCCGACTTGGAAGTTTCCTCCATCATCTATCTTGGGATTCCCATCCGTCCTACAAAGCTCCTTTGCTCTAAGGGGCTCCCCTCATCTCCAAAATTGAATCATGCTTTGCTTCTTGGAAAGCTTGTTTACTTTCTTCCTCCGGCCATCTCACACTTATCAAATCCATTCTATCCTTTATGCCTTTGTATTGGCTATCCTTCCACTTTGTGCCCTCCTTGGTCATCAACAAGATTGACTACATGCGTAGATCCTTTCTCTGGCATGGTAGCCTTATTAAATCTCTTTTCAACTGGAGAAACATCTGCAAAGACTTCACCCAAGGTGGTCTAGGTGTTCCTGACCTACATAATATGAACCTGGCCCTATTCACCAAGTGGTTATGGAGTTGCCTTACCCCTAGCACTTTTGTTTGGAAAGCCTAGATCATTTCCACCCACTACAGTAACACTCCCTCTGCTATCCTCCACACTAACCCCTTGGTTGCCCTTCCACGTTATGGCGTGGTGTTCTGCACGTACTGCCAAAAGCATGTTGCTTGCCCTTACCACCATTGGTAACATACACTCGTGCTCCTTTTGGAATGATTCTCGGAGCCAAAGGTGTATCTTTGACACCTCTACGATGGCCTTTATGCAGCCTTACCCAACCACTCCCTTATGGTCCACGAGGCTGCTCTTCTCGATCTGACGAGCCTCTCTCCCCTGTTATTTCTTCAATGTAGTGATGCCCAACTACTTCAACTGGTCCATATCCTTTGCTTTATATCCTTTCCTCTATACCCTTTTCTCCCTACCAGACAAACACATTTGAAGCCTCCACCCTAATACGGTCTTTATCGTTTCCTTCTTCTATCACTAACTCCACTACTCGGGTTGTTCATTCACCTTTCTCTCACTCTGGAAAATTCCAAGACTGCCTCGTACCTCCTTTTTCTCAAGTGTCTTACCATGGAAAAATAAACTCTAAGGACAGACTGACTTGCAAAGGCATCCAGGTCGACCCAAGATGTGTCATTTGCTAAGCCCATAATGAGTGAATCTAGCATCTATTCTTATATTGCGACTTAAGCTTTTACATATGGGCATGCTTCTCCACTCACGTTCTCGGTTTCATTCCTCTTTGCAACCCTCCACTTGACTACTGGCAATACTCTAAACCTAAACTAGATCTATACGCTTTCACCGCTGCCTTTTGCTGGACCATTTAGACTAAGAGAAATAATCAATGTTTTAACCGTTGAGCCCTCTCTAAGATATGCTTATGTCACATAATCACTCATCTATATTCTTTCTGGACCAGTTCCCACTCTCTTCCACTGCTCCAGGCCGCCTTCGGGAAAGTAGCAATAACTTCGCGAATCGGTGGGGCGCTCCATTGATAATATGGCTCTCGCCAGAACACATTTCCCCATACCATAGTAATTTCTATTGTTGGTTGCTTCATCACCTCTCTAATGTCGTTTTTCTCTCTACGGATCTTGCAATGCCTAGTCCTTTTGTTATTTGCTTATTCGGGACAAACTGCACTTTGGACCTAGTTGCTACTATGGGCTTGTATATTGTTCTGTATAATTTAGTTAACTGTTTTTATTCCAACCATCGATCAAGCCTATTGTCTGACGCTATTTAGTAGCTTTATTTGCTAACTGGGTGTGTAGTCCTACACTACACAACCGTCTTGCTAAAAAATGAACATTTTACATAAAATCTTTGATGGCTAGTAAAACAACTGCTAATTCTGTTTATTTAATTTTTTGAAAATAGAATCTTAATTAAATATCCAAAAATTGAGTTAGGCGATAATTAAGTCTCCCAAAATGTCTAATGGCATTTATTGTTGTTTTTTCAAAATATGATGTTACTTCTAAAAAAATACATTTTGAAACGTTATTCAAGGTTTATATACCTTTCAGCAATAAAGCTTGATAGCCTCTTATGTAGTTATATTTATTAGAACTTTTATTGCATGTGTATTTTTAATCTCACATTTAATCTATGTTTTGAGTTTTGAAAAGGAAACTTTTATTATCTATGAATGTTTCTTTTAGAAACATAACCATTCATTCTAATTTATTTGCATCTCTAAAGTTGCTTCTCAAAATTCATTTAATAATCATCAATTAATAATATATTTATTTGGAGTAATTAATGGTAACTTCTATCTTATTCTTATTACTCCTCACATAATGCCCGTTATTACTGGGAAAAAGGTTAGTTATTCCTTTATTTTCCCTATTCTAGTAATTCTTCTCTACATTTTCCAATTAAGTAAATTTTCTCTATTAATCCTACACCTTCTATTCTACCCACTTAATTCTCAACTAAGTCTCACATTTATAGTCAAAACCATTATAAATTTTTGAAGGAAAGACTATATAAATTTATTTACTTTATGTGAAACTTAATATTAATATATGGGTAAAACAAGAAAATCGAAAATTCTTGTAAAAAAATAAATTTTAGAAGCTGTTATATGGAAACTATAACATTGCAAATTAGCCATTGAAATTTTCGTTGTTTGACGCTTTCTAAAGAACTTACTATTTTTTTTTATTTAAATCTCATAAATGTAAACTTTCCGGTTATTGGTTTACTATTAACCTTTTATCCATTTAAAGAATTCATCTTCTGTTTTCTTAAAAATTTATACTTATAGTTTGTCTAACATAAGAAATAGTAAATTTTTCAAAATTTCTTTTAAAAGATTTATGTTTTCAAAAATCATATTTTTTTGTTTCTTTACGAATGGAACTACTAATAAGTTGAGCCTATCAATGAAATGTTATACAGTCACTTCAATACTTTATTTTACAAAATAATTTTGTGATATGCCAAAAATAATTTTCGTAGGCTTTTTAGCAAAGCTTTTTACCAATTTGGAAAAATATATTTATTCTTTTCGTTCGAACTTTCCTACCCTACCTACTGTCTTTTCAACAAAGAATAATGTCTATTTTCATGGAAGTCTGTTTCTTATCTTAACTCCTTCCTTCCGTATTCCTATTATTCTGTCACTTAACTTTCTTAATAACTAGCTTAGAAGTGTCCTCTATGTCCATTTTAACCATTTTAGATAATACTCATTCTTATAGACATTTAATTTCTCATTCCAAGTCAAGTGTTCATACCTTCAGATAAATGTTCTGAATTACTCCATTAATATTTGTAACACCCCACGTCCATTATTGTCACTCATTAAGGGAATGCATTAACTTTCATGGAGTATTATAATAGTATAGAACAGAATATCACAAGACAGATATATAAAATGGTACTTAAGAAAATTCAAAATTTATTCATTGCAGCGGAAAAGCAAAACATGTTTGGTTACAAGCTCAAAACCACATACTAGAGTCAAGTACACAAATATCCATCTTGTACAAAATTATTATTAGAGTACATAAAATTAAAACCATAATCCCACTCCAAATAGCCATAATGAAAAAGAGATAAAGCTGAGCATTACTTTCAACACTTTCAACACTTCCAAGCGCTTCAAGAAGAAAGGAATCCAAGTCAAGCTTCACTATTCCCATACTGAGGACCTGGGGGGAAGAAAGAAAAGAGGCGAAACAAAAAGGGGTCAGACATACGTTTGGCGAGTCTAGTGACTTTAACAATATAATCAGTAAAGTAATAGGATAAGAACATAAACTGGATATAAGAGATGACTGTAACATAAGCAGATATGACAAGGTAAACATGATGAACAAGATATAACGTTGATTGCGCTTCTAATCACTATTAAGATAATTCCTACACTGCACCAATACTAGTCCCATACTGAAAGTTGATCCCTCCTACTAAACATAGTAATAATAATGATGGTAGTTTCGTGTACTCCTAGCTGCTGTCATAGGTGCTGCCTGCTCCTATCTCCACTAGTTGTACCCACTACCCTCCCCATTCGATCGGCTCCCTAATTCGTAAATATCCGTGTTGGTCCCACAGTAGGGTGTATCACGGCTTATACGTACACAATGCAACAAAGTCTTACCTACTAGCCCGGACCCATGCACACACATGACACCGTTGGACTTGCGTTGCTACCGCTAACTCTTTGTTGACCTCTTACCATCAAACCAGTAAGCGTGTCCCGTCCTCGACCTAATTCGTGCTCACATAGATATTAAAATGGGTTACAGGTTGAAAAGGGTCCACCCACTTGACACAAGTTTCCCTCCTAAGCTGGGTCCCCACTAGGAATTCCCACTTAACCCCTCTTTATTACCATGTCTAATCACATGTTTCACCTTGGTTAAGTGCTTCTAGTTATATTTCACATGTCACCCATGTCACCCACTTAACCCCCATGTCTTACTACATGTCTTATCTTGGTTAAGTGTTCATTAATTCATTATAACCGTAATCTTGCAAGACCTCCCACATTAAATTACCGTTTTGCGGTTGCTGGATATGTCTAGCGGTTCCGGGAAGTCTTATACCGCAATCCGAATCTAACCACTTGTCTTTGCATTATTACGTATCTAATTTCTGCCCTTGACCTCTCACATTAGATTACAAAATTGTGGTTGCTAGATGTGCCGGGCGGTTCCAGGCAGTCTTATACTGCAATTCGAAACTAACCTCGTGTCCTAGGAGTTCATTATCACTTTCTTGATTCAAGTCCCAACTTTAAATCTTGGATTAAATTATATCCTAATTACCCATAATTTCCAATCTAAATTATGTTCATAGTTTTAATCCAAATTAGGCCTATAATATTATGTATACATGTTATGCCAAACTACGCCCAAATTAATTTGCGTTCATTGTTATCAACAATTTATGCCAAACCTCATGTATACAAATTATATCCAATTATGCCCAATCCAACTTATGCCAAATCTCATGTATACAATTTATACACAATTATGCCCAATTTGATTTATGCCAATAATCTCATTTTATTACAAATTTCCCCAAACTTTTCCCAATCGTTCAAACGCTATTCGTACGCAGATCTCAACGCAATATGTTAGGCTCGCAGTTAGCCTAATCTCACAAAAAAAAAGATGAAAAGAAGAGGAGAAGAGAATCAACACCAAAATTGGCGTAAACATAAGAACATGCATATGAAACATAAACAGGCATATAACGATAAACTGGATCAGCAAGGCATATGACAGATTTATGGGTATGAATCTAAAAGATAATGATCTACAAACTGGATAAGATTCATCTCAGTCACAGGCATATTCATTAAATTCAATTCACAATCCTAACACAATTACTTTTTAAATTCAATTATATGTGAAAAATGACATAGACTCATAGCGACAGGCTTTAGAAGAGAGAATAGATCTGAATTCTTAATTCTGAATTAGATTAGCTAATCCGTTGTTGCAGAATTTGATCTTGAATAATCGTCTAATTTGATTGTTGAAGAAGAACTATCTCTAAATCTCTACTTTGATTTTGGTTGGAGAAGAAAGGCTAGGTTAATTTAGATTAGAGCAGCATGGAGGCGCCATGGATGAAGACAATGAAATTAATGTTAGGTTTAGGTGTTTGTTTATAGATGTATTTGGTGTATTTGGACCCTTAGATTAGATTGAACCATCCAAACTAGAAAAAACACGTCATCCATCCAATCCTAGAAGGACACGTCATCATCCAGACCACAAAACACGTCACCAGGAAGCTGCCCAGACCAAACCGGTGGACCGGCCAATTTCAACCGGTCGACTGTTTTTGCTTCTGTCCAAAAACGGTCGACTGGTGAAAAATGGCGGTCGACTTGTTCTTCAGCTTTAAATCATCAGCTTTAAACTTTAAATCTTCCAAGCTTCGTAACTTCTTCATACGATGTCCGTTTTACGCAAACTCAGGCTCTATCTCAAGCAGAATTCCGAGATGAACGCAATGGCGTAACCCATTTCCCTTAATTCTTCATCTAAAAATTAAGTATTCTTTAATTTGTTAATTTTAATCTTTTAAAATTATGCGGTGTTACATTCTCCCCTCCTTAAAGGATTTCGTCCCCGAAATCTTCACGTTAAGAAGAATGTATCTTACCATCCAATCATCCATCTACTCATCCATCATCCACAAGCATCCATTGTCCTTAAAAGATTTCTAATGCTTTCATGAACATATGCAAAGTGTGTGTATATGTCCTTATCCTAATGTAAAATCAGGCGGTCTACTGATTCAGTTGACCACCTTAATGCAAAACATGATAGTGCCATGCGTCCATTATGTATGCAAAAGAATCCTAATGATAAATATCATTACTATATGAGTGGACTACCATTTATCCAAATGTAACATCCATATGATAACACATTCAATATACATCCATAAATTTAAATATGCACACTCACCTATATGCAATATGAAAGTGATTGAGTCGATCTAGTGCCTAATGTGTGCGTAAATGCATCCACGAGCAACCACTAGCAAACACTTACATCCACTTGCATCCACCAAACATAACATGTCTCAAACACATGTTTACAACCATAGGATTTTCTACCTAAAGATCGAAGATATAATCGAGAGGATACACTAAACGATAGAACAAGTATAAACAAAGCGGCAAAAAAGGAGTAGTTAAGAACATACCCTCAAAAAGGAAAGGGTACGACGCGTGTATCTTGTCTTCAGTCTCCCAAGTTGCATCTCCTTGTTCATCTCTCCATTGGACTTTAACCAACTTGACCTCTCGGTTGCGTAACTTCTTGACCTCCGATCCAAGGATGCATGTAGGAACTCGTCTAACCGTGGCATCTCGCTCTACTTCCACTTCTCTAAGCATGCTCGGCTCTACTACTTCTGCGGTATCATGTAAACACTTCGTCAAATGTGACACATGAAATATGTCATGAACACCACTAAGCTTCTTAGGCAGCTTCACACTGTAGGCCATTTGTCCAATTCTTTTTGTAATGGGGAATAGCCCTACGAATCTTGGTGCCAATTTCCCTACAGACCCAACACGAACTACATTCCTCAACGGTGATACTTTAATAAAGACCATGTCTCCAACATCGAACTCAAGATCGGTCCTTCTCTTATCAGCATATGACTTTTGTCGGTCCTGTGCCGTCTTCATGCGTCTTCGAATCAAATCTATCTTCTCTGAAGTTTCCCTAATCATCTCGGGCCCAAGCAAAATCTTATCCGTAGACTCCCACCAACAAGTCGGTGATCGACAAGGTTGTCCATATAGAGTTTCAAAAGGTGCCATGCTAATACTAGTCTAATAGCTGTTGTTGTAGGAGAACTCTACTAATGGAAGATGTTCTTCCCATGTCCCTCCAAAGTCCAAGATGCATAACCTCAAAAGATCTTCTAGAATCCGATTCATTCTTTCTGTTTGGTCGTAAGTCTGAGGGTGACAAGCAGTGCTCAAACACAGTTGTGTTCCTATCGCCTCTTGCAAGCACTTCCAAAACTCACTGGTGAAAATGGGATCTCGATCGTTTACGATACTAGAAGGTATGCTGTGTAGACGAACTATCTCTCGGAGATAAACAAATGATAACCAAGCCGCTGTTCTTTTACTCTTGGCGGGAATGAAATGGGCGCTCTTGGTAAGTCTGTCTGCTACTACCCAAATCCTCGTATTACCCTTCCTTGACCTCGACAACCCATCAACGAAATCCATGGAAACACTTCCCCATTTCCACTGTGGAACCTCTAAAGGGTGAAGCAAACCATCAGGCTTCTTTTGCTCATCCTTGAATTGCTGGCACACTAAGCATCTAGAAACGAACTCAGCCACATCCTTCTTCTTTCCGGCCCAAAAGGAAACTCGCTTAATGTCCCTATACATCTTGTCTCCACCGGGATGTATGGTCAGCTTAGAACGATGTGCTTCTTCTAGGATTGTCTTTCTCAAAATCTCGTCTCGAGATACGCAAAGTCTCCCAGCCCTACGCAACCAACCTTTGTCATTGATAGTATACCCACTAAGATGGCTCGAAGACTCCCCTCTTATGAGCTTGTCTACTATCTCTATCAACTGTGGGTCATCTCGCTGTGTCGCACCTATCTGTCCCAAAAGCGTAGGTCGTACCTCTAGCGATGCCAACAAACCGGGTACATAATCAATAGAGGGTCTAAAATCAAAGGTAGAGATATACTCTAAACTCTGCCGCTCGACAAACAAAGGACTCAAAGTCAACTTCTTTCTATCAAGGCATCAGCTACAACGCTACCCTTGCCAGGGTTATATGCAAGCTCAAAATCGTGGGATGCTAAGAACTCCATCCACCTTTGTTGCCTTAAGTTTAAATCTTTTTGGAAGAACAAGTACTTTATTGACTTATGGTCTATATATAACTCAGACCTTTCTCCAAGCAAATAGTGATGCCAAGACTTAAGCGCAAAAACTATGGCAGCTAACTCCAAGTTGTGGGTAGGGTAATTCTTCTCATGGGCCTTTAACTGCCTTCCACCATAGCATATCACCCTACCCTCTTGCATCAAAACTGCACCAAGCCCTGTCCCGCAAGCATCGGTATACACCGTGAACGGTTTACTCCCATCCGACAAAACTAAAACTGGAGCTGTTGTCAATGCCCTCTTCAAACGTTGGAAAGCATCGTCACAGTCAACATCCCAAGAAAATGTCAAACTTGTTTTCGTCAACAGTGTAAGTGGGGCTGATATTTCAGCAAAGTCCTTGATGAACTTCCTGTAATAGCCCGCCAAACCAAGAAAACTTCTTTCTTTCGTTGCATTCCTAGGAATCTTCCAATCTTGGATTGCTACCACCTTCGCGGGATCCAATGCTATCCCTTCCTTAGAGACCACGTTTCCTAAGAACCTCACTTCATTCCTCCAAAAATGACATTTGGAGAACTTAGCTTTGAGTTGATATGCTCGAAGGGTCTCCAAGACTTCCCTAAGATGTAGGGCATGCTCTTCCTCGCTTCTAGAAAATATCAAAATATCATCCACAAAGACCACCACGAACTTATTTAGAAACTCCCTAAACACCCTACTCATCAAGTCTATGAAATATGCGGGTGCATTTGTCAAACCAAAAGGCATGACGAGCCATTGGAAGAAACCGTCGGGAGTCCTAAAGGTAGTCTTATATGTACTATCCTCAGCTACTCTCAACTAATGAAATCCTGTAGCTAAGACCAACTGCGAGAAAACCGAAGCACCAACCAACTGATCAAACAAATCATCTATCCTCGGCAATGGGTGTCTGTTCTTCTTCGTGAGCTTATTCAGCTCCCTATAGTCCACGCATAATCTAAGCGAACCATCAGCCTTTGTAGTAAAAACAACTGGAGCACCCCACTCCGAGATACTTCTTATAAACCCTTTCTCAAGAAACTCTTTCACTTGTTTACTAAGCTAAGCTCCCTCCTTTCTCTTGGGGCCATGTGGCGCACCGGCAATGCAACTGGCTTTGCATTGTCCACCAAGTATATACGGAAATCTATCTCACATTTTGGAGGTAAGCCCTTAACCTCCTTAAAGACATCTGCATACTCACAGACTACTCGAACAGATTGCAAATCATCAATAGATGTGTCAAGAGATTCTAGGTAGCTAAGCATAACAGAACCCTTAGGGTCGAACGAGATATCGAGAGTATTCCCCAAACTAGTCAACAGTCTAACTACCCTCCTTTCACAGTCAAGAATGGCACCATACCTGGCTAGCCAATCCATTCCTGGAATCAACCCATAGCCCGTGAAACCTAGCACATAAGTGTTGCATTCGAACTCAATGCCATACACAAATATTCTCAAATCCCGACATAACATAGAAAGATGAGCCCTACCTCCAATAGGATTTGAGACAACTACGGGATCCACAACTAGACTAGCATTTAGGTGCAGTGTTTCAACTAACAAAGAAGATATAAACGAATGTGAAGCGCCAGAATCAAACAAAGTACGAAAACTTTCAACAGAAATATTTCTACCTCTCTCTTGTCCTGGTGCCATGAGAGCATGAACCTGCCCTCCAGAAGTAGATCCTTTCCTCTGTCCTTGCCCTTGCCTCCTTGGGCAGTCTTTATTCATATGTCCTGCCTCGCCACATTGGAAGCAACCCGTCTTCTTCTTCTTCTTCCTACAGTCCTTGCTTAAGTGGCCAGGTGTTCCACAATTAAAACACCTTTTCTTCCGTTGTCCCTTGTTATCCTTACCACCTTTCTTTTGTTGTTGCTGTGCCTTCTTAGGATCCACCTTCTTATCATGTGCCTTAACTACATTAGCACCTTTCTCCTCTTCATGCATTAGCGCCATGTCAACAAGTTTCTCGAAAGTAGCCCCCATAGGAATGTGGGACATAGCCAACTCGTATAATGGTTCATTCAGACCCTTGGCAAATCTCAAGGCCTTCTTTTGTGGTGTATTAACTAATTCCATACCAATTCTTGCTAACTAGTTAAACTTGTTAACGTACTCCTTCACAGGCAAACTCCCTTGTTTCAAATCCAAGAACCTCTCCATGTATAACTCTCCTCCGCTTGTGAAAGAAATTTCAGCTCGAACCTTCGTCTAAAGTCAATCCATGTCTCCACCGCATGTCCTCCATTAGTTACTTCCCACCAAAAGGAAGCTTCATCCTTCATTAACCAAGCAGCTAGCTGAACCTTCCTTCCCTCGTCTATCTCAAAGACACCAAACAAATCCTCTACTTCCTTGAGCCAATTTCGAGCCTCAACAAACGCCTCAGTTCCATAAAACTGTTTTCCTCCCATCGCACGGAAGTCTTTGCATATCTTAGAAAAAGCGTCTACATGAGGAGGAGGAGGAGGAGGAGGAGGAGCGGCTGCAGCTTGGGAAGGAGGAACATCTGCTGGGCCTGCAGCAGTAGCCCTAGCCTCCAGATACCTTTTGAACTAGCCTGGTATCTGGATGCCCTCGGGTATAACGGGTTATCCAAACATGCTGAAAGGAAAAAGGAAGAGATTCAAAACAGATAATCAAAAGATAGATATATGGCTTTTGGGGATTATGTTTTTCATAATAAGCTTTTCTCTTGGAAATACCTTCTTTGAAACATGTTTTTGAAAATATTTCTTAAAAAGAATGCTTTTGAAAACAGTTTCCAAAATCTTTTATCTGTTCTGGTAACCTTTAGCTCTGGTACCACGTGTAACACCCCACGTCCATTAATGTCACTCACTAAGGGAATGCATTAACTTTCATAAAGTATTATAAGAGTATATAACATAATATCACAAGACAGATATATAAAATGGTACTTAAGAAAATTCTAAATTTATTCATTGCAGCGGAAAAGCAAAACAAGTTTGGTTACAACATCAAAACCACATACTAGAGTCAAGTACACAAATATCCATCTTGTACAAAATTATTATTAGAGTACATAAAAGTAAAACCATAATCCCACTCCAAATAGCCATAATGAAAAAGAGATAAAGTTGAGCATTACTTTCAACACTTCTAAGCGCTTGAAGAAGAAAGGAATCCAAGTCAAGCTTCACTATTCCCACCCTGAGGACCTGGGGGGGGGGGGGGGGGGGAAGAAAGAAAAGAGGCGAAACAAAAAGGGGTTAGACATATGTTTGGCGAGTCTAGTGACTTTAACAATATCAGTAAAGTAACAGGATAAGAACATAAATTGGATATAAGAGATGACTGTAACATAAGCAGATATGACAAGGTAAACAAGGTGAACAAGATATAACGTTAATTTCCCTTCTAATCACTATTAAGATAATTCCTACACCGCACCAATACTAGTCCCATACTAAAAGTTGATCCCTCCTACTAAACATAGTAATAATAATGATGGTAGTTTCGTGTACTCGTAGCTGCTGTCATAGGTGCCGCCTACTCCTATCTCCACTAGTTGTACCCACTACCCTCCCCATTCGATCGACTCCCTAACTCGTAGATACCCATGCTGGTCCCACAGTAGGGTGTATCACTCCCTAAAGTGGCAACCCGATACTACTGAAATGCACGGCTTATACCTACACGATGCAACAAAGTCTTACCTACTAGCCCGGACCCACGCACGCACATGACGCCGTTGGACTTGCGTTGCCACGCTAACTCTTTATTGACCTCTTACATTCAAACCAGTAAGCGTTTCCCGTCCTCGACCTAGTTCGAGCTCACATAGATACTAAAATGGGTTACTGGTTTAAAAGGGTCCACCCACTTAACACAAGCTTCCCTCCTAAGCTTGGTCCACACTAGAAATTCCCACTTAATCCCTCTTTATTCCCATGTCTAATCACATGTTTCACCTTGGTTAAGTGCTTCTAGTTATATTTCACATTTCACCCATGTCACCCACCTAACCCCCATGTCTTACTACATGTCTTATCTTGGTTAAGTGTTCATTAATTCATTATAACCGTAATCTTGCAAGACCTCCCACATTAGTTTGTCGTTTTGCGATTGTTGGATATGTCGGGCGGTTCCGAGCAGTCTTATACCGTAATCGAATCTAACCTCGTGTCTGTGCATTATTACATATCTAATTTCTGCCTTTGACCTCTCACATTAGATTACAAAATTGTGGTTGCTAGATGTGCCAGGCGGTTCCGGGCAGTCTTATACCATAATTCGAATCTAACCTCGTGTCTTAGGCGTTCATTATCACTATCTTGATTCAAGTCCCAACTTTAAATCTTGGACTAAATTATATCCCAATTACCCATAATTTCCAATCTAAATTATGTTCATAATTTTAATCTAAATTAGGCCTATAATCTTATGTATACATGTTATGCCAAATTACGCCCAAATTAATTTGTGTTCATTGTTATCAACAGTTTATGCCACACCACATGTATACAAATTATATCCAATTATGCCCAATCCAACTTATGCTAAATCTCATGTATACAATTTATACACATTTATGCCCAAATTGATTTATGCCAATAATAACGTTTTATTACAAATTTCCATAAACTTTTCCCAATCGTTCAAACGTTATTCGTACGCAGATCTCAACACAATATGTTAGGCTCGCAGTTAGCCTAATCTCACAATAAAAAAGTGGAAAAGAGGAGCAGAAGTGAATCAACACCAAAATTGGCGCAAACATAAGAACAAGCATATGAAACATAAACATGCATATAATGATAAACTGGATCAGAAAGGCATATGATAGATTTATGGGTATGAATCTAAAAGATAATGATATACAAACTGGATAAGATTCATCTCAGTCACAGGCATAGTCATTAAATCCAATTCATAATCTTATCACAATTACTTTTTAAATTCAATTATATGTGAAAATGACATAGACTCACATCGACAGGCATTAGAAGAGAGAATAGATCTGAATTCCTAATTCTTAATTTGATTAGCTAAACCGTTGTTGTAGAATTTGATCTTGAATAATCTTCTAATTTGAATGTTGAAGAAGAACTATCTCTAAATCTCTACTTTGATTTTGGTTGGAGAAGAAAGGCTAAGTTAATTTAGATTAGAGCAGCATAGAGGCACCCTGGATGAAGACAATGAAATTAGGGTTAGGTTTAGGTGTTTATTTATAGATGTTTTTGGAGTATTAGGACCCTTATATTAGATTGAACCATCCAGACCAGAAAAAATACGTCATCCAGCCAATCCTAGAAGGACACGTCATCATCCAGACCACAAAACACGTCACCAGGAAGCTGCCCAGACCAAACCGGTCGATCGGCCAATTTCAACCGGTCGGCCGTTTTTGCTTCTGTCCAAAAACGGTCGACTGGTGAAAAATGGGTGGTCGACTTGTTCTTCAGCTTTAAATCTTCAGGTTTAAACTTTAAATTTTCCGAGCTTCATAACTTCTTCATACGATGTCCGTTTTACGCAAACTCGGACTCTATCTCAAGCAGAATTCCGAGATGAACGCAATGGCGTAACCTGTTTCCCTTAATTCTTCTTCTAAAAACTAAGTATTCTTTAATTTGTTAATTTTAATCTTTTAAAATTATGGGGTGTTACATTCTCCACTCCTTAAAGGATTTCGTCCCCGAAATCTTCAAGTTAAGAAGAATGTATCCTACCATCCAATCATCCATCTACTCATCCATCATCCACAAGCATCCATTGTCCTTAAAAGATTTCTAATGCTTTCATGAACATATGCAAAGTGTGTGTATATGTCCTTATCCTAATGCAAAATCAGGCGGTTTACTGATTCAGTTGACCTCCTTAATGCAAAACATGATAGTGCCATGCGTCCATTATGTATGCAAAAGAATCCTATTGATACATATCATTTCTATATGAGTGGACAACCATTTATCCAAATGCAACGTCCATATGATAACACATTCAATATACATCCATAAATTTAAATATGCACACTCACCCATATGCAATACGAAAGTGATTGAGCCGATCTAGTGCCTAATGTGTGTGTAAATGCATCCATGAGCAACCACTAGCTAACACTTACATCCACTTGCATCCACCAAACATAACATGTCTCAAACACATGTTTACAACCATAGGATTTTCTACCTAAAGATCGAAGATATAATCGAGAGGATACACTAAACGATAGAACAAATATAAACAAGGCGGTAGAAAAAGGAGTAGTTAAGAACATACCCTTAAAAAGGAAAGGGTACGACGCGCGTATCTTGTCTTCGGTCTCCCAAGTCACGTCTCCTTGTTCATCTCCCCGTTGGACTTTAACCAACTTGACCTCTCGGTTGCGTAACTTCTTGACCTCCGATCCAAGGATGCATGTAAGAACTCGTCTAACCATGTCATCTCGCTCTACTTCCACTTCTCTAAGCATGCTCGGCTCTACTACTTCCGCGGTTTCATGTAAACACTTCCTCAAATGCGACACATGAAATACGTTATGAACAACACTAAGCTTCTTAGGCAGCTTCACTATGTAGGCCATCTGTCCAATTCTTTCTGTAATGGGGAATGGCCCTACGAATCTTGGTGCCAATTTCCCTACAGACCCAAAACGAACTTCATTCCTCATCGGTGATATTTTAATAAAGACCATGTCTCCAACACCGAACTCAATATCGGTCCTTCTCTTATCAGCATATGACTTTTGTCGGTCCTGTGCCATCTTCATGCATCTTCGAATCAAATCTATCTTCTCTGAAGTTTCCCTAATCATCTCAGGCCCAAGCAAAATCTTATCCATAGAATCACACCAACAAGTCGGTGATCGGCAAGGTCGTCCATATAGAGCTTCAAAAGGTGTCATGCCAATACTAGTCTGATAGCTGTTGGTGTAGGCGAACTCTACCAATGGAAGATGTTCTTCCCATGTCCCTCCAAAGTCCAAGATACATAACCTCAAAAGATCTTCTAGAATCCGATTCACTCTTTCTGTTTGGTCGTCCGTCTGAGGGTGATAAGCAGTGCTCAAACACAAATGCGTTCCTACCGTCTCTTGCAAGCTCTTCCAAAACTCACTGGTAAAAATGGGATCTCGGTCGCTTATGATACTAAAAGGTATGTCGTTTAGACGAACTATCTCTCGGAGATAAACATATGCTAACCATGTCGTTGTTCTTTTATTCTTAACGGGAATGAAATGGGTGCTCTTGGTAAGTCTATCTGCTACTACCCAAATCCCCGTATTACCCTTCCTTTACCTCGGAAACCCGTTAACGAAATCCTTGGAAACACTTTACCATTTCCACTGTGGAACCTCTAAAGGGTGAAGCAAACCACCAGGCTTCTTTTGCTCAGCCTTGACTTGCTGGCACATAAAGCATCTAGAAGCGAACTCAGCCACATCCTTCTTCATTCCGGCCCAAAAGAAAAATCGCTTCATGTCCCTATACATCTTGTCTCCACCGGGATGTATGGTCAGCTTAGAACGATGTGATTCTTCTAGGATTGTCTTTCTCAAACTCTCGTATTGAGATTTGCAAAGTCTCCCATCCCTATGCAACCAACCTTTGTCATCGATAGTGTACCTACTAAGATGGCTCGAAGACTCCCCTCTTATGAGCTTGTCTACTATCTCTATCAACTGTGGGTCATCTCACTGTGCCGCACATCTGTCCCAAAAACGTAGGTCGTACCTCTAACGATGCCAACAAACCGGGTGCATAATCAATAGAGGGTCTAAAATCAAAGGTAGAGATATAGTCTAAACTCTGCCGTTCGACAAACAAAGGACTCAAAGTCAACTTCTTTCTATCAAGGAGTCAGCTACAACGCTACCCTTGCCAGGGTTATATGCAAGCTCAAAATCGTGGGATGCTAAGAACTCCATCCACCTTTGTTGCCTTAAGTTCAAATCTTTTGGGAGAACAATCACTTTAATGACTTAAGGTCTTTATACAACTCAAACCTCTCTCCAAGCAAATAGTGATGCCAAGACTTACGCGCAAAAACTATGGCAGCTTACTCCAAGTCATGGGTAGGGTAATTCTTCTCATGGGCCTTTAACTGCCTTCCACCATAGCATATCACCCTTCCCTCTTGCATCAAAACTGCGCCAAGCCCTGTCTCGCAAGCATCGGTATACACTGTGAGCTGTTTACTCTCATCCAGAAAAACTAAAACTGGAGTTGTCGTCAATGCCCTCTTCAAACGTTGGAAAGCATCGTCACAGTCAACATCCCAAGAAAATGTCAAACTTGTTTTCATCAACAGTGTAAGTGGGGCTGATATTTCAGCAAAGTCCTTGATGAACTTCCTGTAATAGCCCGCCAAACCAAGAAAACTTCTTACTTTCGTTGCATTCCTAGGAATCTTCCAATCTTGGATTGCTACCACCTTCGCGGGATCCACTGCTATCACTTCCTTAGAGACCACGTGTCCTAAGAACCTCACTTCCTTCCTCCAAAAATAACATTTGGAGAACTTAGCTTTGAGTTTATGTGCTCAAGGGGTCTCTAAGACTTCCTTAAGATGTAGGACATGCTCTTCCTCGCTTCTAGAAAATATCAAAATATCATCCACAAAGACCACCACGAACTTGTTTAGAAACTCTCTAAACACCCTACTCATCAAGTCTACGAAATATGCGGGTGCATTTGTCAAACCAAAAGGCATGACGAGCCATTCGAAGAAACCATCAGGAGTCCTAAAGGCAGTCTTATCTATACTATCCTCAGCTACTCTCAACTGATGAAATCTTGTAGCTAAGTCCAACTACGAGAAAACCGAAGCACCAACCAACTGATCGAACAAATCATCTATCCTCGGCAATGGGTGTATATTCTTCTTCATGAGCTTATTCAGCTCCCTATAGTCCCCGCACAATCTAAGTGAACCATCAGCCTTCGTAGCAAAAACAATTGGAGCACCCCCACTCCGAGATACTTCTTATGAACACATTCTCAAGCAACTCTTTCACTTGTTTACTAAGTTCCCTCCTTTCTCTTAGAGCCATGTGGCGCACCGGTAATGCAACTGGCTTTGCATTGTCCACCAAGTATATATGGAAATCTATCTCGCGTTTTGGAGGTAAGCCCTTAACCTTCTCAAAGACATCTGCATACTCACGGACTACTCGAATAGATTGCAAATCATCAATAGATGTGTCAAGAGATTCTAGGTAGCTAAGCATAACAGAACCCTTAGGGTCGCACGAGATATCGAGAGTATTCCCCAAACTAGTCAACAATCTAACTACCTTCCTTTCACAGTCGAGAATGGCACCATACCTGGCTAGACAATCCATTCCTAGAATCAACCCATAGCTCGTGAAACCAAGCACATAAGCGTTGCATTCGAACTCAACGCCACACACAAATATTCTCTAATCCCGACATAACATAGAAAGATGAGCTGTACCTCCAATAGGATTTGAGACAACTACGGGATCCATAACTAGACTAGCATTTAGGTGCATTGTTTGAACTAACGAAGCAGATATAAATGAATGTGAAGCGCCAGAATCAAACAAAGTACGAACAGGATGATCAAAAAGGAAAATCAAACTTTCAACAGAAATATTTCTACCTCTCTCTTGTCCTGGTGCCATGAAAGCATGAACCTGCCCTCCAGAAGTATATCATGTTCTCTATCCTTTCCCTTGCCTTTGCCTCCTTGGGCATTCTTTAATCATATGTCATGCCTCACCACATTGGAAGCAATCCGTCTTCTTCTTCTTCCTACAGTCCTTGCTTAAGTGTCCCGGTGTTCCACAATTAAAACACCTTTTCTTCCCTTGGCCCTTAGTATCCTTACCACCTTTCTTTTGTTGTTGTGCCTTCTTTGGATCCACCTTCTTATCCTCTGCCTTAAATACATTAGCGCCTTTCTCCTCTTCATGCATTAGCGCCATGTCAACAAGTTTCTCGAAAGTAGCCCTCATAGGAATGTGGGACATAGCCAGCCCGTATAATGGTTCATTCAGACCCTTGGAAGATCTCAAGTCCTTCTTATGTGGTGTATTAACTAATTCCATACCAAATCTTGATAACTGGTTAAACTTGTTAACGTACTCCTTTATAGACAAACTCCCTTGTTTCAAAGCCAAGAACCTGTCCATGTATAAACTCTCCTCCGCTTATGAAAGAAATTTTAGCTCGAACCTTCGTCTAAAGTCATTCCATGTCTCCACCGCACGTCCTCCATTAGTTACTTCCCACCAAAAGGAAGCTTCATCCTTCATTAACCAAGCAGCTAGCTGAACCTTCCTTCCCTCGTCTATCTCAAAGACACCAAACAAATCCTCCACTTCTTTGAGACAATTTCGAGCCTCAACAAACATCTCGGTTCCATAAAACAGTTTTACGCCCATCGCACGGAGGTCTTTGCATATCTTAGAAAATGCGTCTACATGAGGAGGAGGAGCGGCTGCAGCTGGGGGAGGAGGAATGTCTGATGGGCCTGCTGCAGTAGCCCTAGCCTCAGAATACCTTCTGAACCAGCCTGGTATCTATACGCCCTCGGGTATAACGGGTTCCCCAAACATGCTGAAAGGAAAAAGGAAGAGATTCAAAACAGAGAATCGAAAGATAGATATACGGCTTTTGGGGATTATGTTTTTCATAATAAACTTTTCTCTTGGAAATACCTTCTTTAAAACATGTTTTTGAAAATACTTTTTAAAAAAATGCTTTTGAAAACAGTTTCCAGAATCTTTTATCTATTCTGGTAACCTTCTGCTCTGATACCACGTGTAACACCCCATGTCCATTAATGTCACTCACTAAGGGAATGCATTAACTTTCATGGAGTATTATAAGAGTATAGAACAGAATATCACAAGATAGATATATAAAATGGTACTTAAGAAAATTCTAAATTTATTCATTGCAGTCGAAAAGCAAAACATGTTTGGTTATAGCATCAAAACCACATACTAGAGTCAAGTACACAAATATCCATCTTGTACAGAATTATTACCAGAGTACATAAAAGTAAAACCATAATCCTACTACAAACAGCCATAATGAAAAAGAGATAAAGTTGAGCATTACTTTCAACACTTCCAAGCGCTTCAAGAAGAAAGGAATCCAAGTCAAGCTTCACTATTCCCACTCTGAGGACCTTGAGGGGGGGGGCAGAAAGAAAAGAGGCGAAACAAAAAGGGGTCAGACATACGTCTGGCGAGTCTAGTGACTTTAACAATATAATCAGTAAAGTAACAGGACAAGAACATAATCTGGATATAAGAGATGACTGTAACATAAGAAGATATGACAAGGTTAACAAGATGAACAAGATATAACATTGATTGCGCTTCTAATCACTATTAAGATAATTCCTACACCGCACCAATATTAGTCCCATACTGAAAGTTGATCCTGTTAGAGTTTGTGCCCTAGAGGCAATTCATTTAATGAGATTGATAACACTGTTGATGTTATTATTTTATTTGGAATAAAATATTATTCTATTATATTGTATTTACAGCGTAATTTGAATAATAATATAATAGAAGTCCTTAGAATAATAATACGAAATTATATAGTTCGAGTAAGACTGAACTTGAGATTATATAATGTGATAAGTATAATAATTCTTAAATGCCCCTAGTTGAATTTTATTGTTAATAAAGGACAACAATAAAGCGTTGATACTAGTATGTTTATTGACTGATGATCACATCTCATTCATCATTAATATACGTGATATTAATGTCAAAACATAAATACGTATTGGAGAATATCGTATTGGGCTGACCCGCCATGAGATAACTCCATGGAATATAATTAACAGTATCATGAGTTATTCTCATAGTGACAGTGATGTAATGGTCCTCAGACCTGAAATCATTATAATTTTATTCGAGGATATTTGTGTTTTGATATCATCTAAAGTTATTTCGTAACAGAGTAATGATTACGGTGATTATTGGATACATCTCGAGTCGAATGAAAATTATAAATGATCTAGATGGAATTTAACCCTACAATATATATTCGTGGTGATATCCATGGGCCTCTTGATTGAGTGAGACTGTGAAATGCATGGCCATGCTCAAATACTGATTTGTTTTAAATAGTCTACTCATCGATCAAGAAAACGGATTAAATTATAAGGAGGATGATATGATCCATGCCTCTAGTTTAATCCTGGATATATTGGTTAAAAGGATTATATTACATTGAGACACTAGTCACTGAAAGGTTGTATCGAATCGTCAATATTATTATAACTTGGGTAACAGCGATGTATTACTAGATGCCGCTCACTGTTTATAATTTAAATATGATTTAAATTATTGCCAACGTTGTAATAACCTATAGGGTCACACAACTGGAACGTTACAAGGGAGAAGTTATTTTCTTTGGGTCCAATAAAACGTCAATTAGTTGATATTTTATTTGAACTTGGAATTAGTGGATGGGTTGGTACCTATTCTATAGTAAACATTTGAATTCAAAAGGGAGATATTTACTTTTCCCCTTTAATACATGTGGATACCTAGTCATTTATAACTTGATTTAGATCAATAAAAATGGCCTCGACTAACTCTATTATCCAAAACCCTAGAAAATAATGGTGGCGGCTAGTACCGTTCTGCCCCTCCTCTTCAATTCGATTCAAGAGAAAACCGTTCTCGTGGACTCCTGTAGAAGTATGGAGGCTTGTCATGCTTACGATTCCATCCTTCCAGTTCCTTCGAGATCCAGATTTTTGGCGTGCTCCTAGGATCAATTAACGCAGGTATAAACCCTAATTACTTTACATGTTCGATTTATTATTCTAGCATAGATCCTAGTCCTTTTAATTGTTAAAATAGTTAAAATGGATGCCGATTTGATCGACAATTTCCTTTCAATGGTATCAGAGCCTTTGGCTTGCTAGAAATAATAGGTTGATCTATGATTTTGGTCTGTAGGGTTTGCGAAAATTGGTAAATTGATTTTGATTTTGGGTTCTTATATTTGATTTCTTGAATTACTGATTATTTGAAAATCATGGATTCAAGACCTAATCGATTCAGAAGTGAAATTGTTTCACTAAACATAAATTTAAATTATATCTGATATAAATCTTAGAAGTGAAAGCCTTATTGGTTAAATCCGAGAATCGATAAAATTACAAATTGTTGTTATTTTATTGATTAACATAGGAATCATATATATTAATCATATTTGATTTAATGAAATCAATCGAACGAATATTGTTAAGACATAATTTTCTTGTTTTATCTATGTCATCAGAAAGCTTGACTAGTTTACTGTTCATAGAAATTTTGTGTTTGAAATTCAATATGGATCTACTTGATTAAATATACATTTATTCATAAATCCCTGTATTCAATTAACATGATTTTAGATTATTTTGATTTAATGAAATCATTGATTTGAAAATTTTGTTGAGACAAAAATTTCGAGTTTGATCTTTAATCTGGAAATAAAAATCGAAATCAGTTTGATTTGCATCGAAATTTGTAAAGAGTTATAATCCCCACTGTAAGAGGATTATAACATATAAACTCATTGATACAATGAAATCATATCATTATAAATGATTTTATATCTGATATAAAATAAGCTGGAATGGATTTGTGGATTTAATAATTGGTTGATTCTTTTGGTTTAAAATGTTTAAACCATACCATATTATTATTGCTGTTCTGAAATGAATTGATTTCAGAATAAACTCAAAATTTTCTTTTGTTATAAAACAGGATTGAATCGTGGTTAATATATATGATATTAATTCTATTAAGTTACCATTTCTTGCTCATCACATTTGATAATGTGAGCTCTAAGTGATACTGAAGATATATAAATGCATCACTGTTGCAAAACCCTTTTAATTGTTAATACATTTATATTTGATATAAATTGGGATGTGAATACATGGATTAATATTTTGTATTAATCCTACTTTAGTATTGCTGTTCAGTAACCTGAAAGTATCGTGGTAATATGAGTTGTTTCTATTTAACTTTAGAACATGTTTTCGAATTTAGATTCCTTTCATTCGAAACATGAACGAAAATCGTTTTGTTATTTGATATGAAATCTACATTAGAATATGATATCCATTCTATAGTGCAAATCAGGATTACCAATTCTCATATGTTAATCGATGCAATAAGAATTGTCTGATTTAACATATGTATGAATTCATTGAGTCTGTCAATGAATACAACTCCCGTTATGTTTTGGCCTTCTTAAACGTACTAAAACGTAATCCGTATGTTTAATTGCTGAATCTGAAATGATTTCAAGTTGAACAAGTATGCCTTGTCTTACATTCTAAATTTTGATTATAAGTACTTTTGTTACTTATAATATAATTTTATGTATATGTTTGAAAATATATATAATTTCTTTTAACACTGAATCAAAGTTGTTTGATTTGTTAAATTGGATACTTTTGATTCAATATTTCTACTGAACTGTTTTGGTAAGTTTCAGACATATAAATGTTTAGTGATGTGTTAAATGACATCTATTCATGCTGTTACCCTTATGACATGTATATTAGTATGATGGTGTTTATATACTAGACACATGTTTAATGCCCTACTTGTTGTATTGATATCTGCTTTGATTAGACTTGTGTTTGATCAGTAGTGGCGAATAAAATTTGATTTTATAAGTCACTTGCATATACGTATATATATATATATATATACATACATATATATATATATATGCAAATCATGCTAAAATTTATTACAGCATCATCCAACCTCAATTTATAAACATCCGATTTAGAAATGAAACTGTTTCATGATAAACAAAATTCTGTTTTGTTTCTTTTAATGAATCCGTATCAATATTCGACAGTAATTCACATGACTATACTGGAATGTCCAGTTCTTATGTAGATAAGATATGATTAATCCAAAACTGAACAGTGTTTGGAAACATATGTAGATCTGTTATGTGGTTGTTTAAAACTCTACAATGACTCTATTTGATATTTAAGCTGAAATCAAAACCATAGTTTTAAAATCATTTGTATAAATATCAAAGAATCTGCTAAGTTAAAATAGTTTATCTTATATTTTTTGATATAAGGATATATACAGATATCCATTTATATATTGAAGATATACATGTCTATCTCATATACTATAAATGGTTATAAAATCTGGATTATAAGTCAATGTTAAAAACTGGGTATCGACCCTATTCCAGATTTGAAGATGTGTGCCAGTCACCATGTTAGATCGGTTTACATCGCTTGTAATGTTTAATACATTTTAAATGGTTGTATTTCATATGGTTGGCTAGTCACTTGAATATGTAATTCTTCTATCCTTATACAACTAGGTTTTGGTCTTTGTCATAAGTCTGGCATGGGAACAAATCATTTGAGCAAGTATATCAGAATGAAATACCGCAAAATTTTGGTAGTGTCAACTGCTGTTAGTTTATGTTTACACTGATAAACATACATATACATGAATATTTGATTCATGCTGATTACAATGCCTGGTTGAATTTAAATGCATTCGATGTGTTTGACTTAAACGCAGCATGTAACATATATTTGATATATTAACACAGCCTAACCCTATGGTCAAAAATTGTTTTATACAGGGGAGCAGCAATTCCAACATAACCTGAAACTGTTTCAGGTTGAAAAGGAGCAGTTCAAGGGGTCTGATGGGTCAACCGCTACCATGATTATAGTTTTGAAAATTAAACAACTTTGACTTGTTTTTCATTTTCGAAATGTTTTTATGTATATGTATATATATTAATAACTTGATGTATGCATATTGTTATAGATAAAACTGTGTAGGACAGTGTGACAATAGGTTGATATTCCTTTTGGTTTATAAGTTGTTTGTTCAGATATATGTATACAGCTCTGTTGCGTGGCTTTTGCATTTGTTAACATGTACTATTTTGTGAATGCAAGTTTGTTAAATTTGTGCTTGTTTTAACATGGATGATCATGAGTCTGAATGCTTGTATAAATCTTGTTATATAAACTGTTATGTTAAGAACCAAATTAATTTTCATACTTAATTATTGATCTAGTTTAAATGTTGGGCTTTGTAATATTTATGGAAATCATTTTGGGCCTTATGATAAATGAGTTTTAGTTTACAAAACTGCATATGGGCTCCCTCAATGCCTTCTTAAACAATATTGGGCCTTAAGTTGTTTTCGCCTGAATATTGTATAAATTTGGAATTGGAATTGATTATTCAAATTTAATATTAAATGTATGAGTATAAAATTCTACATACAAGCTTTAAGTTAAACCATTTTTTTTATTTGAAATGTTCAAATAAAATAAACTTGGTTATTACATGACATTGAATTTAAATATATATATTTCATATATTTTATTTAAATCGATCTTATGTTATAAATAAAATGCACATATTTTGATATGTGTGTAAATAACTCTAATATTGTTCGCCACTACGAATTATAAACTCCCTTTAAAGCATTTTTTTGTTATATTGAGTCATGGTGACGTCTTCCAATAATACACTCATCAATGTCCAAAATGACTGGATGTAGGTAATGCTAAAGCATTGTGCATCCTTTTATTTTGGTTATATGCGACGGAGTAAAAGTGATACTTGAACTGTATTATTGGGCTTGACTTAACTAAGCTGCATAATAAGATTATGGCTTAGAGACAATAGCATGAGTTATTTTATATATTGAGCAAATGAATAATACTGAACAAAATGTTCATCATGCGATCGAAGAGTTATATGAATGATATAATAGACATAAGATGTCTACCTAAAAGGTTGTGTTTTGGGGATTTGCCAAAGCAGAGTCAAAACATGATTAGATATGGATCTTGGAACACCATTATATATATATATATACCGATATATATGTATATAAATAAAGGGATATTAATTTGAGTGGGAGCATATTTTAGTTTTAAATTACACGTTTATGTTAGTATACAATTTTGATTGTCAAAATTTATATTAAATAAATATTAAAGAATCAGTTATTATTTATTATCTACTGTAGATATTAAACAATAAATAACTCCGATAATTTAAATTAATCCTTAAGAAGGATAAATTGAATTGAATCAAATTTCTTGACTAACATTGAAATTTGGGGATTGTCCTCAAACAAATTAAAACGTAATTGTTCTAACAAATATAGAGGATCTAAAATAAAAGTTAAAGTATGACTTTAACCAATTAAGATATAAATGTTATAAAATCTACTTATACATATTTCTAGTATTAGATACTAGATATAAATCACATAAGTGTATGTTGATTTATAGAAATTACAAAATAAGTAGAAATAAGATAAAAGGACAAGTGGACTTACGATTGGAAATGAAGCAAATGTTGTTGAATTATCCATAACAAGGTGATTCTTTTTATTATACTGGCTTAATTAAATATATAAAATAATTGTTATTATGAAATTCCATTTAAAATAAATGTTATAATAGATCTTGTTTAGACAATTTTGAATTTCATTTGTAATAAAAGAACAATTGTTATTCATTTTATTTAAATGAAATATTGTATGGAATTTCACAGATAATTAATGATCTTTGTAAATCCTTAACTATAATGTACTTGACATTAACAATAAGTGGATTAAATTTAGTGATTTACATCCAATATACCTTTAGTATTACCGGTTAGCCCAGTAAACAAGAAAGTATATCAAAACTCCATAATGATGGAATTTTGAGATCATTTGATTTTGAATTATATGAAGAATACAGATCTTGTTTATTAGGCAAAATAACTGAATCACTTCTCACTTGACATAGTGAATGAGTGACAAGTATTGAGTCTCATACATAATGATGTATATGGAGCAATGAATACATAAACTAGAGGTAAGTTTTATTACTTCATTATATTTGCTGATGATATCAGTAGATACAGATATGTGCATCTTATGAAACACATATCAGAATCCTATGAAAAGTTCAAAGAATTCAAATTGAGATAGAAACCAATTTTAATAGAAAATAAATATTTTTCGAACAGTTCAAAGGAGAACATTTAAGCCAATAAATTTAATGACTATCTGAATGAGTTTGGAACTGTTTCACAACTCTGTCCACCTAGAACACCATATTAGAATGGTATGTCTGAATGGAGATATCGAACCTTATAAGATATAGTACGATTAATGATAAGTCATATAGATCTTCCTATAAGTTAAATTTAGAACAATTATATTAAATCCCACTAAAACGATTTGAAGACGCCATATAAGATATGAAGTAGGAAATGTCCTAGTGTGTCTAATATGAAGATTTGGGATGTAAGGCGTTTGTTAAACGTCCTTCCTCTGATAAGATCGGACCCAAATCAGATAACTATTTTGTGGATATAAATTCTTTGAGAATAAAATGTTTATTACTTGATTTGGTATCCTTGTGAAGGAGAGTCAGTCTCAAAGATACCGATGGGAATAAAGTAGAATTCGGGATATATCGAAAACCACAAGATACCATTAAATATTGTATAGACAAGAAATTGAGTGGGAGTGACACAATAACTCTAATGTTATTTGATAACACATTGATTATTGTAAATAATGTTAGTTTAAAAACAAGAAATGGATACTGATTCTAAGAAAGAAAGTGTTTGGATTAAGAAGTTCATGATTGAACTTAATTCATTGTTGATCGAATGATACACATTGCGATAGCAATATGGCTGTTGCTCAGGCCTAAAACATTAAACTCATCATCAATCCAAACATATATTTTAAGAAATATAATTCTTATGTGAAGTTTTTCACAGAAGAAATAAACATATCTGCAAAGTTACAAAAGTTGTAATGTTGCAGACCTACAGAATTAAACTCTGTCGCAGCAGAAGTTTAATAGTCACACTAGTTTCATAAGTATACGATACATAAATGATCGACTCTAGTGCAAGTGGGAGATTGTTAGAGTTTGTGCCCTAGAGGCAATTCATTTAATGAGATTGATAACACTGTTGATGTTATTATTTTATTTGGAATAAAATATTATTCCATTATATTGTATTTACTGCGTAATTTAAATAATAATATAATAGAAGTCCTTAGAATAATAATACGGAATTATATAGTTCGAGTAAGACTGAACTTGAGATTATATAATGTGATAAGTATTATAATTCTTAAATGCCCCTAGTCGAATTTTATTGTTAATAAAGGACAACAATAAAGCGTTGATACTAGTATGTTGATTGACTGATGATCACATCTCATTAATCATTAATATACGTGATATTAATGTCAAAACATAAATACGTATTGGAGAATATCGTATTGGGCTGACCCGCCGTGAGATAACTCCATGGAATATAATTAACAGTATCATGAGTTATTCTCATAGTGACAGTGATGTAATGGTCATCAGACCTGAAATCATTATAATTTTATTTGAGGATATTTGTGTTTTGATATCATCTAAAGTTATTTCGTAACAGAGTAACGATAACGGTGATTATTGGATACATCTCGAGTCGAATGAAAATTATAAATGATCTAGATGGAATTTAACCCTACAATATATATTCGTGGTGATATCCATGGGCCTCTTGATTGAGTGAGACTGTGAAATGCATGGCCATGCTCAAATACTGATTTGTTTTAAATAGTCTACTCATCGATCAAGAAAACGGATTAAATTATAAGGAGGATGATACGATCCATGCCTCTAGTTTAATCCTGGATATATTGGTTAAAAGGATTATATTACATTGAGACACTGGTCACTGAAAGGTTGTATCGAATCGTCAATATTATTATAACTTGGGTAACAGCGATGTATTACTAGATGCCGCTCACTGTTTATAATTTAAATATGATTTAAATTATTGCCAACGTTGTAATAACCTACAGGGTCACACAACTGGAACGTTACAAGGGAGAAGTTATTTTCTTTGGGTCCAATAAAACGTCAATTAGTTGATATTTTATTTGAACTTGGAATTAGTGGATGGGTTGGTTCCTATTCTATGGTAAACATTTGAATTCAAAAGGGAGATATTTACTTTTCCCCTTTTAATACATGTGGATACCTAGTCATTTATAACTTGATTTAGATCAATAAAAATGGCCTCGACTAACTCTATTATCCAAAACCCTAGAAAATAATGGTGGCGGCTAGTACCGTTCACCCCCTCCTCTTCAATTCGATTCAAGAGAAAATTGTTCTCGTGGACTCCTGTAGAAGTATGGTGGCTTGTCATGCTCACGATTCCATCCTTCCAGTTCCTTCGAGATCCAGATTTGTGGCATGCGCCTAGGATCGATTAACGCAGGTATAAACCCTAATTACTTTACATGTTCGATTTATTATTCTAGCATAGATCCTAGTCCTTTTAATTGTTAAAATAGTTAAAATGGATGCCGATTTGATCGACAATTTCCTTTCAGATCCCTCACTAAACATAGTAATAATAATGATGGTAGTTTCGTGTACTCCTAGCTGCTGTCATAGGTGCTGCCTGCTCCTATCTCCACTAGTTGTACCCACTACCCTCCCCATTCGATCGGCTCCCTAACTCGTAGATACCCGTGCTGGTCCGATAGTAGGGTGTATCACTCCCTAAAGTGGCAACCCGATACTACTGAAATGCATGGCTTATACCTACAGGATGCAACAAAGTCTTACCTACTAGCCCGGACTCACGCACGCACATGACACCGTTGGACTTGCGTTGCCACCACTAACTCTTTATTGACCTCTTACAATCAAACCAGTAAGTGTGTCCCGTCCTCGACCTAGTTCGAGCTCACATAGATACTAAAATGGATTACTAGTTGAAAAGGGTCCACCCACTTGACATAAGCTTCCCTCCTAAGCTTGGTCCTCACTAGGAATTCCCACTTAACCCCTCTTTATTCCCATGTCTAATCACATGTTTCACCTTGGTTAAGTGCTTCTAGTTATATTTCACATGTCACCCATGTCACCCACTTAACCCCCATGTCTTACTACATGTCTTATCTTTGTTAAGTGTTCATTAATTCATTATAACCGTAATCTTGCAAGACCTCCCACATTAGATTGTCATTTTGCGGTTGCTGGATATGTCGGGCGGTTCCGGGCAGTCTTATACCGCAATCCGAATCTAACCTCGTGTCTTTGCATTATTACGTATCTAATTTTTGCCTTTGACCTCTCATATTAGATTACAAAATTGCGGTTGTTGGATGTACCGGGCGGTTCCGGGCAGTCTTAGTCATTCATTATCACTTTCTTGATAAGTCCCAACTTTAAATCTTGGATTAAATTATATCCTAATTACCCATAATTTCCAGTCTAAATTATGTTCATAATTTTAATCCAAATTAGGCCTTTAATCTTATGTATACATGTTATGCCAAATTACGCTCAAATTAATTTGCGTTCATTGTTATCAACAATTTATGCCAAACCTCATGTATACAAATTATATCCAATTATGCCCAATCTAACTTATGCTAAATCTCATGTATACAATTTATGCACAATTATGCCCAAATTGATTTATGCCAATAATCTCATTTTATTACAAATTTCCTCAAACTTTTCCCAATCGTTCAAACGCTATTCGTACGCAGATCTCAATGCAATATGTTAGGCTCACAGTTAGCCTAATCTCATAAAAAAGAGGAAAAGAAGAGGAGAAGAGAATCAACACCAAAATTGGCATAAACATAAGAACAGGCATATGAAACATAAACATGCATATAACGATAAACTGGATCAGAAAGGCATATGACAGATTTATGGGTATGAATCTAAAAGATAATGATCTACAAATTGGATAAGATTCATCTCAGTCATAGGCATATTCATTAAATCCAATTCATAATCCTATCACAATTACTTTTTAAATTCAATTATATGTGAAAATGACATAGACTCACAGTGACAGGCTTTAGAAGAGAGAATAGATCTGAATTCTTAATTCTGAATTTGATTAGCTAAACTGTTGTTGTAGAATTTGATCTTTAATAATCTTCTAATTTGATTGTTGAAGAAGAACTATCTCTAAATCTCTACTTTGATTTTGGTTGGAGAAGAAAGGCTAGGTTAATTTAGATTAGAGCAGCATGGAGGCGCCATGGATGAAGACAATGAAATTAGGGTTAGGTGTTTATTTATAGATATATTTCGTGTATTAGGACCCTTAGATTATATTGAACCATCCAAACCAGAAAAACACGTCATCCAGCCAATCCCAGAAGGACACGTCATCATCCAGACCACAAAACACGTCACCAGGAAGCTGTCCTGACCAAACCGGTCGACCGGCCAATTTCAACTGGTCGACCATTTTTGCTTCTGTCCAAAAACAGTCGACTGGCGAAAAATGGGCGGTCGACTTGTTCTTCAGCTTTAAATCTTCAGTTTTAAACTTTAAATCTTCCGAGCTTCATAACTTCTTCATACGATGTCCGTTTTACGCAAACTCGGACTCTCTCTCAAGCAGAATTCCGAGACGAACGCAATGGCATAACCTGTTTCCCTTAATTCTTCTTCTAGAATTAAGTATTCTTTAATTTGTTAATTTTAATCTTTTAAAATTACGGGGTGTTACAATATTTTCCATTTTCAATGTCCTTATGCAATGTACATAAATTTGTCCTTTTTATTGGTTATCCTAAGGACATCTATTTCGATTCCTATATATTTGTTTCTTCCTTATCTTCCTCATAAATGATAGTTAATTTAATAAATTGACTCCATTTTCTGCCTATTAAATAGGGAGTTTCAATCCTTACTACTTTTTTAACTTTATTGTTCTTACATATTTCTAAATCAATAAGGAATTTGTTAAATCACTATATAGTTTCTAGGGTATTTCTAGAAATTAAGGTCAATCCTTTCCTAGAAGGACATACATATACTATTTTATAGAAATACACGTACTTTAAATAAATATATATACTCACACACACACTTATATGTAGTTTTTTTTTGAAAACTACTCTTTTTCAAAATAACTAGTATGTCTCTCATACGTATTGTCTCCTCGTAATAGGGTAATCTAGGGTCTTGTATCACATGTAACAACCCGCTTGAAATGGGCCAAAATACCAACCTTGAAAAGGCCCATTGGAACTTAGAGTCATTTTAAGCAAGTCATTGGTTTCTATAAGAAATAAATAATAGAGCCAAACTAAAAACGAAATCGGAATCTCACAACGGATGGGATAAAATATAGTAACCAAAATAAATGTATCCTTTCATAAAAACCATAATAATGTCAGTTACATCAGGATTTCCAAATGTTGTAACAAGGTGCATTAATAGTATCTGATAAGTACAGATAATAACTAGAAATAATAATAATTAAGATAAAATCTCCAATGCTAAGCTCCAATCTTCATCACGTCATAAATCATGCTTTCCAACCTACTAACTTGTGTTGTTAAGGAGAGGAAGGCCAGAACAACAATGTTCTGGTGAATGAAAATCACATAATTTTAAAGGAATCTATTTCAATATTTTGAAATATAAATATGCCAGGTAATGTCAAGGCGAATTCAACGCACAATCATGAACAAGTATTAATTTGGCGGACTACCCTACAGTCACTTAAGGCCAACACACACACACACACACACACACACACACACATATATATATATATATATATATATATATATATATATATATATAAAAGGATGAACTTCTATAATCACTCAATACCCTTCGAAGCGGACTTCCATTTGGTCACTTAAGGCCATTTGTATTTATTTTATGGGCGAATACCTCTTATGATCACTTAGTACCCTATGACGGACGCTAGACACTTAAGACCTCGTTTTTTAATTTTCAACGTTATTAAATATACTCTCAATACAAATGAGACATAGTAAGCAGTCACTTATTACCTCAGGATGGTAGACGACTAATCATCATTTATGACCTTCCCCCAGCGGACCCCTGTGTTACTACCTAGCTATCATTACCGGTGAACTCCTAGCCACTTAATATTTCCCTTAGATAGGAGGCTCTTTTTTCATGATTGTGTTAAAACTCTTAGTATCCCATCCCAAGCTCAACCCTCGCATAGCCTTAGATGAGAAGTGGATAACTTTCGGAGATCTACGTCACTCATTCAAAATAGTTTAAGAATATTTAATACCTAATTAGCTTATAAGAGAAAGGCGGACCCAGTTACCACTTATGATCTAATAGAGGTGGCCCAATAACTTTTGACCTTCCAAAGAATAAACATTAGAAGAGGCCTAATGTCCTAACCATTTAATACCCAAACAAGATAGATCAACCACTTAATACCTTCTCGAGGTAGGCTTACTTCATATATATATATATATATATATTTGAAATTGGGTAAATTTTTATTGATAGCCCAAAAGTCGGCTCGGCCCACAGTTACATAGCCCGTTCAGACTTACAGGTATAACAACGTAATACATCCAATACTCCACTTTTTGCTTTACTCAAACATTCTCCGAAAAAGCAGAATCGAAAAGCAAAAATTAGGGCACAACTGCATTCATGGCGGACATAAATTCTCCCGTCTCCTTCCAGTTCCACTTCTCCAATAGCAATAGTTCTCGTTCTGTTGCATTGGTAAGCAACTTCGTGTTGATTCTTCCAATTATGATTGCAATTTCCTTATTAATTATGCTAGAGTTTATAAATACATCTCTCGTCTTCTTCTTGAAAGCACGGGAAGTTCTTTCTCTCCATGTCTGCCACACTGTTGTTGCGAGGCCAATATTTCCAATCTCTACCATCAATTGAGACACGTGTCTTCCGTCGTTCAGGTAGTTGATCTCCTCCTCTAAATTACCAGTTTTCTCAGTATTGAAAGATTTAAGGTTTTGAATGGCCCATATCCGTCTATTGAAATGGCATTCGAAAAATAGGTGATTTAGGGTTTTAGGGGCACTGTCGCACAGAACACATTTATCTTCATCAATTATACCCCAACTAAATAATCATTCTTTGGTGGGTAGTCTTCCTAACACAGCCTTATACATTGTATGAGCCATTTTTGGTGGACATGATTGTGTCCATATTACTTTGCTCCAAGTAACTTCAGGGTGTACTTCTCTGATGCTTTCCCATACATTACTTAGCTTAAATTTGTCGTCAGCCCATATCCACATGTCTTCATTTCTCTCTGGGTAAATTTTCTTTTCATTGAGTTCCTCAGTTAGGTTTCGAGCCACTAAATTGGTACTGCAGTCCCACGTTTGATTTGAGATAAGTGAACTAACTTCAGTGTTAGGTGCACCATAGGTAGAGTAGTGTCCCAACCATATCTATCAATTAGGCTTAGCCCATTAAGCCATGGATCTCGCTACAAGTTAGTTGAGTTACCATTGGCAATCTCTCGTTGAATTCTTGATTTAAGTTCATTTCTCAGTTTCAAGCAATTTTTCCACGCCACCGACGAGTTGTTATCAATGTTTGTTGTCCAAAAATTAGTTTTCATGTATCGAACTCATATCCAAACAGCCCATAAATTTTCAGAAGAAATTAATTTCCAAGCCAGTTTTAGCCCATAGGCCTTCTTAAGCTCGAATAAATTTTTAAGCCCAACTCCCCCTTCTTTCTTGGGACTGCAAAGTAGTTTATAACTAATCTTATGCAGCCCATCCTTCCAAATGAAATTAGCATGAACTGTGTTTATCTTAGCTATAGAATAGTCAGGAATTTGGAAAGTGTCCAACCAAAACCTGACTTTCGATGTGATAACCGAGTGCACTAATTCAACTTTGCCAGCAAAAGACAACAGTTTAGATCTCTGGCCTTGCAGTTTGTCTCTAATGTCATCAACTAGCTTACCACACACTACATTAGTTATGGTATTGTTTGAAAGAGGGACCCCCAAGTGCTTGACTATGAGAGTACCCTCTTGAATCCCAATTGCGTCCAGATAGACTTGTTTGTGTCTACAAAACTTGTTAAAGTAACATTTTGTTTTGAGTTCATTAACTTTAATCCAACCCATTTCTCCAGATTGTAGAAAATTAGTTTCAACTGAGATATTGCTGTGATAGAAGCTTTAAACACCACCAAAAGATCATAAGCGTATATTAGGTTTAGGCTGGTGGTTGTACACTGGAAATATGAGCTTATGTTCAGTGGCTAATTCCATCTGCAGAGTAAACGACTCCATTGCTACCGCAAATAAGTAAGGGGAAAGTGCCCCCCTGCCTAATCCCCCTAGTGCTAGCGATGTATCCCTTTGGAACACTGTTGATTAAAACAGAGAAAGTAGGGGAGTTCAGGAAGAAATCAATTAAGTTGATGAGGTTGGCTGGTAACCCCATTGAGCGAAGCTTGTGAGAAATGAAACTTCTATTCACTCTATCATAAGCCTTATGCGAGTCAGTCTTTAGGCTTAGTTTTAATGCACCTTTCTTATTAAAATCTCTAACTAATTCATGAGCCATGAGGGAGTTTTCTGAAATAAATCTACCATTGATAAATGCACATTGACACTGAGAAATTAAGGCAGGTAGAATACGATTCAATCTATTGCATATGATCTTGCTCAGAATTTTGTAAACTACATTGCAACAGGCAAGAGGCCTGTAGTTTTCAATTCTAGTTGGATTTTGAACTTTGGGAATATGTGTAACGACCCAACTTTCCAGTGCCTTGGAAGTTGTATCATTATATAAGAAAAGAAGTAGATAGAAGAATAGAACCAAAAAAAAGACATCAGAATCTCACAACGGAACTTAGGACAATATATTAATCGCCCAAAATATTACACATTACAAGTTAAGTACATAACGTACTTCATACATAGGGATACATATTTGAGTCAAGTACATAACGTACTTCATACATAGGGATATAAGTCATAGTGGTTACATAATGATCACTAGTGATACTGATCTGCTGAATAATAGTACATAACATCATAACTGAACTACCATCTGGATAATAGTACATAACATAAGTAAGCCAACATCCCAGGTTTGCCATCCTGCTACTCCAAGTTTTGTTAAGACCTGGATCACTTGTCTATTCATAACAAGTGTTATGAATACCTAAGAGTTTAAGGGAAAAACACAGAAAATAAACTCCGGGTCAGTCATGGACTGGTATGAGTAAACGATTTATAAAACAGTTTTAATAAATCACAAATGATTCATAAGACCTCGCCGTGAATACGGAATGGGTTTTTACCTTATGTGATCAAAACAGGGTGTGCTAATAAAGCTAGATATTATGATAATGCCTAGGGTTTACACAAATAATTTATAATCTAGTAAAATGTTTTCATCTCACATTTTACTATATAATTATACAAACAAAACCGCTTGGCGCTTATGGACAACGGATTTCCGACTATGACAAGGTATGGGGTCACCTTCCGTCAGTGTATCTCTAGATACGAATACACGGGTTCAACAAGAACATCTTGTAACCCGGCCACACATGACCGACCACTCATTTCTCTTGAGTGTGTCAAATGTATATCACCAATGGTTGTGTACGGCAACAATTTCCCGAGTCAGGACAGAATCGATAGGATAAGAAACAAGGAAAATATCTCTAGATAGGTGACGATACATCCTAATGGGAGCTAACCACATAGCCATGCTGCCTGCCCGCTTTTCTATCATTTCCGGTTGTGAGGCTTGAGGCTAACTTACCACTTTCAACACGGTAATTTCTTTGAATATCACATCGTCAAAACTCGCCAATCTCTAATTGGCTTTCCCAAAAATATAATACGAGTATAAAGCAAGAGGAACGAGTTCGTCTGCCACTACGTACATACGTTTGGAAAGATCAACGTACGAGACCCGTTAGAATTACTTTGTCAGATATTCGTCTATACAAGTCGTCCTGGGATTGGACAAACCGAAGGTGTTACTCTATAAATCCATCTCAGGTAATCCCTGCCCAGGATCTACAGAATAATCCTTGCATTTTCATCGTCTTCTATTATCTTCGATAATTATTTACTGGCGACGATAAATCTGAATCGAAGTGGAACGTATTTCCGGAATCTTCGAAACAATCTGCGTTTAATATATTTTAGGGACAAGTGCTACTTAAGGGATCAGTTTAAGTACATGATTAACTTACTTTTATTTACAAATGATTTGATTTGTTAAATCATTTTAAATATGTTTTCTGACTTAAATTGGCCAAACCGTATTTCACTGTTTATTCAATACGTTTGAAGTTCATATCTAAAATAAATCCTTTTCTCTCGATTCACTTTTGTTGATTCGGTTAATAACATTTCCTTTACTCGGTTTTAAATTTATCAAAAATATTTCCGCGTCTATCATCATTTTTATACGTCACAAAAATGTCAACAAAAGACGTATGTGAATTTTCCTTTTTTTCCCATGTATTTACTTATTAAATCATTTATTTAATTAAATATAAATTAATTAAATTTCCGAAACATTTTCCTTTTTCTCAGTTTTTAATTATAAAAAAAAACTATTCAATAACTTCTCTTTTGACTTGCTGGTTTTCAGGGTACCAAAGTACCAATTTTCATCTTTGTGGCGCATGGGAAACATTGGCCAAATCCTGCGTTTTTACCTCAGTACCAAAGTACCAAGTGGTACTTTATCCTTTGCCAAACTACCACGTCCCTGCAATTGTGTTTCCCTTACCTGATCACTCACTTTTCTCGTGTACCAGCCCTTGCCCACTAAAAATGGTAGTACCACTTTTATCCACAGCCGTGACTTGTACTGTGTAAACCCATCCGAGAAAATGCCCCACCCCGTCGCCTCAGCTCCCTTAGGACCCAAACGCCTTCTGACATGACCTGCCTCTGACCTGCGGCGTCAGTCGCCACTGGTGCGGCGGCCTCCTTCGCCTTAGGCGAGGCGCAGTTCAGTGATGAACTTAGACAGCAAAAACCCGAACCCATCTCACCAAGAATTTGATCCCACTCTAAAAACCCACGTTAGAAAAATAAGTTGGTATTTTTCCTGAGTTCCAAACGTTGTTACACAGTTATGTACTCATTCATTCGAGTTACCATCGTGTAGATCATCTACACTTACCCCATTCCTCTTTCTCGACTAAAACAGTTTTTCTCCTTAATCACCAGCTAAAAAAAATCCCGACATTTGTTTTTAAAAAAATATATCTTATTTTCCCATAGTGTTCAGGTCCTATACCCTGAGATCCGCAAACATGGAGGTTGGTTTTCATGTTTGCAAGTGTGTTTTTAACAGTACATGGTTTTTATTTGTTATAAGTGATAAACATTCAGTTTGCTACTTTAATGTATGTGTGTATATAAGTGTATGAGCTTTAAAGGTGTTTTACACTATCAACTTGTTTCCTCAAAGTTCACATAGGGTTATGAATGTGTTCATAGTGTTTTACAGAGCAACATATACTTATATGGTTTAAACACCTCAACACAGCAAACATACTCTTATGTATTCATAAATAGCAAACACAACTTGTTCATGATTATTCCAGCAAACATACACTTGTGTACTCATAGTTAGTTTAATAGCCAACATAACTTGTGTTCATCATAGTCCAACTATCAAGTATGTATTCATGTGTTTCAAACAAATCACACAACAAGTGTATCCTCATATATTCTTAACAGTTCAACATAGCAAGAAATTCTCATGTGTTTTACATAGTTCAACTAACCAGTATATACTTGGTTTCATGAAAGTTTACGGCAACTTACACTTGTGTGTTCATCACAGGTTAACAGGGTAAACATATATATATATATATATATATATATATATATATATATATATATATATATGTTCCTGAGTTTCAACAGCAAGTATTCATGTGTTCATATAGTTAGATGATCAAATCAACACAGAAATTTCCACATACTTGCATGCAAAAGTTCATAGTAAAAGTGAAGTTTACTCACTTGGAAATTTCTGGTTTTGCTGTGTTTAAAATACTCTGTTCTTGCTTTCTTTCTCTCAGCTTACAGGTGCAAAAATATATGGGGATGGATCCTTATTTATAGGCTAAAAAGAAGTATAAAGTAATGCTTCCCATCAACTAATAAAATAGACCAAAATCCTATTTCCTACTGTTCAAAAGTAGGCGTAGGTTTTACACAGAGGGAATGTTTCCTGAAGCTAAGTTTTGCTTTGACAAAAATGTTTAAAGTCTTTGATGGCAAGGGGCATATCCACTTGCATGTTCAGTTGTGACAAAAACCATTAATGCTCATAATTCTTTAATATAAAAAAAGAATGTATACATTCTCCTTTGAACCCACGGATGTATACAGTGATGCATATGTGTTTGGCTACACAATTTACACCACTTAAAGTAAATAAAACTTAAATCAAAAATGGCCAAATCCAATTATGCTTTGCATTTAATGCTTGCTGCGCCGGTCTTGTTTGTGTAAGGGTTTTTTTGATCATTATCTTTTGTAAGCACTTAAGTGTTTACCTCTCTAATCACTTGTCTCTTCTATGTTTTCTTTTATACTTTTATGAGAAGTATTATCTAACTCACACCCTTGTCTTTAGCTGGAAAGTTCCAATGTTTTCTCTGCGCAAGAACTTGGATATTTACGGCTTTATTCATACATTCCTTTATCCTATTCCAAGGCCTTGTTTTTAGTTGAGATGGTGACTTTGTCTTGCATACACAATGGGCTGAAATGGGCCTTGTCTTTCCTTATTCTTTGTTCTTAATTAATCCATGTATTCTTGCACACAAATGGTTCGAGTGCGAGCCTTGATGAATTTACTAAGTCGTTCTAGCTTAGTGTTCATATTAGTTGGTGTTGAGATCCCGTTTGTTCATTTGCAAATTAATCCATTTCTAAAAACACATTGTTTATCTTAGTGAGGATTTTAGCTACGCTTTTTCTTTACATTGTTTTAATGACGCTTGGCTATGGTGCTATAGTTACTTAGCTTAACTATACTCGCCTTGCTTTAGTTTAACAACGCTTTGGAATCTTAGTAAAAGATTTTTTTTGTATTTTGGTTCTCGTAATTGAATTATCCTTTATCGATACGTTTATGTATCGATATTTTATTCAATTTAAAATTTTTATTTCGTTCGGAATTTCCGGGTCATTACAATCTTTCCCCCTTATAAAAATTTCGCCCTCGAAATTTGTAAACACAGATATAAATCAAGCCAAAAGTGATATGTCATAACCATCATAGAAAGTGTTACAAATGATACGATAAGTACTATACCCGACTAGTTCGAGTTATAGTCATACTACGATAACAAGTGCTATACCCGACTAGTTCGAGTTATAGACTAATACAAAGTCATATGTACATACATAGTATATCCTCCTACTCGGAGTCATCATTACTGATGCTAATCATGTCCTCCTCATCATTATCGGAGATATCGACTATCTCTTCATCGTCAGAGATATCGATTACCTCCACTACCTCGTCGTCCTCCTCCACCTCCTCTACTACCTCCTCCTCGTCATAAATGTATATGATCTCTGTAGGTAATGGCGGGTGTACCATCATACCTGGATAGTCAAGGTCAAACTGAATCCCCTGCTCAACTCCTGCAACATGGTATGCCAACAAATCCTGAATATACTGCACCCATGTAGTAATCAACTCCTCATCTAACTCGATGGGTGGAGCCTGAACTACTGGGTCTTCCTCCTCTACCTCTTCCATTGGCCCTTCTTATTCTTTCATTGGCTCTTCTTCTTCTTCCATTGGCTCTTCCTCGATTTCCTCTATCCCTATCTCAGAATCACTATCATAGTCGCTGCTGTCGTCTCCCTCATCATCAACATCATAACCTGACTGCAAGCTCGCCTCTGAAATGTCTAAACTCTCCTCTTCCTCCTCCATTGGCTCGGGCTGCTCGGATATAGGCTCGTCTGTGACTATATATCTACCCTCATCACTCCTGGGCGGTATCGTCTCTGTCCTAACACTCGACTCTGCTATCACTCTAATACTGTTAGTGAGTCTCTGTTCTTGTAAAGGGGTCAATTTCTTTCTAACGGTTCTCTTAAATACTGGGGTCATCTGATAAGTAAGGGACAAAGTCTCAGAATATATGTAAATAACCGGAAGAGTTCATAAGTCCTAGTGATAACTGAAATGGTAACATGCACATGTTGTTAAGATGGAAAAATCCAAAATTTCATTTCCACATATAAGGTAACATCCAAAACAATACATAACATACTAACAAGCAAACTATACTATCTAAACGTAATATAAGCTAATACTCAGTCGATAACAAAGTTTGGATAAAACTCCTTGATGTGCTTCTCCGTCTCCCAAGTACAGTCGTTTGGGTTCTCGCTCCATTGTATTTTTAACAACTTCACAGTCTTGTTTCGGAGTTGTTTCTCCTCTTTATCCATTACATAGACTGGATAGCGTATCACAGTCATGTTCGGTTCTATCTCGAGATCTTCTTGCACGGATGGTTCTAAAATCAAAGATGGATCGTGGACACATTTTCGGAGATGGGAAACATGAAAAACATTGTGAATCCCTGCCATCCTTTCCGGCAATTCTAGTCGATAGGCTAGTGACCCAATCCTCTCAATAACACGGAAAGGTCCTACAAAACGTGGAGCTAACTTCCCTGACTTACCAAATCTGATTGCTCCTCTGATAGGTGCAATCTTCACAAACACTAGATCTTCAACAGAAAAATTAAGATCCCTTCGCCCTCTGTTTGCGTAACTCTTCTGTCGATCCTGGGCTTCTTTCATCCTACTTTTGACTAACTCAACCTTCTCTGCTGCCTCTCGGATCATATCTGAACCGAGAACAAGTTTATTACTAGACTCAACCCAACAGGTTGGTGATCTGCATGGCCTTCCGTAAAGTACTTCATAAGGTTCCGTACCTATACTGGTTTGATAGCTGTTGTTGTAGGAGAACTCTACTAGATATAAGTGATCTTCCCATGATCCTCCAAAGTCAAGAATACATGCTCTTAAAAGATCTTCTAAGATTCGGTTTACCCTCTCGGTTTGGCCGTCCGTCTGAGGATGGTAAGCTGTGCTCAGATGTAGTTTAGTACCCAAGGTTGTTTGAAGTGCTTCCCAGAATTTACTAGTAAATAAGGGATCTTTGTCGCTTACAATATTTACCGGAACTCCATGAATTCTTACGATCTCTCTCATAAAAAGTTCGGCTAGCGAAGCTGCAGTTCGTGTTGGTTTTATCGGAATGAAATGTGCACTCTTTGTTAGTCGGTCTACTATAACCCATACTCCTTCATTTCCTCTCCTTGTCTTTGGTAACCCATCAATGATATCCACTGATATCATCTCCCACTTCCAATTGGGAATCTACAATGGTTGCAGTAGTCCTGCTGTTTTCTGATGATTACCTTTAACTTGCTGACAGTTTAAACAATTACCCATATAAGTCTGAACGTCCTTCTTCATCCTGGGCCACCAGAATACTCGTTTCATGTCTTTATACATCTTCTGATTTCCTGGATGAATACTTAACTTTGATTGATGGCCTTCAGTTAATACTTCTTGTCTTAGCCCTTCAATATCAGGAATGCATAGTCTTCCATTAATTCTGAGAATACCTTGATCGTCTAGTTCAAAGTCTGACTCCTCTCCCTTCCTTACTCCTTGAATTATCCTTTCTAAATGAGCATCCCTTCTTTGATATCTCTTTATCCTTTCATGAAGTGTTGGAACGACTTCTAGAAGAGATAGGATTGCGTTTCTGCTTAGAGCGTCTGCTACGACATTAGCTTTTCCTGGTGTATAAATAATATCCAGGTCGTATGCTGCAAGAAACTCTAACCACCTTTGTTGTCTCAGATTCAGATCTTTCTGAGTGAACAAATGCTTTAATGGTTTGTGATCTGTGAAGAGTTCAAACTTCTCTCCTAATAGATAATGTCTCCATATCTTCAGTGCAAAGACAACTGCCAAAAGTTCTAGATCGTGCGTTGCATAATTCTTCTCATGTAGTTTTAACTGTCTGCTGGCATATGCAATTACACGTCTACTCTGCATCAAAACTGCACCAAGTCCATATCCACAAGCGTCAGCATATACCTTGAATTCACTATGTCCATCGGGAACAGCTAGAACTGGTGCTTTCATTAATTTCTCCTTCAGTTCTTTGAATGCTTCTTCACACTTCGGAGTCCACACAAATTTTTCCCCTTTCTTTGTTAACTTCGTTAAGTGGGAAGATATTTTTGAATAATCTGGGATGAATCTCCGATAGTATCCTGCTAATCCTAAGAAACTACGGAATTCTGTTGGTGTTCGAGGTTGTCTCCATTCTTGTACGGTTTCTACTTTGATTGGGTCAATAGAGATACCATCTCCGTTCACGATATGTCCTAAGAATCTGACTTCTGATTTCCAAAAATGGCACTTGGAAAACTTCGCCTTTAATACGTGCTTTCTTAGAGTCTCCAATACTATCCTTAGATGATGTCTATGCTCTTCCTCAGATTTTGAATAAATGAGAATATCATCAATGAAGATTAGGACAAATTTGTTTAGAATTTTCCTAAAAACACGGTTCATAAGATCAACAAAATAAGCAGGTGCATTGGTTAGTCCAAATGGCATTACTAACCATTCGTAAAAGAAATCTGGCCCTCTGAAGGCAGTTAAAGGAATGCTATCTTCAGAAATTCTCAACTGGTGAAAACCTGTTGCTAAATCCATTTGTGAAAATATAGTAGCTCCATTTAATTGATCGAAAAGATCGTCTATCCGGGGTAAAGGATATTTATTTCTAATGGTCACCTTGTTCAACTCTCTATAGTCAACACATAATCTTAGTGACCCATAAGTTTTTACCACAAAAACTACTGCTGAACCCCAACTTGAAAAACTTGGTTGAATTAAACCCTTGGCTAATAAATCTTGAGTCTGCTCCTCAAGTTCTTTAACTTCTCTTGGTGCCATTCGTCGTTTTGGTTGAACTAAAGGTCTTGCATTTGGGATTAAATCAATACGGAATTCTATTTCTCGGTGAGGAGGTAAACTAGTGACCTCTTCAAATATGTCGGAGAAATCTCTGACTATTTCTACCATCTCTAGACTTCCTTGTGGTGTTTCTAAAGCATACAAGAAACTACAAGTATGAATACCGGGTTTTCCACACGGTATCCTAGCTTTTCTTCCGATACTAGTTATTAGCGTTACGATTTCTTTGTCACATTTTATCTGCGCTTGGAATTTACTTAACCAGTCTAAACCAAGTATAAAATTAAACCCTTTAAAATCCAAAACATAGAAATCGAATAGGAAGGTATGTGAAAGATATGAGAGGACTAGGTTATCGCAAACCATTTTTAATTCTGTCTTTCCGCCTATAGGATTAGATACGCAAATCGGATTTGGTGAAATATTTGGGGTAAGTTGAAATTTTCCTATTGTGCCAGATGAAATAAAACTTTGCGAGGCACCAGTATCAAATAAAACACGAACATCAATTCCTTTAAATTGTAAGGTACCTTCAAGGACTCCTTTTCCTTTTGCATTCTGGGAAGTAGACGCCTCATTCTTAATAGCATAAACCTTGGCCTGTTGTGCCCTCTTCATAAGTGGGCAGTCTTTGATCAAGTGTCCAGGTTGGTGACAATTGAAGCATAGAGTCTTCCTGACCATGTCATTTCCAGGTCCTTGCTGTGGTTGACGCTGTTGAGTCTGTTGCTGAGGTTGACGTGGAGTCTGTTGTTGACGTTGAGGTTATTGCTGAGGTTGTTGTGACTTTCCCACTATTGGCTTCTTACAGAACCTAGCGATGTGCCCCTTCTCCTGACAGTTGTGGCATACAATGTTCTTGAAACGCTCCTTAGCTTTCTCTCCCATTTCTCCCTTTCCTTTCCAGTTCGGATTAAACTTCCTCTTCAGAGGATTCTCCCCACTGGCTTCTCCAGTTTGTGCCTTTGTAACTGGCTTCTTCGTACTTAGTGCCTCATAACGAATTGCCATGTCGACTATGTCACTGAATGAACTCTTTAGATGTCCAATCACCTTGTCTTGCAAATTTTCTTTCAATCCCGCTATGAACATCTCGTTCTTCTTGATTGAGGTATTGATCAGTTCTGGGCCAAAACAAGAGAGTGCATTGAACTTATTCTCGTATTCTGCTATCGACATGTTCCCTTGCTTTAGATCTATGAAATCGCGATACATTCTGGTCTTGCCTGCTACGGGCAGAAATTGTGCTTCAAATTCCTCCTTGAACCTTCCCCAGGAATAGTCATTCTCAGATACGTTCGCAGTCTGTGCATCCCACCAGCTTGCTGCAGCTCCTTGTAGTTGCCATGAAGCTAAAAGTCGTTTCTGTTCATTGTTCAAGTTCTGTCCTCTGAAAATCCTTTCACAAGATCTTAGCCACGCTTGAACTTCGATGAAGGATTCAGTCCCTTTAAAAACTTTTCCTCCCAGTGTTTGATATTCCTTACAGATAGTTGCAAAGTTCGTTCTAGGTTGAACTGGTGTAACAGGCATAACCGGTGCAACTTCTTCCACCGTTTCTACCGGAGTCTGAGTAGTGTTACGACCATTGGTAGTGGTAGTTCCCCTAGCTCGTCCTCTTTGTCCACGGGTAGTCATTCTTACTAGCCTGAATATAACAGGTTGACATCAAAACTCGATCGGATATTAGGATACCTACTCTATATAAACTTAAGTCGATCATCCCTAAATATGTATATATATATATATAATAGCATCCAACTTTTTAAAATACGCTCTCTCACACTCACCCAAAGCCTAGGTATACGATAACCTGGCTCTGATACCAACTGTAACGACACAACTTTCCAGTGCCTCGGAAGTTGTATCATTATATAATAAAAGAAGTAGATAGAAGAATAGAACTAAAAAAAAGACATCAGAATCTCACAACGGAACTTAGGACAATATATTAATAGCCCAAAATATTACACATTACAAGTTAAGTACATAACGTACTTCATACAAAGGGATACATATATGAGTCAAGTACATAACGTACTTCATACATAGGGATATAAGTCATAGTGGTTACATAATGATCACTAGTGATACTGATCTGCTGAATAATAGTACATAACACCATAACTGAACTACCATCTGGATAATAGTACATAACATAAGTAAGCCAACATCCCAGGTTTTCCATCCTGCTACTCCAAGTTTTGTTAAGACCTGGATCACTTGTCTATTCATAACAAGTGTTATGAATACCCAAGAGTTTAAGGGAAAAACACAGAAAATAAACTCCGGGTCAGTCATGGACTGGTATGAGTAAACGATTTATAAAACAGTTTTAATAAATCACAAATGATTCATAAGACCTCACCGTGAATACGGAACGGGTTTTTACCTTATGTGATCAAAACAGGGTGTGCTAATAAAGCTAGATATTATGATAATGCCTAGGGTTTACACAAATAATTTATAATCTAGTAAAATGTTTTCATCTCACATTTTACTATATAATTATACAAACAAAATCGCTTGGCGCTTATGGACAACGGATTTCCGACTATGACAAGGTATGGGGTCACCTTCCGTCAGTGTATCTCTAGATACGAATACACGGGTTCAACAAGAACATCTTGTAACCCGACCACACATGACCGACCACTCATTTCTCTTGAGTGTGTCAAATGTATATCACCAATGGTTGTGTACGACAACCATTTCCCAAGTCGGGACAGAATCGATAGGATAAGAAACAAGGAAAATTTCTCTAGATAGGTGACGATACATCCTAATGGGAGCTAACCACATAGCCATGCTGCCTGCCCGCTTTTCTGTCATTTCCGGTTGTGAGGCTTGAGGCTAACTTACCACTTTCAACACGGTAATTTCTTTGAATATCACATCGTCAAAACTCGCCAATCTCTAATTGACTTTCCCAAAAATATAATACAAGTATAAAGCAAGAGGAACGAGTTCGTCTGCCACTACGTACATACGTTTGGAAAGATCAACGTACGAGACCCGTTAGAATTACTTTGTCAGATATTCGTCTATACAAGTCGTCCTGGGATTGGACAAACCGAAGGTGTTACTCTATAAATCCATCTCAGGTAATCCCTGCCCAGGATCTACAGAATAATCTTTGCATTTTCATCGTCTTCTATTATCTTCGATAATTATTTACTGGTGACGATAAATCTGAATCGACGTGGAACGTAGTTCCGGAATCTTCGAAACAATCTGCGTTTAATATATTTTAGGGACAAGTGCTACTTAAGGGATCAGTTTAAGTACATGACTAACTTACTTTTATTTACAAATGATTTGATTCGTTAAATCATTTTAAATATGTTTTCTGACTTAAATTGGCCAAACCGTATTTCACTGTTTATTCAATACGTTTGAAGTTCATATCTAAAATAAATCCTTTTCTCTCGATTCACTTTTGTTGATTTGGTTAATAACATTTCCTTTACTCGGTTTTAAATTTATCAAAAATATTTCCGCGTCTATCATCATTTTTATACGTCACAAAAATGTCAACAAAAGACGTATGTGAATTTTCCTTTATTTTTCCCATGTATTTACTTATTAAATCATTTATTTAATTAAATATAAATTAATTAAATTTCCGAAACATTTTCCTTTTTCTTAGTTTTTAATTATAAAAAAAAAACTGTTCAATAACTTCTCTTTTGACTTGCTGGTTTTCAGGGTACCAAAGTACCAATTTTCATCTTTGTGGCGCATGGGAAACATTGGCCAAATCCTGCGTTTTAACCTCAGTACCAAAGTACCAAGTGGTACTTTATCCTTTGCCAAACTACCACGTCCCTGCCCTTGTGTTTCCCTAACCTGATCAATCACTTTTCTCGTGTACCAGCCCTTGCCCACTAAAAATGGTAGTACCACTTTTATCCACAGCTGTGACTTGTACTGTGTAAACCCATCCGAGAAAATGCTCCACCCCGTCGCCTCAGCCCCCTTAGGACCCAAACGCCTTCTGACATGACCTGCCCCTGACCTGCGGCGGCCTCCTTCGCCTTAGGCGAGGCGCAGTTCAGTGATGAACTTAGACAGCAAAAACCCGAACCCATCTCACCAAGAATTTGATCCCACTCTAAAAACCCACGTTAGAAAAATAAGTTGGTATTTTTCCTGAGTTCCAAATGTTGTTACACAGTTATGTACTCATTCATTCGAGTTACCATCGTGTAGATCATCTACACTTACCCCATTCCTCTTTCTCGACCAAAACAGTTTTTCTCCTTAATCACCAGCTAAAAAAATCCCGGCGTTTGTTTTAAAAAAAAATCTTTTTTTCTCATAGTGTTCAGGTCCTATACCCTGAGATCCGCAAACATGGAGGTTGGTTTTCATGTTTGCAAGTGTGTTTTTAACAGTACATGGTTTTTATTTGTTATAAGTGATAAACATTCAGTTTGCTACTTTAATGTATGTGTGTATATAAGTGTATGAGCTTTAAAGGTGTTTTACACTATCAACTTGTTTCCTCAAAGTTCACATAGGGTTATGAATGTGTTCATAGTGTTTTACAGAGCAACATATACTTATATGGTTTAAACACTTCAACACAGCAAGCATACTCTTATGTATTCATAAATAGCAAACATAACTTGTTCATGATTATTCCAGCAAACATACACTTGTGTACTCATAGTAAGTTTAATAGCCAACATAACTTGTGTTCATCATAGTCCAACTATCAAGTATGTATTCATGTGTTTCAAACAAATCACACAGCTAGTGTATCCTCATATATTCTTAACAGTTCAACATAGCAAGAAATTCTCATGTGTTTTACATAGTTCAACTAACCAGTATATACTTGGTTTCATGAAAGTTTACGGCAACTTACACTTGTGTGTTCATCACAGGTTAACAGGGTAAACATATATATATATATATATATATATATATATATGTTCCTGAGTTTCAACAGCAAGTATTCATGTGTTCATATAGTTAGATGATCAAATCAACACAGAAATTTCCACATACTTGCATACAAAAGTTCATAGTAAAAGTGAAGTTTACTCACTTGGAAATTTCTGGTTTTGTTGTGTTTAAAATACTCTGTTCTTGCTTTCTTTCTCTCGGCTTACAGGTGCAAAAATATATGGGGATGGATCCTTATTTATAGGCTAAAAAGAAGTATAAAGTAATGCTTCCCATCAACTAATAAAATAGACCAAAATCCTATTTCCTACTGTTCAAAAGTAGGCGTAGGTTTTACACAGAGGGAATGTTTCCTGAAGCTAAGTTTTGCTTTGACAAAAATGTTTAAAGTCTTTGATGGCAAGGGGCATATCCACTTGCATGTTCAGTTGTGACAAAAACCATTAATGCTCATAATTCTTTAATGTAAAAAAAGAATGTATACATTCTCCTTTGAACCCACGGCTGTATACAGTGATGCATATGTGTTTGGCTACACAATTTACACCACTTAAAGTAAATAAAACTTAAATAAAAAATGGCCAAATCCAATTATGCTTTGCATTTAATGCTTGCTGCGCCGGTCTTGTTTGTGTAAGGGTTTCTTTGATCATTATCTTTTGTAAACACTTAAGTGTTTACCTCTCTAATCACTTGTCTCTTCTATGTTTTCTTTTATACTTTTATGAGAAGTATTATCTAACTCACACCCTTGTCTTTAGCTGGAAGGTTCCAATGTTTTCTCTGCGCAAGAACTTGGATATTTATGGCTTTATTCATACATTCCTTTATCCTATTCCAATGCCTTGTTTTTAGTTGAGATGGTGACTTTGTCTTGCATACACAATGGGCTGAAATGGGCCTTGTCTTTCCTTATTCTTTGTTCTTAATTAATCCATGTATTCTTGCACACAAATGGTTCGAGTGCGAGCCTTGATGAATTTACTAAGTCGTTCTAGCTTAGTGTTCATATTAGTTGGTGTTGAGATCCCGTTTGTTCATTTGCAAATTAATCCATTTCTAAAAACACATTGTTTATCTTAGTGAGGATTTTAGCTAAGCTTTTTCTTTACATTGTTTTAATGACGCTTGGCTATGGAGCTATAGTTACTTAGCTTAACTATACTCGCCTTGCTTTAGTTTAACAACGCTTTGGAATCTTAGTAAAAAAATTTTTTTTTGTATTTTGGTTCTCGTAATTGAATTATCCTTTATCGATACGTTTATGTATTGATATTTTATTCAATTTAAAATTTTTATTTCGTTCGGAATTTCCGGGTCATTACAATATGTGAAATGAAAGTGCGGTTTATCTCTCTTGTGAATTCTCCTGTATCCAATGCTTCTTGATATGCAGCTAACAAATGTTCTTTCAGGTGTTCCCAGTGCAATCTGAAGAAGGCTGCCCCTATGCCGTCAGACCCGGGGCTGGAGTCATTATGGATGGAGAAAACAACAGTCTTCAGTTCCCTCATGCTGATCTTACCACCCATCGTTCAATCTGCCTTCAATAGTGAGCTACCTTCGACACTCAGTTTTAGGTAAGTCTTCTTCATTCTTGCCATTGAAAAGCTATGTGTAATAGGAAATTGTTGTGTCTTCCAACTGTTTGATTTGCTGTAACGAGTCTCCCTGTTCATTTAAACAGTGTAGAAGATTATTATAATTCTTTCTTTATGACATTTTAGTATAAAAAAATTTAGTGCATTCGTCTCCCTACATCAACCATTTCTCTTTAGTTTTTTGTTTCATATCCAGTGATTTTACTTCCAGTGCTGTCTTGAGTTGTCTTTGCAAGTCATAATAGTCACTATTGAGTCCTTCACTTAATGGGTTTGCATCAAGTAACATCTGTGTCTACTCTAGTTGAGCTTAAAGGCTTTGAATGTGGTCTCCCTCTTTCGGTCGAGTTTTATTCCTGTTTTTCAAATTGATTTTCCATTGTTTTAGTATCATTACCAATTTGAACATGTTGTTGCCTTCTGGAAAAAGAAGAGAACTTTGGCTCTCTCTCTTCTTCCTTTTTGATTTGTGATATCCATCTCATTTTTGCGCTTACCTTTTCCTTTGTCTGAATCTGTTTCGAGTGATCCTTTTCCCTTTACCGAGTTAACTTCCAATGCTTCATGATTGGTTCTTACATCCTTCTTCTCATAATAACCTGTCGACATCACGATAAAATTCCTCAAGATCTCTTAGGGGATCCCACTCTAATGATACTTTAAAATTTGTGTTATCCAATACTCCAGAAACTGTTGCCATGAGAATCATTAGATCCATCAGCTCCATTACACCTAGCCAAGAAAGCTCCATACTCTATGATGTCTTCTGGCTCACTATTTTAAAAGCTATAGCATCCTTAGGTCGATGGTGTGGACCCGAAACTACCTCATAAACCTATCCACTAGCTTCATCGAAGTACCAATAGATCCATTTTTAATTGTCTCAGCCGTAATGCCACGATGACCCACAAGTACAGAGAAAGCATTTTTCTATGACATCCTCAGATGGCCCCTATGCTTCTATATGCCTCATGTATCTCAATTCGTTCTTCGATTACACATTTGCAATACCAGAAGTTTGAATTTCGATGGATTCTTAGCAGTCCTAATATTCAAAGTAAATGGTCTCCTATGCATACTTTCTACATTTTGATTTATCAAACTTCCACTTGTAACTCGCTTGATAATATCTGCAAACCTGTCTTTATTATCCAGAAATAATCTTCAATCACTATTACTAGCTCCTTGTACACTAGCTCCAGCAGTTCCCAAACCAAAATGCCTCTCTATGGGAATTGCACCTGGATTGACACTAACCTGAGGATTGGCTTTGGTGCCGATTGGAATTCACTAATCAAGATTTGTCCATGGTCGATTCAAGCCAGCTTCACGAACTTTAATTCCTGTTTCCAGCTCTAAATTCCAAACTCTGGGCCATCCCACCTCCTAAGTCTTGAAGTCTTGGAGGTGGGCTCCATGCGAATCGCTTCCGTACCGACTTAGGGAGCGGGTTCAATTCCAATCCGGAGCAATTAATCGACAGCTGCCCTTGGCTAATCTACTTCCATCTCCTTCTTGTTAACTCCTGATGGAACGCCTTGATTTAGATTCCTAGCATGCCCTGCCTTTCCAAGTTGTGTGAGGAAGTTTGTATATGTTTCTCTTGTCACTTCATCATCTACTCTTACATGTTGTTCATCATCACTTGAATCCCATCTCTTGTGATATACAAAGATGGAATTCCTCTAGAGGAAGGCTTCTGACTTTCTTCTTGTGTAGCTCCTTCTCCTTGAATAATGATTCTCCTAGTTTTTGTCACATTATCCTCCAAAAGCTTCTCTAATCCAAAGGTGTCAGTCTTCTCAATGAAAACACCAAAAAAATTAGCGTCAAGAATAACATCAACACCCCCACAACACCATGAAAGCATCAACCAGTATATTTTGAACGCAAATAATAGACATATATATCCATAGAAATTAGATCACAATTATAGGTAAAGTGAAAAAAAGTAAAAGAACAACAAGATTTATGGTGGTTCAGCTATCCGTTTATATCCACCGTGAGGTAATCTTTTTAATATACTGTAAGATTACCGACATTGTTCTTTGATTAACAAGGAAGAAATTAAAAGTTTAGGTTAATCTAGAGATAGCTTCCGCTGAATTTCCAACAAAAGTCTGTTTTCAAGTGGCGTAGGTAGTTTATTTATAGGTGCGGATCAATCTACATCAACCAGAAATTACTAAGAAAATCTGAAGACCAAGTTTAACATGCCACCAAAATTTGGACTAGATCGGCTTTGAACCGAAGATTTAATTCGGCACCGACTCGAGTTTCCTTCGAATTATGAGGCACAATCCAGTTCATGGGCCCCCTCACAGCTTTCTTCTTGTCGTCATGATTCTTTTGCCCAAGGTGTATTGTTGTTTCCAAGTTATTGATTGTCGATTATTTAAAGTTCAAAGTTGAAGTGTGCACTCATGTATTCCGTTTCGACTCCAATCTGAATTGTTTCCATGTTTAACTAACTCCAAAGTTTCGTCCAAGTGAATCTGCTTATCTGCAGCTCAATATCATCGTCCATACTCAAGTCCCAAGCCACCCGATCATCTCTTTGGACCATCTACAATGATTAATCAATCCATACATCTGCAATTTGATGTGTAACGACTTTGTAAAAAGACAAGTTTACAAAAACAAAATATTAACTGAATATAAATCAATTTTAAAGACTATAATCCAAAAGTCGGGCTTGAATAACCTATTTATGGCCTCAAACACATTCCTTGTTCATCCATATTTTCGTTCAACGTCGCGCTCAAATACCACATTTCAAAACCCACCCTAGGAACATTGTTAAAATTGTTTATACTTCAAACTTTATGAGAAAATACCTGTTGCCTCTAAAGAAACTTCCTCCTTTTCCCCACGGAGTTTCCACTCGCTTTGCTATTGGCATAAAAGTACATATATTAAGTCCTTTTTACTTGCCCTGAATAATAAACTCCTTCCTGACCTTCAACCAGATGAACATTATATATCAACTTTTATCTGTACTCCTTTGCTGAAGCATCTACCTGTTTTAGGGTTTTTATTTGCTTGCACTTCGTTTTAAATTGATATTTACGTCGTTTTACTCTGCATTAAATTGATGTGGTTTTCTTTTTGCTTATTTAGCTCATTCTTATAAATCCATTAAAACAAAAAATACAAACATAATTAATGAGGCAATGGATCTTTATCGTTATATTTCCCCTTGATTTTCATGTTATAGGTAAGATACATATATCTAAAAGCAAGGTTCATTGTATCCTTAATTGTGTCTACTTTTGTGTCTCATCCATCATGCTTATTTATTATTATTATTATTTTCTTTCATTCTCACATTTGATCTATGTTAAATCATTATGTTTTAGATTGGATCTTCTCACCCTATTCTTTGACATTTCCATCTAATTTTACAATATTAACCTTGCAGTGTTGAGCTAATGTAGCAAAAGCATGAACAAAACCGTGCTAAAGAATAACATGATATGCAGCAGCTGAAACAAGAAATTAAGGATAATATTGACTTAAACAGAGAGTTAAAGCGCAATTAGTGGGGTGTGTATTCCTTATAAGCCATACATATACCAATTTTCTTTTCGAAGCAAATTCGGAATTTATTTTCATCATCAACAAAGACATAAATAGTCTTCAACAAAACACGAAAGCAAATTTCAAGGAAAGCAACAGTTTCAATCATAAATCATCTATATTATGAACCAGTACAAAAAGCCAAGATCCAAGATCCAAGCTTGATCCAGTCAAATATATTATTACATCAAATACCAAAATCTCATCAAAGCCCAACAACTCAGAGATATAACTTACGGGTACAACAATTTATTGATAAACTCAACAATCCAGAAGACAAAAAAAAGTAGCCTAAAAACTCCTCATCCCTTCTTCTGCAAGGCCTTCTGGAACCAATATGCCGACATTTTCGGGTACCTTTTCAAAGTCTTGAAATCCACATAGACAATACCGAACCTTGAAGTATATCCAGATTTCCATTCAAAATTATCAAGCAAGGACCAGGCAAAATAGCCTATCACATTTGCTCCATCATCTATGGCTTTTTTAAGCTCTGTAAGATAACTCTTGTAGTAGTTTAGCCTTGTTGTGTCATGCCTTCCTGCTGCTAATGTTACATTGCCTGGATCATCCATTCCTAACATTACACAGTATAGCCTTTTAGCATCATCATACTGCTCATTCTATTCTATTTTTTCAGAAAAAGAAGTTACCATTTTCCGATAAAATAACAGTTGGGTTTCCATAGTTTTCCTTTATGTATGTAATTGCTTTGTACATTCCCCATGGCACAATGTATAGCCAGTTCGAATTCGCCTGTAACATGTATTAGGAATTATGTATTGATCATATAATATGCTTTCTTCATTTTGATTTTGTCACTTACCCTAGGTCCAATAGGTACTCCATCGCGATCATCTACATGAAATCAAGATCAAATAAGTGATCAATGTGAGAACAATTTTTAGAATTATTACCATTTACAAATGCACAAAAGATACTTACAAGCGAATCCACATCTCCAGTCAAGAGCATATCTAGTAGGCTTCGTATGAAGCGGTGCATGGTTTTCATACATATAATAAGCAGTGTATTGGTTTATTCCAACAAAATCAATCGATCCTTTCACCATATCAAGTTCTTTTGGGGTGAATTTCGGAAGCCTCTCTTTTACTATCTCTTGCAGGTTTTTTGGGTACTCTCCAAATACAATAGGATGCAAGAACCTGCCATATTCATTTACTCTCAGTTAATGTACTACTTGCTTATAGGACTGTCTTACAAAAAAAAACTCCAGAAAACTTGTTGCAAAAATAGACCTGGTTCAAATCATATTACAGATATACGTCAAATTTTAAATGTGCATGTATCTGAAATGAAATCCACATTTGTAACAAGTTTGGGACGAAGGTTAATTATTCAATGGGTTGCTTTGTAAAAATGATTTTATAGACCAGCATCACTGTCTCAATGGTTAAACATTTCGATTTTGATGCAAGAGCTCACAAGTTTGAAATTTAAATAGAGTGATTCAACATACATTGACATGTGGTACGTTGTAGATTACCCAAGACTTGTAAAGTACCGAAAAGAGATAGAGTATATTGACATGTGGTATGTTGTATGCTACCATCTAAGTACCCAAAAAAACATCGTTTTTATATTTAGCATCACAAATGGATGCTTTTCAGTCAAGATAAAATAAAATACCATCCAACATGAAAGTCCCTAGCTCTTTGAGCAGCTGCTTCATCCTCTGTAGAGTTCGTCAATGGCTCGTACCATACAAAATCTAATAAAATTCCTATTCTTCCTTTTTGCGTAGCCTAATCAATGCAAAAAAATTACGACATCAATAGCTGCAAAACAAGCATGCTCAAAACTAACAGTATTGAGCATTCAACAATCACAATTTTCACCATACCTGATATTTATCACGGTATCTTTTAACCGCAGCCGCATGGGAGAGAATCAAATTATGAGCAACAATGTAGGGCTCAGTAGCAGAGTTGCCACCAGCTGTACAGTTGGTGCACCTTGCTGGAGCAAAGCTTCCTTCATCATATCCAAGAGCAGCCACCACTCTTGGCTCGTTAAATGTCATCCAGTTTTTTACTCTATCGCCGAACATTTTGAAACAGAAGTCTGCATAGTCTGCAAAGTCCTTCACTACTCTTTTGCTAACTAGTCCAGTGTACTTCTTCTCTAGTGCGTTCGGGAGGTCGTAGTGGTATAAATTTGCATATGGAGCAATGCCTGTACGTGAAAAATATTGCTTAGCTTTTATATACATATAACAATTTATGTACATAATTTTAATTAATTACCTTGTGAAATCATGTAGTCGATCAATCTGTTATAATATGCTACACCTTTCCAGTTAACTTTCCCTACACCATCTACATGAAAACATTAAATTAACAATGTTCAACTTTTGTAACTTTTAGTGTTTATTTTCGAGGATTGCAATTTGAACCAACCTGGAAAAATCCTCGACCAAGAAATGGAGAAACGGTATGCATCAAAATTCATCTTTTTCATGATATTCACATCCTCCTACACAGTTTTAATAAATTAGTCTATAAAAACATTTTTACATTAAACCTCTTTTATTGGAATAATAAGATAATTCCAGAAAAAGAGGTGAAACTTCAAAATCAGTGGAACCATCTCATAGCTTTAGATATTGGATGGTGTAGAATTGTATGACTAAGGTAGGTTTGTTGTTTTGCAACATTAATTGAAGAATCATTGAAAGAAGGCATGCATATAAGGACATGCCTATTACATTGTCTTTATTCTCAATTGACTGTGAGTTAACATCAAAGTTAGTTGATTTAGAAGATATGAGTTTTCTATTGGTTTAGATTAGTTCCGACAATACCATATGCATATAGTAAATGACAAAATATTCTTTGTCAAAACATATTGATTAGTTCTTAACGTCATTAAACAAGTTGAAACACCATGCAATTTTTTTATTATATTTAACTACCTAATGTTAAATAAGTAACTGTGTCGATACTCTGTTTTGAAATAAATACTGTGGTTTGAATTGTGCATGCAGGCAGGTTTGGCAGGTAAAGAAACACTGTGGGGATCTTACTGAATTATGAATAGTCACATTTATTTCCACTGGAATATAAAACAAATAAGCATTTATGATATTTGGTGACCAATATCGGTCAAATGGTATACTAACTTGTTACAAAGTGGAAAACTAATAGTATTTCCTCGCATCTATATTTATGCCTATATGTAATTTTCATGGATTAACATATTAAGAGTGTTGCTACCTACAATTTATACTGTTTTTGGAAATTCAGATTAACATGAGATACAGAAACATTCAAATTAAATTGAAGCAAGAAATAGAATAATACTTTAGTTTGCTCTCTATGAAACTTCATTTTCAACATTGGTTATTTTTAGAAATGTTTAGTTGATCCCACCACATCTTGACCATACCCAACATCAATAATCAAGATCCATTAGGACATCATTTGCCCTATAAAACTTCGTTGAATAAGATATTATCTTACTTATCTTTTATTTTATTTATACTAAAAGGAGAAAGAAAAATGGACAAGCATCAAGCTTCAATCAATATATATTCATTCTGGCTGATGAATTACAGAATTAAATATCAAAATTTAATGTCAACATAACATAATCAGTAATATCTTAAAATGTATCGAATCACTGAGTGTAAAATTCGAAATAAACTTAGCAAATGCCAATTAATCCATGAATTTTTTTGTAAAGGAAACTCGACGATGAAATTTTTGAAGAGCATGATTTTTAACTAATAATTAGATCTAAAAAATATGATGGATGTATTGGAGTGCGATGCTTATGAAGAATGAATAAGGAATATACCAGCACTTTAACTTAAAACTCGTTATATTAAAGATTCAAGCAGAATTTTATGTACATCAGCTCAAATTATCAATGCTTTTCCTGTAAACATTTAGTCCAACATCACAGGTTCTGCATGATGCACATGTATTTGATAATTTGATGAACATCAGCTTTCTGCTCTCTAATAGCCCTTTTTTAACAGTTTTTGTTAAATCTACGGCATGTAATGCCATCCAAAATCGATTTATATACACAAATTAAATATCACAAAAAATAAAAGGCCTAACCTTGTATCGATGATACTCGTCCACGGTGGTGTCGGCCGTAGCATTATTTGCAATATTTCCTGCACAAAAAACAAAATTAAAACACAGCTAAACAAAATTCTTCAAAAACCGCTAAATAATAGAAAAGCTACCGGGAATGTTAACAAAGACGTCCCAGATGCTGGGCCCACGGCCGTCCTTCTTGGCCATGCCCTCGACTTGATAAGCGGAGGCAGCAGTCCCGAAAACAAACCCTTTAGGAAACGAAGCACGGGTCAATCCCGGGACTTTCTTCGCATGCTTCGACTCAACTGCGTTGAACGCTGCTGCCGCTAGCAGCAGCAATATAAATGCGTGGTGGACGGACATTTTATTTTCCTCGGTGTGAGTGTGGGGAAGTGTGCTGCAGTGTACGCATTTTATAGATGAAACGATTCAGTAATTTTTTTCTACGCGGAGGTAAGTTGGGTGAATGTTTCTATGCGGGTGGGTAAAGAAGGAAGAAGAGGAACGTGACGGCGGTCACGGGGATGTGGAAGCCTGTCTGGGAAATTCTGTTGAGGGCTTGATATCGAACGGGAGTGACGGAGCAAACGACGTTAGCTATTTCGTCGGTTAACGGCGTGTACATGTTAAAGATGTAAATAGATGGAGATCAAAACCTGCGGTCAAGCCAAATAGGAGTATGTTTTACTTTGCAAACATCGTAGTTAGTGATTATTGAGAGAAGTGCTTGAGGCATTGAATGCACAATAATGGCTACACTGAATAACCGATTGTAAATTTGGCTGAAAAAGAACTCACTTTAATTATCGAATTGGCACGGTTGAATTTTCTTTTTTCTCTTATTAATATGCCAACATGGATTGCCTCAATTATGGGCTGTTATGGTTGAACCGTTCAACCGTCGAATCGTACTAACCGTTCACACGGCTGTCGTCTACAACGGTAACGATGACGGTTGTGTATTTTGATAACCGCGGTAAACCGCACCAACCGCACATGATTTTTCTTGCAGTATTTCATAAAAAAATATATGATTTTTAGTAACTTAAGCTAAAGAAATAACATATATATAAATTATTTGTGTCTTTATTTATAGACAACATATATGCACATGGATGGTTTGTTTCATAGATAAACAAACTAATTCTTAGAATTAATGTTAAAACTTGAATTATTTATGGATAACAATATAAATTTACGGTAATGGTTGCGGTAACGGTTAGACGGTTACGGTAACAATTATAAAATTTGTCAACCGTCAACAACGGTTACGGTTGGAGATAAAGTTGACGGTTGTCGTAACCATAACACCCCTAATTATTAATATCGTTAAAAAGCATTGACTTTAGCTATTTTGTCATGTGTTTCTACGAGAAGATTCAAAATAAATTCCAAATTCGTTATCAAAATATAATTTAAATAGAATGAATAGTATCCACTAGCTATAAATGTGACTTCAATATCAGAACAAACGCAATTGATTATGATAATTTATTAGATTTCTATTGTTGAGATTAATGCAATAGATTCATCATTCAACGTAGTTAAGCTAATTTTGATTTCAACCACATAATTATCATTCCATACGATTTTGAGTTTTAATATATGTATGTTGAAAAAAAATTCTAAGTAATTGCTTAAAATATGCTAAAAGCACCGCAGAGTTAATAGGGCTAGTTCAGAATTTACCTATAACTGGATATGATTTAAAAACTGATACGAAATTATCGTTAAACAAGCATCAAAGTTAGAAAATTATTAGAAAAATCAAATAGCATATTTCATCTAAAATGCACATGTAGCGCGTGCCTTGTACGCACATTGAAGGTACAAAATATTTGAAAACTGTGAGAAAATAACGACTTTATAATTGTTAACTATGTAGTCGAGTTAAAATCATTTAATTTGGTTGTTTAATTATCGAGTTAAAATATTTTGATTGAAATTCCATCCCATAATTTCTTTTGACCAAATCTTTTTTTTATTAATTAATTTTTTTTAGTTGGTATTTGCAATATTTTCAAAAAATAACAAATTGATTTTTAGTTCATTTTTTGATCGAGAGTTATTCTTATGATAAAGCAAGTTCATAAATTTTAAAAAGAAATTTTCGAAAATATTTTATTTTACATGATTTATTTTTGATAGTATATTGATTTAAATGATACTAAAAATAATCAATAATTATAAAAAAGAATTGTTATTGTAGAAAGTTATTATCACTACAAGTATACATGTATCAAATTACAAGATCAATTATCATCGTAGAATGATGTTATGATTAAAGTTAAATTATATATATACTGTAACACTTCACATTTTTTAAATTAAGTAATAAAAAAAAAATTATACAAAAATATATAGAATTTGGTTATGAAATTACCATCATTATGTCCGTGGAAATTTTCTGATCAATTTAGGTCTATGGTTTATAGAAAACAGACTTAAAACGAAAAAGATATCATTAAATAAAGTTTTAGAACAAACATGAAAAAAAGATACAAGAGAAACACAAATAAGATCAACAACTACTAATGTTTTAATCATTGTGAACAAAAAGCTAAGTTAGGTGAGGTGGCAGAGCATGCACTTCCCAAGGTAGAGGTCAGGACTAAAAATCCCACTAATGTCATGCTTCAAATTTTAAGAGGACCAACTAAAAGGATGCATGCTCTAAGAGGAAAATATATGTGTATGTACATATAAGGAGAAATTGTATATAGCTGAGTGTGTGTATACATACACATTTATATGTATTTGAATATGTATGTATATGTGTACGTATATGTGTGTGTATATGTATATATATGTAGGTATGTATATGTATATACATATATATATAGACAAGATATTCAAACGTGATACATAATTAATCAAAACAAGTCAGAAATGAATTTCAGGGTAAAGTTGTTTGAATATTGAAAATAAATGGAGTTGTACCTAAATATATACGCTCAAGCATTCCAAGAATAAATGCGTTTAAAATTTGAATGTATATTAAAAGCGAAATTAATCAATGAATTGATAACGTTAATAACAACGTTTAAGAAACAAAAATTAAGCTGCTATTAATGGTTGAAATTCTTTGGGGTTGTGAGTAAATATATGCGCATAAATTTGAAATTGGAATTTAAAGCATAAACTTAAAACGAAAGGTAATAAATGTGGAATGAATAAAAATATGCAAGAGGATAATGTCATTCGAAATTTGAAATAGATTGGTTGAAAAATGAAAAAGAAATGAACTCAAAAATTAAGGAATTATAACATTAAGCAAGCAATAAAAGGAAATTATTAATGGGTAAAAGTTTATGAGGTTATGCGCGAATATATACGCGCAAGTTTGAATTTGAAATTTCAAACATGCGTTACAAATAGAAGAAATCAATATAGGAAAGAATAATAGACAAGAAAAGTAATGTTGAATGCAACGCTAAATAAGAATTAAACAGGAGCGAAATTAACGTTCACGACCCAAAAAATGGGTCAACCCATGCTACAAGTGGATTGACCCATCTAGAGCCTAGGTCGACCCAATATCGAGTGAAATAAACGTTTTCTACGATTCTGGTTTTCTTTTATTCAATCCGATGAACGTGATTCTTCTTTGCACCTACAAAATAACTAGTAGAGCCTAACTTTCAGCTCATATTTTCTGGAACGACGCCAAAGCTATAGGCTCTCAGGCTTCTTGTCTGTGTGAGATTCTATTAGGAAAACCGCGGGTGGCAGATCTGAATCAGATCCAAGGACTTTGCGCAGTCAGGTAAGTGAATTTAAATTATATTTTCCAATAATAGGATTTTTGTACCGTTTGATTCCTACGGAAATTTACAATATGCTCTTATTCTTCTTCTTTTCCCCTCTTCTACGCCAGAATATACAACTTATATTAAATTATAGTTGTGTGCGAAAATTGTATAAAATTGTGATTATGCGCTAATTTGGATAACTGAATTGTGGATAGGCGCAAAATTATTGAATTGTAGTTATGCGCCAATTTAATTGAAATTATAAACAAAAAGGGGAAAATTTAGTGATTTGGGGTTGAAAGAACATATTGTGCCAATATTGTAATAAATGGAAAGATATGTGAACTTACATATTATTTGTAAGAAATCTCTTTCAGATTTAAATGGAAATAGTATAAAAAATCGTAGAAAAAGAGATGTAAACCTAATTGCATCAAATTTTATTGCAATTCTGCGAAGCAAAAAGAAGAAAACAAACTAGAGACAGTAATTAATATATACTCTTAATCAAACCTGAAAGTTAGTGGTAGCCTAGATTGATTGGTTAGAAAAGAAGAAGGAATGTATTCGCATAGTTTGGGTAATCAAAAAAAAATTGGAAACATGACTGCAAACCGGAATCATAAATAAATGAAGATTAGTGTGAAATAGGGGGTTAACCGTATTGTTCACTAATTTGACAAATAAGAAAAGGAACGTTTTGCAATCATAGGTTCCTATACCAAAAACTACGAAAAAATATTTTATTACAATTTTGTTAACCAATCACTTTGGAATATGCCTAACTTCTTAAAAAGAATAAATGTAAAGACGAAAGAGGAAAGTAACGTAACTGAAATTAGTTATAAAAAGATAAGGTCTTATTGTAAACTTATAATCGGAATATGATAAGCGCGTTTCCGTGACAATAATGTGTAAGAAATATTATAGCATAAAGGTTATAGTTTAGAAAGTGAAAAGAAAGGGATAAAGCTTATTATAAATAAACATGAAATTGGAAATTAAGTTTGTAAGATTAAAGATATTCTATAGTGGTCACGTAATTAGGCAATATTCTATAGTAACCAGCAAAGTTGGTTTATAAATAAATAATATTCGTTTGAATAGATCAATGAATATTGTAAATCAATGGAAAAAGAAAAGTAAGCAAAACGCATAAGAATAAATTAGACGTAAGGTTAAATAAAATAACGATATGCATTAGGTCCAGTTTGTAAGGTTGAAGAACCTAACTGGGTAAATCAACAAAGGTGTTGAAAGAAATGGTGGGAGCATGTCCAACTTATTCGAACGGACTGAAGGGAAATGCGAGACTTCTACAGGACGTGAGCATACTCCGTAATGGTCCTCTGTAGTAGGCACCGTGTTGTACCTACAAAGGCATGATATGTACGTTACCATCCTGTGAGTATACCTTGGTTGCATCTGTTACACCGTAGTTGTAGGCAGCCTAAAGACTGATTAAATGATTCTTAGGACGGTTCGGTGGCTGCCTCGACTCGTAGGCGTGGTGGCTCCAAGGTCAAGACCCAGCAAAGCATAGTAGGTTATGGGATGTCTGTCATCGTTTGTCGAAGCATGTGTGGGAAAGGCTGGATCTATAACCAAGAGGCAAATGATCTTCACTATTGGGTCGTTAGATGAGGGAACACAAGTTTATTTAGATTAGCTGTTAAGATCGGTCACTTAGCTCTTTGAATAGTCTTTAACTAGGTAGTAGGATGGTGGGGCCTTGAAGAGTCACAAAAGAGACAAATCAACTTTAGATATCCAATACTTTGGCCACCAAATCCATTGAGGTCGTGGTATGACCAACTGCACTGCTCTCTACCCAACTCTCGCTATGGCCAGCTGCCCTGGTTTATGCTCTATAGCCAATAACCCTATCCAGTCCACAATGTGTTGTATATAACGGTGTTGTATACACAATTATATGATTTTTGTTTGATGATAACAACCAAATATATATTACTTTAAATGTGTTTGTTACTGTACTGTTTTATATTTACATCACAGACAGGAATGTAATATTTATATTTGAATAAAATACATCTGTACAGAAATTCAAATATTTACTGTATTTTATTTAAAATATAAATATTATATTTCTAACATTCAAACAGTACATCTATTTTAACTCCACTATTTAATCACTTCACGTATTTGTACTTATAAATAAACAGAATAGAATAGACAAGTCTGTTTGACAACAATGAAATAATCAGATTCTGTTTATTACAAATAATCAATACAATCACTTTTTCATATACATTAGCTCCTCACTATATCACTCAACACTCAGTACTTTTTCACTTATACATTCACAGACTCAATATACAGACACTATTTATATAGTTTATTACAACTCCACGGTCTTCTGTCTCTTCATTGCACAGTCAGTCCAGTCTTCATTCCTGTCATTCACAGAAACACACACACAGTATCTGGAACAGAAATAATATTCTAAATTCTAGCAGATATATTTTTTATTTTAAAAATTTTATTTGCCTCAGTTTTCTGGTGTGTTTCTCATCATTTTTCATGACTTGATCTGATTCATCTGTGCCTAGGCACACAGTTTGTATATGTACAAGGATAGGAAATTTTCTGAATGGCTGCATATACACACATGTATATATATACACGTGTGCACTGCCACGCCAATTCAGTGTGCAACTGAGGAGTAGTCGCGTGGACCTTCTCGACTCAGTGCACATATAAAAAGAAACATGGTCGAGGCAACCCAAAATAAAGTGTCAAGCTAGTGTACACGAATGGTGCATGGGTCGAGACAGTGATATAAGAGTGGTGATCAATCCATATAGTCAAAGAAGCAAGGTTCAGCCAAAAACAACACAAATTTACAAATCATAGTGGTCGAGCCATTACAAGTCAGTTTTTTAAATCAGCTCAGAACAGTGGTGAATAAAGTAACAGCATGAAGTAGCATGTAGGAGTAATAATCAATGGTTCAAGCATGTGTTCATGGTTCAGTCCAATATGTGCATGTTTTCAAGTCAGCTCAATCAAGTGAGCAAAGCAGTGATGAAACAAATGCAAAGTGGTGTGACATTTCAGAATGGTCTAACTAAATAGGGCAAGCTACAAAAGTGGTGTACTATCAGCAAGACAGTGAGACTCAAAGCAAGTGATATAGCAGAAAATTTCAACCTCAAGCATCATGACCCTTTTATTCAGCACATATTACATGGTGCATAAGCATGGATGGCCAAGGCACAAATGTTTCAGCAAATAGTAACAGTGAAGATCAAGGTCAAGCAAATTGGCCGAGCACAGTACATATAGGCAGTTCATGTTCATGTTTCCAAATCAGTGCAAATGGCAAATTATGTATATCATACAACAACGAAAACAGAAATGGCAAGCTTATATACAAGCAAGACCATGATCAAGTCAATAAGAAGTCGAGTTTTTTTGGATATTCAAGTGCAAGAATGTAACTCAGTACACACAAGCCAAGTAATGACCAATGGTTCAAACCCAGGTTCACAAATCAGTACATTTGAATATATGGCCAAACTCATTTTCAAGGCAGGTTTACATTCATGTGTACAAGCAGCTAGAAAAAGGGAATTCAAGTCTACATGTGCAGCCAACAAGATAACAGCAATGCATGGCAGGTGACACAATAGCATGGTGATACCAGATAGGTGCAACAGAAATGAAAAATGCAACAATATATGGTCAAATCCAAGACAACATGGTTAGCAGGTTTGACATGTTCAATATGTCTACATGCAACAAAACAGTTCAGGTATTCCTGTAGAAAATCAATGTACATGCAAATATCATTGGGTTCTAGAATTTTATGTTCAGCAATCAATGCCTTTGGACAAGGTGGTTTATTTCCAGATTGAAATTCACACAGTGAACCAGTGAAAGTGCAGACTTATTCATGCATTCAAAATCATTCAAGGCAGAGCAGTAATCAAGGAAGCAATTTATTCAAGTGACAAATACATGTCAAGTGTAAATCACACAGGAATTCAAAGTCGAATCCATGGCAACAAAAAAATGAAGGCATGCAGAAATTGAATAAGTATTTTTGGCAAGTTTTATAATCAGAAATAAGCTCAAATCAATTTCGAAATTGAATTCTGGATTTCCAGTAATTAATCAATCCTCATTCAAGATTTCTTTCCAGAAATGGCAGTGTGATTTCATGACAGTTTTAAATCATTTCAAGTATGGCAACAATTTCGAATTGACTCTCAAATATACACTGATGAAAGTTTTGGCATGGTTTTAAATTGTTTTCCAGATTAGCACGTTCAAAGGCAAGGATTAAATCTATCAATCAGGAATTTCAAAAAGGGAAATCCATTCAAAGCCGAGAATATCAGAATCATAAGTGGAAACAAATCAGCAAAATTTAATCGACGAAGAAACCGAGCAAATTTCTTTTTAATCAAATCGAGCCTTAAATCATTCAGTGAAATCAGAGCAATTAGAGGATTCTATAATCCTATTTTATACACCGTTCTCATCACTGGCATTTGAATATCGAAACCACAAATCAACTCGAGAGAAAAAAGTTTCAAATCAGAATTCACTTACAATTGTTTCGATAGAGAGATATCCAAATCAAACGAGCAAGCAACACGAAGCATAGGAGCAATCAGAGAACCTCAACTTCAACACTTTCCGCAATTGATTTGATCTGGGGAAAATTCTATAAACCCTAGTTTGTAATCTCAAGCCGCCATATTTAGTTTTCCAAAGACAAAGCATCGAGCAAAAAGAAATGAGAAGCGGGCCGAACAATATGGGTTTAGACTAACCCTAGTTCACAATATAAGGGAAATTTTGTTTTAAACTAGGGTTTCTTTTTAATTTTTGTATTGTTTTTGAATTCGTGTTGTAAACCGTCTCAACGGTTTCTAGAGTTTGTAAAATTCTAGCAGTTTACTAGAGTCTGTGTAAAAACTAGGGTATACTGATTATGGGGTTGTAATCAGGGGAAATCTGATCGAGGGAATATCGGTCATTCTAGGATTTTGAGCGTAGGGTTAGAATAGGAGCAGGGTTTGCGAGTGTACATGGTCTTGTATGTGGGATATGTTCTATCACCTAGTAGAAACCTTAGAAATGCAGAGTAGGCAGGGTTTTCCGAAGCTGGGTATATCCGTGTGTTTTATTTTTCTGCATTTCTGTTTCTGCTATATTCTATGATCTGTGTATTATTATCTATCTCGTTAGATTTTTAATTCAGTTAAAAAACTATGATAAACCCTATTCACCCCCCTCTAGGGTTAATCTAGATCCAACATTTGGTATCAGTGCAGGTATTTTCTGTTAACTCTAGAGTCATGGGTAACCCTACTTGTGAGTTCTTAGAGAGTCAGTCCAGTCGTATTCCAACTATTTTTAATGGTACAGATTTTTTGAATTGGAAATCTGAAATGGAATCCTATTTAAAATCTGTCAATCTTAAATGTTGGGATGTTATTGTTAATGGATTTGATATGATAGATATATGTTTTAATAATCGTGCTACGCATATTTTATATTCACATCTTGATGATGATCGATACTACCTTATCTCCCATTGTTTGACTGCACAGGAAATCTGGACAGCTCTCAATTCAAGATATGGAAATGACAACAACTTCTCAAAACCCTCAACTGCCAAATCAGATTCAGATCTGTGCTTAACTGGATCTATTCATGTCGATTCAGACGATGGGGACTTATCATATGAAGATTTGGTATCTCTTTGTAATAATTTAACAAGAACTGTTGATCGTCTCAAACAGAAAAACAAGTCTTTGAAATCTGAAAATTCTGAGTTGACCCACAATAACAACATGTTAAAATTAAAATTTGAAAACTCTGAGTGCAAGAATTGTTTTAATTTGAAAACTGTTTTAGCTCAACTTAATGAAAATTCTAGAAAGCTTGAAAATGGATTTTTAATTTTGAAAAATCACGAAGGTGAGCTAATTCATAAAAATAACGCTTTGCAGAAGGAGTTGGATAAGATTAATTTCGAACATGAGATTTTTGAAAAGGAAAGTTCTTTAAAAACTGAATCGATCTTGACTGAACTTGAAAATGAAATCACAAAATTCAAAGAGTTTGAAATAATTGAAATTGAAAAACAGAAACATTTTGAATTTGAGATTTTGCAATCCCAAGACACAATTAAATTACTTGAATCTGAAAATTTGGTTTTGAAACAATATGATGCTGAAAGGAAGATCACTGATGACCGTTGTTCAGATTTAATAAAAGAGAACGATGATCTTAAATTCAAAATTCAACGATTAGAGTCAACTTTGAATAAATTTTACGATAGTGAAAAATCTTTGAATATGTTGTTGAAAAATCAATTTTCTATTAGAAATAAAAGTGGTCTTGGCTTTGGGAAAAACAGTGGTTTTGAAAAACTAAATTTAAATGGTATTGAAAATCCTTCTAATTGTCATGGAAAAGATCGTTTTGAAAATTTAAACTCTGAAGGGTTCGAAGGTTTTTTAAATCGAAAGCGAAATAAAAATTTGTTTTATAACAATCCAGTTGAACAATCGTGGACCCTAAAAATAAATAAAACCAATTTTGGAAAAACTAAATGGATTTGGGTTCCTAAAGGTACAAAAGTAAATTCAGAGGGATTGTTATATACACAGGTTTGGGTACCGAAAGTCCGACACACAGCTATGATTGGAAAACCAATCTTTGTTAGACCACTCAATCCTTTAAATGCTTAGGTACCGGATTCTGGCTAAGGAATGACCTTCTAGAAGAATCAAAGATCGTTCCACATTTTGAAGCTATCCAACATATGTTCCTTAGCCCAAACTGGTTTAGAGATTCTTTTGCTTACATCATATTTTGGTATGATCTCTAAACTCAACTTTGTAAATATTTTTTATTTTCTTTGTTTATTCCTCCTTCTACCCCATTCTATTTTTTGTTTTAGAATTGTCACTGCCATATTTTTATTTTTTATTCTGGGCTTCCTTAAACTTCCAATTGTAGAATTCTGGAAATTCACTTCATTTGTATAATACTCTAATATTTTAACCATTTCCAGATCTTGAATTTAAGCTTGTAAATTATGCAATTGTTTTGAGGTTTATTTTCTGTTTTCTGAATTCATAACAGTGTTGATGTATTCATATCATATCTTGAACACTGTTAATTTAAATTCTGAATTTTTGAAAATCTGAAAATTAAATGTAATTTCACACACCTTTGCTGTTTTGAGTTTCTTCCAATTCATTTTGGAAACACTTAAAATATTATACTCATTACAATACACTGCTTCTTATCATTTGTGATAATTTCAGAAATTTTTAGATTGGCTTGGATATTTTGAATTGTCTTGAATTACAGTCATACATCTAGAAATTCATCTTATATTCATGATCATTATTGTTGAAATTTATTTGTTTGAGATCATCTGAAATTCTTGATATTCTGAACATCACATGTCTCTAAATTTGAAATTATCAATCTTGTGTGACTGATTCATTATATCTCAAAACTTGACATTGATTCAAGTGATTTCAAATAAATTATTTTTTAATTTTTTGGATCATGAATATCTCTTAATTTTGACGTAAATAATCTGAAATTACTCATGTGCTTGTCAGAAATTGTTTTTGAAAAATTCCTTGAAAAATTTGGGTCTTGAAATTTATTGGTATTTCATGGTTATTTGATTTGAATATCTGTTTGTTTAAAATCATTTGAAATTATTGATTTACTGAATCACACACATATCTTGAATGTGAAACTAATAATTTGGTGTGATCGATTCATTGAATCTAGAGTTTTTCATATTCCTCAAATGATTTCAAATAAACAGTATTTCTAATCTTGGATCATGAATGATCTTATGTGACCATCCTCTTACAAGTCTGATGTGATATTGTTTTCTGTGCTGCTCTGATACTGTTTCAAATAATTTCTTGTTCTTATCTGCAGCTTTGAAAAATGTGCAAATTTGTTAATTCTGTCTGTTTGGGCTTTGTAATTAAAATTTGTTAATAGAGACACCAAGTGGTATCAGAAGTGCCTTATATTTGTTTCACCCATCTATACTTATATTCTAATCTTCACCTTGTATAGATCCACACATTTTTTTGCCTTGTACAAATTTTCCCTCTTGTTCTGTATAAATCACCTTAAATTCCTCTTGTAATTGATTTTCAACTTTAAAATTAGTTATTGATTATTCGTTCAGAAATTGAAATCAATATCCAAATTGAACTGTATTTATAATTCATCAAAATTATTATCAGTGTTTGAAATTGTGATGAATTGTGACTGCAGCATATATTTCACAACAAGAGGAGACTTTATTTGGATTTTCATGATGGTTGAACATTCATTATAAACACTTTGAACTGGCAATTATTTCACGACCATCTTCATTATCTATCATCCTTCTGTCATCCATCGTGATTTTATATTACTGTGGAGAGTTTGATATTTTTTAAAAGATAATCTTGAATAAACAGTGAAAATATTTGTGATGAAATTGTGGTTATGTTATTATTCAGAATTAGTGAAAATTGATTTTTTTTCAATGATCTCGTTACAGTTGATCATATTTCATAATATAATTAATTTAGAAATTTATTTCACAGTCCATTTCTGTACGTACCACATTTTTATCATTCATATTGGTTGTATATACCAAGGAGTTTTTCTATTTTGAAGCTGAAAATAATAAATATAATTTATACATAAGTGTGTCTCTAACCTCATTTAAAAATCCAAGCTCTGGTCATGCATGGTTATGAGACAACTTATAATTTAAGTTGCGACTGACCTCATTTAAAAATCCAAGCTCTGGTTATGCGTGGTCAGTGTGCTCTTAAATAAAATAAAAAGAAAAATGTGCTAAATAAAAATTAATATGAAATTCTCCTTGATGTTTAAAAACCAGCCTATCAATTCATCTTTCTAATCTGTGAAATTTGTTAATATTTTATGACGTATTATGATTTGTTGATTGATAGCTATTGAGATTTGAGATTATTCGATCTTGTCACTTAAATTGAATTAATAACTATAGTCCAGATCCATCATTCTTTTGTGAACTTTTTTTTATAAAATCTTTTGAAAATAATTGAAATTCATATTTATATAACTCTCCTCATTTTTTTATATAATTCATTGTAAATCCATCGTTCTATAATGTGATATATGCCATCTGTTCTCAATTTATTATGATTTTTGTTTGACTGGTTGAGATTTATGATGATCGTTCTTTCTCTTATGTTGAAATTGTATTTTCTAGCCAGTGTTCATCTATATTTTAAGGTTTGAATCCTTTTGATGATAACAAAAGGGGGAGAATGAATTAGATTTTGATTTATGAGTGAATATTTTATAAATATTTTAGTTTTGAAAATTCAATTCATTCTATATTATTTTCACTCATGCATAGTTATAGGGGGAGTTTCTGTTGTAGGGGGAGCTAATGAATAGGTGGAGCTCAATATTCACGGTCAAACACAGTTATGGTGCTCAAAATCTTTTATTTGTTTGTCATCATCAAAAGGGGGAGATTTTTGTATATAACGGTGTTGTATACACAATTATATGATTTTTGTTTGATGATAACAACCAAATATATATTATTTTAAATGTTTTTGTTACTGTACTGTTCTATATTTACATCACAGACAAGAATGTAATATTTATATTTAAATAAAATACATATGTACAGAAATTCAAATGTTTACTGTATTTTATTTAAAATATAAATATTATATTTCTAACATTCAAACAGTACACCTATTTTAACTCCACTATTTAATCACTTCACATATTTGTACTTATAAATAAACAAAATAGAATAGACAAGTTTGTTTGACAACAATGAAATAATGTTTTATTTCAAACAGATTCTGTTTATTACAAATAATCAGTACACACTTTTTCATATACATTAGCTCCTCACTATATCACTCAACACTCAGTACTTTTTCACTTATACATTCACAGACTCAATATACAGACACTTTTATATACATTATTACAACTCCACAGTCTTCTGTCTTTTGTCTCTTCATTGCACAGTCAGTCCAGTCTTCATACCTGTCATTCACAGAAACACACACACAGTATCTGGAACAGAAATAATATTCTAAATTCTAGCAGATATATTTTTTATTTTAAAATTTTTATTTGCCTCAGTTTTCTGGTGTGTTTCTCATCATTTTCATGACTTAATCAGATTCATCTGTGTCTAGGCAGACAGTTTGTAAATGTACATGGACAGAAAATTTTCTGAATGACTGCATATACACACGTATATATATATATATATATATATATATACACGTGTGCACTGCCATGCCAATTCAGTGTGCAACTGAGGAGTAGCCGCATGGACCTTCTTGACTCAGTGCACGTATGAAAAGCAACATGGTCGAGGCAACCCAAAATAAAGTGTCAAGCTTGTGTACATGAATAGTGCATGGGTCGAGACAGTGATATAAGAGTGGTGATCAATCCATATAGTCAAAGAAGTAAGGTTCAGCCAAAAACAACACAAATTTACAAATCATAGTGGCCGAGCCATTACAAGTCAGTTTTTTAAATCAGCTCAGAACAATGGTGAATAACGCAACAACATGAAGCAGCATGTAGGAGTAATAATCAATGGTTCAAGCATGTGTTCATGGTTCAGTCCAATATGTGCATGTTTTCAAGTCAGCTCAATCAAGTGAGCAAAGCAGTGATGAAACAAATGCAAAGTGGTGTGACATTTCAGAATGGTCTAACTAAATAAGGCAAGCTACAAAAGTGGTGTACTATCAGCAAGACAGTGAGACTCAAAGCAAGTGATATAGCAGAAAATTTCAACCTCAAGCATCATGACTCTTTTGTTCAGCACATATTACATGGTGCATAAGCATGGATGGCCAAGGCACAAATGTTTCAGCAAATAGTAACAGTGAAGATCAAGGTCAAGCAAATTGGCCGAGCACAGTACATATAGGCAGTTCATGTTCATGTTTCCAAATCAGTGCAAATGGCAAATTATGTATATCATACAACAATGAAAACAGAAATGGCAAGCTTATATACAAGTAAGACCATGATCAAGTCAACAAGAAGTCGAGTTTTTTTGGATATTCAAGTGCAAGAATGTAACTCAGTACACACAAGCCAAGTAATGACCAATGGTTCAAACCCAGGTTCACAAATCAGTACATTTGAATATATGGCCAAACTCATTTTCAAGGCAGGTTTACATTCATGTGTACAAGCAGCTAGAAAAAGGGAATTCAAGTCTACATGTGCAGCCAACAAGATAACAGCAATACATGGCAGGTGACACAATAGCATGGTGATACCAGATAGGTGCAACAGAAATGAAAAATGCAACAATATATGGTCAAATCCAAGACAACATGGTTAGCAGGTTTGACATGTTCAATATGTCTACATGCAACAAAACAGTTCAGGTGTTCCTGTAGAAAATCAATGTACATGCAAATATCATTGGGTTCTAGAATTTTATGTTCAGCAATCAATGCCTTTGGACAAGGTGGTTTATTTCCAAATTTGAATTCACACAGTGAACCAGTGAAAGTGCAGACTTATTCATGCATTCAAAATCATTCAAGGCAGAGCAGTAATCAAGGAAGCAATTTACTCAAGTGACAAATACATGTCAAGTGTAAATCACACAGGAATTCAAAGTCGAATCCATGGCAACAAAAAAATGAAGGCATGCAGAAATTGAATAAGTATTTTTGGCAAGTTTTATAATCAGAAATAAGCTCAAATCAATTTCGAAATTGAATTCTGGATTTCCAGTAATTAATCAATCCTCATTCAAGATTTCTTTTCAGAAATGGCGGTGTGATTTCATGACAGTTTTAAATCATTTCAAGTATGGCAAAAATTTCGAATTGACTCTCAAATATACACTGATGAAAGTTTTGGCATGGTTTTAAATTGTTTTCCAGATTAGCACGTTCAAAGGCAAGGATTAAATCTGTCAATCAGGAATTTCAAAAAGGGAAATCCATTCAAAGCCGAGAATATCAGAATCATAAGTGGAAACAAATCAGCAAAATTTAATCGACGAAGAAACCGAGCAAATTTCTTTTTAATCAAATCGAGCCTTAAATCATTCAGTGAAATCAGAGCAATTAGAGGATTCTATAATCCTATTTTATACACCGTTCTCATCACTGGCATTTGAATATCGAAACCACAAATCAACTCGAGAGAAAAAAGTTTCAAATCAGAATTCACTTACAATTGTTTCGATAGAGAGATATCCAAATCAAACGAGCAAGCAACACGAAGCATAGGAGCAATCAGAGAACCTCAACTTCAACACTTTCCGCAATTGATTTGATCTGGGGAAAATTCTATAAACCCTAGTTTGTAATCTCAAGCCGCCATATTTAGTTTTCCAGAGACAAAGCATCGGGCAAAAAGAATGAGGAAATCTGATCGAGGGAATATCGGTCATTCTAGGATTTTGAGCGTAGGGTTAGAATAGGAGCAGGGTTTGCGAGTGTACATGGTCTTGTATGCGGCATATGTTCTATCACCTAGTAGAAACCTTAGAAATGCAGCAGTTGACAGGGTTTTGCCGAAGCTGGGTATATCTGTGCGATTTATTTTTCTGCATTTCTGTTTCTGCTATATTCTGTGATCTGTGTATTATTATCTATCTCGTTAGATTTTTAATTCAGTTAAAAAACTGTGATAAACCCTATTCAACCACCTCTAGGGTTAATCTAGATCCAACACAATGCCCTTGCTCGAGGGTCCGGCCGAATCAGTCCACACTGCCCTGACCCTGATTCATCTACATGCCCCAGGTCTCAAAGGTGTACCAAAATCATGAACAACGGTAACTCCTTTATGCACGTTCTCCACAGCATAATCATCTCTCATATGTCTATAAGAATCCCTATTGAAGTCAATCGACAAGTGAGCTTTCCCCGGTAAACAACAACATTGTTGTGAGAGATCATCGACTTCCTTCCAAGTCATAACAATTACGCGTTGTCCCATCATCATATGACGATCAACTCAGTACGACTTAATGTCTTCTTTTCTTCATCTCAAAGAAAAGCAATCCATCGTAGCAGCCTCGTCCCCATCACAGAGTCACCATCATGGAATCACCATCGTCGAATGACACATCATTGCACAGAAACATCAAATACCAGACTTAAGCCAAAGACATTGATCGAAGAGCCATCATGTTGAAACTACTGTCAAACGAATTATCATATCCGGCTCCTCGAAATCGCATCGTCGTCGATGTCAAATTGATCAAAATGGTCAATAACAACGATAATCGATATCGACCTCTTCACGGTAATCAATAACGACTAATCGGATAACCTATATAACCAAAATTAGTTGAATACACATTCGAAGAAATTGTCTGCCATTCGTCACGAAATCTAGCCTGTCACCAAGTCCAACTTGTCACCAAGTCCATCCTCCATCTTTAGGTCGACCTTCAAGCTTCAGTGTCATCGTCGAGTCCATCTATGCGCTCTGAAGCTTTTCAAGAATTTATCTCATCCGTTCGAATTTACCATACTTGTGCGCTCAATCAGTACACGCTCACGCTTGCATTCGATCGATAAGCACCAAATCCTTATGAACGATATTTTTCTAATACTAGATCACTTATGAACGACATTTTAATCTAAACTAGGCAAATAATACAACCATGCAATCAATAGTCATACAAATCCCAAACTGGAATACGAACATCCATAATAACCTTAATAAATCAAATAGAACTATCTATAGCAATCAAGGTGAAATATATGTCTAAATAGTTTAAATCTAGTGATATGGTCAAAACAGTGCATAAGCATGTAAATAGGGTTATCAATGGATCACGTTGTGTCAAGTTGATTTATAGGGTCGGGTTCGGGTTGTTTATTAAACGGGTCATTTTTCCCCAACCCTGACCCGACCCATTAACCTGATCCAACCTGACCCGCGTAACAAGTAACAAAAATTAACAGACAACAGATTAAAAAATCACAACAGGCAATAAGTTACAAAATCATTAACATACATCACATTTATAAAGCACGAAATCACCCTATCCAAAAATCATTCTCCATACATAAGAATATATGAGCATACTGCATACATAAAAGACTAACAGTATGGAAGAGATACAGTTGTTATAAGTAAAATATAACTAAAAACATAAAAAAATAAATTAGCAAAATATAATGCTTACAAAAGAATATATGAGCATATTGATTACTACATACATAAAAATTAACATTAATAACATACTTAAAAGACTAATAGTATAAAAGAGATACAACATATAATCGGGTTTGGCGGATTAAAATCGGGTTAGCGGGTCGACCCTAAACCCACCCATTTATAAATGGATCAAATTCGGGTTAACCTGAAAATGACCCGCCAACTAAACGGGTGAGGTTAACCTAATAATTTTCGTGCGGGTTTCGGGTCATGTAGAAAATTAACAGCCCTACGTGTAAACACGTAAATAGCACGCAATTGGGTAAAATTTTCTAATCATGATCAAAACTACTGAAATCACTTTCTAATATTTTTATTTTTATTTACTGGTTCATTTATCCTAAATATTACGTTTTATAGTTAGAAAACAGTTTAAAACGTTAAATCTATACTATACAAACAAACAAGGCCCAGTGAGAGATAATATCACCCATCTTAGCCAATTCAGCCTAGACCAGCTCTAAATGTAGAGCTCGTCAAGATGAGTCCAATGCACGAAACTGCATCCAAATTTTATATCGTATGAGAAATTTATAACACATAAGTTTCACGGATTAAATGAGTGATTAACTAACTTAATTAAATCGTTAATTATCGAATTATCGCTAATCCCTCCTCTTTGTTTTCCAAAATAGCGACATCAGCAAAACCCATAACAACTACATCTTCATGCCCTTACGACCACCACCTGGGTCTCCACCAAGCCGTCGAACCACCCTAGGGTAAAATCCCTGACCATGCTCCTCCTCTTGCCACCCAATGCACTGCCACCCATCACCTGAAATCGCCGAAATCCCTCACCAAGACAGCTATGGACGCGACTAGATCCACATCGCATGAGCCACCTCAGATCAATCGGAGACCGGCTATCAACTCCGCTCACTCGCGCGCACAACTCTCTAGTTGAGGCCATGACTTATCTCGGCCTCGTTTGGCATGAACGATGGTGTTCGTTGGATGAGGTTCGGCCATGAGCTGTAGCAGCCCAAATGAACATTAAAATTGTGGTTTAGGCCAATAGGAATCTAGGGTTATAGAATATTTTATTAATTTAATTCTCAAATGGGTACAAAAACTCACAAACTCCAATCGTCACCTGCCGCCTGCCATTCTGTATGTGAAATGTCTTCTAAAAACAATGGAACTAGTCTCGAGGCTCAAATTGATCGTATATAGAAGATAGTTTTAAGGCTCGAATTACAATGTCAGTTTCTTACAACAATTGACACACATTTAATTTATGCATGATCAAACGGTACATCTGATCGCTACAAAACTTGATAATGTGCATCACTAGAACAATACGGTTCCGATGGTATAAATTTCGTCGTAATCTGAGATAGTTGCTCGAAATGATAATTTTACGTGTATATCGAGATCATTATGATCACCACATGGACCGACTCCAAATATGGCCATCCTTATACTTTTTATTAACATAACAAACCACACAAACTCAAAAAAATTATTCTCAAGTCCCGATTCGATCACCCATAAGAAATCATCTTTCAGAACCATCAATAGAATAATTAACGATTAATATTTAAATATCTAATCGTTAAAATATAGATAGTTACAATCATCGATGATCAGAAAGTACCAGTAGGTAAAGGAGACCATAAGAAGTTCATCCAATATGTGATTTGTTCGACTTGGATGTGACGGATGTGGTCATAAACTAGGCAAGAAGGTGTAGTTTTGGGATTAGTTTGGGTCTGGTTAGAGGTGAAGGGTGGTGTCATTGGCCGTGGTGCTTAGGGCGAGGAGAGAGGAAGGGTAGGCATTCATGTTGATGTTGTTAGATCAGATTCAAATAGCTTGCCTTGGCGGTAATGGAAGCAAGAAGAAAGCAACTGAAAATGGTATTTAACGAGGAGGGTTTCACAAGTAGGAATTTTGAGTGGGAAGATGGTGTTAGCGGATGCTGACATGTCAAAGGGTGACCAGTTCATTCTATTTTTGTATTTTTTTATTTCTATTTGTGTCGATAACTTCTAACTTCTATAACCTATGCATACAAGGTATAATTGACAAATGGTTCATTACATTATATTCGTATCATAATTTCGGACAATATGAAACTAGTTTGGTTGAGACTGAATACTGTTGGAGATTATCACGTCATCGGTTTTTTATTGTTCTTAAATTAGAAGTGAGTGTTTAAACCCACTCATGAAGTACTAATATTTCCAATGCAAAATAAATTAAATTTATGAGATATTATTATTAATTTAACTACTTGCTAGAAAGTTAAATTGACGTCGAAATTGAATATAACTGCTAATTAATACCAATACGTGATAATTGATTTTGATGTGGGAATTTAATATGTTTAGCTATTTGGAAATTTAAATATATGTCTAAACCAAAATTAGAATGGAATGAATTTGAACTGACATTTAACTGAATCGACATTTAAATTATTGTTGAAATTGAATGACTAGTTAAATGACATACACTAAATAACTAGTGACTGCGATGATTTATTGGTTGATTTAGATGTTATTTATCTGTGCATGATTATTTCTTGATACGACGGTTAATTGAGTGTTTATATTTCTAATCATTAATGACCATATATTTATCCCTATTACATCTTGTATATAGTTGAAATTGTATAAATTGTTTTATTTAGGGCTGTTATGGTAATGGTAAATTTACCATTACCATACCAATTCCAAACCAGTGGTAAGAAATATCGAGCTGCATCGATATACCAATTCTATCGGTATGGTGACGGTAAGTTTTACCGTTATTAACGGTAAAATAGCGGTAAAGAAATGCCAATACCAGTGGTAACGATAAATTTACCAGTCATGTTAATTTTGTTTTTTTTCACTATTTTAATGAATTCCGACCTTTGTTCTTTTGAAAATTTATCATATTTTATGCAGATGCTTAAAGATTTATTTAAGGAAGGTAATTCTTTTTGACTTTATTAACTTCAAAGTTTAAGATTAACAAAATTATTATATCATATTGTTGTAAATATCTTGTGATAAGCTAAGTAAATTTTCTATGCCAATTAAAATAAGTTTAAATATTTATATAAACATTAATGGAGTTAGAATTAGTAATTTTTTTTTTTACTTTTTATCATTATCAAAATTTTAATGTTTTAATAGCTTTATGTATTGATAAATTTACCATTATCAGTCAACGGTTTACCAGTTTATCGGTATACCAATAAACATTTTACCAGCAGTAACGGTAGATTATCGTATTCATTTTTGGCTTACCAATAGTATCGGTATGGTAACGGTTTTCTCGTATTGGTAACGGTTACCATTACCATAACAGTCCTAGTTTTATGTATCCCTTGGACGTTGAATACCTGGTCTAAGAAATTAGTCCATGAAATTTGATATGAGTTGAAATGATATATAATCATTTAACTGAAATTTAAATTAAACGATCGCTTGGCTATGGGATAGAAAATTAATTTTTGAACATCAAACTTGGTCAAATGAATCATTTTCAAATTTATAAATTTGAATTTTTGAACAAGTTTGATTAATTAATTTTGAATTGAAGTTTCTAGTTTTAAATCTAAAAATTGAAATTGGAATTTGGTCTGAATTCATTAAAATTAAATTATTCCAAGTATGAAACCTAAAAATATAGATTTTGAGTTTTAAAACCATTTAATCGAATTATGGTTATATTTCGAATTTAAGTTTTAAAACCAGTTCAATGTAAATACCTTATGATTTGGAATTTAGGTTTTGAAACCAATTTAATGTTATATATTAAATTGGAGGTTAAAATTGAAATGTCTAAATTGAAGTTGATATTGAATCAGGAAATTGAATTTTGAATTGGTTATAAATTAAAGCTTCAAATGATTTATAATTTGTTTTAAAATGGAACATAAGATTCGAAACGGTTTTAAGTGAAATTCTGAGAACTTGAAATCAGATTGAAATGTTTTAAATTAAAATAGACTATTCTATTGCAAACTATTACATTGAAAACTGTTTTCAAGTTAGTGCTACATTTAATTCAAACTCTTTCTATTAATTTTTTCCATTTTACAATTTGTTCCAAACTATTTTTTTACAAACTATTTCAAATTAATTTTTAACTTACATTATTTCAATTTAATTAAACTCATATTTTTAGATTCAACTATTTTATGTATGTAAAACTATTTTAACTAAAAATCTATTTCTTAACAAATCTGTTTGAGCCCAAAAATGTTTTGAGTGTAAAGGATTGCATTTGAATAATAAAACTGAAATTTGAATCATATATTGATTTTTGATATGAAAAATTGAAATTGAGACTTGATTATAATATTGAAATGATTTGAAATATGATAATGTGGAATTGAAATTTAAACTTGATATTAAACTTGTTTTGTGATTTGAAAATAGGTCTTATTGAAATATAAAATGATTACGACGATTAACTGTTAAAATGATCAAGACTGGATATCGGCATACTCTATGTCAATTCTAATACCACTTTAACAATCACTTACGTGGAGCATGTTGTAGAATGTAATTGCTAAATTGGCGAACGCTTAATATAATAAAGTATTGCAAAGATGTCGGTATAATACAACAGCATGCAGGCACATGAAAGATGCTGCATGCATATATATACATCTGAATTTATGTTCAAAGCATTGCAAAGCAGAAGATGCGGCGAATGGAACTGGTACGCAACACGCAGTTATTTCTGCAACGGCAGCATTAGCATCGTGACGACGCACACAAGTTCCTTGCCAAAACAATACATGCTTCAAGCGTCATTACGTAACTTCCACTGAAATAATTAACTACCAACTGTGCATGAATTCCATCTCTGTTTGCAGCGTGATGAAGAATAATTATATATTTTAACAACTTGAGAAACTAGGTGCATGATGTTGCATGTTACTTAATGCAGAAGAAAACAGTGACGACACCAACTGAATGCTGTTGTAAGTCGAATAGAGTGGCTGAAGATAAGTTTCGGCTTGTCCTGATCCAACTAAAAAAAAAAAAAAGCATGCAGGACCATATTCGAATGGCGGATTCAATAAAAATACATAACAAATTTGGTGATAGTGCATGAATTTGTTTTGTTGTTTATCCAGCACTTGCCGATCATTGGGCAGGCAAACTGGGTAGTTGGATAAACTTGCTATAAGAATTGATTTCACCGATTATTGCACTACATGGCAAACTTCTTTTTAAAGCTGTATATATATTATTCACCACTCTGTATCTGTGCACTCGTCTCCATACACATGGACGAAGCTATGTTTGGGCAAGCAAGGGACGATGCCCTAGCGAATGAATTGATTGTTTGCCTTAAAAGTTTACCCAAACACAAACATAAACACCTTAGAGTTCTTGTACAGAATTTAATAAAAATTTAAACGAAAAATGAGGAATTAAATAATAAAAAAGCAATTAAAAAGAGAAGACGGTAATTTTAAATGGTTCGATGATGAATGACCAATGTTCACCCCAAACAATACAACATCCTTTTAGTCATTCTGGTTTACATTACATATCTCGGTTTCTCTCGAATTCAGCTATCTCTCTCTTCCTTCACTAACTTATTTTACTGTAAACAAGTGATGAAAATAAAATGGCTAAAGATATGCTTCATATATATATATATATATATATATATATATATTCGTTTTCTCTTTCCTCCTACTACCCTCCTCCCCCTACACTCAATTATTTAAACATAAACGAGTGATCTGAAATGAGGTGCAAATGGGGTACTACTGAAAAGGTGCCTAGAACCCTCCTCCTCTCTCTGTGTGTGTGTGTGTGTGTGTGTGTGTGTGTGTGTGTGTGTGTGTGTGTGTGTGTGTGTGTATATATATATATATATATATATATATCCAAAATTTGAGTTTGTTTCGACATTCATAGAATAATACACTTGATGTTTGAATTCAACGGTTCAAATAAATATCTGTACAGTGAATAATTTAGCTAAGATTTTGAAAATGTTACAAATGTCGGAACGAGTTCAAATTTTGGATATATGATAATATGTATGTGGATTGAACATCTACAACTTTTCATTACATTTAGGGTCGTGTAGCTTACAAATGAGTAGGAGTGTTAATGGGGTGCTACAACAGGTCCGTAAGGGAACACTAGGACACACACACAAGCATTGCATGACACAACACTTATTTGTGTACGTGGGATGTTCAAATTTGATTTGAGATGTAACACCCCACCTCCGCTAGGGTCACTCACAAAGGGAATGCACTAGGTTTGGTGAAGTATTATCAAGGTAAACATGCACAGAAATATTACAAGACAGAACATATATAAAACAACAGAAGTAAAACAAATTTCATTACCTTATAAAATAAGGTCTAAAGCCTTTTACATCAGAATACATCAAAACCTGTCTTGCAATAATAAAGTAGCATAAAACCATTTCATAAATTATTCCCCAAGTAAAACAGTAAAGTAGCCATAGCCAAGGAAAGTCCAAGCCATGCGTGATGACCTTCAAGCAGAAGAAGTCCGAACAAGATAACAATGTTTCCTCCCTGAAAACCTGGGGGGGGGGGAACGGAAGACAAAGAGACGAAACAAAACGGGGTCAGTCATAAAGACTGGTAAGTCCTATCTACTTCCAGTATAAAAACATGTAAAGGTAACATGACATGCATAAACTAAAAGTAAACATAAGGATGACTACAAGATAGGTAAACTAAACCAGGGTAACAGGCTGAACTACTGCAACAAGGTAAACTAAGATATCCTGATAAACTACGGTGTCATGATAAATCAAGGTATCACATCGTCAGGTTTCTATCAAGTATACTATCCCAAGGTATCTATCCTGTATACCATCCCATGGTGTCTATCACGTATACCATCCCAGGGTATTTATCATGTATATTTGTTCTGCACCTCTCGTACTAGTATCCCAACCCGCGTCATGTGTCAACTTTGAATGTCCCTTTCCCAATGTCATATAATGGTCCATGTCAACCTAATATATATATAGCATATGTAGGTTTTCCCAACTCGTATGTTTCTTTCCATGTATAAGTTCAGTCCTTTGCCATAGGCCATACGGGCTTTCCCATGTAAACGTTTTATCCTTGAGGTTATTTTGGACTGCTACCCTTGATCTGGTTATGTTTTCTTACCCTGAACTATCGCGTGTTCACTTAGGATTTATGTCACCTAGGACCACTAGGGATTATACTACTAATGAACTTTTTCGTGTCTCGGTTTGGGTTCAGCCACCCAGGGCCACTAGGGATTATGCCACCCGTCAACCGCGCCCTTTATCCCGCGTATGTATCGTGAATCGTTTTCCATGTCTAGACGCACATGTTCCACAATGTGCCATCCGAGTTCCGTGCCAGGGCAAATCAAGAAATACGGAACTCGGTCGGGAGCTTTAAGTCGTCTGCTGATGCAGATATCAAGGTCTGTTTTTGTACCCGTGGCTATGGTCCCACGTGACCCCTCCCTCAACTACTGAAAGGCAATCCAAGAAAAATCATGTATGAGAACTACATCCCGGCCCCACTATAGCCCCACTTTCCTATGGGCCAACCTCACCCATGACTCGATAGCAAGAACATGGTCTGTTGGGAGTTCTCTGCCTTTCCGTTCGTACACGATTGACTAAAGATGGTAGGTAGTCGGCGACGTGCTATCCAGGGCAAAATCAAGTATCGTAGACTCCACGCTAATCCATCCCAGTCTTTAGGTCGCTCGCATAGCAACCAAGGCATACTCTTGGCTCTTCTATCGCAGACCTTAACCTCTATGAGGCCGGGTTTCATGGACCACCTGCCACCTCACAGAGGGATACCAAGAGTACCCTCACGTCCCCCGAAGCTACCGCTTCGTCACCCAGTTCATTGGAGCCCTTATCCTAGTCGGGTAATTTGCTCCTCCTCATGTGTTTAAGCGATGACCTACCATATCGAGTTACTTATCCATTCATGAACTAGTCCCATGTCCTTGGCTAAGAATTATTACTTAGTTATACTTAACTAAGGTTTACCACTTAGCTTCTTTTCCCCGTTACCCTTGATTAACCACAATTTTCTACCTAGTTCCTCTCACTAGGGTTTTGTCTATTGGGTTAAGTGTTGTTATTCAGGTTCATGACTTAGCTCACCTACGAATCATGTCAAGATTGGCTAAGTATTTAAGTTCAAGGCTTAGCCCTACAAGTTGGTTAAGTATACCAAGAAGCGCATGACTTAACCCTATCAAGTCAAATTGGTTAAGTATTGGTTTGTCTTAACCCTATCAGATTATCGTGTTAGATTGATTAAGCATAAATTATCTAAATCTCATCAGATCATCGAGCCGGATTGGTTAAGTATGGGTTAGCTTAACATCATCCACTAATCATACTACAAGGGTTAAGTATATTCAAAAGGTCTTGTGACCTTACCCTATCAAGTCCACATGTTAGATTGGTTAAGTATAGGTTACTTAACCTCATCAAATCATCATGTATAATTGGTTAATTATAAGTTACTTAACCCCATTAAATTATCATGTTAAGTTGGTTAAGTATTGGTTGCTCAACCTCATTGAATTACCAAGTTTAGATTGGTTAAGTGTTCAACTTAACCCCATCGAATTACCGTGTTTAGATTAGTTAAGATAGGTTACTTAACCCCATCTAATTACCGTGTTTAGATTAGTTAAGTCTAAATTACTTAACCCCATCTAATTACCTAGTCGGATTAGTTAAGTGTAAAATACTTAACCCCATCTAATTACCAAGTCGGATTAGTTAAGCATAAATTACTTAACCCCATCCCCTAATTGTCTTGTATGGTTAAGTGTCATTAAGAAATCAAGCCCGGTCCCACTTAACCTACCCATTCGTGTCATATCGGTTAAGTGTCATTAGTCAAATTTACTTAACCTTATCATGTGGCATTAATTTAATTAATGCACTCTCAACCTCTCACATTAGACCTTGTTGTGGTTACTAGTTAAGCCGGGCGGGTCCGGGTAGTTTTACACCACAACCTAGTCTAACCTTGGGTCTTAAGCGCGACATGACCAACTTTTCACATTGGATCCTATTGTTTGTAGCCACTAGTTAAGCCGGGCGGGTCCGGGTAGATTTATGCTACAAACTCAACCCAACCTCGAGTTGGCCACTTTCATGTTTGGTCTAGTGTCATATTACACTTACAACCCCCGTGTCTAGTTTCAAGTCTCATGTTTACCCCACATGTCATGTCCTCATTTAGGTGTATCATGAGTGTCATATGTTCATGGAATCCCATATCAAATTTTCATGTCATAATCACGCTCGTCTATCCTACCCAAATCGTGTTTCCAACCCAAGTAAAAGCGAGTCAACGTAGTAAGGATACTATGCTACATATTGGCCTCAAAACATGCGCGATGCCAAGAAGGGATTGGCCACAAACATGCATAGTATCATAAAGGAATTTGGCCACAAACATGCATAGTATCATGAGATAATTTGGCCACAAACATGCATGATAACATAAGGGAATTTGGCCACAAACATGCATGATAACATAAGGGGTTTGGGTTCATTTACATACATAAGCCCTAAAGTCAAGTCTTTGCCAATGTCTCACAAGTCAAATGGTTCCCAAAGGTTCATGCTAACATTCCATAGATAAAGATTCAAACTTGCAAGATAAACTAGGCTAAGCATAAAATGAGTGGCATGGTTAAGTCGCTAAAACTTAGCCCAAGGTCATAGATCATAGAAAAGAGGCAAAGTTAGGTTCACATAGGATAACATACTTATGTTTCATCGCATTTTATCCCATGTCACATTAGAACCACCGTTAGAATCTACAAGTAGCTAGAACTTACATAGCGAGGCTTAGGGAAGGATTATGCATCGTCGTGACGAAGAAAGGTGGCTCCTTTGATGAAGAACCGTCATGAAATCGCCGTTGCAACGTTGATCGAGCCTCGATTTGGTGTAGCAAGCTTGCACCTTTCGATTCAGATCCGATTTGCATGCATAGTCTCTTGGAGTTGGAGATGGAGGCCATGATCACTTGGCATTTGGGCAGCACTTCGTGGCATGAGAGAGTTTGAGGGATTTAGGTTAGGGGGTTAGGGTCTTTTTATAGAGTTTAGGAGCATTTTAGGCCATAGGATTAACCCTAGATCGAATGCAAGCCATCCAAAATCGTCACAAGCCTCCAAAACCGAGCCAACATGACAAGCAGGTGCACCAGGTCGGGGTTCTATAGGGGGGGGGGTCGACACAGGGGTCGACACCCATGTCGACCCCCTGGGGAGGGGTCGACACCCATGTCGACATGGGTGTCGACCCTGAGTGTCTGGCGGGAATTTTTCCCGCCTCTCTTTTTGGGCTTAATTTCAAATCTGTTTTCGGATTTGAATTTTCGTGAAACTTCGTTGGGCCATAACTGGGTCATACGGACTCCGATTTACGAAATTTCGCGTATTTTTCCGAGACGAACGCGATGGCGCAACCCGTTTATCCTGATTCAGATTTTATAATTTAATCCTGCCTTGATTCTTGTCTTAACACGTTGTTTAAAATTCGGGTTGTTACATGAGATTTTCCATGTGTAGGCACTATGGTTCAAGAAGGTGACAAAGACTGGGACTGGGGATTCGGGAGTTCCTGAAAACCGAGGGTTGGATTCATGAGCACCTTTATCAAAAGTGCGTAGTTGCAAAATCTAAGCGACCATATGACCACGATAGTAGTCGGCTACACTGGGACAAATCCCGACACCGGATGTCTCCCACCATTAAGCATAGTGTAGGCCAATATAGGAAAGAGGATAAAGACTGCAAGTACGAAGCAGTCGGCGGTGATTGTTCCTCCTTTTGCTCCATCCCTAGAGCCATTGTCTAGGGTCACAAGCAATCAGGGAGGATTCTGAAGAAGTATTTTCCAGAATTTTATTTTGAGGAGATGATTTGGACGACGATATCCTAGTGTACATTGATGTGGAAACATGGACCCGGGTGTACGACGTCTATCATCAATACCGGTCCATGTATCTATACTCCCGAAGACTTTCCGACCTAATTTTTCAAAAGAATGCTGAAATTTAGGGTTTGAAGCTTGAGGCTAAGGCTAATCAAGAGGGCATCAGAGATCGGGATGCCTAAATAGATAAGATAAGATTTTAGATAGTGTCTATTTTCACATGTTCGAGTAACATATTCATGTGCTAACTCTTTGGTGCTGAAAGGGGACTTGAGGAAGTGAAGGCAGCCATGGCCAGGGCTCTTAAAGAGCATAAGGATGTGTTGGCATCAACTGTAGATCGGGAATCCACATTTGAGAAAGATAATAGAGTGGTTTCTAAAAAGAATCCTCGACGGCAGAAGGAAAAAGAGGAAGTGCAGTAGCTTTGACAAAATAATGATGTGGTAATGCAAGAAAATGAGTGGTTAAGGAAGGAGAACGAAGGGTCACAATGCTTGATTAAAGAGAATGAAGAGCTCAAGCAATTACTTGAAGAAAATCGTACTACGCTCGAGCGGGCGAGGAAGGAAAAAGAAGTTGTAGAGGCATTGAATAGTAGGGTTGTTATGGTAATGGTAACCATTACCAATACAAGAAAACTGTTACCATACCGAAACTATTAGTAAGCCAAAAATAATTACTGATAATTTACCGTTACCACGGGTAAAATGCTCATTGGTATACTGATAAACAGGTAAACCGTCGACTGGTAATGGTAAATTTACCAATACATAAAGCTATTAAAACATTAACACATTAAATTTTTGATAATGATAAAAATAAATATTTTTTTACTAATTCTAACTCCATTAATGCTTATATAAATATTTAACCTTATTTTAATTGCCATAGAAAATTTACTTAGCTTATCACAAGATATTTACAACAATATGATATAATAATTTTGTTAATCTTAAACTTTGAAGTTAATAAAGCCAAAAAGAATTACCATCTTAAATAAATCTATAAGCATCTGCATAAAATATGATAAACTTTCAGAAAAACAATGGTCGGAATTCATTAAAATAGCCAAAAAAACAAAATTAATATGAGTGGTAAATTTACCGTTACCACTGGTATTGACATTTCTTTACCGTTAACAATGGTAAAACTTACCGTTACCATACCAATAGAATCGGTATATCGATGCAGCTCGATGTTGCTTACCACTGGTTTGGCAGTGGTATGGTAATGGTAAATTTACCATTACCATAACAGCCCTATTGAATAGGGACGTAACGGGCTAGCCAGAGGGCATCATAGCCGAGTTCGAGGCTTAGTTGGAAGGACTCAGAATTGATGTTAGAGAGGCCCGAGCAGAGGCGGAGAGGGAGTTGGAGACGACAATTTGGGGCTTTTATGTGAATACCCTTCGAGTCCGCGAAATCTCGTGGGTCAAAGACTATGTCTGAATGGTTGCTCTAGCTTAGGAAAGACCGGAGGAGTACGAGGCTGATGTCCAGGAAGTGGAGAAGGTGGATGAGGAAGTGCAAATGGCCCAGTACTTGACAAATGAGGAGCGCATGTGTTGGTGGAAGGTAGAGCTATGCTTAGAGAAGGCACCAAGGCGGAATGACTTGCTGTTGTAAAAGGGAAGACGATTGTTATACATAGAGCATTGTGGTTTCTCACAAGGTTGAAGTTGATGCTCCTAAATAGCATCAAGTCATTCCTTCTAGTTTCGTCGGTGGTCCGTCTGTGCCAACCCTTGTTGTTACGGAGTATGATCCCAACCAACAGGGGTTGGGACATGGGAGTTCGCTTTCTCCAACCGAAAGCACTGTGCCAATAAAGGCCACACAATCACTGTTGCAAGGTATATCCAATTTCTCACTGATGCTCGGAAAGATGATAACATGAAGTAGAAACAGACTAAGTCATCTTCCTCTTCGACGCGTAGGCTCCCATTGAATGGGGATGACAGTTTTCTATGAAACAACTATGGCTATCGGGCCGGGGTTGGATGTTGAGGCCTATAATAAGCAGATGAGAGAGGAGTTCGGTCACCTAAAGATGTTCTTGGATTTTATGATGGTTGAGATAGGAATAGATGACTTTGAAAAACTTTTTTACGAGCAAAAGGGAAGGTAGGAGGAGGACCCTCAAGTGACTGGGCAGGAAGAAACAGGCGGGTCGTCAATGCATGAACTAGTCGAGCATCAACGGGCCTAATTGTTGGTGAAGTCTGAAGAGCTTGAGGCGAAGAGGAAGGCAGATGAGGAGGCAAGACTCAAAGCTTAGGGGGGCGAGGGTGAAAGCCGAGGAAGAGGCTCTGGCCAAAGTTGAGGAAGAGGCCGGAAGAAAGTCGAGGACGAAGCGGCCCGCGATAAAGCAGAGGAGGAGCTCAAGAGGTTGAATGCCAAGGAAGAGGCGAGGCGGAAGGCTTGACAAGATTCTTAGAAAAAGGCCGAGAAAGGGGGAAAGAAAAGAACTAAGAAAGAGGCCAGGAAAGCGAAGATGGAAGCGAAAAAAGCTCAGACCTCTGGGGACATAGTTGAAGCTACTCCACCTCTATTGAATGTAGTCCTCCCTGGAATAACAGAGATTTCCGATGAGGAAGTGCTGGAACTCCCACCGCCCTTCGGTAGGGGCTTTGATTAGTATCTCACCCCAAACCAACTCTGCCAAAAGGACGTGGAGGGAGTGAGGAGAGGAAGAAAAGTAAGAAAGACAAAGACCAGCCACCCAAGACCTAATCCGAGAAAAAGAAGAAGGGTGGCCCGTCTAAGTAATTTTTGTAAATAGCTTTTGTTTTTTATAGGCCGATAGGATATGCGAGTACGACCCTCACTTTTGGAGGCACGATGTGGTTTTGATGTACATCGTGTCATTAGAAGATGGTTGTATTTTTTGACATACGAATAAACAGTTACTTAACTTATTTTATGCAACGTATTTTCCTTAAGTGTTCAAGTATTCTTTACATTTTACAGCACCGTACTTACATAAATTAATTTGTCGTTACACTTAGATTTAAGTTGTTCGAGACCACGGAGTATCCAGGATTGGTAATAGGGTAGAGGAGTTTGGAGACTTGAGAATTTGAATTTGAATTGGGAAACATGAAAATCTCTTGTAAGTACGTGGGGATACGAATTTTAATTTCACATCCCAAAGACTTAACCCAATTTTCCTGTTTTCCAGGGAGTTCAAAGTTGAGTTGTTTTCTTCAATTCCAAACTCGAGCTAGCTAGCTTAAATCATCACGCGATGTCAAGAGATTTGATCGGGATTGAAATTGAATGTATCACAATCGATTGGGAGTTCGAACTTGTCGCGCTAGTATGACCCTACCTTGTCTCTTAACCCAATTATTATGTAATAGGGATTCGATCCAAGTATTGCGACTATGGTCGGCGATGAAGTTTAGTTATAAAACTAAATATTATCACCACATTCCAAAATGTTTGTTTACAGGGAGTCTTGGCCATGAGGGACACCATAAGTGGCTTCCTTGATACCCAAACCATGATTTTGGATCATCTCCTCTGCACAGCTAGTTTGCTCCCGAAAGATCGCTCCATGGGTCGTGGTGGGGATGATGATAGTGAGGATGCGGGAATCGGTGGAGGGTATGTGTCTTAGTCTCGCTTCCTGTTGTGCACTCGATTATGCTTCTCGGCATGCCCCCATCTGATTGGGAAGCGGTCAAGCTCAAAGGGAGGAGAAGGTCACGACGACAACGACGAGGAGGTATTCGTTGGAGAAGAGGTTTTTCCTTTCACTCTCATTTTGTCTTCGATGAAGGATAGTGGTCGGGAGATGTTTCCCAACCTATTTCTCTGACGATGATCTATGTGTGCATTGCGTCAATGAGAAGGATTGTGGGAACGAGTGAAGGGTATGTGCCCCTCCGGGACTGCTTTCGGATGTGCCCCCGGTTGTGCTTCCCAACGTTCCCCCAGCTGACTGGGAAGTATTTGGAACTTAGGAGGAGGAAAAGATCCATGGCAATAGTGCTGAGGAGGCATTCGCTAGAGAAAAGAGTTCGCTTTTCACTCCTGCTTCATCTTGGACAAGGGAGTGGTTTACAAGTTCGGTTCCTCTGGAAACAACCTCAGATATCACTGCGTCAATGGAAGTGATAACGCTAAGTATTTGAGTATTTTTACATTTTCCAATTATTGAACTCATGTAATGTAACTCTTTGTTACATTTAGATCCAAGTTTTCCCTAAGTCCAAACACTAAGGGACAAAGTTGGACACTTAAGTTAATAAGCCTCCTGAGTTGTTTATACTCGGCCTCATCTTCGGTTCGACACTCGAGTTGACTTGAGGAGGGCAAACCACTCCACATGGTTTGAGTCTTAGTAAAGGTTCAAAGCGGTATGCTTGTGTATGCAAGTCAATTGTTTCACAACTTGATATACTGTGCATAGATTGTGCAAGGACTACACTTCAGTCGGCCATGTTTACAATTAACATGTTAAAGTAAGGTTGAAATCAAACTATTCTTTTGAAATAAACAACAAGTTCTACATGAGAAGTAACTCGAGCAAGATGAGATGCATGGTGTGGTGTTGCTACCTAAGCCTCTTATTTCTGCTATAAGCTTGCTAAATCTATAGGGGAGATCCAGGAGGGTCTAGTTGTGAGCCAAGGTCTTGGTTGGTTGAATTTTTTTGTGAGCATTGGATGTCTCAGGAATTTCATTTAAGGGATCCTGTCTGTATTGTTCAGCTTTCCCTTGCGGACGAGCTTTTTGATGTCGTCCTTCAAGTGGCGGCATTCATTTGTGTCATGGTCATGGACTTTATGGAACCAGTAGTTTTTCTAGGCTCGCTATCCATGTCCAACTAACCACCTGGCTTTGGCCTCTTGTACTATAGAACATTGTAGGTTTCGAGGTAGATGTTCTCAAGGGAGTTATTAAGCGGAGCGGAGTTGTTGAAAGATGGAAGTCTGAGCTACTTCCTCTTCTTGTTGCTACTACTTGCATTGTTTTCTCCTCGAGTAGGTTTGTGTGGGACATTGGGACTAGAGTATTAGAACTCTGAGCTTCATCTCGAAGTAATTTGTCATAGCGAGGAACTTGATTCTCAGGCGCTTCTTCTTGACGTAGGAAATGGTTGGCTTTCTAGTATAAAATGTATAAAGTCTCGGGTTTCTTTCAATCAATCTATGCTCCGAATTCAGAATCAGGAAGTACGCCCTTGAAAAGTAGGGCTACAGTAGTATAGGGCTCAGGATCTTTTATCTCTGCCAACACATTGTTAAATCTTTCAAGGCAGCTATTTAGAGTTTCCCCGGTGTCTTGGTAGATATGCATCCAAAATTGTTTGATCAAATCCCTAGCGATTCGATCGAAGGTTAAGATGGTTCTCGGTAGGAGTGAGAGAACCATAATAGAGGTATGCCGTTTAGAAAGATAAGTAAGCACTTACACTTCATAGCGTTTGTGGCATGAGCATGGTCCATGTACGATTCATAATGGTTATTGAAATCTCAAGGGTTTGATTTCCTCGAGTTATCCTCAATCTACAACAAGTTGAAGTGTTTTAGGTCATTCAGCATTGAGCACATCGTTAATGAAGGGGTTATGTCTCATACAGGATTCCCAATCGTAGGTGATGTGGCCCCGGGATTCTTTCATGATGCCGCATACCAGGTTGGGGAGAACAGAAATTCAGATCTCCGTTGGATTCCAACGGTCATGATCCAACTGGGAGTGCGTAGCCTTGGATGCCTTATCGGATGATTGTCATCTTCATGTAGAGAATCTTCGGTCTCAATTCTTTGATTTTGCATAGGTTGGTAGGTGGGGAACTCAGGCCTAATTTGTTACTTGAGGCGTAGGCGCTAAGTTCGAGATTATGGCTGGTCAATCCTGCTTCGTGAGTGGTCGACAACCAGTCCCTAGGTCGGGAATAGGCTCAAACCGGGAACGGTCGGGATGGCGTGTTCCCTCTCTGATGGTGATTCCGGCACCATCACGGTTGATTTCTAATGTTCGCTTCGGTAATGGTGGAGAAGAACGGGAATGGAGCTCGACAAGACATAATTTGAAGGAGGTTGAGCACTCCTATCTACCTGAAGGAGAATAATGTCTCATTGAGCATAATCTTGAAGTCGTTGCCGTCAACTCAAAGTTTTGCTTGATTTTCTTGCCGAGGCTTATTTGTTTTTCTCTCAATTTTTCATGGCTTCAACAAATTGAGCTTAGGTAACGAAAGCCTTAAGGTTGAAGGAAATAGCAAAATCCAAATTGGTCGGAGCTTTAATGAGTTAATGCCGAGGAGAGTTTTCCGATTGAGGAGCAATAGTAAAAGGTCCAACTATAATAGTCTTTCGTTTGGTCACCATTATCGGTAAACTTGGTAGGTAAGTCTAATAAGATCTAAGTAGCACTCCAAGTCTTGGTAGATGAACGATAGGCAAAATCAAATCTTTTTTCTCAATGAAAGCAATAGAATGTTGATATCCAAAAGTTGAAAACAATACCCAACGAGTTCCAAGACAATGAAACTAAATGCCCAGTATGGAAATTTTTACAGGAAAGTAAATTAGCACAATGTTTATAATGGTTTGGTCCATGAAAACCTACATCCACTTTGAAGATTTTGCTCTTTATTCACTTCAATGTCAAAATTATAATGGCGGGAACAATATTTCTAAATGAGTACAATGATAATGGTGGAAGTACGTTCAACTAGGTCCAAAATGGAGCTCATATTTTTCTTCTCGAAATGCCAAGGCAACCCAAAAAGTCCAAGTGTCTGAAAAGAAGTAGATTTCTTCTTCCTAGAGTGATGGAGCAAGCTTGAGAATTAAATAAGCAACATCTTCTTCCCAAAGTGTCAAAAGGGAAAAAAAATCCAACCCTCTTCTCGTAACAGAATGGTAGGTACTTATAGAAGGTAGGAGCAGGTAAGAGGGGAGGCTAATGGGCACATGCCCACCGTTTTTCGTATCCTCGGATCGAGGACGATCCCGGGATCGGGGCCAATCCCGAGATCAGTACCGATCCGTGTATACTTAGTTTTTTCTGCTCTACTTCGAAGCTTTTGAATCCTCCTAATTAGCTAATTTCGTATCCCATGGTACAAAACTGTTTGTACCGATCCAGATGAACTTGTGGTATTTTGAATGGTTTCACCTCGAGGATACAAAATATGGGGGACGGAAAGTAGGAAACAAAAACTCCTGGGTCAACCGGGATACGAAGTTGTGAAGGGTGATCTTGGGATACAACTCTAACAATTTCAATTCCGAAGCTGCATCGATCCTGCTGCACTGGTATTTCCAGGATTAATTAGGGATTCGAGTTGGTGTATGCCGATCTTGGGAGTGATTCTGGGGATACAAATTATGGAATGGTGGAGCGGGATACAAAGTCGGGAGAAATTGTTAAGGATACAAGATTTTGAGGACTCCAGGATACGAAATTTTGGGGGATTCCAGGATATGAAGTTTTATCTATCGATCCTCGTGTACTTAGTCATTTTTGAGCAGTTTCAATGCGCCATGCCGACTATACCTGTATAGCTTCATCTGGGCTTGATTTCCAGATGTTTTGGTGACTCCTATGGACATTTTGACCATGCAATGGGTCGAGTCACATAGGTCTAAACTACTTCTAGTATTCAGGCCAAAAGTGCGAATAACAACCACCTAATACACTAAGCATAATAAAAAAATGTCAATGACAATTGATAGCCTATAAGTTAAGCGTTTTGTATTAGAGGAGGGACATTTTATTGATTCCTCCTGCATTGGTGCGAAAAATTGGAATATAATAAAAAAAATCAAAATTGAATCAAAACAGACCTAGTTAATTTTGATTAATTCAATCGGTATCGATTTAACTGAATTACAAGGGGTTTTTATACTAAATCATGATTCCTCCGTAAGAAATGATAAATTTTTATTATAAGAGATTTTATTATGTATTTTTTATGTTTATAATTGTTAACGTGGGTAATAGGTTATTTGTGTGTGCCAACCCCCAATTGTAAATTTAGTCGTAAACTTACAATCCAAACATCCAGAGTATGAAAAATTTAAGGGGAACACATAGTTTTTATAGTGGTTCAGCACTAACGCCTACGTCCACTTCATAGTAATCATTCATCATAATATTGTCGATTACAAAGTTTGTACAAGTTCGAACAATTTATGTGTATAAATTTGTATAATAGAACAACAAATGACTTATTAATTCTAAACTTTGACCAAAATGCTCTTCTTCTTCTTCGCTGAGTCAAAGTGTGTGTCAATGTCCAAGAAATAGCTCCAATATCCAAAAGTATGAATATATGTCCAAAAGCAAGCCAAAATCCCAACTGAATGTCCAAAAGTTGTAGGTAAACGTTTATGTAACGTTCACAAGTCCATGAACATGTCCGAAGTCATGAAGATGATGATGGCAACCATTAATAGTTATTGAGAGCTCTAATCATGTATGCCAAAGCCCAGGGAAAGTGCAAATTAGCCAACTGAAATGACCCCTTTTATTAACTTAATTTATAATTAAGTATTTATGTATGTATAATTTTTTTTACTCTTGGGTCACTTTCTCATCAAAACTGAATTTCCATAAATTTCCCAAGATCATAGGACCAATATAAATATATTAGTACGCACAAATCTTCCTATTGTTTATATATATGAAGATATATAAACTCATTTTTCTATGCAGGTTAGCAAAATTTAATTACAAGAAAATAGAATAAAACTTAATATATAAAATCTTGTATAAAAACATGACTAACATTGCAAAATCTTATACTAGTTCAATAAAGAAGTTTAATCTAATTTATTTAGGAATTTATAAGCCACATCGTGTAATGATATTTGGCAAAGCAAGCATCCACACATTTGCAATCATAGTAATATGACTATCCACTTAAAAAGTGGAGATATATGAATGCACATATTGGACTGGCAACCAGTTTTCTTTGACACTTTAAATCATTTAAAAGAGAATTGATGTATCCTGAACTTCAGATGTATAAACTCCAAATTGATATGGGTAATTGCTGGAAATAAAATTATAAAGATTTCACCCAGAGAGGCTAGAATGGTTAGATAAAAGGTGCATGTGCACATAAGGTTTTATATGCAATGTTCACCTTGTTTCAATTAGTATTCTGAGTGCTTCAACTTTCTTATACATCTAAGTATATTAAATTCTTAGTTTAAAACAGCAGGTAAAACACTTAAAATTGATTTAAGTGCAAACAAGTGATTATAGAGGAGATCACCACCATTTACTTCCTCAAAATAGGATAATCTTCTCACCATTCAGTGCCTCTTTGATATGTACAACGTCACTATAAATCTAAGTAATTCAGGTGCAGCCACTTTGAAGACTAATACAAACTTATAGATACATAATAAGAGTTAAACATTCAGGAATCCACTAATCTTAGTCTTCAAATTACATACTTAAACTTAAAACAGAAAACACTTACACGACTTCGTAATTAACTTCAAAATGCTCCTTAATATGGCACCCTAAGCAACTTTAACAAGAAGCTAAGCAACCTTTCACCTGAAAACAATCATTGAGCTACCCTATCATATTGAGGCACCCCAAAAGATTGCAAATACAACTAGACAGGGTCAGACATAAAGGCCTGGTATCAGTAAATACATGTAAACTCACTGAGCCTATTTGTAAATCATTTAGAACAGATGTGCACACTTTACTTGATCATATATTTAAAACCAGTCAATTACTAATTGTGATACAGGAGTTTTCAGGTATATGAATTCATTTAAATCTACTTTTTATTTCAAAGATAATCATCATTACTGGATTTAACATTCATCTATATCAACCAATCCATCCAATTCATACAGTCCCTAACCCCCTCCTAAATGGCATGTTCACTGACTTATTTCATTTAAGTCCATAACACCACCTAAGTCATTAACAACTTTAGTTTGGTATCTTCATCATACATTGAACATATGGTGGCACACTGTCTGGGTCCTTCAATTCTGTTATCCTAGCACACAAAGTCCTATTGGACCCATTCTTTATTTATTTGTTAGATTTATTCCCAATGTTCTAACTAACATTTTCCTTCTTCTAGCCATTACTCCAGGATGCAATATATATATATATATATATTACAGAATAATCCACAAAATCATCATTAATAACATATTCAGACAATAATCATTCAACCATATAACATAAGACCATGGTATGATGACTGGATATGAAACTTAAAACTGTTAAGTAATATATGGTAATATGAACATAAGTATAACTGGTGTTGATCAATAACATATGATTGATCACACATTCTATTTTTTTTCTATCTGTCATTATTATTATTTGTTGTACTGCTAGGATTTAGGGTCAATTTAGAGTTATCCCCTTAACCCTTATGTTTTTCCTTTCTAATTATTTGTCAATCTTATATGTCTTACTGGTTAAGAAAATCAACTTTATGAATCAGCAGATCAACACATGAATCATCATTGCACCACCGATTCTTATACATAAGAGCTTGAATCTACTTATCCATGCTGCTCAATTATGTATTTTCCAATCCCTTTCACACAGCAAGGAGAAATATAATCATGTAAGATTTCAAAAGCTTTCTAGCTCATCAATATTAACACATTTAAAGAATAAAACTATGTATAGATTCACACATTCAAACAATAAGTAATATATCAGTTTAACATAAATAGTGGATGCCTATTATAGGACTAAATGCCTATAAAATGCATTATACCCACCAAAACTCTTTCCTCTCCCAATCTTATATTTTCCAGGTTGCTCTTCTAATGTTTCTACTATTCCATTTATATACTACCTTCAGAAAAATATTATATTTTTAACCTTTTTACCAAATGATTTACTACCCAGTTTTATAGCCTAGCTCTAGGGTGTTAGACCTACCGAATACCCATCATATCCCTAATGTATTGTTATTGTGTCATTTAAAATTTCTGACATTTTCCCCTAGTCCATATTAACAGAATTGATCCTTTCTTTTTGTCTTTATTATCATGGTCCTGCCTCTTTACTTTTTATGTTAATTTGTTAAAATGCAAATAGTGTGACTCAAGCTTGCTATTTATATCTATATAACATATAAGACTATCAATTTTTTAAAATGTACCCATTCAAATGCAACATAGGTCCAAAACTGTTTTTATCTACCTAAAATATTTAATTGTTCATTTATGTTTAGCAATATTTTTACTAAATTTTTCCTTATCCTAACTAATAAAACATAAAGAATGCAAGTAACAATTTATACTTATACACATGCATTAATACCTTTCATGTTAACACCCATACATGCAAACATATAACTTCATTATTATTTATATGTTAGTATTGCCAAACTAGGGTTTCCAATTTGGGGATACTACATACATTCCCCCTTTTAGAAATTATGTCCCATAATTTATAACACCTTAACCAGGCATTTATAAATTAATCATCAATCAGTTACCCACTGATTCATACTTTCCCAAGTTATCTACCAAACTTGTATTTATATATAAACAAAGTTTATAATTTTTGTTCCATTCAAATCTCCAAGGCAGATAAAATTTTCTTTAAAAGAGAATAATTATACTTACCCAAACAAATTTAGAATCCTAGCTATCAAGCATTAATCTAAACCAAATCAGGGTATTTAGCTTTCATATTATCTTCTACCTCCCATGTATAATCATTTGCATCCAAACTCCATTGGACTTTTACCAATTTTATTGCTTTATTTCTTAATTTCTTTTCTTCTCTTGCTGTTATACCAACCGGTTTTATTTCATAAACCATGTCTGATCTAATTATCACCTCGGTAGGAGAATACAGAATAGTATTTTTATCATATGCCCATCTTTTTAATTGTGATACATGGAATACATTATGTATCCCTTTGAATTCATCTGACAATTTTAACTTATAAGCAACAACACTTATTCTCTCCAAGATCTCATATGGCCCTACATACCTGGGACATAGCTTTCCTTCCTTTCCAAATCTCAATGCATTCCTCATTGGAGAAACCTTCACAAATACATGATCACCTATCACATGAAAAGTCGATGTGTACGACTTAAAGGATCTATATGGATATAGCGGAAATGTATGTGATATGCTAACTAATTAATATGCAATAGTTACGCAGGTAAAACCTAAGTTATTGAGATATATCACAAACAAAGTAAATGCAATAAATAAAGTAAAGTGACACCAGGAATTTTAATATTGGTTCGGACTTCCTGCCCTACGTCCAGTCCCGAAGCTCCTCTTCGAAATTCACTAACAACGCCCATTCCTAACCCGGAGAAATAGGTAAGTACACCCGAGCCCCAACAGGGAAGCCACTCGCCTGAGCAACTACACAAGTCTTCACAATTACAAGTATTTGACTTCTGATTTGTGTTCTTGAATCAACACGGATAGCCAACAATTTAAGTACAACCTTCCTATAATTTTATCCTCGAGTATAAGAGTTGAATGCGTAGATTTAAGAAAGAAAATTTCTTGTTGAATCAAATGATATTAAATCAATTCAAGGATTCAACAAGTATTTGAATTGGAGAGATTTTATTTGCAAAGAATGTAAATAGAGAGAATTGAATGATGACCAGTAAAATCGATAAAATTCAATGATTGTAAAACATAATTGAAGTTGTATATATAATAATATACGAGTACCATTCCTTCATGAAGAGTTTCTATAGAAAGTTATGTCCATTTCCTTTGATTAATGAAGAGGAATCTCTTCATGAAAGATGGTGACTCTTCATAAAATAGTTTCTGGATCGAATCAGTCGACTGGTTAAAAATCATCAGTTGACTGGTTGAAATATATCGTATATATAAAATCTTTGAAAAACTAGTCGTTATATAGAAACAGGCTGACCAGTCGACTGGTCCTTTTCCTACCAGTCGACTGGTAGGCCAGTTTTTGTATATATCTGGCTTTTAAAGGCTTATATATATAGTATGTATATATATATTTACTTTGTTTTGCACATTCGTGTATACTTGAGCATAGATTTTAACAAAATTCTAACATGACTCGATATATATATACATATATATATATGTATGTATGTATGTATGTATGTATGTATAACCTTATTTCTATGATGTGATTCCCATTGCAACTTCATTCGTTGGCATCGATTAAAATCTTGTTATCAACATTCTCCCCCTTTGGATTGATGACAACAGTTTGGATTTTCTCCCCCTGAATGTTTAGCTCCCCCTGAATTTTTGCAATAATTCGTTAGTTCATAATTTTATAACCTTACCATTTGAATCCTGCATTAACAAATGTTACCACAAATTTTCCAATAGTATGAAAACATAAGAGTATAATAGCGTGGGAACATAAGAATGGTATAAATATGAGAAATATTTCTCCCTCTTTGTCATCGATTAAAAAGAAATTCAGACATCATAAGCCCAAAATAATCAAATAATATTTTAGAGATCTTTGAAAGATACAATTCCTAACTCTTGTCGAAGACTAATGAAAGAATTCTCTAAAAGGGGATTAGTAAAGATATCAGCAATTTGATTTTCTGAGTTAACAAATTCTAAATTAATTGTTTGTTTTTCAATATTATCTTTCAAGAAGTGATATCCGATATCAATTTGTTTAGTTCTGGAATGGTTTACCGGATTCTTAGATAAATTTATTGCTCTTGTATTATCACAATAAATCATGGAATTTGATAAATTTACATTAAAATCTTTTAATGTTTGCTGCATATATATAACCTGAGCATAAGCAAGTGCAGCAGAGATGTATTCAACTTTGCATGTTGATAATGAAACACAATTTTGTTTCTTGCTGAACCGTGATATAATAGATTTACCGATAAAATGACATGTTCCACTTGTACTCTTACGATTTGTCTGCGATCCTCCAAAATCAGCATCACTATATGAAACTAATTCATGGGAACATTCTTTTGGATAGAAGAGTCCAAAATCTTTAGTACTACTAAGATATTGTAATATTCGTTTAACCGCTCTCAAATGTGATTCTTTTGGATTAGCTTGAAAACAAGCACATAAGCAAACACTCCTTATAATATCTGGTCTACTTGTAGTTAAACACAAAAGTGAACCTATCATTCTTCGATATAGCTTTTGATCGATACTTTTACCATTTCATCTTTATCTAAATGTGTCGTCGTACTCATTGGTGTAGGTTTACTTGATATGTTTTCATTCCAAAACGTTTTATTAAATTAGCACAATATTTTTCTTGATTGATGAAAATTCCATCAGATAATTACTTAATTTGCAAACCCAGAAAGTAAGATAGTTCTCCCATGTGTGACATTTCAAATTCATTGGTCACTATTTTTTAAAATTTTGACATAATTGATCATTTGTTAATCCAAAAATAATGTCGTCTACATATATCTAAACTATTAGAATATCTTTATTGTCTTTCTTGATAAATAGTGTTTGATCAACCTTTCCAATTTGAAATTCTGAATCTAACAGGTAAGTTTTTAGATGCTCATACCAAGCACGAGGTGCTTGTTTCAAGCCACATAAAGATTTTTTAATTTATAAACATGATCATGATATTTTTCATGAGCAAATAATGGAGGTTATTCAACATATACTCGTTCTTTAATATGTCCATTCAATAAAGCGCATTTAACATCCATCTGATACAGTTTGAAGTTTTAATGACAGGTGTATGCTAATAATATTCGAAATGCTTCTAGTCGTGCGACTGAAGCAAAGGTTTCTTCATAATCTATGCCTTCTTCTTGATTGTAAGCTTGTGCAACAAATCTAGCTTTATTTCTAGTGATATTTCCCAATTCATCTGATTTATTTTTGTAAACCCATTTTGTTTCAGTAACAGTTTGATCAGTCGATCTTGGAACTAGTTCCTAGACTTCATTACGTTCAAACTGGTTTAATTCTTCTTGCATGGCAATTATCCAATTTCCATCTGTAGATGCTTCTTTAGGATTTTTGAGTTAGATATTTGGCAAGAAAGCTACATTACTTACCAAATTTAGTTGTCTTCTTGTCCTTATGTTTGAAGTTATTTCTCCAATAATATTTTGAGTTGGGTGGTCTCGTAATATCCTTGATGGTGATCGAACTTCATTAATAGGAATATTTTATTTATTTTGAGTTTCAGTAGCATTATTTTCTATGTTATTATGAACAATGTTTTCATCTTCTATATATATATTAAAATTATCGTTATATGAAGAATTATTTGTTGTAATATCTGTATTTAAGGAATTTTGAATAAAATTTTCGTCAAATGAAATATGAAGTGATTCTCCTATTTTATTGGTTCTTTTATTGAAAATACGATAAGCGTTGCTCCGTTCAGAATATCCTAAGAATATTCCTTCATCAGATTTTTAATCAAAATTTCCAATCTGGTCTTTTGTATTTAAAATGAAGCATTTTGAACGAAAAACTTTAAAATAATATATATTTGGTTTTCTACCAGCAAAAAGTTGGTACGGAGTATTTTTAGTGAGAGGTCGAATGGAAACACGATTCAAAACATAACAAGCTATTGCGACTACTTCAGCCCAAAAATGTTTTGGTAGTGTACTTCCATTTAATAATGTTCTCACACATTCTTGTAAAGTTCTATTCTTACGTTCTACAACTCCATTTTGTCAAGGAGTTCTAGGAAAAGAGAAATTGTGAAAAAATCCTTTCTTTTGACAAAACAAATCAAAAAAACATTTTCAAATTCTCCTCCATGATCACTTCGTATGTTCTTTATTTTTAAATCAGTTAAATTTTGAATTTGTTTGACGAAATTCTTAAAAATATCAAAAGTATTGCTTTTATTCTTTGAAAACATAGTCCAAGTGTATCTTGAAAAATCATTAACAATTACAGACACATATCTACTATGATTTATGGACTGAACTTAAGTTGGTCCAAATAAATCCATGTGTAGTAACTCAAGTGGTTGTAAGGTTCATATGACCTTTTTAGATTTAAAAAAGGATTTGGTTAACTTTTCGAGTTGATAAGCATCTCATAAATTTTGAGTTTTGAATTTTATTTTAGGTCCTTACTAGATCATTTTTAGATAATTTGTTTATTGTTTTTAAGTTAATATTGCAAAATCGTTTGTGCCATAATCATGGATCATTATCTTTGGCTAGTAAACACGTGTTTGGATTATTATTAACTGTCATATTTAAAATATAAATATTTTTGCCTTGATTTCCATAAAAAATAAGATTTTGATTTGAATCAAATATTCTACATTTATTTTCAGAAAATGATATTTTAAAACCTTTATCACACAGTTGACTTATACTTAATAAATTGTGTTTTAAGTTCTTAACTAATAAAACATCCGAAATAAGAGGTGAATTAGATATACCATAATTGCTCACATTGCCTTTGCCGATAATGTATCCTTTGGAATTATCTCCAAATGTGACAGTTCCTCCTTTTGAGTAAATGATATTTAATAGCATTTCCTTGTCTCCTGTCATATGTTTTGAGCAACCACTGTTTAGTATCCATTTTCCTCTGTTTTTGTTGAGTGGGACCTGCAAAAAATAACTAAAAAGATTTCATTAGTACCCACTTCCTCTGTTAGGGTCCTAAGGGTTAAATCTTAGGAAGCCAAATCCAAGAGGGCTTAGGTTCCTTTTTGAAAAAATAATTACTATTATAATGAACAGAATCTAATTTTTTTAATATATTTATTCCTAATAAGGATATTATTTGTCTTTGGAATCCATATACTAATATTATCCGAATATTTTTTCTTAGTAGAAATAAGTAATTTACTACCAGAATTTTTCGATTCAATATTAGAATTTTTTGAACTGGATTTCCTTTTTTAATTAATTTCTTTATTATATCCAAGTCCTTTTTTACTAAAATCTGGTTGTGTATTTTCTAATATTCTAGATAAATTTTCTCTACCCTTGTTAAAAATATTTATATTTTTAGAAATGCTTTCTAACTTAGTTTTTAAACTTGAGTTTTCTAACTCTATATTTTTTATTTTACTGTTTAAATCATGATTTTTAGATGCTAATAAATCATTTTTATTCTTTTGAGTCTCAATTTCCTGACTCAACATAGAAATTTTAGAATTTGCAATTGAAAGAGAGTCTTGTAATTTTCTAATTTCTTCTTCTAAGATTTCTTTCTCATCTTTCAAAAGGTCTATCTCAAATTCGGCTTTATTTTTATCTTTGTTAGCCTATTTAAAATTTCTCTTAAACATTTTCCTAGATTCTAAGATTTTAGTATTAATTTCTACTAATTCATCAAATGTAAAATCACTTACATCATTATCCTTAGCCATGAAGCACACGTTTGCTTTCTCACTATCACTATCACTTTTAGAAGATGAATACGAGTTGTCCCAAGTGATTGAAAAAGCTCGTATTTTTTATTTTTTATTTTTGTGATTTCTCTTTAGCTCTAGACAATTCTTTTGATAGTGTCCGGTCTTGTGACAGTGGAAGCATTCTGCTAGAGAAGGATCGGGTTCTTTTAATGAATTCTTCTTTATATTTGTGCTTTGAATTTTCCTATATTTTAGAAATTTTCTACAACTGTTAACAACAAATGCAATATCTTCTTCATCTGAATCGGAATCTTCTTTTTCTGCATGGAAAACTAAAATTTTCTTATCTTGTACCTGTGCTTTCTTTGCCTGCAAATTCACTTCATAAGACATTAGATTACCGATCAACTCTTCCGGTTTAATGGCAGAGAGATCATTAGCTTCTTCGATTGCTGATACTTTTCTCTCTCATTCATTCGTTATAGAATTCAAATTTTTTGATACTATGTCAAAGTCAGAATACTTTTCTCCTAATCCTAGCAAAGAGTGATAAATGTTTTGAAAACGTGAATATGTATCATTTATAGATTCATTTTCATTAATCTTGAAACTTTGAAACTGATTCTTGAGCATAGATATTTTAATTTGTTTAACTTTATTAGTACCTTCATAAGTAATCTTAAGTGTTCTCTAGATTTCATATGCAGTGTTGCACATACAAATCCGATTGAACTCATTTCTATCTAAAGCATGATGCAGCATGTTCATAGCCTTAGCATTGGCACTAACCTCTACTTTTTCTGATGCAGACCATTCTGTAAGTAGTGTAATAGGTTGTGTGTAATCTTTTTGTGTGATATTCCATGCATAAAAGCTATTTGCTTGCATATAAATCTCACTCTAGTAGCCCAATAACTATAGTTCATACCATTAAAGAAGGGTGATCTAGCAGTTGATTGGCCTTCAGTGTATCCGGTGTTATTGCTAGTACTAGTATTATTATCCATATTAACTAAATATCAAATAACGATTTTACGGTTATGTGATGACCTTGCTCTAATACCAAATGAATAGTCGATGTGTACGACTTAAAGGATCTATATGGATATAGTAGAAATGTATGTGATATACTAACTAATTAATATGCAATAGTTACGTAGAAAAAACCTAAGTTACTGAGATATATCACAAACAAAGTAAATGCAATAAATAAAGTAAAGTGACACCAAGAATTTTTATATTGGTTCGGACTTCCCGTCCTATGTCTAGTCCCGAAGCTCCTCTTCGGAATTCACTAACAACGCCCTCTCTTAACCCGGAGGAATATGTGAGTACACCCAAGCCCCAACAACGATGCCTCTCGCCTGAGAAACTACACAGGTCTTTAACAATTACAAGTATTTGACTTCTGATTTGTGTTCTTGAATCAACATGGATAGCCAACAATTTAAGTACAACCTTCCTATAATCTAATCCTTGAGTATATATGTTGAATGCGTAGATTTAAGGAAGCAAATTGCTTGTTGAATCAAATGATATTATATCAATTCAAGGATTCAACAAGTATTTGAATTGAAGAGCTTTTATTTGCAAATAATGTAAATGGAGAGAATAGAATGATGATCAGTAAAATCAATAAAATTCAGTGATGTAAAACATGATTGAAGTTATACATATAATAGTGTAAGAGTAGCGATCCTTCATGAAGAGTTTCTACAGAAAATTATGTCCGTTTCCTTTGATTAATGAAGAGGGATCTCTTCATGAAAGATGGTGACTCTTCATAAAATAGTTTCTGGGTCAAATTAGTCGATTGGTTCAAAATCATCAGTTGACTGGTTGAAATATATTGTATATATAAAATCTTTGAAAAACTAGCCGTTATATACAAAAATAGGCTGACCAGTCGATTGGTCCTTTTTCTACCAATCAAATGGTAGGCCAGTTTCTGTATATATCTGGCTTTTGAGGGCTTATATATATATATATATATAACTTTGTTTTGTACATTCGTGTATACTTGAGGATAGATTTTAACAAAATTCTAACATGACTCAATGTGTGTATATATATATATATATATATATATATAACTTATCTCTATGATGTGATTCCCATTGCAACTTCATTCGTTGGCCTCGATCAAAATCTTGTTATCAACAGAGAAACCTTCACAAATACATGATCACCTATCACGTATTCAACTGGTTTTCTTTTTCTATCTACATAAGCTTTCTGCCTTTCCTGTGCAGCCCTCATTCCCTACCTTACCAACTCTATCTTTTCTGTTGTCTCCTTGATTGATCTGGTCCAAGCAAAATCCTTTTTCTTACATCTGACCAACATGCAGGGGATATGCATGGTCTCCCATATAAGGCCTCAAATGGAGCCATCCCTATACTAGTTTGATGACTGTTATTATATGCAAACTCTGCCATATATATATATATATATATATATATATATATATATATATATATATTCCTCCACCAAAATCAAGTACACATGCTCTTAATAAGTCTTCCAACACTTTGTTCACCACCTCTGTCTGCCCATCAGTTTGAGGGTAGTAGGCAGTACTTAAACGCAATTCTACTCCCATGGCTTCTTGTAAGCTGCTCCAAAATCTATAAGTAAACAAACTTTCTCTACCACTAATTATTGTTTTGGGTATGCCATGAAGTCTCACCACTTCTTTCATAAATAACTGAGCTAAGTTACTAGCATTTCTATCAGATTTAATGCGGACGAAATGGGTTGTTTTTGTCAATCTATCCACTATCACCCATATATTATGATTCCTGCTTTTAGACCTTGGCAAACCCTCTACAAAATCCATGGATATACCTTCCCATTTCCATTTTGGAACTTCTAAAGATTGGAGCATTCCTGATGGTCTTCGGTAATCTGCTTTCACTTGTGGACATATGAAACACTTAGCCATATCTCCTTTCATCCCTCTCCACCAATATCCTCTCTTAAGATTATGGTATGAATGGTATACTTTGTTTTATGGTGTTCATCCATCACCTCATTTCTTAATTCTACCAACTCTGGTACGCAAATCCTTCCTTTATACCTGAGATACCCATTTGCATATAATTCAAAGTTTTCCTCTTCTTTACCCTGTAGCAATAAATCTTTCTTGTCTTTGAGAAATTCGTCTTGATTTTGTAATCTTCCCACCTTGTCTTCTTGTGATGATTGAATGGATATCATATTTAACCTCCCATACTCTACCATGTCACCAAGTTCAATAGGTTTTCCATCGGAAATCTCCATTTCGCTAAGGATAGTTAAAACTTTAAACTCTTCAATCATCAATTCAGCCAACTTTACATATTGCCTACTCAAGGCATCTGCCACCTTGTTTGCCTTCCCTGGTGTATATAATATATCTATGTCATAGGCAACAAAGAATTCAACCCATCTATGGTTTCTCATATTCAAATCTTTTTATGAAAAGAGGTATTTAAGGGAGTTGTGTGAATAATGTATAATTCAAATTTTGTTCCCAAGCAGATAATGCCTCCAAAATTTTAGAGCGTAAACAATTGCAACTAGTTCCAAATCATGGGTGGCATACCTACTTTTACTGGGCTTTAATTGCCTAGATTCATAGGAAATAATCTCATCATTTTGCATCAAAACTGCCCCTAATCCTGACCCACTTGCATTAGTATAAACCACCAGACTTTCATTTCCTTCAGATACTTGTAAGATGGGAGCTTCAATCAGTGCTTTCTTCAAAGTCTCAAAGGCTACTTCACACCTCTCTGTCCAAATGAATGGTTGTTCTTTCTTAGTTAACTTAGTTAAGGCATGGCTGCTCTAGAAAAATCTTTTATAAACCTTCTGTAATAACCTGCCATTCCCAAAAATGATATAACCTATGTAACTATTATAGGTCTTTTCCATGTTTGCACAACCATAACCTTAATTCGATCCACGGAGATTCCTTTTGTTGAGATAATGTGTCCTAAAAACTTTACTTCTTGTTGCCAAAAAGTGCATTTAGATAACGCTGCTTTAAAATTGAATTGCCTCAATCTGCCTAACACTTTATGTAAATGTATTTCATGCTCTAGGTCCGATTTTGAATAAATCAAAATATCATCAATAAAAACTAAAATAGACTTATCTAAATAATCACTGAAAGTTCTGTTCGTTAAATCAACAAAATGGGAAGGTGCATTGGTTAAACCAAATGGCATCACTAAATATTCATATAGACCATATCTTGTGTTAAATGCAATATACTTTATACTTGTTCTTCAACCTTCATTTGATAGAACCCTAAAGCCAAATCAAGTCTAGAAAATACCTGTAACAAACCGGAATTTCTGAACCAATTTAAAATTTTAATTTTAGCTATTTTAGTGGGTTTTGAGAATTTAAAATGATTTATTTTAAATAATAATGACTAAAAATTATTTAAACCAAAGATAGAACGTATATATTTATACTAAGTATAAAAAGAACTTGAAATGACGTGGTAGTTTGAAAATTTGATTTCTAATTTCAAATGAATGTACATAATTCAAAATAAATCGGATTTCAGTGAAACAAGAAATATTTGAATCTGGCCAATTATATCTTTCTAACGAAGGTGAAAAATTCAGATTTCATAATATAAATTGAAAGTTATGCCCAGTTTAAAATTTAAAATAGTCATTATGGAATTTATATATATTTTAAATTATATAAAGCCCTTAAAATAGTCATTTTGCAAACGACCACCGTTTTCGATGAAACAACTTTTGTTGGATCCGAAATGTCAAATTATTGTTAGGTTTCAAATTTCATAATTTTTGGAATCAATTTGTGAGCGTGGTGAATTTAAATGTGTTTTGTAATTTTAGTTTAAATTTAATCGACCAGAAAAGTGCCATTTTTCAAAGACCTCCAAATTCGACGAAATTAGTTTTGTTAGAACCGTATCATCAAAACATAGCTAGAAATAATTTTTCTGTAATTTTTGAAGTTAGTATGTGGCCCCGGTAAATTCAAAAGTACGTTTAAAATTCAATATATTGATTTTTTTTTAATTTAAAGAAAACTGGTCGAAATGATAGAATTGGATGAAAAATCATATTGCATTGTGTCCAAAATGGGGGTATTAGGTTAGGGACGATAGTCGCTGGGTCTGATTTGGAGTTTGTATTGATAAACTAGTATTTTTGAAATAAAATAATATTATATATATAGTATCTCTTATAACCCTATTGGCCACTTTAGAATCCGCTGCCTACAACTAAAACGACGGTCGATTTTGCTCCGATTTTTAACCCTAAACAATTCCAAATCCACTCATTAACTCAATCAACTCCTAAATCAAATATGGTGGATATTTTCACAAGTTTTTAATCCATACGGGTGTGATTGAATATGGTTGCGTGGATTCATCAATTAGAGCGCTCGAAGTCACTGCATTTCAGCGCGTTTTACGAGGCACCGGCAGCGCCGAGTTCGACGAGGTGGGTGGCCGGAGGGGAGGCTCGTGGCGGTGAAGGGGGTGGTAGGATCTAATCGACATCCGACGTCTCCGATTTCGCGCAAATTGCAGCCCTAAATTCGAACAAGGGTTCAAACGGTTTTCTAAGGTGTTAAACGAGAGAGAAAGGTATTAATTTAATTATTATTTTATTAATTATCTTAATTATGTCATTAACATATAAATTGACATACCTTTCTCATACGAGGTCGGAATGGAACGAATTTAGTTGCGTTGCAATCATGGCAACGCACTCTACAACATGGAACTAACAAGAATGAAAGCGGATCAAATTGGATTTTGAACTAAATTAAACACACTTTTAATATAGTCGAAAAATACAATCCTTAATTAAAGGCTGACGGAGTGGAACCCAAAGTAAGAATTCTATCACTGAAAAATTTGTACAATTATTTAATTTATTTTATAATTATAAATATATAGAAATTGTTAGTGTTGATTTTTATCTGTTGTACGTGACATTGATTGAGTTCAACACATGAACTATTGACAACTCATCTGCACAAGAATCGTTGTTTGAATATCAGACACTTGTATTTCAAACAATGTGGATACTCTTTATGATTGTTGAAATGTGATATAAATATCCATTTATATTTTGAATAGTTAAAATTGGTTCATTAGAAAAATAATTCAAATCAGATTAAAATTGGTTAAATTTATTAACCGATGAATTATTTAAATAGACTGTTGTTGTTCGAAAATCCCACACGTGTATTGGGATGATATTTGACATACACTAATTCCAATATTTAGTTGTATGTCAATCGATGGGTTGACAGACTGTGATGAGCATTATTTGTTTATTTTGATGCTTATATAGTTATAGAATGCACTCTTCATGATGCTTGAATGTTGAATGATTATTTATCATTATTGTTGAATACATGTGATATATGAAATCCATATAACTGAAATTATATGGTAATTGATTGAGTCACAATCCGATTCAGAATCTGAACGAATATTTTAAATAAAATTCATTAAAGAATCAAAATATGATTTTGATGTCCGACTTTGGATGGACATAAAAATATTGAAATATATGAAGCCGAGTTAAGTAGAAATGTGCCATTTTAACTCGAACAGAATTTTCTGTTGATTTTATTCATTTTATAACGAACATCGAAAAGAATTGATTTCAAAATCTGATATTTTGGAAATATTATCATTTAATATTATAATGATATGGAATATTCAATTTTGATTCAAAGCTGAAAACGAAGTTGAAATCATTTTAAAATGAATTTATAAATGATTTATAAAATACGTTTTGAATGGAAATAGAAGAAACATAATATATATATTTTAATGGCTTGAATAGAAAGCGCCGCGCAGCGACCGTTCGTGAATTTCGACCATTAACTTCGAATTGGCATAACGGGAGATCCGACCATCGGATTCTCCTAAAACTGGAACCGTTGGGTTCGTATCGAAAGATCTTTGCAACAAATATAAGAGATTTAAATTTGAACGGTTACATCTTGAAATATATCCAAATCAATTTCAGCAAAGGTCGCTATGGATGCAGTTCGGTGGCCGTTATTGGAAACTGACTGTAAGGGCCTTAATAAAATTATTAAAAATATGGATAAATTGTGTAAAATCATAATAAATGGTTTGGAAAGATTTTGGATGAAAATTTCCAAGTTTGAAAAGATAAAAATATATTTTTATCGAAATGAACTAGTTAGTAGCTAGAATAGTAATCCAACTATTTTTAGGAATAATAAATTGGATTGAAAATGGGTTTTTAAAATAACCAGAATTTTGCAACGTATGAATTGAAAAGGATTTAAATGGAAATATTCTTCGAAATATTTCGATATTGGATTTCGTGACTATACAGATATTGTTGAGAAATTTGGAAGATATATATATATATATATATATCTTTATTCCCAATACGGTATTTGTTGGTTTTAGAATTTGGTATTGAATATAAGTCGATATAATTTCTATTCGGAGCCTTGTATTTAATATCAAATTGAATTTTGGGTTTGTCGTGAGTGGTGTCTTTATTAACACTGTTCTTAAACCCTGTCGCGGAAGGAATAAATCTTTTAATTAAGATTTAGAGAAATTTAACAATTAATTAATTTAATTGGAATTGAAATGAAAGTTGATTTTGCGGTTTATTGTGAATGATGTTTTAAACGACATTTGTTCTTTAACCCAAATTAGAAAAAAAGATATGATTTGGAATTTATAAATCTTTTTATTAAGATTTAATGGAAATTTTCCAAATATAAGATTTTCCAGTTTAATATATTAAATTGGAATTGAATGGAATTCGATTTGGGGATGATCGAAATGAGATTTTGTGAAGGAAGACCAATACTATCTATAGAATTTAAAAGGCCTTGCCGCTATTCCACTTATAGTATTAGTTTGATACAAAAATTTATATCGATTGTATACGGTTATGATTTCCGTGAAGATTCCATTTTGATGGAAGAGGATTTTGAGGTTTATCATGAACTGTGTTTTAAATGACATTAGTTCTTTAACCCAGTTAAAGACATGCTAAATTTTCCTAAAGTTGAACAATCATTAAGGAATGGTCCTTGGGATTAAAAACCAAATTGGATAAATCTTTAATTAGATTGAAATGGGAATAACGTAATTAAATTTATTGAATTCATGAAATGATTGAGAATGGATTACCACCTGTTTTACTCCAGGAGATGGTTAAATCTTCAATTAAATTTGAATTTGAAATGGTAATTAATTTTACGCAGAACATAGTGGGTGTTAGATATGGAGCAAACCCGTTCCGCGTTTGCAGCATGGTCCTGTGATTCGCCTATTTATTAAATAAGTTAAGTAAGAATTCTCATACCAACCTCATGACTGACTCGGAGTTTATTGTTTCTACCTAAACTCTAGGTTCCCCTATTTTCCACACAGGCAGCTAGTATTTTTGATTTTGCAGATATTCATTTTCACAGGATCCTGGATTATAGCTGGAGCTATATTCGGAAAGCTTTGTATCCATCTATTTCTTTTAATTGTGTCAGTTGATTTATTTCCGCTACGCATTGTATTTATACATTTTTATTTCCGTTGCAATGTATTTCAATCTCTGATATTTTCCGCTATATATTATTTATTTAAACTCTGATATCTTGTACTTTGATGTAAATTGTCGTAATAGCAATGGAATGTTCTATTGTTTGTGTTTTGATGCGTCATGTTCTCAAAGCCATTCGTTGTTTCTCGTCTCTTCGGAGACCGGGGGATTTCAGATCTCCATAATACCTTTGCTCCATTTAATTGATCAAAAAGATCATCTATTCCTGGGAGTGGATACTTGTTTTTTATTGTTACTTTGATTAACTCCCTATATTCTATACATATTCTCATAGATCCGTCCTGCTTTTTCATAAGAACTACTGGAGAACCCTAGCATGAATTACTGGGTCTAATAAACCCTCTCTGCTCTAATTCTTCTAGTTTCTTTTTCAGTTCTATTAATTCCTTTGGACCTATTCTAGTAGGTTTCTTGATAATAGGGTTAGCTCCAGGTTTAAATCTTATTTGAAATTCTACTGATCTATCATGAGGAACCCCATTTACTTCTTCAAAACCATATGAGTATTCATTTACTATGTGTATTTCTTCCAAATAAATACCCTTCTATTCTGTACTTACGTTCCATATATTCCCTGAACAAGTGTATTTGGAGATTTCACACATTACTCTGATTGATTCGTTGCTTTTATTTTTTAAGGAAATTGTAGTTTTTTCTAAATCTATAATGGCTTTATATTTATGTAACCAATCTGCACCCAAAATTATTCATATTCCAGTACATTCTAATACATGCAAATCAGATGTGAACATACATCCCCCTATATTAGGTTCTAAACCCACACATTGCATGGCTAATACACTATAACTTCCTATAGAACTCTTTATAACCAAAGGCCTATCCACTATCACACAAACAAGTTCTAGTTTTTGGACAACATCATGGGAAATAAGGGAATGTGTAGCACCAGTGTCATATATCACTACAACATAAAAATCTTTAATGAAAAGTATACCTTCAACATGTCCTAATTTTCCTGTTATAGCACCTTCATTTTCCTTTCCTTTTCCTTCTAAAGCCCCTACTTTAGACTGCACTTTAAGTGTTCCGTGCAGTTCCTCCTAATATGCTCTTATCTTCCATAATTATAGCACTTGAATGTAGCCACTTTACGTGCTAAAATCTGGATTTCATGTGGCCTTCCTTCCCATAATTGAAGCAAAAGATCTTCCTCTTCACTTCTGAGGTGTTAGCTCCTTCAATTTTCTTGACAACAACTTCTGATTGCTTTTTGTCATATGGATGTGCCTTGTTTTTGCCTTTCTTGTTAGCATTGGCATTCTTCAAAATTTTGAACTTCTCCCTTGCATTATCATGCTTCTCATACTTCAGAGTTAGATCCAAAACTTGATCAAAAGTTCTCTTAACATAAGGTAACATAGCTCTTGCTAGGTTTGCATTCAACCCCTGAATGAATCTTCCATTCTTTGCTACATCATCACCTATCGAGAGTGTATGACACTTAGACAGAGTTACAAAATTTTGAGTATATTCTATCACACTCATTATTCCTTGCCTAAGTTTAATAAATTCTTCCAACAGAATAGCTTTGGAGGATGCTGGAACAAAAAGTATCTCTTTAAATTGGTTATAGGTTATCTCATGTTCAGGTCTGCCTGCTACCATCGCCTCCCACCAGTCCAAAGCTACTCGTTCTAACCTTCTAGATGCTAATTGCCTCTTTCTCTGATCATTCACTTACATTTCAATGAAGAACCTATCCAAACTCCTTAGCCAAGTTTGCACCCCCATGGCACCTTTAGTTCCTTCAAATTCTTTCCCTCCTAAATGTGAGAATGCCTTCAATAGCTTTGATAGCTCTAAGTGAGGGTTTTTAGGCTGGAACTGCAATCATAAAATCATGGACATTTATCATGGGAGGGTCTCCAGATCCACCGACCCCTTGAGATGAGCCTCTGCCTACCATTGACCTCTACCAAAAATTTGGGTTCTTATTAATTCATGTTGGCTTATTATATGATAATAATATACTAACTAGCTAAGTAGCTACAACCATGCATCAATATATATATATATATATATATATAATTATAATTATTCATAATTTTTAATTGCCATGTTTTGACAAACATAGCTCTGATCCCAAATGAAATGACCCCGCTCCCTTTATTAACTTAATTTATAATTAAGTATTTATGTATGTATAAAAAATTTCTTTTTTTTACTCTTGGGTCAGTTTCTCATCAAAACTGATTTTCCATAAATTTCCATAAATTCCCAAGATCATGGGACCAATATAAATATAATAGTACACACAAAATTTCCTATAGTTTATACATATGAAGATATATAAATTCATTTTGCTATGCAGAATAATTTTAGCAAAATTTAATTATAAGAAAATAGCATAAAACTTGATGCAGAATATCTTGTATAAAAATATGAACAACATTGCAAAATCTTATACTAGTTCAATAAAGGAGTTTAATCTAATTTATTTAGGAATTCATAAGCCACGTTGTGTAATGATATTTGGAAAAGAAAGCATCCATGCATTTGCAGTCATAGTAATATGACTATCCACTTAAAAAGTGGAGATATATGAATGCACATATTAGACTGGGAACCAGTTTTATCTGACACTTTAAATCATTTAAAAAGAATTGATGTATCCTGAACTTCAGATGTATAAACCCCAAATTGATATGGACAATTGCAGGAAATAAAATTTATAAAGATTTCTCCCAGAGATGCTTGAATGGTTAGATAAATGGTGCATGTGCACATATGGTTTAACATGCAATGTTCACCTTGTTTCAACTAGTATTCTGGGTACATCCACTTGCCTATACATCTAAGGATATAAAATTCTTAGTTTAAAACAACAGGTAAAAGACTTAAAAGTGATTTAAGTGCACGCAAGAAATTATATAGGAGATCACCACCATCTACTCCCTCAAAGTGGGATGATCTTCTCACCATTCAGTGCCCCTTGATATGTAAAACATCACTAGAAATTTAAGTAATTCAGGTGCAGCTACTTTGTTGACACATACATACTTATAGGACATAACACGCATTACACATTCAGGGATCTATTAATCTTAGTCTTCAAATTACATACTTAAACTTAAAACAGAAAACACTTGCACGACTTCTTAATTAACTTCTAATTGCTCCTTAACATGGCACCCCATGCAACTTTAACAAGCAGCTAAGCAACCTTTCACCTGAAAACAATCATTGAGTTGTCCCATCATAGTGAGGCACCACAAATGATTGCAAATACAACCAAATAGTCTCATACATAAAAGCCTGGTGTGAGTAAATACATGTAAATTCATTGAGGCTATTTGTAAATCATTTAGAACAGATGTGCACACTTCACTTGATCACATATCTAAAACTGGTCAATTACTAATTGTGATACAGGAGTTTTCTTGTATATGAATTCATTTAAATCTACATTTTATTTTAGAGATAATCATCAATGTTGGATTTAACATTCATCTATATCAACCATCATCCAATTCATACAGTCCCTAACCCCCTCCTAAATGACATGTTCACTTACTTATTTCATTTAAGTCCATATCACCACCTAGGTCATTAACAACTTTAGTTTGGTCTCTTCATCATACATTGAACATATGAGTGAACACTGTCTGGGTCCTTCAATTCTGTTATTCCAGCACATAAGGGCCTATTGGGTTTAATCAAACCATGTGCATACTTGGCACATATCAATGCATAAGCAGATCAATGTTAACTAGTGCATTGCACCCATTCTTTATTTATTTGTTAGATTTATTCCCAATGTTCTAACCAACATTTTCCTTCTTCTGGCCATTACTCCAGGGTGCTATATAAATTACAGAATAATCCACAACATCATAAATAATAATATATTTTTAAAATTGCTCTCCCTAATCATTCAACCACGTAACATAAGACCATGATATGATGAATGGATATGCAACCTAAAACTGGTTAAGTATTGTATGGTAATCTGATCTTAAGTATAACTGATATCGATCAATAACAAACGATTAATCACCCATTCTATTTGTTTTTCTACCTATCATTACTATTATTTGTTGTACTGCTAGGATTTAGGGATAACTTAGGGCTATCCACTTAACCCTTATGTTTTTCCTTCCCAATTATTTGTCAATCTTATATGGCTTACTACTTAAGAAAATCAACTTTATGAATCAGCAGATCAACACATGATCATGAATCATGAATCATCATTGCACCACTAATTCTTATACATAAAAGAACATGAGCTTGAATCTACTTATTCATGCTGCTCAGTTATGTATTTTCCAATTCGTTTCATACAGCAAGGAGAAATATAATCATACAAGATTTCAAAAGCTTTCTGGCTCAGCAATATTAATTCATTTAAAAAATAAAACTCTATGTATAGATTCATACATTCAAACAACAAGTAATATATAAGTTTGACATAAATAGTGGATGCCTATATAGGACTTAATGCCTATAAAATGCATTATACTCACCAAACCTCTTTCATCTCTTGATCTTATATTTTCCAGATTGCTCTTCTAATGTTTATGTTGTTCCATTGATATACTACCTTCAGAGAAATATTGTATTTTTAACCTTTTTCCCGAGTGATTTACTACCTAGTTTTATAACCTAGCTCTAGGTTTTAGACCTACCAAATACCCATCCTATCCCTAATGTATTGTTATTGTGTCATTTAAAAATTTCTGACATTTTCCCCCGGTCCATATTAACAGAATTAATCCTTTCTTTTTCTCTTTATTATCATGGTCCCGCCTCTTTACTTTTTATGGTAATTTGTTAACATGCAAATAGCGTGACTCAATTTTGCTATTTATATCTATATAACATATAAGACTATCGGTTTTTTAAACTATACCCATTCAAATGCAACATAGGTCCACAACTGTTCTTATCTACCTGAAATATTTAATTGTTCATTTTTGTTTAGCAATATTTTTACTAAATTTTCCCTTATCCTAACTAATAAAACATAGGATGCAGGTAACAATTTATACTCATACACATGCATTCATACCTTTCATGTTAAAACCAATACGCGCAAACATATAACTTCATTATTATTTATATACTAGTATTGTCAAACTAGGGTTTCCAATTTGGGGCTACTACACCAACCCCTAAGAATGCCAAGCAAGATGGTATGTATAGGTGAGTTTTGGAGGCATCAGCCTGAATTTCGTATCCTGAGGGGATGCAAAATTCGGATCCCGAAATGATAGCCAAAAACTGTGCCAAGCCAGAAAATGCATCCTAGAAGTGTGCAATTCGTATCCCGAAATTGGTTGATCGACACTTGTGGATTAGGCAAAATCATGTGATCCACATGTTAACCCTTTGTTGCCTAAATGTCTTGGAATTTTCCAAGCTTTTGAATCCCAAGCCTATATCCATTTTTCGTATCCCACCTCCCTAGTGCATGCATATGAAAATTCGAATCCGAGCCACCTTGACCCAGTGTTTCGAGATGCCAAATTTTGACTCTGAGATCTCACCACTTTTCGCATCCATGATCTCGCGATGCGCTCCTGGGAAATTTCAAATCCCAGCTGTGCCAGTCCAGGGATTTCGTTTTGCTAATTTCGAGTGTAGGATTTCGAATCTCGCCTCTTGCTTAACCTTCAAATCTAATCCATGAAAATCCACTTCGCATTCTTGATGCGCACTCGAGAGTTCGAGTGATCGGGCCATGATTTCGCTTCCGACCAGGGACGCAAAATCCGAGGATGCGAATTCTCCAGTTTGCCGAGCCAAAATCCTAGGCCTGATCGACCCGATGCGCGTTTTCTGATTTTCCTATGTCGATCACTGCTTTTTGATGTGTCAGATCACGAAATTTGCTAGGTGCCAAATTTTGATCTACTAAGTTGCGCAGACCATTTTAGGTGATTGTGTCATGCCGAGCATCTATTTTTTAGTGCACGAAACCAAAATTCGCCAAAATCCATATATTTCTCCATGATGAGTTTTGCCACATGATAAGACAGACACGCTCAAGGATTTTGAGCTTATCGGATAGAGTTGACCATGTATTTTTACCATGCCAGGTTTTCCAAGTTTATTAAGGAACATTACGCGAATCGACGCTATTCCAACCTTTTCCGAACACGTCGCGACTTCGACTAAATCGTTTTGCGTTTTCTGACGATGTTCTCGAGACTTGAGCGCATCGCTAACCATAATCTTGACGTGTGACTGCTTTGCAAAAAAGCTGGTCAACACTTTGCCCGTCAAAACTTATCTTTCTTGATTGAAGGAAGGTGTTTTTACGAGAAATCCAAAAATCAAATCCGGGAGAAGTCCTAAGTTAACTTCCATAACCAAATAATCAAAGGGCCATGATCACGTTGGGTCGTATTTACCAGGAAACTAAAATACCCAATGAACTATTCTGAACACGTCGCGACTTCGGCTAAATCGCTTTGCGTTTTATGACGATGTTCTCGAGACTTGAGCGCATCGCTAACTATAAGCTTGACGTGTGACTGCTTTGCAAAAAAGATGGTCAACACTTTGCCCGTCAAAACTTATTTTTCTTGATTGAAGTAAGGTGTTTTTACGAGAAATCCAAAAACCAAATCCGGGAGAAGTCCTAAGTTAACTTCCACAACCAAATAATCGAAGGACCATGATCACACTGGATCGTATTTACCAGGAAACTAAAGCACCCAATGAACTAGAAATCAAGGATCACACCGGATCGTATTTGACTATAAGACCAGAAAACTAGAAAGCCTGAAATCCAATGAAAGCCGATGATCGCTCCGGATCGTTTCCTGAGAGATTGCCATAATAATCGAACAACCAGAATAGTCAAATTAGCCAGAACAACCGAAGGACTGCAAGAGTCCGAGAACCTTAATAACCATAGCCAGGAAATCAGAAAAACCTAAAATCCATAAACAAGACGACTAAGGATAGCCATAAGAGTCCAAGGCGATCTTGCCAAAGCAAGATGACCAAAGATAGCCATAAGAGTCCAAGGTTATCTTGGCAAAGCAAGAAAACCGAGGTTATCCATAGGAATCCAAGGAGATCTTGCTGAAGCAAGACGACCAAGGATAGCCATAGGAGTCCAAAGAGATTTCTTGCCAAAGCAAGATGACTAAAGATAGCCATAAGAGTCCAAGGCGATTTTTCCGAAGCAAGCCGACCAAGGATAGCCAAAATATCCTTAAAATTTGCAATCCAGTTTTTGGTTTCATACTCCGTAAGCAGGCACCCTTACTTAGTGAAGTAATTTTATTAAAGTTATAAAACTTTAGAGTTTTTAATAAAGCCAAAAGCAAAACTTAATATTTTATCATCTGTAAAAAAGCATGCTTAGGGATGCTTGTTCCCGTACATGGGTATGTGAACTTAGTCGTTTTCGATTAAGACCAAGAATAGAGAATGTGTTTAAGGTGGCCTTGCCAAAGCAAGACGACTAAGAAAAGCCAGAATAATTCCATTTTATTAACAACTAAGTGGGTGATGGTGTGTTGTCGAGCAAAGAGAAAGCCTAAGTAGTATAACAGCTCTCGTACATGGGTAAGTCGACTCAACCATCTACAACTAAAAATCCAGAAGATAAATCCAGAGGGCCGAGCCTATAAAGCCAAAACCATGGGCCGGATCCTGAATAACCAAGATCCTGAAAAAGCCGGACAAACCATAAGCTCGAGAAGCCAAGAAATCCAAAAGCTTGAGAACCAAAAGTAGGAAATTTATAAGTGAGATGATCATCAACCAAAAGCCAAAAAATCCAAAAGCCAAATTACCAAAGAAATCCAAGCACCGAAAGCCAAAGTACCAGCAAGAGCCAAAACCAAGATACCAAAAAGTCAAGACTGAAATCTAGAAAACCAAGCAAAACTAAGAACTAAGAACCAAGAAACCAGAGAATCTGCAATACAAAAAGACTAGAAACTACAAGTCAACATATTGATGCCCGATAGGCCTGCATCCGAGACACCGGAGCTAGACTTAGATCAATTGATAATGATGTCTCTGGGATTAGTGCTGGTCTCGGGCCTATCCTAAGTAGCATGAGGGGGATGTTCATGTTCTGGCACCACAACACAAGTTCGAACAAACTGTGCTAGTTCACCGCATCTAACATGCTCCTTGACCATATCCTTGAGATGTCGACACTTGTTTGTGTTATGACCATTGCGATCATGAAACAAGCAGTGCCAACCAGAATCCTTTTCTCTTTGAGTTGACTCTCTTGCGGGAGGCTTCTTGAAAGGAGCAGTAGAATGGACTACCAAGTAAATTTCTTTGAGGGTGTGAGTAACTTCTGAATAAGTCGTGAACTAAGGTTGCTTCCAAGTTGTGTTTCGATCACTCCCAAAGGAGGTTTACTTGTACCAAAATCCTTAGCTTTACTAGAGTTGAATGGTTTCATGCCCTTAACAACTTTGGCCTCGAGAACCTTTTTGTCAGTTCTCGCATCCTCTTCCCGAAGAAACCTTTATGTTTCAAAATAGAACTCACCGAGATTCCTCGGTGAGTCCCGATGCAATGAAGTTTTAAAGTCAAACTTATCCAGAACTCCTGAGACTGCGACCATCAAAACCATGGACGGATCGGATCTGTCGACCGTTGCCACCGCCGCATTAAACCTTTTCAAAAATTTACACAGAGTCTTGTCGGACTTCTGCTTGATAGTGTTAGAGTCTTAACGCTTTTCGGACGAGCAATGTGAACTCTGAACTGTTCAACAAACTTCCTAACCAAAGCATTCTAAGAGTGAATAGAATCCGCTTCCAACTGCCAGAACCACATGGCAGCAATATCAGTCAAGTAAAGCGGAAAACATCTTGCCATAACACTTTCTGAAGTGGAGAGAACTTCCATATGTCATACATAGTGCATTAAATGAGCAGGCGGATCATTCTAACCATCATAAGCTTCCAATGCCGACAATTTGAAGTCCGGTGGGTTGCGAGAATTCCTAATATCCAAAGAGAATGGACAGCGAGTAACCAAATCCGAAGAAGAGGCACCACCTCGAATGAATCGATGAATAAAATCCGCGATCAAAGATCCGTTACCAAAAGCGAGAAACTAATTCATGTTATCCAAACCGACACTGGTGTCCTCGATGTTTAAGTCCAACTTAGGAACTGGCTGATTAGCAAGAAGAATTTCTGATTGAATTTCAACCAGAGGAGCTACATCATGCACAATCCTTATTCCCGGAACCGTGGGAGTACTACCGTCCAAAGTTGCACGCTAAGGCATTCATCACCAATGTTGGAGCCCATGACTTGACCAACTTAAGCGTCACGGGCTGGAGCGATGTCGAAATTAGTGGTTCCCCGAGTGTAGCGGGGACGACACCGGTCCGAGGATCGACGGCGACCTACTGATTAGTTTGCAGGGTTGCCCCCAAGTCCTGAGTCGCAGCATGTAGAATACCGGTACTTATTCCAATAATATCTGCCTGGCCCGTCAGCCTACTAGCACTTCCAAGTCTAGCCTCAATCCGAGCGAGAAAAGTAGTAATCGCTTCTTCCTGTCGCTCGTGTCGAGCGTTCAAATACGTAGTCAAACCTTTAAAAATCTCATCCATATCCTCTCGAGTAATAAAGTACGAGGGATTTCCAATATAAAAAAGTTTTTGACTACGTTCACCTGTAGTACCTTGAGCTTCAACAATAGCTTCGAGCATCTTATGGTTATCCATGATGGAAAGAGAGCGAAGTCTGTTTTCGAAGCAAAGTAGAAGTCAAAATCCGAAATCGAAGTTGAAAACCAAAACCAAATCCAAAATCAAATATGAGAACCAAAACTAAAGCAGAAGTCGAAGCTGTGCGCCCCCTTCCTGACGCACCAAAGTGTTGACGTGGGAAATTGGTTATTTGTGCATGCCAACCCCCAAGTGTAAGTTTAGTCATAAACTTATAATCCAAACATCCAGGTTACGAGAAATGTAAAGGGAGTATACAGTTTTTATAGTGGTTCGGCATAACGCCTACATCCACTTTATAGTAATCATTTATCATAATATTGTCGATTACAAAGTTTGCACAAGTTCGGACAATTTATGTATACAAATTTGTATATAGAACAACAAATGACTTGTTAATTCTAAACTTTGACTAAAATGCCCTTCTTCTTCTTCGTTGAGTCAAAGTGTGTGTTAATGTCCAAGAAATAGCTACAATGTCCAAATGTATGAAAATATATCCAAAAGCAAGCCAAAAGTCCAATTGAATGTCCTAAAGTTATAGAAAAACGTTTATGTAACATTCACAAGTCCATGGAGATGTCCAAAGTCATGAAGATGATGATGGCATCCATTAATGGTGCTTGAGAGCTTCAATCCCTTATACCAAAGCCTAGGCAAAGTGCAAATGAGTCAACCCCTAATAATGTCAAACAATGAGGGTATTTATAGGTGAGTTTTGGAGATCAACCCGAATTTCGTATCCTGAGGGGATGCGAAATTCGCATCCTAAAAAGATAGACAAAAAACTATGCTAAAGCCAAAAAATCACATCGTGGAAGTGTACAATTTCGTCTCGAAATTGGTAGATCGACACATGCACATCAGGCAAAATCATGTGATCCACATGATAAACCTGTATTGCCAAAATGTCTTGGCATTTTCCAAGATTTCAAATCCCCAACCAATAACCATTTTTCGTATCTGACCTCCCTAATGCGTGCATATGAAAATTCGAATCCGAGCCGCCTTGATCCAATGTTTTGAGATTCCAAATTTCGACTCCCGAATCTTGCCACTTCTCGCATCCCTATCTCGCGATGCGCACCTGGTAGATTTCGAATCCCAGCCGTGCCAATGCAGGGATTTCGCTTTGCCGATTTCGAGTTGGGATTTTGAATCCCGCCTCTTGCCAAACCTTCATATCTGATCCTCGAAAATCCACTTTGCATCCCCGGTGCGCACTCGAGAGTGATCGGGCCATGATTTCGCATTCAATTAGGGATGCGAATTCTCCATTTTGCTAAGCCAAAATCCTGGGCCGATTCGACCCAATGCACAACTATGGTTTTTGCTGATTTTCCTGTGTTGATTACTGCCTTATGATGTGCTAGATCACGAAATTTAACGGGTGCCAAATTTTGATGTACCGAGTTACACATGCCATTTAAGGTGATCATGCCATGATTATCTGTTTTTTAGTACGCGAAACCGAATTAGCCCGAATCCATATATTTTTCCAAGACGAGTTTTGCCATGTGATCGGACCAACACGCTCAAAGATTTTGAGCTGATCGGACCAAGTCGATCACGTATTTTTACCGTGTCAGTTTTTTCAAGTTTATTAATGATGATTACTCAATCGATGTTATATCCATCCTTTTCCGAACATATTGTGATTTTGACCAAATCGCTTTGTGTTTTCTGACGATGATCTCGAGACCTAAGCGCGTTGCTAACCATAATCTTGAGTGTGACTATTTTTCCAAAAGGGACACTTTGGCTCAGGTAATAATGCAAAAAAACTACCTGTCTAAAACCTTTATAAATTAGGTCTCTGTTTTGTCGAAAATCATCAAAAAAATCAAAAATCAAAATCATGAAAAATTCAAAATTAAATTCAACATGTAATCATCATCGAACTCATGCATTAAAACTACAAAAAAAAACGGAACAAATACAAAAAAAATGCACGCTCCAAGATATTGCAGTAAATAATGCAATTATTTGCAAGAGTTGCTGATGTTTCAGCAACTTTTGCAATTGTTTGCATCCGATATACAACAATTGTTGACATATCAGCAATTGAAAGCAAAAATTGCAGATTTTGCTGCAAGTTTTCATCCGTCTTTTATTAATTCATTTTTACATCAAATAAAATTTACTTGCTGATATATCAGCAAGTATTCGTAAGCCTTCATCGCATTTAACATAATTGCTAACATATCAGCAATTATATACAATAATTGCTGATATATCAGCAATAATTCACATTACATCAATTTTTAATATAGTTGTCGATCCATCGGAACTATATAAGAAATTTGCTGATATATCAACAAATTTTCGTACAACTGTGAATAACTATTGATATATCCGCAATTATTCACTATAATTGCTGATTTTGCAGATTACTCCTGTGAACTTTTGTTTTTTTATACACCGGAGCTATTTGTATTTTTAAAACACGAAGCACCCAAAAACAGGGACTCGCTTTATAACAATCTTTAAGGAATGAGCTGCTTTAAATGAAACCTGGAAATAAGTATGCAATCCTAATTTTCACTTGCCAAAAAGCTGGTCAACAATAATAAATTTTGATTTATCTAGGTGAACATTGTGTTTTATTGTTAAACTATTTATATATGAAGTATTGCCATAAAATGGAATTGGTTGATGCATTAAAATTTCGATAAAATCGATAACATTTTTTTCTGAAAAATCGAAGTAAAATTGATTTAGTTTTAAAATCAAACCGAACAGACTGAAGGAGATGATTTGATTAGTTAATTCATTCTTAATCTAATATGTAATATAATCCACATTAGAATTTCAACGTTGGCAACAAAGGGTAGGATACTCAAAATGAAATGGGAAGTCAAGTAATGGAAGAAGAAAAAACCAACAAATGAAATTATGGTAACTTAAAAAAAAAAAAAAAAAGGATAAGTGAGACAACTAAAAAGAAAATTACATGGCGCAAGCGCAATGTTCATATCAAAATCAAAAACTAATAACTTCAGTTTTATTATCGAGTATAATGTATTAAAAAAATGAACTAAAAGTTTTTCCACATATTGGATTGAATATTAATGAAAACAATCAAAAACATATATGATGAGTCGACTGAGACATAATAAAAACGGTGAAAGTAGCATACATAGAGAATAAGACCTGCTATCTCAACATAACACATTCAATATTTAGTCAGATGAATCGATGAACTTTGCCATAGAGCTAAATATAATCGTTTTACAAATATTGTGTTTGATTTCTTTATGTTAAAATTTCTAGATGTTATTGTCAATGTTGCATAATATAATATGATTTTTCAATTAGAAATAAAATGAGAAGATACAAAACGAACAAGCGGAAAGAGGTAGAAGTTGACTTGTAATTGCTAAAGTTTAGAACTGACCGAAAAATCTTAAAAGCTCATAAATCTGTAGTGTTCTAAATATTAATGCTTACTTTTTTCATAATGGTTATGGTTGTGGTTGAAAAATTAGGTTATCACGGTTAAGCATATCAACCATATGTGGTTGTTTCATACAATATTTAACATACACTCAAATGTAAGAATTGGTAATTTAAGTCAAAGTAATAGCTTGTGCCTTGTATATTAATAATAAGTGCCTTTATGAACTAATAATATATGCGTTTATGGTCATTGTATATACAAATAAATACATTTATAAAAAACAGTTACAGAAATATGAATTTATCATAAATAGTACATATAATTAGAAATATATGTAAAAAGATACTTTAAATTTTGAAGTAAAACGGTTAATCATTATAGAATATGGTTGCGGTGATGGTTATTAGAATTTACAACTATCAACAACAACGGTTAAGGTAACGGTTGGTTGGTGGTAATAATGATGATTATCATACTTGTTTTTCTTTGTTTTTTTGTTTGAAGGTCAAAATAAATTTAAAAAAAGAAAAAGAAATCATACATCAATGTGCATGAATTAACAGAATGCTATGGGCATTAACAGAATGCTGTTACGTGATGATATCAACGACTCGAGAAACTATAGTACTCCATATGATACTGCACGTTACTTGATGTAGAGGAAAACAATGACGGCATTAACTGAATGCTGTTATAAGTCGGATAAAGTGAGTGGCTGAAAATAAGCTTCGGCCTGTCCTGATCCAACCAAAAAAATGCATGCAGGAGGAGGAGGACCATATTCGAATGGCAGAGCCCAAAAACACTGTGGCATGTAAAAGACAAAATTTGGTGATGCTGCATGGATTTATTTTGTTGTTTATCCCACACTTGCAAATTGGGCAGGCAAGCTAGCTAACTAGTTGGATAAACTTGGTAATAAGAATTTTGCTTTTACCCATGCTGTTACATATGACAAAAACAGCTGCTGCGAGGCTCTGTGTTATTTCTAGCATCATTTTGTGGCACTTCCCATCGACTATGTTTGTACATATGAAGAGCCTCTAAATAGACTTTCCCATAAATTAAATACGTACATAAATGTATACACGTAGAGGCGTGCTTGGTTTGATGTGGTTAGGCCATGAAGTTTGTCGGTTGAGGCAACCCACCGAACCGAAGAGAAATTTGTTAAAAGTCGGGTCATGATTTATCGTAATATACAATCAACTAGCTTGTAGTGTTTTATTTTCAACGGTTTTGGTTTAGATATATGTGTAATCCATACCTTTCGGACCCAACTGCGCCAGATTCAAAACATGGACATGCCACTGCTTTTTGCCTTGATCCGAGTCTATAAATTGTCTGGTCTGTGTCTATATGATTTTCTTATAGAACATGATTAGAGCTCACTGCCGTTCAGTTCGATCCAAAATATTTAATGTTTTTCTATTGTTTGAACATTATATATCTGTTGTTCAACTTGTACCAACGGTGTCCAAATTTAATGTTTGTCCGGTCCATGTTCGTACGAATCATTTGTCGGACAAGACTCGGACACACATCCATTCGGTTCGGTTCGTCCCGTTTACCCCTTACGTTTCTCCAAATGGCTACTTTCAACCTTCTTCATCCTTTACATATCTACTCCATCTAGGGCTGCAAACAGATGCAGATAGTGTTATATTCAAACCTCTATCCAAAAAACAAAATCTGCATCCGTATCCATATCCTCTATCCGTTGATATTTCAAAAGCAATATTTGTATCCGCATCATTGAATACGTTCGAATATACGAAAAATATTCACATCCATCAAACTAAATATGATTTTCTCATATGACTAAAATAACCAACGGTTATATGATTATTTAAACTAATTTATAATTGCTTAAAATTCAAGAATTAAGTATAATATTAAAGTAAAAATGGATATTTGATTATATAGTAGATATATTTTGGATACAGATAGCCTCATACTCGTATTCATACCCGGAAATATTTTTGGATATAAGATATCCGTATTCACTTCTTAAATATCGAATATTTTTCGTATGTTTAGATACAAATACGGATAAATTTCAATTTTTGGATGCTATTGACGGCCGTACCTCTAATCATCTCCTTCTTCATACAACAATCTATTCAAAAATAACAAAATTTTGTCAATCTGTAATCGTAATCAGGTATTGTTTTACGATATCGTTTATACCTTATTTTTTGTACATCATATTATTATTTTAAAACGAGAAAAGCAAAAGTCTAGTGTCTCAATGTTATAAAGAAAAATTCAAGCAAATTATAGGAGACAATTGGGATATTGTTCTGGGGTATTAAGCAAAAATTCGAAAATAAATAGTAGTTTTAGAAGAGAATGAGTTAAATGGAAAAACTTTATATAACAAAAATGGTATTGATTGAGATCCTTTAAACAAAGCCTTGCGGATGACTCTGAGTATTGAAGTGACCTTCTAAAGATACTTTTTATAGATCAATTTGTCTACTTTTTATTTTTAGTATTTTTTTGTTTACTTGAAGGAATTTGGATAGAATATTCTGAAATATCAAACGCATCGCTTGAGAATTTCAAAATAATGCAAAAATTGTTTCAAGTGATGAACATAAATAAACATACATCGTATGTGCCTGCTACTACGTAGCTACTGACGCAATAAGATTCCCCTATTTCGATACTGACTAGTTTTTGAGAACTTTTTAACTAGTTAGGTGAAAACAAAATCAAAATTGACATTTTTTATTTGAATTCACTAACCAATCCTTTATTATCTCATTCTCTCATGCAACAAGCTTCTACGCAACAACCTCCAATCAATGAGTTGTCTTCTGGCGCATGTAAGTCGTTGAGAAGACATCGTGTAGAAATTAATTATAAGTTATACGATATCATTGACCTAATGCACGAGTCACGAGTGGTTAAGGAAAAAAAAATCCGCATGCCTTCAGGCAATTCTAACACAAACCATCTAGGTTCAATTGGAAATTCGTTAAACTACGCACAAATGGGCGCTCTATTCAACTGCTTGCACCAAGAAGGGATTTTACTTTTAATAAAGCAATGTCAATTCTTATGCACCCAAAGCAAATAGAATGGTTCAATGTTGCAACAACCCAAATTTTTACAGCATGTTTTGCTGATATGTTATTTTCTAATAGGCCTATTTTAAATTCAGGGCTGACATGGGAGCCCTTGATTGGTCTGAGGACATGGATGATTCAGATTTAATCCCTAATTCTAATGGCCTTGGACCTTTTACCCCACATATAAATAAACCTCCAACCCTTCCCTCCTCCCTCATCCCTTATTATTCACAACACAGATCTCTTCCCCACCTGCGCTAGTCTTCTATTTTGAAGACAGACTAACCTAAATTAAATTTTAGGGTAACTGAGATTTGTTAAATAAAACATTTTCTCTTATTAATATTCTAGAGGTGGGTTCTACTGGGGACACGAGGTAGACTTTTCTGGTGAGTTTTTTAATTATTTTGATTTTTTTTATGTGTAGGTAAATAAGCCTAATATTAGTTGTAGTTGTTAATTTATTATTTTATTTGCAATATTGGCATACGTAAACGATTGATTTAGGCATTGATTTGTGCATCTAAATTCTACGAGACTAGTTATTCCTTTTATTTTGCATATGTTTAGAAATATTATTCATTTGGAATTATAAAAAGAAGATGGTTTGATAATTTGGGGCTAAATTAACATATAATGTAAAACTGTAGCAAAAAGGGATTTGGACAAAAAATAGGCAAACTTGATAAGATTTGCAAAATGATTATGGTACAGGTTATGACAAAAAATGGACTGTAATATATTTACATAAACATGATGGATTGTACAAACACAAAATTATAATAAACAAATGTGTTTAGTTGCAAATGTTGGAGAATGGAATTTTGATGACAATAACCTTGTTTCAATTAATAACATTATTAATTATAAAATATATACTAATATCTTTGTCCAGAATATATATATATATATATATATATATATATATATATGCAAGATATAAATATTGAAGACTGTACAATATTAGAGATTCAAAACATCAATGAATTCAAGACTCATGAGTATCAAGATAATCAAGATTTCAAGAGCTCGAGATTGCCAAGTAATATAGTCTAGTTTATATGTAAAACTCCAATTAGCACTTTCAAATTATGTTTTCAAATTCTGTCTTTAAATTTCATTTCAAATTGATTTCAAAATAATTTCAAACTCCTATTCCAAAATGACTTCAAATTATTAAGATTTTACTTATGAATTCATATATATATATATACATACATATATGTATGTTTATAGTTTATGAAGTTTTATAATATATATATATATATATATATATATATATATGTTTTATAGTTTTATATTGTATAATTTTATAAATATGTTTACATTATATATCATTATGTTTTTATACTTTAGAAACTTCATTTGAAACATTAGTTTTGATTTAAGAATTTCCAGAATATATATATATATATATATTGATTTAAACACTTGAAAAATGATTTTTTTTTAAAAAATAAAATACAGTATATATATCGACATGTGCAATTGGGTATGTCGACATATAACTGTCATATTTTCAATTTCTAAAGGAAGTGTCTTTTCATATTTTGAAATGTTTCAGAAACGTTGCAACCTTTCAAACACTATAATAGGGATTAAATTCGAATTTTTATCACTTCTTCTTCTCCATCTTCATCCTATCTCTAACCACCATTATCATAACTTAATTTCTTGATTTCTACACTTATACTCTGCCGATATCTACACAAATTATATCAAACTTCTTCTTTTCTCAATCTCTATTAAATATTCTCTGATTGGAAGTGTTATTCAAGAGTTGTAGCGCTATTGTAATCATTTGGGAATTGTTTGGGAAATGGTGCGTTCCTTGTAGCCCGTAAATCAAGGAAAAGGAGCGGTGTTAACCTTGTAGCTGTGAAATCAAGGGTGGTGGAATCAGTGTTAACCTTGTAGTCGTGAAATCAAGGGTATTGTAAGATTGATACTAATATTAATAAAATTCCGGGCAATCCAGCATTGCGTGGGACTGGACATAGGAGTAATCCGAACCAGTATAAAATCTGGTGTGTTCTTTCCTTTTCTGCATTTTATATTTACTTATATCTGGGTCTGTGATTATTTCTGTGCTTGTGATCATTTATGGTGTGATAATCATTGTGTGATTCATATAGTAATTTAAGTTAGTTAAAATATTTCAATAAACTTCTTATAAACAATATTCATCCCCCCTCTTGTGTTAATTCTACCTTAAGATCCTTAATATGCATCCTTAACAGCAAATATAATTATAATATGGGGTTATAAATAAATGGACAAATAAGCTTAATGAAATTAAAATTAAAATGATGTTAAGTTTTAAGTCTAAATCTACGTTTATCCAATGATTCTACAGTGGCCTTGTGATTATGCATTTTGTGATTATTCTATACTATGGTTCTACGGTTGATAAACAAACAAATAGGATTAATGTAAAATTGAACTAATGTTAAGTTATAATTCTAATTTTATGGTATGTTTATGGGGGTCCTAATCAAAGGGGATTTAGGCCAACTAGGTTTGTTCATAGGGATCCATACCAAACAGCGTACCCTTTTATCACAAACAGTCTAACACTAGCGAGGAGGCTAGGGCATACTCATGCCATGCTATGTAGTAAGATGGTCCAATTGGAGGTGGATGCGGGTGCATTTCGGCGGTACAATGTGTGTGTGTTGAACTGATTGGGGAAGATAAGATACTGCAACGCTATGCTAATGCTATGTCTTATGTTGATGGGTCGGGTCTGATAAGCACAAGGCCCATAGTAGGCATAAGTTATCACTCTATGATTTTTAGCATCCAATAGATGTGTAGTATGTGAAAAAATTACCCTAATTATATCATGCCTTTAATTTGTAAAAGTGTAAATAATCGAATTCCATTGAATGAAATGAGAATCGACCTTACTTGTAATCCTTGCGCATATTTCCTATATGTTCACATGTTGTGCACAGACACTTACCCTATCTGATACAAAAACTACTATTCTGTTCTATTCCTTTACTTAACAATCGTGTTAGTAATTATACAACTCACCAGACTTTATGTCTGAACTACTCTCCTTTTCTTCTTTCTCTTTTCTTCCCCCAAGGCTCGCAGGGTGGAAGTGCTTAGTATGGATTTTTCAGCAGATTTCTCTTAGCGGCGTATCTTTGTAGCATATGTATTCTCATTTCTACTTTATCTTATTCCACGGTTTGGTTGTATTGATGATATACTGAGGGATATTTCTAGTTGTACTCTAATGACTAAAATTTATTTTCTTTTCATTAGACATATAGTATTATCATTTGGAGACAGTTGGTTTTAATTAAATGTAATGTCACTATTTTAAGTTTAAGTTATTTTCGCTGTTTTTAATATTTATGTTTTGTGAATCTTGGCCTCTGTGATGTATATTTGTGCCTTCACACCTATAATGCTTCACGTTTCTTGACATAACCCTATTTTGGGGGATGTTAAGGGGTGTGGAGTGTTTAATTTGATACCAAAGCTTATGGTTAAAGGATACCTAAAATTTTGTTTTAAAAAGGAAATACTTAAAAAAACATATTTCTCAAATCGTTTTTTTTTTAAATACAATTATATCCACTCAAGTCAGTTCCAACCTTCCTTTGACTCTTTCAAATTCTAAAATCTCTATCTTCACTCCTCTGCGCAACATGTCTGGGGGACTCAATCTTCCTGAGGATGTCCCGATTCTAGGTTGGTTTTTAGGTACTTAGAAGCTACGACACCAATCGATAGACGAGAGTCTACGCAAGTTATTGCACCTGTTGTGGTGGTCCCTCTAATCTACCAGCAACACACAACTTTTCTAAGCACTGTAAGGACTTTTCAAATCTGGGTGGAAAGTCTTTCTCGGGAACCGATGCTTTTATGGAAGCTCGTGTTATATAACGGCGATCGGGCCAAAACCCATCTTATACCAGCATAGGGTGTGTGCATATGAATTGGCACATACATTATTGTAACAAAAGAAATCCCTGATGTTACATGCCTACCAACTCATATTTATGCACACTAACTCCAGTTTATTTCGCAGTGTGGGGCTCTACATATCCAACCTTTCATTCCCCACTAACAACATGCGAGACAATCCTAGCAGTCTCCCTCTTGACTCATATCCTCTTCGAGTATTTTGAGAGCACTGCCTTGTCTACATGGCCTAGTCTGTAACCTTCATCTCTTACACCACTATTATGTAATGACGGTTGAATCGAAACCCCACTACACCAACATAGGGCGAACATATATGAGTTGACACATATATTGTTGTAACTAAAGAAATCTTTGGTGTTATGTGCCTACAAACTCATATTTATGCATACCAACTCCAATTTATTTCACAGTGTAGGACTCTACAAATCCAACCCGTCATTCCCCCTTAACAACATGCGAGGCAATCCTAATAGCCCGTACTTCGATCATAAGTACAAAGCAGATATTTGGATTAGTAAAGCCCAGAGATCGATAAAGGTTTCAATTAGTCGCTTGGCAACTGAAAGAGGAAGCATAATTCTGGTGGGAGATTGTTGAGGCAGAGGGTAGAGACTTGGATCGGGTTGGATTTAGAAGCAAATTAAAGTGAAACTTCTATCGCAAGCAGAGAAAGGTATGCAGGTAGAGTGTTTTCTTATGTTAAAGAAAGGAAAATTTTCTATTAAGAAATATATCAATCTGTTTGATGAGATATCAAGGTTTGGGATGGACTTGGTCAATATAGCTAATAATAAAGCTATCAGATTTTCAAAAGGACTGAATCAACCTCTCCAAGGATTAGCTATGACTCATATACCAATGGAAGCTACTTTTGAGTCATTAGTAGAGATGGCTTTGACACATAAATACAGAAAGGAAGAGTTTTAAGATGTTAAAGGAGAAGTTCCTAAATCTGTTGGCCAAAAGAAGAAATGGTGGGAAAACAACAAAGGCAAGAAGGAACAATTAGCTGGGTCTTAGAAAGGACATATTAAGATAGAGATTAGATGCCACGATTGTAGAATATGGCACATTTCATTAAGGATTGCAGAAGGGCCGCAATGAGAAGGAAGTGCTTTAACTTCGACCAGCCTAAGCATATTAGCAAGGCGTGTCCACAGAAGACAGGACAGGGAACTGGTACATTGGTAACTTAGTTTCATGTGTTAGAGGCAGCTTGGACTAGTAGTGGTCCATATCAAGATAGGAAAGTGGTTCTAAAAGGTTTGATTACTATATCCTACTTTCTCATTCGTACTCTTTATGATTCAAGAGAATCTCATCCATTTACTTCTAGCACATTGGTCGATTGTTTGCACCTAGATATCACACTTGTTACCGATCCCTTTATTGTTTCAAACCTCAGGTGGTTCAACACACTTATCAATTGTTTATAGGGGTTTGAAATTTTTTATTTTAGGTGTTGAGTTTAATGCCAATGTGTTGGGGTTATCTGGGTATGGTATGATCTTAGAGATGGATTGGTCAGCCATGTATAGGGTTATTCTTGACTACGAGAGGAGGGTTGTTCGATTGATGACTTGTAGTGGTATGACCCTCGAGATTTATTGACCCATAGGAGTCAATCCTGTTGTGTCTTCTACATTACCTAGATTCTTCCGTTGATGACAACGATTATGTACCGATGGTATGCAAGTATCCATATGTATCTGAGGAGGTAAGAGGACTACCTCCTAAGCAGAAGATTGATTTCCAGATCTATCTTAGTGAGAACGCAAAGCCTATAGCATTGCATGTTCGTTATATAGCTCCTAGGGAACAGAGAGACTTAGCAAACAAGAGGGAGAGCTTTTGGAGAAGGGATTTATTAGACATAGTATCTTCGAGTGGAGAGCACCTATCGTCTTTACACCAAGGAGGATGGTTCTCTCCAACTTTGTGTGGACTATAGAGAGTTGAATAAACTCACGAAAAAGAATCATTGCCCACTTCCACAGATTGATGATTTGTTTGACTAGTTAGTTGGTGCGTCAGTATCTTCACAGTTGGATTTAGCCACTGGTTTCCATTATCTTTGTATAGAAGAGGATAGTATAGATAATATAGCTTTTAGGGCTCCAGATGGATTCTTCATGTGGTTAGTTATGCCATTTAGGCTGACCAACATACTAGCATAGTTTGTGAATTTGATGAGTCGAGTGTTTAGGGATGTTCTTAATAAATTTTTCGTTTTCTTTGTGGACGATATGTTGGTATTCTAGAGGAGCGAGGATGAGAACGCCTTACATTTGGGAGATCTCTCCATACTCTTTGCACACATCATCTTAAAGCGAAGTTTTCTAAATGCCATTTTTAGTGGAAGAAAGTACATTTCTTGTGGCACATCTGTAACAACCAGCCCAGAATGGGCCTAAATTTCGATGTAGAAAAAGACCACTAGAACTTAGAGCCATTCTAAACGGATCTTTGGTTCCTATAGGGAGATACTAAAAATAGATATCATAGAGCAATCTAAACGAAAACAGATTCTCTCAAAGCAGAAGGGATATAATATAATATTTCATAAATAGATGTACCATAGATAAAATCATAAATGTCAAATGCAACAATTCTCAGAAGATAACAATGACATCAATAATTATCCTACAATACATGATAACAATAATAATAATACTACCAAAAATAACCGAATCTCCACTGAATAGCTCCACCTCCAAGCGATCACTAATCATCGTTGATCCAGTTGCTAACGCGATGTTAAGAGGAGGGAGGCCAGAACATAAAGTTTTGGTGAATGAAAAACAAATAAGTTTTGGAATGACTATTCCTATATTTGGCAGTGTAAACCCTTCATGTTATGTCTATGCAAACAAACATAAAGAACTAATCATATGAGGCAGACATCATAACAGTCACTTAAGGCCTATATGTAAATCTAAGGGAAAACATCCTTACAGTTGCTTAATACACCATGAGGCGGGTATACCTGGTCACTTAAGGCCATTTCCTAATATACTAGGGTGGACATCCTTACATTCACTTAATTCCCTACGGCAGACCCCTAGCCACTTAAGACCTCATCCTGATGTCAACGTTATAATATATATACATATATATACTGTCTTTGTAGACAGAGAAATTGTGACAACCACTTAATACCAAATTGGGTATGAACTCAACTTTATTCAAGACCCACCTGACGGACTATCTTGTTATTATCTAGCTATCCCTATGGGTAAACTTCTAACTACTTAATACTTCCCTTAGATGGTGGTTCCTTCAGGCTATTAATATAAACCATCCCTAGGTCAGCCCTCAATTAGCCGCTAGATAAGAAGTGGACATTACTTGGAGAATTATCCTACTCATACATTACCGTCTATTAATACCATTTAATACCTTATAAGAGAAAGACGGACAACCACTTAAAATCTCGAAGGGAGGGTCCCATGACTTGGGTCCAAAACCAAGGAGTGAACCTTAGCAAAGAATCTAGTCCTAACCACTTAATACCCAACAAGAGGCAGGTTAGCCACTTAATATCTTTCCTAAGACAGGACTACTTCACACACACATACACACACACACACACAAACACATATATACACACACACACACACACACACACTAGACATATCACATTAAGCCATCCACTTGTAGATGTTGGATTTGTCGGGCGGTTCCGTGCACGCTTCTCCTACAAGCTGGGCTTAACCTCGTATCTTGGTGTACTAATTATAATAGCCCATGACACCTAGACCTCACATGTTAACTAGTCTGGCTTGTAGATGCTAGATATGCATGTCAGTTCTGGGAAGACTTCTACTACAAGTAACGGTTAACCTCGTGTCCGTGTGTCATTAATTATAATTAAAGCCACTAACTCACACACATGCATACAAAATCCTATGGGACATTCAAATTCTAGTTGTTAATTTACTTGTATTTAGTACACATTTAATACTCATTAATATTACGTTTAGTTATGCTATAAATATATAATTAAATAGGCGTAAATTATGCAAACGAGAATAACAACCTAACTACGTTTAAAATATCAATTCTAACCATCACAATTAAGGTATACAAGTTAATTTCCATATCAGTTAACATGTTCCATTATGTATATTTACAATTTGTGCTAAAAAGGGAAATAGAAACACATATGAATAAAACTTGCAATCTAGGCTTCAATATTTATTTAAATAATAGAAATATAGACAAGATGCAATAAATCCAATTACATATGAAAAACCTTTGCTTTTGGCGCTACTTCGCTTTTATATTTATATTGTGTACAAAAACTTAAAATAATATATTGCAAATAATACGTTCAAACCAATCTATTTGAAATAGACGTTTGAACCCATCAATTTATAATATTCAAATCTCATTTTTTTTAGCACACAAACATATATGTGCACAAAAATAAGAATTAAGTGAATCAAAATAAAAAACTAAGGTAGTGTTTGGTTTAAAGTATATTTTGAGTTTTCAATTTTGATAACAAAAAATAAGAAAAATTAAAGGATGACCAAGGGAGTCAAAGGGTGATGGAGGGGACTACATAAAGGGGAGAGGGACGACAGAATGATATATTATCTCTCTTTCCTGTGTTGATTCCCAAAATAGGGAAAACAAATAAAAGTTGTTTTCTATTTTTTGTGTTAACTTTGTTTTCTAAAATGATCGTTTTTGGTGTTATACATGTATCGTTCGCATTTTACTATGGATGAAAACTAAAACCTAAAAAGCATAAACAAACGCCGCGTGAGAATTTCACAATATCCTAAGCCTAAATTTCTATTATCCAAACAATACAAACCTAAATACAACACTTTTGATTGACCATTTCAGCGATAAATAAAATATAGGATTTGGATGGTTTTTAACATTATATTATCGTTTGATCCAAGTCCCATATAGGCACAACATTCCAAATCTAAACTGTGAAAGATAATAAATGGGCAAAAAATAAGAAATATAAACTTAGAGGGTTTCAACTCACAATGATTTGGGAATGAAGAACAAGTAAATATGAGTAGAAATATATTTGGATCTAGCCTTTGCAATCATGTCCCAATCCTTCTGTGTTTGTGTGTATATATATAAGAATCAAATGAATTAAAATCTTATATACATACAAACTAATTTATATAATTCTTGAACCTCTATAAATTTTAGAATAAAGAGGATAAAATTGAGGTTAGAGAGGCATAAGGCAAATCTAATCTTATTTATTGGATTAGCAATGATAAAAGGATAGCATGGAGGTGTAAGAATGAAATGAAGAATAACGTCAGAGAGAGGTTAGGAGGGTGATATATATAGTTTCAAGTGTTAATAAAGACCATAAGATCCATTAGATTAAATTCAAAGAAGTCTGTGCATGCATTTTATAAAAACCCATAAAAAAGCCCTTACCACCACTCTTCAACCACGACGGTTAACCCCTTTGGTAGAAGGGTGATCAACCGACGGTCGATGTAACAACCCTGAAATTTAGCAATAAATAAGTTAGTTATTTAATTAGATTTTTCAAAAATAATAATTTACTCAAACGATGGAATTTGACCATGAAACTTTCACCATTGCGTTCGCCAAGGAATTTTGGTCAACATTCATGTTTGGAGTTTCGTGAATGGAGTCTGTATGAAAAAGTTACCGATGAAATACGAAAAATGGATAAAAATAATAAAGTAGAATAAATATAATATTTAATACCATTTATAAGCGGCCTTCATTGGGCGTTTTCGCCCAAAGGCGGTTGACTGCTCCTGGCGACTGTAGCGCAATGGCGGCTAGGGTTATATAGGTTTTAATTATATAATATATAAAACGGATGGATGTTTATTAAATTAAATCTAATGATTCAGGGCCATTTCAATCCCTATAAATAAAGGGTTAGACCCCCATTCTTTTCCATATATTTCTGAGATTAGCAGTGAAGCTCTGCCATTTCCATTTCTCCTCAAAAAAATTCTAAAACAAAAATATGTTCATTTACAATCAAAATCAAACTATATAGATTTAAGAATTAATCAGATTCAAGTGGAAAAAAATATGCATTGGTGTTTAGGTCCTTCATCAGATTTCTCCCCTCTTTTCTTATTTTCTTGCAAATCTACAAATCTGAAAGTATCCCTTTTTTAGAATAAACGTAGATCTTAAGAATTTAGAAATTGTAGGCCTAAAAGATTCATATTTGGATGCTTTCAAGTGTGTGGGATATTTATATACAAAGTATATAATAATCTGATTAATTCATCTGTATTACATCTGAAATGTATGCCTAACTATTTATCAGATATGTTTACAATTTTATTAAATCTGAAATAATGCATATTCGATATGTTTATGAGTATTGTTAAATCTGAAAGAATAAATTGTGGTTTGAACAATATTATTATTTTGTAAGCTTACTTGATTGTTCATATTATTGCCTACAATTGTGTTTAAAGTATTGCGGTTATTGTAAACACTGTAGATCTGGAAACAAGTCTCATAAATCATTGTTAAGATGTAGTCTTATTCGATATCTGTGGTTTTGGTGTGGATTTGTAATTCATGTAAATTTTGTTAAAAAGATATAAGCCTGTTTGTGTTTAGTTTTGTTTGGGTTTTAACTTAGTTATTGTAAATATGGCTTTTTATTCTTTTTCAATAAAAAAGCATTATTTGAAATCAATAAGAAATATTTACCAAAAACAAAAAGGAGATAGTTGTTTAAATTCATGTACAAACATAGATTTTAGTATGTTTGTGCATAGTTTACATCAGTCATTCCAAAAACATACATATTATATATTTCATGTGATTTGAAATATGTTTGTTCCTCTTTTAAATATTCAGGCATACTTTACAATAATTACAGTTGATAGCTTTTTTGTAAGATTTAGAAGCTTATTATAAAATTGGATGCAAAAAAGGAATGTTTATTTGTTAGCTTAAACCAAAAAATTAGATTTACTAATAATAAAAATGAAAGAATAAAATCTATGATAACTGAGCAAATACACACACACACACATATTGTCTGTCCAAATCTATGTTAACAACAAAATATATATTATATAATTAGTGTCGTGTGTTTTAATGGTTTCCACTTTATGGGATTATATATGGAAATGTAATCCATATTAAATGGAAATATATATATTATGACCGTTGTAGCAATAAAAGCGGTTGATTTGCTACAAATAAGGCCATAAAGAAATAATAACTGTTGTAACCATCATTGATTGGGGGAAAATAAATTGAATTAGGTAGTCATGCCTAAATGGTTACAATTTGAAATAAATGAATAGGAATAATAATTGAAACTCCAATTAAGTAAGTAAATATTTCTTATAACATATAATATATATATACACACAAGAATAAATCAAATTAAAATAAAATAGAAATGTTTAAGGTGTTACAATAATTAGATTAGAAATAAAAAAAGGGATCGATATAATAAGGGCATTTAATTGTAAATTAATGTCTTAGGGAATTATAACAGTTAGGTTCATAAGTGACATTAATTATAATTAATGGAAATAATTGGCATTTAAGGGGTTAATTAGCGCCTTAGGGAAATATGACCGTTATGGACATAATGGCAATAACCCGAATAAATAGCAATAAATGGAACTTAAAAAAAAGGATTTATAGGCATTGGTTGTCGTTCAAAAATGCTAACTCCAAAAAGTAAACAATTAAATAAATATCCTAGGGAAGGAAGGATGTAATTTTCCTTATTTTATACTAGTTAATTTATAATTAATAATTAAAAGTTAGAATTGGAATTAATAGATTAATGATGCGAGGTCATTTTCCTTATTCGGCAGAAGTCTGCACTTTCCAACAGTTGAATATATGTCTAGCTGATGTGAGACATCATTGACCAAATTCTTAAAGGCTATATTACTTTTATTACTCCAAGCGAATACCAAATTCTTTCCCGCTAATTGGGTTAATGGAGTAGCAATCTTTGTGAAGTCTTTAATGAATTTCTTACAATATCCGGCAATCCGAGGAAACTTCTTACCTCTGTAGCATTTCAAGGTATCCTTCATTCCTTGATTGCCTTGATCTTCGCGGGGTCTACGGCCAAGCCTTTACTCGACACAGTATGTCCTAAAAATGTCAATTCTTCCCTCTAGAAATGACCCTTTGAGAAATTTTCTTTTAGTTGGTTCTTTCTTAATATCCCTAACACTTGTCTCAAGTGTTTCTCATGCTCTTCGCGATCCTTCAAAAATATAAGGGTATTGTCTATGAATACTACCACAATTTTATTTAGAATGACCCTAAACATTCTACTCATGAGGTATACAAAGAAAGCGGGTGCATTCGTTAATCCGAAGGGAATAGCTTCCCATTGGAACAATCCGTCTGGCATCCTAAACACAGTTTTGTCCTTACTGTCTTCCGCAATTCTCAACTGGTGAAATCCAGTAGCAAGCACTAGTTGGGGAAATACTCTGACTCCTCCCAAGTGGTCAAAAAGGTAATCGGTTCTTGGTAAATGGTACCTGTTCTTTTTGGTTAATTTATTAAGTTCTCTATAGTCCACACAAAGTCTCAAAGATCCATCTACTTTGGTGGCAAATACAACAAGTGCACCCCATTCTGAGGTACTTCGGCGAATAAAACCTTTTTGCAACAACTCTGAAATCTTCTTATCTAACTCCCTTCTTTCTTGGGCTCCATATGCCTCAAGGGCAGTGCTACAGATCTAGCGTCCTCCTCTAGGTCAATACGAAACGAGATTTCTCTATGGGGAGGAAGTCCCGTGACTTCCTCAAAAACTTCCAAGAACTCACAAACTACAGGGACCAAAGATAGTTCTTCAGAACTAGGAGACAAGGAATATAATAAGGCTTTATCCTTGTTTCTAACATTACAAGGAATATTTAGGTTGCGTCCTCCTTGGCCCTTAAGATGAACGAGCCTCTTAGCACAATCTAGGATGACCCCATAAAACGATAGCCAGCCATTCCTAAGATAAGGTCATGCCCTATAAAATCCAACGCATATGCTTTGCAATGGAACTCGACATTGTCGACCTCCAATGCTAGGTCTTTACAAAACATATTAAGATACTTAGAGCCTCCGATAGGGTTGGCCACCTCCATCGGACTATCCGAGATAAATACGGAAAGGTTCTACAGATTTACTAATCGCTTGGAGATAAAAGAATGGGTAGCTCCAGAATCAAACAAGGTGTATGATGAATTTTCTAAAATAGAGATTATACCTTCAAGTGTGGTCTTCCCTTGGTCTCTTGGGGGTTTGCTTTGAATTGTGGTTGCTTCAATTGCATAGTTCTGGCCACTTAAGGTAGGTTTGGGCTTTGCGATTTGGGCGGGCTTTGGGCATATGTCCTTTTTCGTGGCAGTTGTAACATTTTCCTTTGAACTCCTTCCTTAACAATAAGACCCTACAATCCTTGGCCTCATGACCCTTGGGTTGCACCTTGCGCAAGTCTTTGCATCCTTTTTGAAGTTCTTTTTCTTCTTATATTTCCACTATTCTTTCTTCTTGTTCTTGTTGGAGCTTTCTCCTTTCTCACCCTCCTTATCCTCCTTGGATCTTTCAGCTGTGCAAAGGGTAGTTATCACAACTAGAGTCTCAAAAGTCCCCCCAACTACTACTTAGACTGATATGGTTTCCTACAACGAGGAGTTCATTCCTTTCACAAATCTAAGGGCTTTGTTCATGGGGGTGTCTACCAATCCCCTACCAAACTTACATAATTCAGTGAATTTGGATACATATTCTTGTAAACTCAAGCTTCCTTGCCTGAGGTGGATGAATTTCTCTAGCTGAATAGTCATTTCTGCCCTTAGCAGAAATTTCGCTTCAAAACGGGTCTTGAATTCGGCCCATGTGAAGATCCGACCCTCATTCTCCATTGATATTAAGTTCCACCACTCTAATGCTTCAGCCTTCATATGCCAAACCGCTATCCTTCTTCTTATTTCATCGAGCCTCAAAGATTCTTTCACAGTCCATAACCTAAGATTGGACACTAGCAAAGCCTTCCTTTCCAGAAAACGGTTTCCCTCCAAAATTCGTAAAGATCTTACATAAGCGAAAAAATTCAAAGCCCACATCAGTGGTAGGAGCTGCGGGAGCCGCCTGGGCAGGATTAGCTATATGGACCTGCTTCACAGTACAAAGGTACTGCTGGAACCATTCTGGCAAGTAACGGGGTCTTGCCTAGTTGCCCAGCTCATTAGGATTTTGACCCATTTTACTATCTGAAAAGAAAAGGAAGAATCCCTTAGTGGATACTTATGAGATAGTATTTAAGCTGGAAAAAAAGGAAGAAACGATAAAGGTGCCTAGTATAAGTGCATACGCTTATTGGGATAAACATATATTATAAATGTATATATATAGTGTGAAAAATCTTTTCAAATTACAAATACGCTTCTCATACGTATATTTCCCTTATAATCCAGTAACCTATGCTCTGATACCAAATGTAACAACTCGCTCGGAATGAGCCTAAATTTCGATCCAGAAAAGGCCGATCGAAACTTAGAGCCATTCTAAATGGGTCGTTGGTTCCTGTAAGGATTACATTTGCACAGATAACAACAACATATACTTTGAATGGAAATCTCACACAACGGAAAGAGAAAATATAATATTCAAATAAGATGTACCATTATTTCAAAAATCTTAGAAATACATAGTCACGGTTACATTTATTCAAAAGTTGCATCAAATAGTTCGTCTTTATAAGATTCCAAAAGAAGTACAACAATAACAGCTAATAATATCATAATGACTTCATCTTCTCATCTTCAAACAGGACTTCATCCATGGTTTTACTCCATCTACTGACCTGTTGGATGTTAAAGAGAGGGGGTCAGTACATAAAGTTCTGTGTGACTGAAATATGATTTTACTTAATGTCCATACCCTATATTTTTAGCAGGTTATATATGTCAAGGTATGTCTACGTAGCACACAAGATTGCACACAAACATAAATATCTAACCAATAGGGTGGATATCCAAGTCAATCTCCCATTAGTGTTTTTAGGGTAAAGACCCAACGAGGTGACATTCTCGTCATGTATGGCCCTATTAAAGGTGGATTTTTATAATCCCTTATAACCTTGAGGCGGACCCCCAGCCCTTTAAGAACCCCGTCCTAGTACGTTAACATTCTTAAGTCTAATCTTTCATTTGTAATATGAGAAGTAGTATTGAGAACATTACTACTTAACTGATATTACTGGTAGGACACCTATGTCACTTAAGACTTCCCATAGACAGTTGGTGAGCATGTGATGGCCACATATCTTCCAATTACCAATCTGTCCCTAGTTGAGACCTTACGAGCTTCTAGAGGAAGTGGACATCCCCCATGAACTACCCTACTCCGTTAACCATTCTATGCATAACCACTTTTAAAGACGGACGACCCAAAGACTTACCTTAATACTAATAAGGGTACGTCCCATGACTTGAGTTCCTCTCTAAGGATTAAACCTTAGGAGGCGTCCTAGTACTAACCACTTAAGACCCAAATTATATAAAAGGTGAGTCAGCCACTTAAGACCTTCTTAAGGCATAGTAACCCTATTTATTTTCACACATCCATATATATATATATATATATATATATATATATATATATATATATATATATATATATAGACACACACACACTAGACCTCTCACATTAGACCGTATACCTGTAAATGCTAGATATGCTGGTCAGTTCCGGGCAGGCTTCTACTATAAGTCGGTTTAACCTCGTGTCTAGTGTACTAAGTTTATGAATGGCCCATGGCACCTAGACATCTCACATTAGTTGGGCCTACTTGTGGTTGCTAAATATGCCGGTCGGTTTCGGGCAGGCTTCTACAACAAATGGCGACTAACCTCGTGTCTTTGTGTCATTTATTTATATATATGTTTAAGCCATTCCATATATATATGCACACATAAGCAAACAAATATATATATGTATATTTGTCAAGGGGACATTTCAAATTCAAACTCTAATCTAATCGCATTTATTACGCTAATATAACGTTAATTATGTTTAAATAAATAATATAATAATAACGCCTAATTAACGTAACATTTGTATAAACGGGGAACCGTTTTAATCGGGATGGCAATTGCCATCTTATCCAAATCAAGGCATACAAGATAGATTTTTCCATATTTTACCGCTGCACATGAACATGATGGCATAATGAACATATAGCAAATAGCAGTGAATGGAAAACATATACATATACATAACAATTATAACTTGTATCATTAAGCATGCAGAAATGATTTAAATATAAAATTAATAGTAGAGTATTTCATACATTCACACATGTATGTTTACAATCCATATTTCACCCAATTCACCCTTTTTGTGGTGTTATACACCCAAAAATGTTTACATTTGATTCATTCCAATTTATGAATGCATTTACACCCAAATTAGGATCCAAACCCAATCAAACTATGAAACAATTTAAATCCAAACCTTCTTAGGCTTAATCAAATGATGGCGGTGAATTGCATCAAATATAAATAATAATACAATACTCATGTTTACCTTTAATTCAATATAAAAACCACAATTCTAGAAAACCAATTCAATATGATAATTTCCTACGTGATTACAAAGTAGAAGATTTGGGGATTATCATGTTTTATTATCGCATAACCAAATCTTCAGAGACATAACAATTCATATAGAAAACTGATAATAATATGAATATTTGTAACACCCCGAATTTTAGTTAATACTAAAATTCACTAATTACAGGATAAATAATCTCAGACGTGGGAATTGGGGGTAACGGGCTGCGTTATTGCGTTCGTCTCGGAAAAATACGCGAAATAGAGTCCAAGTTTTCGAGAATCGGAGTCCGTATGGCCCGGTTATGGCCCAAAGAAGTTTGCAGAAAAATTAGAGCTAAAAACAGATTTAGGAATTTAAATTAAATTTTAAATTAGAACCAGCGGGGCCAGGCGGGAAGATTCCCGCCCTAAGCATGTCGACAGGGCTGTCGACAGGGGTGTCGACTTGCCTGTCGACTTGCCTGTCGACATGGCGTGTCGAACCAGGGTGCTTGGGTGCACCAGATCTGGTTTTCTGGCTAGGGCTGGGCTTGGTTCTAGAGATTTCCTAAATCTAACGGACCTAAATTAATCTAGGGTTAATCTAAGGGCCTAAAACACTCTCTTAATCTATAAATACACCCTAAACCCCCCTTAATCCTTACCAAAAATAGAAATGATGGCCTCATGCCGCCAAATTAAATCCTAGAAGGAGTCTCCATTGATCTTAGAAGGAAGTTTCAAGCTAATCCCTCTCAAATCATTCTCTAATCATCACCATCTTCATAATTAGCAACTAATTCCTCTTCATAAGTTGGTTAATTTTGGGTTTGGTGAGTTTCTATCACTTTAACATCAATTGTTAAAGTAAGTAGATTGGGTGTAATGAGACTTATGGTCTTAAATGCGGATTAGTGAGTTTGAATCATTTATAATGATATGTTACTCTATGTTGTTCTATGTTTATGCATATTTGATAAGTTGGTTTATGCATGCTTAATAAGTTGATTTATGCATGTTTAACAAGTTGGTTTATGCATGTTTAACAAGTGGATTTATGCATATTTAATGAGTGGAATTATGCATGTTTAGCAAAGTGAGTTATGCAAGTTAAGTATATGTTTAAATGCAAGTTTAATGTGATATGCAAGTTATGCATGCTTATGCAAGTGTATGGATGCTTATGCAAGTCATATATATGTTTAAATGCAAGATTTATGTGATATGCAAGTTATGCATGCTTATGCAAGTGTATGGATGCTTATGCAAGTCATATATATGTTTAAATGCAAGATTTATGTGATATGCAAGTTATGCATGCTTATGCGAGTATATGAATGCTTATGCAAGATATGTATATGCTTAAATGACATGATATGCAAGTTATGCATGTTTATGCAAGTATGTGAATGCTTATGCAAGTATGTGGATGCTTATGCAAGTATGTGAATGCTTATGCAAGTTATGTATATGCTTAAATGACATGATATGCAAGTTTAACATGTTATGCAAGATATGTGTATGATAATATGCAAGCTCATATGCAACATGTTATGCAAATCATGTGTATGATAATATGCAAGTTTGGGTTAAATGTAGTTGGGTTAATATATGCTCATATATGCAAGTTGACATCCTCTTAACCCATGACAAAGTTTTATGCTAAACCCATGATATTTGTGATGAATCTTCCCCTTTATTATGTCATGTAATGAGAACGATTTACGTGGGGAACGATGGGGTTGGTAAATATGTTAATAAATGAATGATTGGGTATGATTAAGCATACCATAAAAATAAATTACCATAAGTAGGAATTTACCTATTGAGTTAGGTCTACCCCATGGGAATTTACCTATTGAGTTAGGTCTACCCATGTTATGGAAAACTTGATATTAATTAGGGATAATTAATATGGGGGTGATTAATTAGGTATAATTAATCGACTAAGACACGAGGTTGGACTCATTTGTAGTGTAAAACTGCCCGGACCCGACCGGCTTAACCAGTTGCTACAAATGTCAGCCCAATGTGAGAGGTCTTAGCCATAAATTAAATACGTGATTAAGGTAAAGACACGAGGTTAGACTCTGTTATGACGTAAGACTGCCCGGATTCTACCGGCTTAACCAGGCGGTCATAACAGCCAGTCTAATGTGGGAGGTCTTTATGGGAGATCACGGTCTTAATTAATTAAGAAACACTTAACCATAGTAGCATGTAGTGGGACATGAGGGGTTAAGTGGGTGCCTTGGGTGGCATGAGGAAATTTTGTGGTTGCCTTGGGTGGCATGTGGAATCTAGTGGGTTGCCTGGGGTGGCAATAGAAAATACGATTAGAATACTTAACCAAGTGGAAACATGTAATTAAACATGATTAAAGGGTTAAGTGGGATACACTAGATATTAGACAAGCTTAAGTGGGTAGCTTGTGGGGGCCCATTTCAACCAATATCCCAAACGTATCTTTGTGGGCTCGACCCATGTCGAGTGACGGGACACGCATATTGGGCTTGATTATAAGAGGCCAAAACGAGTTAGCGGTGGCAACGCAAGTCCAACGGGTTTCATATGCGTGTGTGGGCCCGGGCTGGTAGATAAGCCGTTGTTGCATCGTGTAGATATAAAGCCGTGCACCGTTAGTATTGGGTAGCCACTTTAGGGGAGTGATACACCCCACTGTGGGTCCAGCACGGGTATCTACGGTAGGGAGCCGGTCGATGGGGAGTAGTGGGTACACCTAATGAAGATAGGGGCAGACGGCACCTATGTAGGGGTACACGAAACTACTGTGTAAGAATTACTGAGTACACCTAGTGGAGATAGGGGCAGACGACACCTATGTGGTGGGCTAGGAGTACACGAAACTACTGGGGAAATTTTCTAAGTCCTTGGAAGGGATCAACCTTTAAGTAGGAATGACTGGTGTGGTGCAGTTAGTAATTATCCTTGGGGGGGTAGATGCGTCCTGACGGTTATCTTAGTTTATCCTAAGTCTACCAAGCTGCTTAGTGTAGCCATTCATCCCCAGATATTACCGTAGGTCAAGTTTATGTCTTCTCTGGTTACTTTAATGATTGTATTGTTAAAGTTATAGGACTCACTCAGACTTATGTCTGACCCCGTTGTTTTTATCTTTTTCCCAACCCTCAGGTCCTATGGTGGATCCTAGCGGTAGTAGAGCTTGATCGGATTGCTGTTCCAGTCTTTAGGAGCTTGGGTAGATGTAAAGCTCCAGTTATCCAGTTATCTTTTCTTTTGTTATGGCTATTGTATGAGAGAGTGGGATTATGTACTTCTTATTTTGATGGATATTGTACTTGACTTTTATCGTGGTTTTATGATGTAACCAGACATGTTTATTTCCGCTGTTGTGAGATGATATTTTTAAATTTCAAGTACTAATTATATCTGTCTTGTTGTAATTTTTCTGTTCTATATTCACTAAAATACTCCACCGATGCTATGGCATTCCCTTAGTGAGTGACCATAGCGGGCGTGGGGTGTTACACGTGGTATCAGAGCAAAGGTTACCGGAACAGATAAAATTTTTAGAAAACTATTTTTCTAAAAACATTTTTGGAAGAGATATTTTCAAAAACATGTCTTTAAAGAGAAAAGTTTTTGAAAGAAAAGCATAATCCCCAGTAGCCATATCTATATCCTTCGAATTCTCCGTTTTGAATCTTTCCTTTTTCGTTTCAGCATGGCCGAGAATCTTAATCTTCCGGAGGGTGTGACGGTACCAGTATGGTATAGGAGATTGATGGAGGCTAGGGCCACCACTACGGGTCCAGCAAATGTTCCTCCACCAACCGTAGCACCCGATCTTCCTCCTCCCCCTCCTCCTCGCACGGATACTTTTGCTAAGACTTGCAAGGAATTTAAAGCTATGGGAGGAAAACCTTTTCAAGGATCTGAAACCTTTGTGGAGGCTAGAGATTGGCTTAAAGAGGTGGAAGAGTTGATAGATATCTTTGAGATGGAAGAAGGAAAGAAAGTCAAGTTGGCTGCTTGGTTAATGAAGGGAGAGGCCTCATTCTGGTGGGAGGTTACTAATGGAGAACGCCCCGTTGACTCTTGGGCGGATTTTAGGCAAAGATTTGTGGCAAAGTTTCTCTCAAGGGCGGAGGAAAACTTGTATATGGAAAGATTCTTGACTCTAAAGCAAGGAAATCTTTCGGTGAAGGAATATGTTAACAAGTTTAATCAATTGGCAAGGTTTGGCCTAGACATGGTGAATACACCGGAGAAGAAGGCTTTGAGGTTCGTGAAAGGCTTGAATGAACCGATGCATGGGTTGGCTATGACTCACATCCCTATGGGGGCCACCTTTGAGAAGCTAGTTGACATGACACTCATGTATGAGGAGGAGAAGGGTCCTAATGCTAATAAGGCACCCGAGAAGAAGGGAGATCAAAAGAGACATCAGCAACAACAACAAAGCAAAGGTGGAAAAGGCAACGGTGGCAAGGGCAAGAAGAAGAAGTGTTTCAATTGTGGGACACCTGGCCACCTAAGCAAGGATTGTCGCAAGAAGAAGAAGACTGGCTGCTTCCACTGTGGCGAAGCAGGGCATTTAGTGAAGGATTGCCCTAAGAAAGGGCAAAGGACGGGATCTACCTCAGGAGGACAGGTGCAAGCTCTTATGGCACCGGGTCAGGCTAGGGGGCAAGTACAGGCTCTCGCGGTTCCACCGATTCAGGAGAGAGGTAGAACTATTTCCGTTGAAAGTCTGGTTTTTCTATTTGACCATCCTGTCCGTACATTGTTTGATTCAGGCGCATCGCATTCGTTTATTTCATCATCATTAGTTGAGTTACTGCACTTAGACACCAGTCTGGTAGATGATCCCTTGGTTGTTTCAAACCCAATTGGGGGCTCCACTTATTTGTCCATGATATGTTTGGGTTTGAAGATTTCTATACTTAGCATTGAGTTTAGATGTGATGCTTTTGTATTGGGCTTCACGGGCTATGGGTTGATTTTGGGCATGGACTGGTTATCCAGTAATGGTGCCGTTCTTGATTGCGAAAAGAGAGTTGTTAGGCTCATGACCCGCTTGGGTAACACTCTCGAGATTTCTTGTAACCCCTGGGACTCTGTTATGCTAAGTTATCTTGAATCGCTTGACGCTTCGGTCGAGAGTTTGCAATCTGTTAGAGTGGTCCGGGAATATCCGGATGTGTTTGAGGAGGTGAAGGGCTTACCTCCGAAGCGGGAGATTGACTTCCGAATATATTTGGTGGATAATGCTAAACCGGTATCTTTACCAGTGCGCCACATGGCTCCTCGTGAGAGGAGGGAACTCCATAAGCAAGTAGGGGAGTTGCTTGAGAAGGGGTTCATAAGACGGAGCATATCGGAGTGGGGTGCTCCAGTAGTATTTGCTACGAAGGCGGATGGGTCCCTCAGACTTTGTGTAGACTATAGAGAACTCAACAAGCTCACAAAGAAGAATAGATACCCATTGCCGAGGATTGATGATCTTTTCGATCAGTTGGTTGGCGCTTCAGTATTTTCTCAGTTGGACTTAGCCACGGGGTTTCATCAGTTGAGAGTGGCTGAGGATAGCATAGACAAGACTGCCTTTAGGACTCCGGATGGTTTCTATGAGTGGCTGGTAATGCCATTTGGGTTGACGAACGCCCCTGCATACTTTGTTGATTTGATGAGTAGGGTGTTCAGGGAGTTCCTTAATAAATTCGTGGTGGTCTTTGTGGATGATATCTTAGTATTTTCTAAGAGTGAAGAAGAGCATGCCCTACATCTTGGGGAAGTGTTGAAGACTCTTCGAGCACATAGCCTTAAGGCTAAATTCTCTAAATGTCACTTCTGGAGGAAGGAAGTACGGTTCTTGGGGCACGTGGTCTCCAAAGAAGGGATAGCTGTGGATCCCGCGAAGGTAGTATCAATTCAGGATTGGAAGGTTCCGAAGAATGCTACCGAAGTAAGAAGTTTCTTGGGGTTGGCGGGTTATTATAGGAAGTTTATTAAAGACTTCGCGAAGATATCAGCCCCATTAACCCGCTTAACAAAGAAGAATCTTGTTTTCACATGGGACGTAGATTGTGATGATGCGTTCCGACGGTTAAAGAGAGCTTTAACCACCGCTCCAGTTTTAGTGTTGCCAGATGGGAGCAAGCCATTTGTTGTCTATACCGATGCCTGTGGGACAGGACTTGGCGCAGTCTTAATGCAAGAGGGAAGGGTAATAGCCTATGGTGGAAGGCAGTTGAGGGCACATGAGAAAAATTACCCTACCCATGATCTAGAGCTGGCCGCTATTGTTTTTGCGCTTAAGATTTGGCGTCATTATCTTCTTGGTGAGAGATTCGAGTTGTTCACTGACCATAAATCATTGAAGTACTTATTCTCTCAGAAAGATTTAAACTTAAGACAGCAAAGGTGGATGGAGTTTTTAGCATCCTATGATTTCGAGATAGCGTATACCCCTGGCAAGGGTAACGTGGTGGCGGACGCCTTGAGCAGGAAGAGGTTGTCCTTGAGTCCATTGTTCGTGGAACGACAAAGCTTGGAATTTATCTCGATGTTTGATTTCAGACCTTCCGTTGACTATGTACCCGGTTTGCTAGCTTCTTTGGAAGTTAGACCTACTCTTTTGGGGCGGATTGGAGAAGCACAGAGGGGCGACCCACAGTTGGTTGAGTTAGTAGAGAGGCTCATAAGGGGGGAGTCGTCCAGCCATTTGAGTAGGTACACCCTAGACGATAGGGGGTACTTGCGTAGAGACGGTAGACTTTGTGTACCGCAAGACGAGGGTTTGAGGAAGGCTATTCTTGATGATGCACACCGTTCTAGGATGATCATTCATCCCGGTGGGGACAAAATGTACCAAGACATGAAGAGGGTTTTCTTCTGGGCCGGTATGAAGAAAGATGTGGCCGAGTATGTCGCTCGATGTTTGGTGTGCCAACAAGTAAAGGCGGAGCAAAAGAAACCTGGTGGGTTGCTTCACCCATTGGAAGTTCCGCAATGGAAGTGGGATAGCGTCTCGATGGATTTTATTGACGGGTTACCCAGGTCGAGGAAGGGTAATACAGGAATTTGGGTGGTGGTAGATAGACTTACTAAGAGCGCCCATTTCATACCTGTGAAGAGCAAGAGGACCGCTCCATGGCTAGCTTCTGTATATCTTCGAGAGATAGTTCGATTGCATGGGGTACCCTCTAGCATAGTGAGTGATCGAGATCCTATCTTCACTAGCGAGTTCTGGAGAAGTTTGCAAGAAGCAGTGGGGACTCAATTATGTCTGAGCACCGCATATCATCCTCAGACAGACGGCCAGACTGAGAGGGTGAATCGTGTTCTAGAAGACCTTTTGAGGCTTTGTATCTTAGATTTTGGAGGTACATGGGAAGAGCATCTTCCATTGGTGGAGTTCGCATATAATAACAGCTTTCAGTCCAGTATTGGTATGGCTCCTTTCGAAGCTCTCTATGGAAGGCCTTGTCGATCACCTACATGTTGGTGGGAATCTACGGATAAGATCTTGCTTGGGCCTGATATGATTAGGGAGACTTCTGAGAAGATTGACTTGATTCGAAGAAGGATGAAAGCAGCGCAGGATAGGCAAAAATCTTATGCGGACAAGAGAAGGACGGATCTTGAGTTTGAGGTTGGGGATATGGTTTTTGTTAAGGTATCTCCGTTGAGAAATGTTGTTCGCTTCGGATCCGTTGGGAAGTTAGCACCAAGGTTTGTTGGGCCGTTTCCTATCAAGGAAAGGATTGGACGGATGGCATATAGGGTGGAGTTGCCCGACAGACTTAGTGGTGTTCATGATGTATTCCATGTGTCCCATTTGAGGAAGTGCTTACATGAGACCGCAGAGGTGGTAGAGCCAAGCTTGCTTAGAGATGTAGAGGTAGAGCGTGATGCGACTATTCGACGAGCCCCTACTCGCATCCTTGGGTCAGAGACTAGGAAGTTGAGAAACAGAGAGGTTCAGCTAGTCAAAGTGCAATGGGGAGAAGATGAGAGCAACGCAACTTGGGAGACGGAAGCGAAGATGCGTTCATTGTACCCATTTCTTTTTGAGGGTATGTCTTTACTTTCTCCTTTATCGCTTGTCTAGTACTTATCTTATCTTTGGTATGTCCTCTCGTTAGTACCTTTGACCTTTAGATAGGGTAAACCTATGGTTGAAACATGTGTTTGAGACATGTTATGGTTTATGGATGCAAGTGGATGCAAGTGTTTGCTAGTGGTTGCTCGTGGATGCATATACACACACTCTAGGCACTAGATCGGCTCAGTCACTTCATATTGCATATTGCATAAAATTGTGTGTAGGAAAATATATTTATGGATGTATAATGGTTGTGTTATCACATGGATGATGCATTTTGGTGAATGATTGTGCACTCATGTAGATATTGTATGTGTCGATAGGGTTCTCTCGCATACATAATGGATGCATGGCACTATCATGGTTTGCATATGTTCATACATTAGATAGGGAACATATACACACACTTTTTGCATATGCTCATACATCATTAGAAACTGTTTAAGGACAATGGATGCCCGTGGTTGATGATTTGAGTAGATGGTTGTTTGGATGGTAGGATATGCATTCTCCTTAGCTTAGAGATTTCGGGGACGAAATCCTTTAAGGAGGGGAGAATGTAACACCCCGAATTTTAGTTAATACTAAAATTCACTAATTACAGGATAAATAATCTCAGACGTGGGAATTGGGGGTAACGGGCTGCGTTATTGCGTTCGTCTCGGAAAAATACGCGAAATTAAGTCCGAGTTTTCGAGAATCGGAGTCCGTATGGCCCGGTTATGGCCCAAAGAAGTTTGCAGAAAAATTAGAGCTAAAAACAGATTTAGGAATTTAAATTTAAATTTTAAATTAGAACCAGCGGGGCCAGGCGGGAAGATTCCCGCCCTAAGCATGTCGACAGGGCTGTCGACAGGCCTGTCGACAGGGGTGTCGACTTGCCTGTCGACTTGCCTGTCGACATGGCGTGTCGAACCAGGGTGCTTGGGTGCACCAGATCTGGTTTTCTGGCTAGGGCTGGGCTTGGTTCTAGAGATTTCCTAAATCTAACGGACCTAAATTAATCTAGGGTTAATCTAAGGGACTAAAACACTCTCTTAATCTATAAATACACCCTAAACCCCCCTTAATCCTTACCAAAAATAGAAATGATGGCCTCATGCCGCCAAATTAAATCCTAGAAGGAGTCTCCATTGATCTTAGAAGGAAGTTTCAAGCTAATCCCTCTCAAATCATTCTCTAATCATCACCATCTTCATAATTAGCAACTAATTCCTCTTCATAAGTTGGTTAATTTTGGGTTTGGTGAGTTTCTACCACTTTAACATCAATTGTTAAAGTAAGTAGATTGGGTGTAATGAGACTTATGGTCTTAAATGCGGATTAGTGAGTTTGAATCATTTATAATGATATGTTACTCTATGTTGTTCTATGTTTATGCATATTTGATAAGTTGGTTTATGCATGCTTAATAAGTTGATTTATGCATGTTTAACAAGTTGGTTTATGCATGTTTAACAAGTGGATTTATGCATATTTAATGAGTGGAATTATGCATGTTTAGCAAAGTGAGTTATGCAAGTTAAGTATATGTTTAAATGCAAGTTTAATGTGATATGCAAGTTATGCATGCTTATGCAAGTGTATGGATGCTTATGCAAGTCATATATATGTTTAAATGCAAGATTTATGTGATATGCAAGTTATGCATGCTTATGCAAGTGTATGGATGCTTATGCAAGTCATATATATGTTTAAATGCAAGATTTATGTGATATGCAAGTTATGCATGCTTATGCGAGTATATGAATGCTTATGCAAGATATGTATATGCTTAAATGACATGATATGCAAGTTATGCATGTTTATGCAAGTATGTGAATGCTTATGCAAGTATGTGGATGCTTATGCAAGTATGTGAATGCTTATGCAAGTTATGTATATGCTTAAATGACATGATATGCAAGTTTAACATGTTATGCAAGATATGTGTATGATAATATGCAAGCTCATATGCAACATGTTATGCAAATCATGTGTATGATAATATGCAAGTTTGGGTTAAATGTAGTTGGGTTAATATATGCTCATATATGCAAGTTGACATCCTCTTAACCCATGACAAAGTTTTATGCTAAACCCATGATATTTGTGATGGATCTTCCCCTTTATTATGTCATGTAATGAGAACGATTTACGTGGGGAACGATGGGGTTGGTAAATATGTTAATAAATGAATGATTGGGTATGATTAAGCATACCATAAAAATAAATTACCATAAGTGGGAATTTACCTATTGAGTTAGGTCTACCCCATGGGAATTTACCTATTGAGTTAGGTCTACCCATGTTATGGAAAACTTGATATTAATTAGGGATAATTAATATGGGGGTGATTAATTAGGTATAATTAATCGACTAAGACACGAGGTTGGACTCATTTGTAGTGTAAAACTGCCCGGACCCGACCGGCTTAACCAGTTGCTACAAATGTCAGCCCAATGTGAGAGGTCTTAGCCATAAATTAAATACGTGATTAAGGTAAAGACACGAGGTTAGACTCTGTTATGACGTAAGACTGCCCGGATTCTACCGGCTTAACCAGGCGGTCATAACAGCCAGTCTAATGTGGGAGGTCTTTATGGGAGATCACGGTCTTAATTAATTAAGAAACACTTAACCATAGTAGCATGTAGTGGGACATGAGGGGTTAAGTGGGTGCCTTGGGTGGCATGAGGAAATTTTGTGGTTGCCTTGGGTGGCATGTGGAATCTAGTGGGTTGCCTGGGGTGGCAATAGAAAATACGATTAGAATACTTAACCAAGTGGAAACATGTAATTAAACATGATTAAAGGGTTAAGTGGGATACACTAGATATTAGACAAGCTTAAGTGGGTAGCTTGTGGGGGCCCATTTCAACCAATATCCCAAACGTATCTTTGTGGGCTCGACCCATGTCGAGTGACGGGACACGCATATTGGGCTTGATTATAAGAGGCCAAAACGGGTTAGCGGTGGCAACGCAAGTCCAACGGGTTTCATATGCGTGTGTGGGCCCGGGCTGGTAGATAAGCCGTTGTTGCATCGTGTAGATATAAAGTCGTGCACCGTTAGTATTGGGTAGCCACTTTAGGGGAGTGATACACCCCACTGTGGGACCAGCACGGGTATCTACGGTAGGGAGCCGATCGATGGGGAGTAGTGGGTACACCTAATGAAGATAGGGGCAGACGACACCTATGTAGGGGTACACGAAACTACTGGGTAAGAATTACTGAGTACACCTAGTGGAGATAGGGGCAGACGACACCTATGTGGTGGGCTAGGAGTACACGAAACTACTGGGGAAATTTTCTAAGTCCTTGGAAGGGATCAACCTTTAAGTAGGAATGACTGGTGTGGTGCAGTTAGTAATTATCCTTGGGGGGGGTAGATGCGTCCTGACGGTTATCTTAGTTTATCCTAAGTCTACCAAGCTGCTTAGTGTAGCCATTCATCCCCAGATATTACCGTAGGTCAAGTTTATGTCTTCTCTGGTTACTTTAATGATTGTATTGTTAAAGTTATAGGACTCACTCAGACTTATGTCTGACCCCGTTGTTTTCATCTTTTTCCCAACCCTCAGGTCCTAAGGTGGATCCTAGCGGTAGTAGAGCTTGATCGGATTGCTGTTCCAGTCTTTAGGAGCTTGGGTAGATGTAAAGCTCCAGTTATCCAGTTATCTTTTCTTTTATTATGGCTATTGTATGAGAGAGTGGGATTATGTACTTCTTATTTTGATGGATATTGTACTTGACTTTTATCGTGGTTTTATGATGTAACCAGACATGTTTATTTCCGCTGTTGTGAGATGATATTTTTAAATTTCAAGTACTAATTATATCTGTCTTGTTGTAATTTTTCTGTTCTATATTCACTAAAATACTCCACCGATGCTATGGCATTCCCTTAGTGAGTGACCATAGCGGGCGTGGGGTGTTACAATATTCCTTTAAGTAAGAGTAGATTCCACTCACAAATCAAGTGGAGACTTGATAGAAATCTCTAGATCTGCGATGGTTCTCAACATTCAAGCAGGCTCTGATTGATCTCCTAATAACATAATATAAGAAACATATAATTCGATTCTTATATATATTGTTTTTGTTAAATTCCAACTTCTTAAACTTATGTAAATTGAAATAGAGAGATATATGAATGGAGGTAGAGAAGTAGAAGAACTTTCACCCTTTTTCTCTTTATTTTTCTATGGAATTCGATAGCATGTAGGAAGAGGTTTAGAATAATTATGGTTTCTAGTGTGTTATTTGAGGCGTTATTTATACTTGCTCGTGTGAGCAATAGTCGTCGGATATATAAAAATCAATCCGAACCATCCATATAGACATAACCTCTTTAGAAAACCCTAATTACATAGCCTTGTTGGGCAATTCATTTTTATTAATTACGTTCTTTATTTGCTTAATTGCTTGCCTTTTATTACCAATCCTTTTCCTTATGTAACGCATCCTTTGTCCCCTTGTCTTTATCTATTTATATATGCACGCATATTTAAATTAGATGGAATACTCCAATTGCTCATTTATATATATATATATATATATATATATATATATATATATATATTATTCCTATATATATTATCAAGGAATTGATGTTTCTACGTGATTGGTGTTGCCTTCTTTGTTAGACACTGGGATTTGGTTTATGGATATTAGATTGCTTGTACGCTTCGACTTGTTTATTCATTATCTGTTCAACCAGAACTTTTCGATGGTTGGGTTATTAAGATTAAGTTCGCTTGTAAGCTAACTGAATGTGCAGCGGGAATTTCTTCAACATCTGGGTTATTTTTACCCACTCAACATTGAATACCACCTTAAACAATTAGTTGGTTTTAAGTTGATTCATCATCGGTTATGGTTTAACTAGAAACATGGCATTTTCCGTAACAGACAATGATCCGCTATCTCGCATGTTTTCAAATACTGGTTTCAATTCGTTTATGTCTTGAGATTAGGACTCTGGAGACATGTGTTTAGATGGCTATTTGGGGTTGTTTTATGAGTTAAGAACTACTACTGTAGAATCATAACTGACTATCTTAGCCAACATATTCAGAGTGGGTTGTTTCTGGTTTTTTGCCCTGAGATTAACTGACCGCCATGCTATCAAGTTTGGAAACCCCTGAAAAATTGTTCCATCAATTATTCAAGGTCATGTACCCGTTTTATGCCCTTGAGTAGCAGAGTCAGAATGTTGGTTGGAAAGTTTTCTACAGCATTTATCACGCATGCCGGTTCAACTTTAGTTGTGGCTTTAGGCTTTTCCATAATTGGATTGTACTTAAATATATAAGTGATATCATGTTAGGTTGATGAAAGCTTTTGCAATCCGAATGGCTTGCTAATGTAATTTGGTATCATCTTCCGTCTGATGAAATTTGTGCCTAAGGGGAATTTTTCATTCAGTGCCTTCTGGTATGTCGTATAAGGGAATGGCTTTCTTCTGTTAATTTACTTTGGTCCAATAAATTAGTATTAGAAGACTTATGCTTTCTTTGTTGACTGCTGTGCTCTATTATGCTGCTTCAGAGTACCATAACAATTGGGTAAAAGATGTGTTTAAATCTGCAAATAAAGATGATGGAAACTTCCGATTAGTAACAAAGTAACGGAATGGTGGCAAACTGTTTTAATCTCTTCCACTCGAAGAAAAGGCTCGAAGGATAGCAATAGAGGATTAGAAGTGCAGCGAGATCGTGTTGGTAACCTCATCATGGTTTTAAAACTCTCTTTTAGGATTTAATTTAGTACTTTGTATGTATGTATTTTATGCTTTTCGGTTTGTATTTAGGTTAGTGTGCTAACCTTATTATGTACTTTTCTAGTTGTTAATAAAAGTGAACCAATTTTCAAATATATATACATATACATATATATATTATTCGATAATATTGTAATTTGAATTTCCCTCTTTTTATTTTAAATTATTATTTGGATAATATATATAATATTCACATAATTATATACACATATAATTTCTACGTACACTGTCGAAATTCAGCTGTTAATAACTTCTTCATACGTTAACCGTTTTCAACATATTATATATGAAAACGATGTAGAATTTCTCCACAAATCCCAAAAAATGGTTTCGTAGCCAAATTCCTAAAGAAGTAAAAATTCCATTTTCCAGCCATATCATTTAATTGCTTGTTTTAATTATTTAATTTATTTGTTAATACTTATGAATTTTACGGGTTGTTAAACTTATCTACTAGGTCATTGGATATGAAGGAATAAGAATCCCCAGTATAAAATAAAACTCAAATAGGAACATTATAGACAAAAAGCATACGTTGAATAATAATGCCTTTTCGTTTATCCTTCACCGATGGGGAATACGATGAAGTTGGGATGGCATTATGGCATATGCTTTCACAATTTGATTTTCCTCTTCGAACTTACATTCCCTACTATAATGGCCTTTCGATCCACAACTAAAGTAAATAATCCCATATTTGGCCTTAATCATTTATCCATCCTTGGCCTGAGAGGGTTTCCTCTTATTGTTCCACTTTTTCGTTCTTTCCCTGCTCATCTGCCGCTTCGGATCTACCTTTAGAGCAGTGGCAACAATAGACTTTGACATGGGGTATAGGCTCTTCTGTCTCAAGGCTTTTCAAACAATGGATTCTAAGGTCTCATCAATATGGTTAATAAGATTACCCCCTATGTATTCATCCAATAAGTGATGAACTTCTCATTCTTCTTTTATGGGGAGTCAATGAAAGACAACCCATACATCGAAAAAGCATCAACTTCAACAACATACATGGGATGACTCTATCTCCTTGCTTTAACTCTTCAAATTTTTGAAAAACTCTGATTTTTGGCAGTCCCAATAAACTTCTTATTGAAATGGGCTTTGGACTGATCCTCAAAAGTAGCAACTTTAATGACATTCGAAAGTTCACATCCCTTCCTTGAAGCTGATGTGAGGTCAGACTCCTTTTTATAGCATCATTAAATTTAAGATCTTCAAAGATGCATTTGCAATTGTCAAGCCACTCCTGAACTTCCATAGCTGACTTGGCTCCTTGGAATGGCTTACCACCCAGACTAGTGTAGTAATCCTTGTTAAGCTTAACAAACTCGACTTTAGCCATCTGCACTGGTGCACCACTATCCTTAGCAACATTTAGATCAGTATCTTGAGTATTTCTTAGCATGCACCTCATAAAAGTAATGAGCATCATCTCAATATTGGTGTTATTAACATTATTAGCTCTCGTGACAGCTCCTTGTTCAACTCCATAAGTGGAGTTCCTAACGGTATAAATTGTTTGGTGATTCATCATTATTAAATGAAAATAATTAGCCGCCTTTTAAGGAATCATACTTAGTGGTACATATGTGCAGTATGACATCATTTTCAAGTATGTATAATAATATGTATAGTTTTGAAAATCAAAATATATTACAAATATGTTATCTCGTATGAGTATGCCCTTCCCTAGATATTCCAACTTATTTTAAACTACGCAACCTATGCTCTGATAACAAATGTGATGACCACCCTTAACTCTCAACATCTAAATAATGGGAAATGGTAGTGCTCGACCAATATAAAGTGATCATCATTGTTAAAGAAATGAAAACCATCTAAAAAATTTGTTATATATCTCTCACTGCGTAAGGAATAAAATATAATAGTAATACATAACTGATATAAAACAGGCGAGGTAATAAATAGCTGATAATGAACCATAAGCATCAGAATAGATTCAATATACAACATAACATAAATAGAGTCATATAAGTGATAATAACTCAAATAGATTATCTTTAAGATACAAGTACTGCTAATCCTCATAGTAGTGAACAATCGAAAGTGACGGAGTGCAAATAAATGATACATGAAATAGCCTCCTGCTTTCCCCACGATCAGCTACTCTTGTATACTCTAATTTGTCACTAATCTTCTCATTTAAGAGCACTCAGAGTAATAAGAAGCAATGTATAAGACTATAGTTAATACAAAGTCAAGTGTGAGTGATAATATCGTAATTACCAAAATAAAGTAGTGTAATAGGTATAGAAAACCACATCTGACATCTCCCTGCATCCAAATAGTTAGTGCATGATGTACCCAAGAAAATCGTGTCATAAGGTATTAAAAATGCGTACATGATAAGATGATAACAAACAATCAAGCATAAGCATATCCATCATCAGTCCTTACATTCTCTCTCTAAGCGTTTTGGACTTATGAGATCTGCATGACTATCCAATAATCAAGAACCATTCTGGTTTTGGCTACCTAGTATTCGAAACCATGCCACCAAGTCAGTAATGAATCAGACTATCTCACAGTTCGGGGAATTAGACTATTCCATAATACTAAGCTATCCCATAACCCTCACCCACTCCATTTTCATGAGTACTTCAGAGCCTATAAATACCATTATTCCCTTAACGCATGTTATCCGCAACAGAGCCTATCATTGGAGCTATTCTTATGGTTACCAACTTGGAACTTCTTTGGTCGAACCTAGTCGTGGACAACCTCTCTTGCTGTCAGATCTAATCGCATACACCCACCCCTCCTTAGTATCCTCCTTTGACTAACTGTCATTGCTCCATATCTTAGGATATAACTAGTCGTATTTGGAGTCGGTCTTCATGAAGATAGGAACATTGTTGAACCATACAAAGCCGTCGATCTGAACCACTCATGCCGATTTGGAGGGCCACAACCTAAAGATTCTCCAATCCAAAATTATTCTCTTCCAAAGTGTAGAGCTCACTACCATAAGTCCAATGCAAAAAGACAGCATCTAAAACAAATATCATATGCAAAAGTTACGCTCATTTGAAGTTGATGCTGCATAACTCCACTAATCCAGATCTATGTCGACCCGGGGCAAAGAATCTACGTCGACTTAGGCATCCAACCACCATAACTTTAGCATATGAACTTCGAATGACTAGAAGCTTGACATGCCACGTCAAGGACCTTTCTTGTCGTCTTCGCCAGTTTCCACGTAAATCTGGTCAGTCACCTATAATGTCCAATCCAAAATCAAGGAGAGACCAAATAACCTTCTAATCTATTTACATCATTTATTTAATGTTTGTGTTAGGGACTGCGGAATGGATCGTTAAGGCAAAGTAAACACTAGAGGGGGGGGGGTGAATAGTGTTTGTAAGAATTTAAAAAGAATTTAAAACTAAAGTGAATTATGGAATAAATCAAACACCACAAACACAATCACAGATACAGATTCAAACACAAATAAGATAAACAGAAATAAAAATGTAGAAAAGGAAAGAACACACTGAATTTTATACTGGTTTGGATTACTCCTACGTCCAGTCCCGCACAATGCTGGATTGCACAGAGTTTTATTACTATTTTAATAGTCAATTACACCCTCCTTGATTTCACGACTCAACAAGGTCATATTCCTTGATTTCACGGCTCAACAAGGACACACTGACTCCTATTCCTTGATTTCACGGCTCAACAAGGACACATCGACTCCTATTCCTTGATTTCACAGCTACAAGGATACACCGATTTCTCTTTAACTTACAAACAAGGTTTATTCAGCCCAAGCAATTACAAAGCAGCCCTATAACTCTTCAATATAACTTGATTCATAGAGTAGAGAGTGTAGAGCAAAGAAATTTTATCAAAATAGAATTGAATTTGGCAGAGTATAAGTGTAAGAATCATAAAAATGAGTAAGAATAACGGTATAGAGAAAGTGGATGAAGTTAGAGAAGAAGAGATGATAAAAAATTCGGTTTCAACGCCTTTTTATAGAGTATGAAAGGATGCAACAGTTCTGAATCATTTCAAATAGTGAAAAGACACTTCCTTCCAAAATTGGAAAAAGTTACAGTTATATGTCGACATGGAGTTTTTGTTATGTCGACATATTCCTTTGAAAAAAATAATTTTTAAGCATTTTTCAAGTGTTTTGATATAAATATAATTCTGGAAATTCTTGAGTAAAATAGTAGTATTGTAAATTAATATTATATGATAGAAAAACATATGAAAACATAATTTTAAACTATATAAATTTATTTATAAAATTATAAGGTTTTAAACTATATAAAGAATAGATATAAAGTATATATAAAAACTTAAATTTGAAAAACAAAGAAGAATAAAAATAGAAACAAAATAGAAAATGAAAATTAGTATTTGAAATTTAGATTTTGAACCTGGAGTTCTATTTAGAGTCTTACAAAATCTAGACTCTATAACTATATTAATCTTGAACTCTTGATCTCTTGAAATCTTGAATACTCATGAGTCTTGAAATTTCTCTGCTCTTTTCTCTGATCTTTGAATCTCTATCATCTTCGTAACTGTACAGTCTTCAGTAATATTTCCTATATACAATTCCTGCACACCCCCCTCCCACATATATATATATATATATTTATATATTCTATACAAAAAGTGTTAGTATATATTTTATAATCAGCGATAATTGAAATAAGGTTGTTTTCATCAAAACTCCATTCTCCAACAATCTCCCCCTTTTTGATGATGACAACCTTCGTTTATAAAATATCATACCTGTATACTTGTTTGATGATGTTCATCTTATGCTCCCCCTGTCTATAAGTTTCCTATAAACTATACCTATATTTTATAATTTCTCCCCCTTTGACATTGTCAAAAAGAAATTTTAAAGATACTCCCCCTAAATTATATAACTCTAGAACTTAAGTAATATTCCTAAAAATACTCCCCCTTAATCAGATATTCATATATTTATGTTTTACAAGGTTAAACCATAAACGACAATTTTATTAAACAATCACTTGTACATATACATAACTTTATACATATATGACTTATCATAGGAACGTAATAAAACGAAATCAAGAAAAATCCTTAAACACTTAATTATTTGACAATGGGAGATTTGGGAATTGGACAATTTGGATAATGGAGAAAGAATTCACCATTCTTTTCAATCACATTCCCATTTTCGTCAAATAGAACCTCCCCTATGCACTCAACGCTGTCATCCTCGTCTGTAACCGTTGGTTGAGTCTCTTGTTGTTCTTCCTCCTCCATCATATCTTCTCCCTCTTCTGGTTCTTCTTCTTCTTCCATGGGTTGATTATCATCATTGATGATAATCGGATTAGTCTCGTTATCCATTATAAACTTTAAGAGACTTCTCATTACTTTTCCTTGTCTGTTTTTCTCTTGACTTATTCTAATTTTAAGTACCTGCATCTCAACCACCATTTGCAGTAGATACTCCATTTTTTCTTTGATTTTGATCGCTCTAGAAAGCGTAGATCGTTGAAATGGACCCTCGGATGGTCCAGCGTATGAATCAGAGTTGTTCTGAGTATTTGGATTAGTGGAAGCCATTGTATTTTTTAAGTTAGAGTTGTTATAGAGAAGAAGAATGAAAATGAAGAAGAAAAGTCGAATTAAAAGATTTAGATAGTCAAAATAACTAGCTTTTGGTGGGAATTAATTTTAAATTTTTGGCAGTTATATGTCAACATAGTAGAATTTTATGTCGACATGGTCTTGTTTTAAGTTTCATTATTTTAATTCCTTATCTTATTTTTATACATATACTATTACTTAATTATTCTAATTCACTTAATGAACATATACCTAGTTCCCTCCTAAATTTAGTGAATGTTGATTCATTTAATGGTTTGGTCAATATATCAGCTATTTGTTTCTATAAATTCAAGTAAAATCTTTTCTTTACTTACATTATCTCTTAGAAAATGATGTCGTACACCAATATGTTTAGTTCTCGAATGATGAGTAGGATTTTTAGAAATATTTATAGCACTTGTATTATCGGAGTATATAGGTGATTTATTTATACTTAAACCAAAATCGTTTAAAGCATATAAATTACTTGTGAACAGCTAAATCAGTAGATATATACTCTGCTTCAGTTGTTGATAGAGATACGGTATTTTGTTTTTTTACTAAACCATGATACAAGGGAAGTCCTAGAAAATGACATGTTCCACTAGTACTTTGATTTAAATCCCGCGTAGTCAACGTCACAGTACGAAACTAAATCAAATGAATCATTTTTAGGATAAAATAATCCAAAATCTGATGTATGCTTTACATATCTCAGAATACGTTTTACGGCTGTTAAACGAGTTTCCTTAGGTTGAGATTGATATCTTTCACAGAGACATACACTATGCATTATATCTGGTCTACTAGCGATTATATATAATAATGATCCTATCATTCCCCTATATAGTTTTTGATCAACGTCTTTTGATGTATCATCTTTACTCAAGGCAATATTAGTTGCCATAGGTGTTGGTCTTCCATTTGTTGTTGTTAGATTATATTTTTTTAATTAAATCTCTTGCATATTTCTCTTGATTAATGAATATTCCATTTTTAATTGTTGAATTTGTATACCTAAGAAGAATGATAATTCTCCCATATGACTCATTTCAAATTCTTCGGTCATAATATCCAAAAATACTTTGTTCATTTTTTCATTTGTTGATCCAAAGATTATGTCATCAACATATATTTGTACTAATTGTATATCTTTGTCATTTTTCTTGATAAACAAAGTATTATCTAATTTTCCTATTACAAAGTTTGATTGTAATAAATAATTTCGTAATATATCATACCAAGCCCTAGGAGCCTGTTTTAATCCATATAAAGCTTTCTTCAGTTTATATACATGATCTGGTAATTTTTCATCTTCAAATAGGGGTGGTTGCTCTACATATACGTCTTCTTTGACAAATCCATTTAGAAATGCACTTCTGACATCCATTTGATATAAATTGAAATTATTATAATTTGCAAAAGCTAGTAAAATTCTAATAGCCTCTAGTCTTGATACGGGGGGAAAGTTTCATATAATCTATTCCTTCTTCTTGAGTATATCCTTGTGCCACTAGTTGTGCCTTATTTCTAACTACCTCACCATGTTCATTCATTTTATTTTTATAGATCCATTTGGTTCCTATTATTGTTTTATCCACTGGTCTAGGAACAAGTTCCCATACTTCATTCCTAGTAAACTGATTCAATTCTTCTTGCATAGCTAGTATCCATGAATCATCGGAAGAAGCTTCCTTTGGATTTTTGGGTTCGATAGTTGATATAAATGTAGTATTACTCATATTATTTAATTAATTGCGAGTTCTAACAACGGATTCAATATCCCCTAAGATATTTTCTACAGGATGGTCTCTAAGTAATCTAATTCTTTAATTGGTTGGTTATCTTCATTATTTATTTCATTAATTTCATCCTCACAATCGTCTTCATTGTTTTGAGTTATACTTCTATAGTTTTCATCAAAAGATACGTTTAATGTTTCTTCTATAGTTTTGGTTCGAGTATTATAAACTCTATAAGCCTTGCTTCTTTCTGAATATCCAACAAAAATTCCTTTATCGGATTTTGAATCAAATTTGTCTAAATTATCCTTTGTATTAAGTATAAAACATTTACTTCCATATATTTTAAAATATGATACTTTTGGTTTCTTATTATATATAAGTTCATAAAGAGTTTTATGAGTCAAAGGTCTAATTGAAATTCTATTAATAATATAACAAGCTATTGTGACTGCCTCAGCCCAAAATTTCCTTGGTAAATTACTATCGGATAACATAGTTCTTGCACATTCTTGTATCATTCTATTTTTACGTTCAACTACTCCATTTTGTTGAGGAGTTCTTGGAATTGAAAATTTGTGGGTTATTCCCTTTTTATTACAATATTTTTCAAAATTCTCATTTTCAAATTCTCCACCATGATCACTACGTATTATTTTAATTTTTAGTGATAATAATTTTGAATCCTTTTAGAAAAAGTTTTAAATTGGTTGAAAGCATAACTTTTATTTTTTAAGAAACAAAGTCCAAGTGAATCTAGAAAAATCATCAACTACTACATACACATATCTGTTATGATTAATTGATTGAATTTGAGATGGACCAAATAAACCCATGTGTATTAACTCTAATGGTTTTGAAGTAGTAATTTCTTCTTTTGATTTAAATGAACTCTTCTTTAATTTGCCGAATTGACACGCATTGCATAATTTATTAACTTTAAATTTCATTTTGGTAACCCTCTAACTGAATCTAATTTAGAAATTCTAGAATTATGTTTGAAATTTATATGACTGAATCTCTTATGCCAAATCCAGGGATTACTTGTATTGGCCATAAGACATAAATTATTGCTGGAAATTTTCATACTTAATATATAGATATTTTTCTTTCTATCTCCTTCGAATATAATTTTTGAATTCCTATCTTCTGTGAAACATTTATTCTTTTCAAATTTTATTTTATATCCTTTATCGCAAAGTTGACTTTTACTTAATATGTTGTGTTTTAAATTCCTAACTAATAAAACATCAGAAATAATAGGAGTTTCAGAATTACCGACATTGCCGATTCCAATGATGTATCCTTTAGAATTATCTCCAAAGTGTACCAATCCACCATCTTCATACTTAAGTTTATTAAGTGGTTCTGGATTTTCGTTCATATGTCTCGAACAACCACTACCCAGTATCCATTTGTCCTTTTTCATTTCCACCAATTGGTTTCCAGAATTTGAATTTTCAATAGTCATGTAGCACACCAGTTCAAGATTTGAATTTCCAATAGCTACCTTTTCAGAATTTAATTGCCAATAGCCACTTTACCCATCTTTTCAACTTTTGAATTTTCAAAAGTCATAGAACTCATCCTTTTCTGTTTTGAACAATATTTCAGTAATCATATGGTTCTTTAACATTAATATATGCAGACTCTTCTAACATTGATGCAATGCATGAATTGGCACTAGTATTATCATAGATTCCAAAATTTGCCATTTTACCAAATTTTCAAAAATCAGATTATGAACTTTTGAAAAACCTCGCTCTGATACCAACTATTATGGACTGCGGAATGGATCGTTAAGGCAAAGCAAACACAAGAGGGGGTGAATAGTGTTGGTAAGAATTTAAACAGAATTTAAAACTAAATGAATTATGGAATAAATCAAATACCACAAACACAATCATAGACACAGATTCAAACACAAATAAGATAAACAAAATTAAAAATGCAGAAAAGGAAAGAACTCACTGGATTTTATACTGGTTCGGATTACTTCAACGCCCAGTCCCGCACAACATTGGATTGCGCAGAGTTTTATTACTATTTCAATAGTCAACTACACCCTCCTTGATTTCACGTCTCAACAATGAGACACCGACTCCTCTTCCTTGATTTCACGGCTCAACAAGGACACACCGACTCCTATTCCTTTATTTCATGGCTCAATAAGGACACACCGACTCCTATTCCTTGATTTCACGGCTACAAGGATACATCGATTTCTCTTTGACTTACAAACATGGTTTATTCAAGCCAAACAATTACAAAACAGACCTATAACTCTTCAATAACACTTGATTCAGATAGTAGAGAGTGTAAAGAGAAGAAGTTTTATCAAAATAGAATTGAATTCGACAGAGTATAAGTGTAAGAATTATAAAAATGAGTAAGAACAATGGTATAGAGAAAGAGGATGAAGTTAGAGAAGTAGAGATGATAAAAAATTAGGTTTTAACCCTTTTTTATAGAGTATGAAAGGTTGCAATGGTTCTGAATCATTTCAAATAGTGAAAAGACACTTCCTTTCAAAATTGGAAAATGTGATAGATATACGTCGACATGGAGTTTTTGTTATGTCGACATACTCCTTTGAAAAATTAAATTTTAAAGCATTTTTCAAGTGTTTTGATATAAAGATAATTTTGGAAATTCTTAAGTAAAATTCTAGTGTTGTAAATTAATATTATATGATAGAAAAACATATGAAAACATAATTTTAAACTATATAAATATATTTATAAAATTATAAGGTTTTAAACTATATAAAGTATATATAAAAGCTTAAATTTGAAAAACAAAGAAGAATAAAAATAGAAACAAAATAGAAAAATAAAATAGAGAGGTTTGAGAATAGAATTGAAAATCAGAATTTTAAATTTAGAATTTGAATTTGAACCTGGAGTGCTATTTAGAGTCTTACATAATCCAGACTCTATAGCTATATTAATCTTAAACTCCTGAGCTCCTGGAATCTTGAATACTCATGAGTCTTGATATTTCTTTGATCTTTGAATCTCTATCATCTTCATTACTGTACAGTCTTCAGTAATATTTCTTGTATATAATTCCTGCATATATATATATATATATATTCTATACAAAAAGTGTTAGTATATATTATAATCAATGATAATTGAAATAAGGTTGTTGTCATCAAAACTCCATTCTACAACAATTTGCATCAATTCATATAGTTTTCCAATAATCATATGATATGTAAAACACCTTCAAACAAGCATAACATCAAGTCAACGAGAATGAAAGCATAAATAAGAAGGAATAGTATCATTTTCATATGAATAAATAAGGGTGTCCGAAATTATGGGTATTTACAAATGAGATCCAATTCAACACAAATTCATATGTGTGTGATAACATATTAAAACATGATTTGTCATTAGTTTTCTAAGATTTTAAGAACTATTTAGAAGCTCATCTAATTTAATTAGTAAGGAAATATACTCACTCACCTTAAACTTCAAAACCTTGTTAGATCCAAATGAATGATAACTTGCATAGATTCCTAAATGTTTAAAGTAGCCCTTATCTAGATTTGATGTTGAATTATGCTAATCCTTTACTAATGATGAGATTTGGCTAATTAATGTAATATTTAATGAAATATTTCAAAGGCCGAAGCCATTAATTGTATTATAGTATATTTTGGAAGCAATGACTAAGCAAATGTTTCTCCTACCCTTTCAGTCCCAAGTAGCCTCAGTCCTGAAATGGACCTTGGACCCATCTCACTGATGACTTCTTCCACCCAATTAGGTTGTATAAACTTTCCAAAACCATAATTCAGCCAAAGTCCATTTGCTTAATGTGACCAGTCTACGGAATTAGAAACCATCATCCAGACCCAATAAAGGTGGTATCAGGTTCGAATTCCTTTCCGATCAAAATTTATGTATGAAACAAAATTTTCCAAGCGTAAAATGGTCATAGAAAAATTTAACAAAATTTGTGAAGGTAAGAAATGGCCTTAGTGAACATTCCCCAAAGCTATGTAACCATATGAGCTTGTGTGTTAATAGTATAAATATCCTAAGGTCCTCCAATACATAGAATACGGGCCGTAACACATGTAGCATGCCCTTGTCGTATCTTGATCTCCTTATACTACTTTGAACCTAGCAAAAGTTAGAAACTTCAACAACAAACACTATAGGGTGATGCATGCTCTGAAATCAGCAGAGTTGGTCAACCCAAAAGAGCATTGTAAGGAAAGTATATGTCTAACATAATAAATGAAATTGTTAACCTCAAAAATCGTCAACACTAAAAAATAGTAGCAAGATTATCGACAAGGTAACAAGATGTTGGTAGAAGATTTTGGTCAGTTCAGATAATGTGAGTAGGTATCTAAAGCCTTGTCGTTTAGTCGACAAGGAGTATCGAGTGGGTTGGTTAAGGTGCAAGCAGTTGTTGGGGAGACCAGGAAAGAGTTTATCGATCTATTCAATAAGGTGTAGTTGTTTGAGTTTACAAGATTCAGGTAACTTTATGAAGACTAGAAGGATGTTGAGTAGGTTGACAAGGGTTACGAGGGTGAGCTGTTAAAAATCAGTTGGGGTAAGTTGATGAATCAAATTGATACAATTGACCAACCAATACATTTTTAGTATAGAGGAGCTTGTCGGGCCTGATGAAATGGGGTTCGAAGATTGTTAAAATGCTTATCACAATAGGTGGAAATCACTTGTAGACCTTGGCGATAAGGTGTGTTGACTAAGTTGCTACATCTAAAGGTATGATGTTAAAAAAAGAACACTGTAATGATGGTGCAGATCATTTTGTCAACCATTTTATTTCATCATTTTATATTTCATTCAATCCACAAAGATGCTATTAAAATTACTTTTCCCCTCAAATTGTTTTAAGGTTTATAAAGATGTGTCAATTGCAAATGGCATGAAGTAGAGGCTCCAATAGTCATCCCCCAAAATGTGATCTCATCTTTTCTATTTGTAGGGAAATTAAACCTCTTAGGCATAGTCATATCACATTTATCATTATTGTTGGAGAAGATAAGTACCATTGCAGCGCAGTTCTAGCTGATTTTCTAATAGAGGTGATAAAGTTAAAAGCGATAACCTTTGAGGGTGATAGGCTACCCACGCGAAAAGTTCCATCTTCATCTTGTGCGATATTCCCTGGAAGTCAATTCCTAAGGCTTGAATGTAAGCTTATCGATCATGTCGATAAACTATCTTATCGACGCAACCGACATGGATCTTTAAGGTGTTGTAACCTGAATACCTATAGATAAGCCGTCATTGAAGCTCCATTATCACCCAAGTATATAAGAATTGGTCCTTGAATATATGGTTATTGAAAATACTTCCTTATCGACCTAGTCATTAAGCTTTGGTTGATGCTGAACTTATCCCTTTCGACAATGTCGACAGGCGACTAGTTCACAACCGATAAGCGACAAGTGACATGCTTCATATGTCGTATGTCTTTGGTATGCACATTTCTTCCTTTTCTTCTTTTGTATTGTATGAGCAACAAGCTTTTGATCGATAACTTTATCGATCAAATCAAGGACTCTAGAGTAACTTTGGTGTGTCATTAGTCCTCCTTTGTAAATTCTTATTGACTTTCAAGACGATATGATGCATTTATTACTTATTGAAGCTAGTCTTAGTTAATGATTTGGATAAACGCGCTTCGGCTTCCAAATCTAGGTTGTATTTACAACTAGATTTTTTGCATTTCAGTTTTACCTGCAATTACGAAGAATAAAACATCATTATTTTATCAAACATCTAACCAACCAATTAGCTAATCAGGTAAGCTCTTATGCTTATTTGAACTTCCATAATGTTGCCGTAGTTCATGTTTTAATTCATTAAATCATAGATTCCACATCTATATTTAAAGTTATTATTTATTCAACCTTACATTTTTTGTTATGTGCACCATCTGTTCGTATAAATGCCTCATCCGTTAGTGTTATTCAACTTTGATAATCTACAAGAGTAATAAGTCATATCAACTGGGCCACTATGAGTTATAGCCCCTGCGCAAAAAAATTCAATTTACTAATCAATGCGCTTTATCGACGTAGGTAAAGATATTGGATTATCCACCATGTTTATAGGAGCTAATGTTAATATAGCCAATAAGTGTAAGGATCGATAAAGGGATGTTGACGATTATGTCGACAACACTTTAAATGTCCATTAGTTTTTAGTAGGCTATGCTAATAAGTAGTTGTGCAAATTAATGTGTTTAACATGTGAAAATTTATCCTTAATCAATAACTCATGATTTATTTTTATACTAAACCCAAAAGTTCAAAATTGAATCACATTCTTTAATATTCAACTAAAACAGTTTCACTTTTAGCCATTTTGTATTATGCCACTAGTGCTTGTCGTTGCGATATACCTGTCGCTATGGTGTGAGATGCTCTCTTGTGACATTCATTGTAGCATACTTTCCAACTATGTCAACAAGACTAATGATGCCTTAAAGTTAGTTATTGATCCATTTGACAACATTCAAAGTTGTCGATTGAGTCGACAACAAATGTTCATCTTATTTCATTGTCAGCTAGGTCGATAGATTTGAGCATGCATATCTGAATCATACAACATAATTAAATGCTATTATTAGTATAAACTTGGGTATACTATATTAATGATTAAAACAATATCACCTAGTAACGTAATGGAATCCACTCCAAAAGTTCTAATTCAAGAAGTAGGCTCTGGATCTCAAGAGACTATCCCAAGTCCTGGGCCACTTTCATTACCTTCAGCTATCACTTTTCAAAAGGGTGTGAAATCCATTTTTAAATAGTTTGTAATATTCGATGTTGAAGCTATTCGAACTTAACCAAGCGACACATCTACTCTCTGCCATTGGGATATTTCGCATTATTCCCCATTCACATCTGGCATAGTGACTTTTTTAGTTTTCCACTTTTCAGTCAAAGTTACTTGGAATTTGCCATAATTGATCCCATCCAACTTCTTCCTAATGTGTACACTAATACAATGTGCTTGGAAGTTTTGGCTCGTGAAGTAGGCTTCTCCACTCTCGATCCTGCTATCCTTAATTACATAGTAAGGCTTGTCCGAAGTGCCGAAGATAAGGGTCAAATTATGGGCCAGTGGAACCCCTACGTTTGAAACCATATTACTGACATGATTAACAAGACTAGAAAGTGGGAGAACTAGTACAATTTTGTGAACTATTGGGCAACATTAAAGGGAAATTTGGCAATGCTAACTACTTTACTTTTTTTATTTAATGAGCGTCTATCTGCATATTTGGTACTTAAGTACACCAATATATAAAAAATTCACCGGTTCCTTTAAAGGCTTTAAGTTTTGAATAGTTTCGGGTCGTTGAGGCCATCAAATCCAAATCAAATTTGATTAAGGAAAAAAAATCTGCTCACTTTGTCCATGTTGTTTAAGCACTCCATCTTTCCCCATGATTTTATGATTTTTGTTCAATCGTATGTGGTTAAATATAATTCCAAAGGGTTCCTTCTTTAGCAGCAGGAAAGTGTCCACCTCTCACACAGCAATCTACAGTTGAAGGAAATCTATAAGGTGATCTAAGTCTTATGATATTCAAGTTTTGCGGAATTCTAAATGTGTGAATCCTTGTAGGTCCTTCCATGCAAAAGGATTCTATTAGCACTTCTTTAAAGAAAGTAATTTTTAAACCTATTATTAAGGCAAAACATAGCTTTGCCAACAAGGTATTGGCTAAAAAATTGAATTATTGAAGAGAAAGAACCAGACTTCCCCTAGGTCTGAACCAACCATTTTGATAAAGAAAAATACTATTGGAGATTTTTGTTCGAATATTACGAAAGATATAGCAATGTAAACGTTATTTGGGACTCAAAAGCTATAAACATTGTGTAACACCCCGTAAAATATATCCTAAAGAGGCATGGATAACTAAATTAAATATAAACAATAATAAGTTAATAAAATACTAATAGGATGAAAAAAAGAATTTTGGATAATTGAATTAGGCTACGAAAATATTACTATTGTATTCATGGCCAGATTCTAATCCGTTTTCATATTTTATTTATGGATAACGAAGTTCATATGAAAAGTTATTAAAAAAATAAGTTAGATGATACCTATATACACACAAGATTTGAATTTCAAACTGAATAAAAATAAATCTTGAAGATAATTATATGCTGATAGGCACAATGGAATATTCCGTAGAGATTTGAAATTGTGTGCAGATATACAAATGCAAGAGGGGACAAGAATAATACAATAATGGAAAGAATCAGTCAAGAATTAAACATAATTAATATAATTAGTACAACAAGGGAATAAATCTCCCTACGCCGGACGCCAAAAGGGGGTAGACAAGTCGGACGACCGCCCTCCTAGTTAAGGATGGGTGAGAGGCACTATTTATAAAAAGTTTTTACATAGCTTTGCTTAAATAGACCATCCAAATTAAATCTAGTTAATTCTAAGGTGCCCACGCACACATTGTTGACAATAAAAAGACCCTTAGCCTCACCCCCAAACCCTACATTTATCTTCTTCTATTCCTTCATTCTGTCTCTCCACCATTTTCTTAATTCCAAAAAATAGGTTAGGTTTCTTCTTTTCTTTTAACCTATATTCTATCTCTTATAATATGAATATTATATATATATATATAGAGAGAGAGAGAGATTCGAAGGCTTAATCCAAATTGTTAGGTTCTACAGTGGATTCACTATTCTTCTCTTCCTATCTCTATGAGTGGAAATTACACGAGATTACTAGTTTCTATATGATGTTAGTGTAGATGTGGATTATTATGCCTAAAGTGGTTTGGATTTACTGGAAAACAAAGCATTAACAAATCCTCCAAATCCCTTATAATTTGAAAAATGGTCAATCAATGGTTGTAAATTGTGTTTTGGTTATTGATGTAATCAAAGATATGCTTTTGGGTATTGTGCAGTTTTCTGATAATGGTCTGATTCACTTTCTTGTAAAAAATTGTAAATTCTTGAGTATTGTAGATTTAATAGGTTTAAGCATTTATTACTAATATAGATTCTTTGAACGTATTATATACAATTCAAAAAAGTTTTAAATTTTTGTATATTTACATACATAAATCATATGAAAAGTGAAGCAGCATCAATAAGGAGATTTTACTTATATAATTGAATTACCGCACCTTGCCTATCTTTTGTTATTGAAATAATCGTTTAATCCTTGGTTACAAGTTTTTATGTTTATGTTGTTATTTCCTTGTTATTGATTGAATATGAATATACATGTTTATGCCATATTGATGAAGTTAGGAAAATAAACTTGTAAACCTTATTTTGATGTTAATATTGACATTTCAACGAATTAGGACTTTTATTCATGTGCGTTTGATTTACGTTATATTTATTACTATTCATAGCATAATTAACATATTATTAATCCATATTAATTGCATATTAAATATATTTAAATTAGGAAAGTAGAAATTAAGTGTCCCCATAGGAAATTTGTATGTGTGTGAGTATTAATGGCTTTTATAAGTATTAAGACACATAAACACGAGGTTAAATCCTTACTTGTAGTAGAAGCCTACCCTGAACCGATCGACATATCCAACATCTATAAGTTAGTCGGGTTAACGTGAGAGGCCTAAGTGTTACAGACCATTATAATTACCATAGAAAAATGCAAGGTTAAGCCCAACTTGTAGTAGAAGCCTGCTTGGAACCGCTCAACAAATCCAGCACCTACAAGTGGCTAGTTTAGAGTGAGATGTCTTGTGTGTGTGTGTGCGTGTGCGTGTTTGTGTGAAGTAGGCCTACCTCGAGAAGGAATTAAGTGGATGACCTACCTTGTTTTGGTATTAAGCAGGACTAGGTCTGTAACACCCAAAATTTTAATAAACAATAATTAAATAAAAAGAGTAATAAAATAGATATTAACAAAAATAATATTCAGTATTGGGCAAAGAGGATTTCACCATTGGATCTGTAACGAAATTCTGGTTCGGATAGACTTTTAGTTTGCGTAAAATGGATGGAAAACGAACAAGTTGCGAGCAGTTTAAGTTTGAAATTTAAACTAGAAATTGATTAGATAATTAAGCCAGTGGGGTAATGGGCTACCCAACCCATAACTGGGTCGACCCAGGACCCATGTAGGTCAACCCCTATGTTGACCTACATAGGCGGGTGGGTTGACCCATAATAGTGCAAGGTACAATTTTGTGCCTAACATGATGTCGAAGCTGTTGTAGTGCTCTCGAGAGTCCTGCTGACGTGTTTTTAAGAGCTGAGATTGAAAACCTAATAATCCTAATGCTTATATTATCCTTCTACACCTATGAATTGACTGGTAATCCTTACTCCCCCTCCAATTCTCCTTTTTCATTTTCTCAGCCTCCACTCCATTATGTTCTAAAATAAAATAAAATTGGGGAATAGATCGAAGTAATGTCCAGTTGTAGATATGAAGGATTCTACTTCTACATAAGCCATTTTTAGTTTTGCAAACTTTTCTCTGTGAGTTTTATGTGATTATTAGACCAGCTATTTACATAAGAAAGATTGGACAGTAAAATAGTTTAGATCTAAATGCTTTATATTTACACTATTTATATGTATGTTTTCTACAAGTCATTATAATATATTTTTTTGTCTATGTTTATTTCTTTTTTAGTTGTTTATTTATCTGTAAGCAATTCTTCTTCTTTATCTCCTTCTCAGCTATGATTTTATTTACAGTCTGTAATACCCATTTTTTTTTTTAAAATCTCTGAGTCTAGGCCTTACGAGTAGCCAAGACCAAATTTCCCTTTTTATTTATGCATTGAGCCTACGCCTTTATTGATTAATTTGCGTAAAAAATAGGATAATATTAAGAGTATATTAAAAAGGGGATTTTGGGCATGTTGGAAATTGACGAATATTATATTCAAAAAATGGATTGTAAGTTGGGATAAACCTTAGCTGAAGAATATTCAAACTAATGAACTGGAATAAATTCCACTTAATCGGACAATAAGTAACATGTGATCGAAAAACATGTAAATTGGAATAAATTACACTTAATTGGACATTAAGCAACAAAGGGAAGGGTTGTATAAAAAGATTACATTAATTAGAAATGTTAATTACAACCTAGGAATATAACATGTGGTTAGATTGAGCTTATTAATAAACTTAAACGTGTTAAGTTAAATCCATGAGACTAATAAGCTAAGATAGATTAAGTCCATTTCGAATGCACAGGGCTGTTGGGAGAAGATAAATGGTCTAATAATATAATAGAATCCTAGTTATAAATTGGAGGCCAAATCTAAGGGTGGCTTGTGTCAATTGCATTTTTGGCTGGTAACCCATATCAGTCAGTATCCCTTTATTATCATGGAGTCTTGCACTAGGTAGAGGTTATGGCATGCTTTACTGGATTAGATAGTAAGTGGTTCAAACGAGGTGGGTATGGGGATGTTTCGGCGGAACAATAAGCGTGCATCATTCCTATTGAGGAAGATAAGACGCCATAATATATGTGATTAATAGTCGTGTCCTTTTAGTTGATGGGTTCAGGATTGATAATCCTAAATTCTATAGCTGGCATGGATTATTCACATTTGGGTAAAGTAGCCGATCAATGGGTAGAAATTAGGTAAAAACCTAATTATGATATTTTAGTAGTTGGTGCCGCAAATTTCGAATTTGAAAGAGTAACCTACCTTTATTAGTGTTTATTCTTCGCGTTGTTTCTTTTAATCTTTTATGTCCATTACTCTTAGAATTATTCTTTTGTCTAAATGTTTCATTATCTTATGCTCATGCTAAAAATTACTAGAAATTACCAGATGTATGTCTGACCTAGTTTGTTTTCGCGTTCTCCCTTCCTTTCTCCCCCTAGATTCTCAGGGTGGAGGGTCTCAGTAGTGATTCTTGACTATTTAATTCAGCTTCGATTCAGACTATTACTTCTTCATCTATTGGCTCGGTTCTTTTCTTTTAATCATTGTATTGACTTATGAGAGAGATAGCTTTTGTGCTTTTACTTATGTACTCTGATATTTTCCACGAGATGATATGCTTGTTTTATGATGACGACTACCTTGTATTTTGAAATGTAATAAGCGATGTGAATTGATTTCCTTATTTCGATAAATGTTTATAAAAGTTTCCGATGTGTTTTATATTTCGATTTTGTGAATTTTAGTCTATGTGTTGTTACTTTATACCTAAGCACTTCACAAAACTTAACGCATCCATATATGGGTGACGTCAAGGGATATGGAATGCTACACTTGGTATCAGAGCCCAAGGTTACAAGATCAGAGAACTTTTTTGAAAAAATATTTTTAGAAGTAAAGTATTTTCAAGTAAAGTTTTTTTTTTTTTTTTGAAAAATATCTCCTCAAGCCAATTAAAATGTTCCTTCGATCCCTTTTTTAATCCTTGTATCTTTTCTTTCTAGCATATTTGAAGCTCCCAATTTTTCAGAGATTGTTCCCATTTCGGCATGGTTCTGTAGATATGTTGAAGCGACGGCGCCTGCCGAAGGGCAAGGAAATTGTCCACCTCTAATTGTAGCCGTGGTTGTTCCACCAAATCCAGCGGTTAATTTCTCTAAGCTCCGTACGGACTTTTCTACTATGGAAAACAAGCCGTTTCTTGGATCAGAGATTTTTTTTTATTCTAGTAATTGGCTGAGAGAGACCGGTCGTTTGTTCAGATTATTAGAGCTTGATGACAGGATGAGGATTTAATAAGCCGCTTGGCAACTGAAAGGAGAGGCGTTATATTGGTGGGAAGTAGCTGAGGCTGATCGTGCCATAGAGACATGGGATGAGTTCAAGGATAAGTTCGAGAAAAAGTTTTCATCACAAGCTAGAGAAGGGGTGCAATTGGAAAAGTTCTTGAGTCTGAAGCAAGGTAGTATGTTGGCGAAGGAGTATGTGAATAACTTCAACGAGTTGGCAAGGTTTGACTTGGATCTAGTTAACACCGCGCACAAGAAGGCTTTGAGATTTGCAAGGGGACTGAACTAGCCCCTTCAAGAATTGGCAATGACACATATTTCGATGGGAGCTATTTTTTAGAGGCTTGTGGAAATAGATCTTATGCACGAGGATGGAAAGGTGAATAAGCAAGAAGAAAAGACTGAGGAGGCCAAGCCAAATTATGGAAAGAAAAATTGGTAGACCAAGAAAGGTGCAGCGAAGAAGGGAGAGAAGCCTAATAAATCATAGATCAAGAGCGAAGTAAAGTTTCATTGCTATGGTATAATGGGACACTTCATCAAATGCTGTAGGAAGACTAAAATTAGTGCTTTTTTTCAGTGCGGATAGATAGGGCATTACAACAAGAAATTCCCTCAAAAGTAGGGACAAGGGGAAGGATCATCTAGAGCACAGGTTCATGCGCTTAAGGCGACTCAGGCTGGTGGTAGCAGTTAGGACAGAGGTAGGACGTTCACCGTAGAAGGTTTGATTTCTCTTTTCGACTTTCCCATTAGGACTTTATTCGATTTTGTTGCTTCTCATTCTTTCATATCCAGTTATGTTTATGATAGTCTGCACCTATATACTTTTATAGTTTCTGATCCGGTAGTTGTCTCAAACCCCATAGGAGGTAAGGCTCACCTATCTATGATGTGTAGGGGTTTGAGGATTTCTATTCTTGGCATCGAGTTTGATTGTGATGCATATGTGCTTGATTTTATGGGTTGCAGGCTTATTCTAGTGTTGGATTGGTTGGCCATGTATGTCCTTGACTGTAAGAGGAGAGTTGTTAGGCTTTTGATGTGCTATGGTAGGACTCTCGATATTTCTTGCGACCCGCAAGGGTCAGTCATGCTCAGTTTCTTAGATTCCCTAGATGCTTGTGTTGATGATCTCAGTTTGGTGCCCGTAGTTAGAAACTTTCCTGACGTATTCGAGGAGATGAGAGGATTACCTCCTAGGCACGAGATAGATTTCTGAATATACTTGGTGGAGAATGCTTAGCCTGTCATGTTACAAGTGCGCTACATAACTCAAAGTGAGAGGAGGGAGCCTAGCAAACAAGTGGGTGAGTTGCTCGAGAAAGGATTTATAAGACGGATCATTTCTGAGTGGGAAGCACCGGTCTTCTTCGCAACCAAGGTGGACGGCTCTCTCTGTCTATATGTGGATTATAGAGAGCTGAACAAACTCATTAAGAAGAGTAAACACCCACGCCCATGGATAGATGACTGGTTTGACCAGTTAGTGGACGCTAAACCACAATTTTTCATCATCTTAGGGTAGCGGATGACAGCGTAGACAAGACTGCTTTTAGGACTACCGACAGATTCTTTGAGTTGGTTATGCCTTTCGGGCTAACCAATGCATCAGCGTAATTTATGGATTTAATGAGCTGGGTATGCAGGGAGTACCTGAATAAATTCATGGTAGTGTTCGTTGATGATATCTTAGTTTCTCGAGGAGCTAGGAGGAGCATGCCTTGCACTTGGAAGAGGTTCTTCGTACTCTCCGTGCACATCAGTTAAAGATGAAGTTTTCTAAGTGCCATTTCTAGGTGAAGGCGGTAAGGTTCTTAGGGCATGTTGTCACTAGTGTGGGTATAGCGGTGGACCCAGCTAAGGTTGTCGCAGTTCAGAATTTGAAAGCCCCAAGAATGCGATAGAGGATAAGGAGTTTCTTGGGTTTGGTGGGATACTACGGAATTTCATTAAGGATCTTGCGCGAATCTCAGCTCCGCTTACCCGCCTAACGAAGAAGAACCTAGTTTTTTCTTAGGATGTATATTGCGAGGATGCATTCTTGAGGTTAAAGAAGGATCTTACATCAGCTTTAGTATTGACACTTCCTGATGGAACGAAGATGTTTACCATTTATATGGTTGCTTACTGCATAGGTTTAGGTGCAGTGTTGATGCAGGGGGGTAGGATTGTCTGCTATTGGAGTAGGCAGTTGAGGTCAATGAGAAAAACTACCCTACCCATGACTTGGAGCTAACCGCGATAGTGTTTATGCTCAAGTCTCGGAGACATTATTTATTAGGTGAGAGGCTCGGGCTTTATTCAGATCATAATTCGCTCAAGTAGTTATTCTCACAAAAAGATCTTAATTTGTGATAGCAACGTTGGATGGAGTTCCTTGGGTTTTATGACTTCGAGATAACATATACCCTGGGGAAGGGGAATGTGGTAGCAGATGCATTGAGTAGACAGAGAATGACTTTAAGTCCATTATTCGTAGAGTAGAATAGTTTGGAGTTCATCTCATCATTCAATTTTAGACCATCTATGGATTTGGCACCCGGATTATTGGCATCGTTGGAGGTGCGACCTACTCTCTTAGAGTGCATTGGATCCATTCAGCGCGAGGATTAGCTGTTAGTGGATATCATGGACCGACTCAGTAGAGGAGAGACCTCTAGTCACCTTGCTAGGTATTTTGTGGATGAGAGAGGGTAGCCACATCATGATGAGAGATTGTGTGTTCCCCGATTGGATGATTTTTTGAGATCGGTTTTAGAGGAAGATCATCACTCTCAGATGACTATCCATCCAGGTGTTGATAAGATATACAGAGACATGAGAAGGGGTTTTCATTGGATAGGGATGAAGAAGGACATGGCTGAGTATGTTGCTCGATTTACGAATTGTTAGCAAGTGAAGGATGAGCTAAGGAAGTCTGGAGGATTACTTCAGCCCTTGGATGTGCCACAGTGGAAATTGGAGAGCGTCTCGATGGACTTTATAGATTGGTTACTCACATCAAGGAAGGGTAACACTGGTATTTGGGTTGTAGTTAATAGATTGACTAAGAGCACTCACTTTATCCCAGTTAAGAGTAAGCGGATGGAAGCTTGGTTAGCATCTGTGTATCTTAAAGAGATCATCGGACTTTACGGAATACCCTCTAGTGTTTTTATTGACTGAGACCCCATCTTCATGAGCGAGTTTTGGAGGAACCTTTAGGAGGTATTGGGGACACAACTACAACTTAGTACCGCCTATCACCCTCAGATAGATGGACATATGGAGAGGGTTAATAGGATTCTTGAGGATTTAATATGGCTATGCATCCTAGACTTTGGAGAGACTTGGGAGGAGCATCTTCTATTGGTAGAGTTTGCATATAATAACAGCTACTAGATGAGTACTGGTATCGACCCCTTTTAGGAAGTATATGGACGACCTTAAAGATCACCTATATGTTGGTGGGATCCCATGGACAGACTTGTACTCGAACTTGAGATGGTTAGATACACCTAAGAGAAATAAATTAGATTCGGAGGCGGGTGAAGGCAGCTCAAGACATGCAGAAGTCGCATGTAGATTAGCAGAGGACGACCTAGAGTTAAAGGTAGGAGATAAGGTTATTGTTAAAGTGTCTCCTTTGAGGAGTGTTGTTTGACTCGGCTCAGTGGGGAAGTTGGCGCCGAGATTTGTAGGGTCATTCCCTATAGTAGAGAGGATTGGTCAGATGGCCTACAAAGTTAGACTACCAGAGAGACGGTAGGATTCCATGATGTATTCCATGTTTCACACTTACGTAAGTGTCCACATGATTCCCCGCTAGTAGTAGAGCCGAGTACTCTAGAGGATATCGAGGTAGGGAGGCATCTGACAGGAGACTTCCTACTCGGACATTAAGATCCAAAGTTAAGAAGCTACAGAATAAAGAGATCAAGCTATTAAGATTCGGTGGGGAGAAGATAGCGACGACGTAACTTGGGAACCAAAAGATAGGACTCACGCTTTTTTTCGTTTCTCTTTGAAAGTATGCTCTTAATTCTTTCCTAAGCTTTGAATTTGAATCTTATTTTTTAATTGTTTGAATCATATGTTCTAGGTAGAAGCTTATGGATGGTAGGAAATGAGTTAAAACATGTTAATAGATCATGTTATGATTGAATGGATTCACGTGGATGCAAGTGTTTGCTAGTGGATGCATACACACACACTAAGCACTAGTTAGGAATCGACTGAACTAGGACACTTACGTATTGCATATGGATGTATGCGCATTTTAATTTATTTTACATATGGATAAAATACGGTTGAATCATCGCTTGAATGTTGCATTTTAATGAACGGTTGTTGCACACATATAAAGTTTTATATGTATCATTAGGGTTCCTTTGCATACATTTTGGATGCATGGCACAAACATGAATTACATTAAGGAGGTCAAATAAATCGGTAGACCGCCAAATTTTCTCATTATTTTAGGGACATGTACACAACATCTTTGCATATGTTCATGAAAACTATTAGAAAATATAAGGACAATGGATACTAGTGGTTGATGGTTGAGTAGATGGGTGTAGATAATGGTTGATAACATTCATAATATTCTTCTAGCCTTAGAGATTTCGAGGACAAAATCCTTTAAGGAAAGGAGAATGTAACACCCTAAATTTTAATAAACAATAATTGAATAAAAAAGATTAATAAAACAGATATTAATTAAAATAATTTTCATAATTAGGCAAAGAGGATTTTACCGTTGGGTCCGTTACGAAATTTTGGTTTGGATAGACTTCTAGTTTGTGTAAAACGAACGAAAAACGAACAAGTTATGATCAATTGCAGTTTGAAACTTAAACAAGAAATAAAATTAATCAAGCCGAAATTAGAGGAGTAATGGACGACCCAACCCATAACTGGGTCGACCTAAGACCTATATGGGTTGACCCGTGTATCGACCCACATAGGCGGGTGGGTCAACCTATAATAGTGCTAGGCGTTATTTCGTGCATGGCACGATGTCAAAGCCGCTGTAGTGTTCTGAAGAGTTCTGCTGACGTGTTTTTAAGAGATGATATGTAAAACCTAATAATCATAAGGCTTGGATTATCCTTCTACACCTATAAATTGACTCGTACTCCTCAGTTTCCCCCCACAATTCCCCTTCTACATTTTCTTAGCCTCCATTCCACTGTGTTCTAATATAAAATAAAATGGGGGAATAGATCGGAGTACTGTCCAATTGTAGATCTGAAGGATTCTTCATCTACCAAAGCATTTTCTAAATTTGCAAATTTTTCTCTATGAGTTTTATGTGATATTCAGATTAGTTATTTACATGAGAAAGATTGGATAGTAAAATAGTTTAGATATACAAGCTTTATATTTACAGTATTTATAAGTTTGTTTTCTGCAAGTCATTACAATCTATTTTGCCATCTATGTTTATTCCCTTTTCAGTTGTATATTTATTTGTAAGCAATTCTTCTTCTTTACCCCCATCTTTGCTTTGATTTTATTTACAACCTGTAATGCCCTATTTTATTTATTTTGTTCATATCTGATTCTAGGCCTTACGAGTAGCCTAGTCGAAATTTCCCTTTTTATTTATTTTTGCGCTGGGTCTAAGCCAACGAGAGACCAGGCCTTTATCAATTAATTTGCATAAAAATTTGGGTAATATTGAAAGTATGTTAAAAAGAGGATTTTGGGCATGTTGGAAATTGATGAATACTATATTCAAATAATGGACAGTAAGGTGGGATAAACCTTAGTTGAAGAATATCCAAACGAATGATCTGGAATAAATTTCACTTAATCGGACACCAAGTAACATGTAATCAAAAAACATGTAAATTGGAATAAATTACACTTAATTGGACATTAAGTAACAAAGGAAAGGGTTGTATACAAATATTACATTAATTAGAAATTTTAACTAAAACCTAGGAATATAACATGTGGTCATATTGAGATTATTAATAAACTTAAACGTGTTAAGTTAAATCTACGAGACTAATAAGCTAAGATAGATTAGGTCTGTTCCTGCAGCGCGTGGCTGATTGGGGAAGATAAGAGGCCTAATAGTATAATGGAATCCTAGTTATAAATTGCAGGCCAAGTCTATGGGTGGCTTGTGTCAATTGCATTTTTGGTTAGAAACCTGTATCAGTTTGTATGCCTTTGTTATCACGGAGTGTCGCACTTGGTAGAGGCTAGAGCATGCTTTACTGAACTGGATAGTAAGTGGTTCAAACGCGGAACGATGAGCGTGCAGCGTTCCGATTGGGGAATATAAGACGATGTAACACCTGTGATTAACGGCCATGTCTTTTTAGTTGATGGGTTCGGGATTGATAATCCCGAATTCTATAGCTGGCACAGATTATTCACATTTGGGTAAAGTAGCCGATCAACGGGTAGAAATTAGGTAAAAACCTAATTATGATATTTTGGAAGTTGGTGCCGGAAATTTCGAATATGAAAGAGAAACCTATCTTTATTAGTTTTTATCTTTCCTCCTATTTCATTTATGATTTTATATCCATTACTCGTAGAATTTTTTTTTGTCTAAATGTTTTCTTATGCTCATGCTAAAAATTACTAGAACTCACGAGATGTATGTTTGACCTAGTTTGTTTTCGCCTTTTCTCTTCATTTCTCCCCCTTCCCCCAGGTTCGCAGGATGGAGGATCTCAGCAGTCATTCTTGACTATTTGGTTCAGCTCCGATTTGGACTCTTACTTCTTCATGTGTTGGTTCGGTTCTCGTCTTTTGATCATTATATTGAGTTATAAGAGGGATAGCATTTGTGGTTTTACTTATATACTCTGATATTTTCCACGAGATGATATGTTTGTTTTATGATGATGACTTTCTGGTATTTTGAATTGTATTAAGTGTTGTGACTTTATTTTCTTATTTTAATAAATGTTTATAAAAGTCTCCACTGTGTTTTATATTTATGTCTTGTGAATTTTAGTCTTTTTGTTGTTACTTTATACCTAAGCACTTCACAAAACTTAAAGTATCCTCATATGGATGACGTTAAGGGATGTGAGGTGTCACAAGGTCATTCATAAGGTTCACTCCTTGGTGTAAGACTAAAGTCATAGGACCCTCCCTTATAAAGGTATTAAGTGGTCAGTGGGTTCACCCTACTCTAAAAAAGGTATTAAATGGTCTTAAATTAAAACGATATATGTTTGAGTGTTGGTAGTTCTCCGGAAGGTATCTTCTTCTTATCCACAGGTTGTGTGAGGGCGTACATAGCAATGGGAAGTATGAAAATTTCTATGGAACTACTAGTCTGAGGGAAGTATTAAGTGGCTAGTAGTTCACCTGTAATACTAGGTAAATTATTAAGTGGCTAGTCATGGATCTTGGAGCCGGACAAAGGAGGATCTATAGTTATTATCATTATTATCATGTTTGGTGATATTGTTGTACCCTTGGGATATTATTATTATCGATGTACCCTTGCTGACAGTTGAAATTTGAAGTAATTAACATTTTATGAGTTTTAATTAATGGTACATCTATTTTCTGTTATTATATTTTATCCCTTTCGTTGTGAGATTTTGTAATGACCCGTAAACCATACTATCTGAGTTGACTAATACAACACACGTCCAACCCAAATTGCACAAAAATACGAATCATTATTGGAAAGAAGTTAGAGGATGAGAAATAGAAAGAAAGAAATATTAGAATAGAAGAAACAAGAAGACAAATCTCACAGCGGAACGAATAAAATATATTTTATAACATAACTTTTGAAATAGGCAAAATAGCTAATTAAAGAATAAATGAGCGAAACTGAATTCAAACGATTGGATTGAGTTGAATTGAATTGAAAACAGGTGAGCATGTGTTAGACAGATATGGGATGAAGTATATGAAGATTTTAATTTATGTTCCCGACAAAAAGGTACATGTTTAAATTCATATATGAGATTTTATGCGCCGTATCAGCAAGCCGCTTGGCTTTTTCTTTGTCTTTTGGGTTGGTGAGGGCCATGGGAGGCTAATTGAAATATCCCGATGCTCCCGGTACAAAGGAGGTTATGGCGAAATTTTCCGGGAATTTAAGGAGTTAGAATATTTTTAAGAAATTTGATAGTTCGAAATCTATATATCATTATATATAGAATCCGGTAAGGAAACGAACTTAAAAATAGAATATTATAAACAAAAAGGAAATCGAAAAATCTAGTAATAGAAAGATTAATATATATTTATACACACGTTTTTGAAAAAAATGTATAAGTGGTTTTTATGGTGTTGGTGATTTGAGATAAGCAGTCTTGTCTGTTTTGAAGTTAAGGATGTTATTCAGTCAAGATCTGAGAGTTAATTTTACCCCAACTCGATTGATTTCACTTTTAACCGATAAATAGCAGGATCCAGTTCGAAGAGAAGCGTTTGAATAAGAGTTAGTTGAATAAAATATTTTGGGTTGTTGTAACGATGGTTTACACAGCATTCATTTTAACCCAAGTGGTGGAATTTTGGAAGTATAAGAGTAAATATTTCCTGAGTATAATTAAAGTAGTCAGGAAAGAGATAAGTGATTGAAATTTGTTTCAATTGCAAATAGAATATATTTTCTAAGTACAGAAAATAAAAGAAAGCAAGATATAGAAATATTTTTCCAAATAGCGAAAAGGACAAGATGATAATTGAAAATATTTGTTTAACAAATACTGATAAGGAAATGGAGAAGTGAAATAATTAATAAAATATTAATTAAGGGGCCTAGTGATTGTTTGATGTTTTGAATGGATGTTTGTTTTTCTTCGATAGTTAAATAACCGACTATCGAAGTGTTTGCCAATATTGTTGTCAATATGGAGAGACCGGTTGGATTATTATCCGTGAACCACTCTGTATTGGCAGTAACGTTGCGAATCAGATTGTATGAAGATAATCGAAGACAGAGTAAAATGCAAGGTTTTTTTTTCTATTAATAGAAATTGTGCCTTCGGTTTCGTTCAATCCCAGAACGAACGTATATGGACGAGTGTCTGACAGAGTATTTCCAATGATCGAATATGTTGATCTGTACAAATATATATGGTGGCAACAGATTTATTCCCTTAGCATAACATCCAGAATATTTGTGCAAAGCAATTAGTAATTAACGGATCTGACAATGTGGCTTTCAAAGTGATTGTGCTATCAATGAATTGCAAGAAATCGTAGCCTCAGGCCTCAACAACCGGGAAATGACAAAAATCGGGCAGTCAGCATGGCTATGCGGGTCGCTCCCGTTAGGGTGTATTATCACCTATCTAGAGATTCATTTAATTCCTTATTCTATTCGATGTTGTGCAATTCGGGAAACGGTTGCCGATCCCAACCGTTGGTGATATACATTCGATACACTCAAGCGAAATGAGTGGTCGGTCATGTGTGGGCCGGGTTGCAAGACGTCCTCGTTGAACCCAGTGTATTCCTCTCTAGAGATACACTATCGAAAGGTGGTTCCATACCTTGTTATGTTGAAAATCCAATCTCCAATAAGCGCCATGCAGTTTTTTTGATTTTATACTATGTATGTGGAGCGTGAAATGCAAGCACTCCGCTAGATTCTATTTATTTGATTTAGACATTAGTATAATATCACTGGATTTTCATATCAAAGTGTTTTGGGTTATAGTAAAGTAAAAACCATCCATGTTTATGTGTGGGCTGGTCTTACTATTATTTTTCTTTCGAAAGGATTTTAAAAGTTAAACAAATGGTTGGAGTTTACTCACACCAGTCCCATGACTGACCCAGAGTTTATTTTGTTTGTTTTTCCCTAAACTCTTGGGTGCCCAAATTTGTACGGGCAGTTAAGTAGTCGGGATTTTACAGATTCACTTGGAGGAGCTTGGAGCAGGAGGCTTCAGTGTTAGATATATAATATTTTTATTTCCGCTGTGTTGTAAGTGTTGTACTCTGATAACTGTATGTTATACAGTGAAAATTTTGTATTTCAAAAGTTATGTTATAAATTATATTTTATACGTTCCGTTGTGAGATTTGTCTTCTTGTTTTCTTCTATTCTAATATTTCTTTCTTTCTATTTCTCATCCTCTAACTTCTTTCCAATAATGATTCGTATTTCTGTGCAATTTGGGTTGGACGTGTGGTGTTATTAGTCAACTCAGATAGTGCGGTTTGCGGGTCGTTACAGATTTTGATGTTGTTACTAGTTTGGATCAATTAATGTAATCCTTATAAGAACCAATAATCCGTTTAGAATGGCTCTAAGTTCTGATGGCCTTTTCTAGGATGGAATTTAGGATCGTTCTGGGAGAGTTGTTACATATTGAGCCCTTACCTGATGGAGTTACGAAGGTTGTGAATGAATCTCTTTTGATCGACCTCACCTACAAAAACTCTTCCTCGAAGTTGTAACAACCAAAAATCTAAGTAACAATAATTAACTAAGAAATAAATAAGTCTAAAAAATCATCAAAATTTATCCATAGGAGTTGCACCATAGAGTCTGTGGCAATTTCCTGAGAAATTTACATACATAGCTTATTTAAATCCGAGTTCATTTGAAAAAGTTATCGAAGTAAAAAGAATTTAAAAATATATACATTCATAATTTAAAACAATAGAAGAAAAAAAGCCCATAGGGATCATCTCTGGATAAGGTAGGGTTGAACTATAGGTTGACCCCTACCTTGGTCCGGTCAAACCAAAAAAATGTCCTGGATGAGAATTCGTTTAGGTATGAGTCGATTAAGTTTTTTATTACATGAAATCCTGAGTGTTTTTTATTTAATCTAGTGGTCAAACTCAATCCTGTGACATGTATAGACCAAATTTAACCAGTTGATCCTATGGCCTGAGTCCCCATGCTCTATTATTAATTAGACCCTAGACCTAGCTGTTCTATCACACGCGAATCTTTTCCCTTTGGATTCCTTTTGCCTAAGGCAAAGCCCTAAAATTTAATATTTCTAGAAAGCAATTTTTAAATATAAAAATATATAGATAGCCTAAGGATGGGATCTGAGAAGGAGATTTTACATATATAATTGAATTATCGCACCTTGTCTTTATTTTGTTATTGAAATAATCATTTAAACCATGGTTTCAAGTTTTTATGTATATGTTGTTATTTTCCTGTTATTGATTGAATATGAATATATATATATATATGTTTATGCCATATTGATGAAGTGAGAGAAATAAACTTATAAACCTTATTTTGATATTAAGGTTGACATTTCAACGAATTAGGACATTTATTCACATACGCTTGATTTACGTTTTATTTATTACTATTCATAGCGAAATTAACATATTATTAATGCGTATTAATTGAATACTAAATACATTTATATTAGGGAAGTAGAAACACTACAACAAAAACGCCTTATTACAACTGTAATTTTACAAATGTCAAAAAATTCCTGTTGTAATAAAAGGTTTTTACAGCTTCTATTTTTAAATTGTTGTAGTAAGTGTATTTTCAACAACTCTTTTTACTTTGACCGTAGTGATAAATGTTTAATTATAACTTTTTTCATTTGTCACTTGTAATAAACGTTATTTTTGACACGTGTTCTTTTTTAATCAGCTGTAACAGCTGGTCGTTGCAACATTTTTTTTGTTTGGCAGATGTAATATTTTGGCCTGAAATTTAAGCGGGAAACTGAAAAATTGGCTCCAAAAATACCTCGCCTCTTATAATTATAATGTTGCCTCCACGCGTTCAATTCCGTAAATCAAAAATCAAACCTAAATTTTCTATTATGGTTTTCGCTGGCCTTGAGGCTGCCGCTCTTCGCTCCTCTTCACTTGGCTATCTGCTTCTGTTGGGAAACAATGGCTGAGTCGCGGACTAGGTTGCTTTCTTGAAGACAATTCGGCGATCTGGTCGGTGGTGCAAACTAGTTCGTACTTGTCGCCGCCGCCTCTAGGATAAAACAACCTTCTAGAAAAATAATTGATTTGCTTGCTCAACAAACCAATTCAGATTTGCACTTTCGATTTAAATTTAACTGCTCGTTCTGATTTTGTTTTTGAAGAACTTTTAGTGGTGGAGGAAGAAGAGAGAGATAAAAAAATTGATTTTTTCTGAGTAGTTTGGCAAAAAATAAACGTGATAATACTTGTAGAGGAAGTCGGTTCAGATCTAAAAAATGGATCTAAATTTTTTACCGAGTCAAATAAAAAAAATGTTTTTTTTCTCATATAGTCTCATGATGTGGGACTATTCATATATGAGTCACCTCACACTTATCCAATTTTTTAAATAATTCATCTTTATAAAAATGAATCATTTTTCCAACAATCCCCCACTTGAATTTTTTTTAAAATATTTCGAGCAATTTCTAGAAACATAAGATTGTGCATAAACAAATATGTCATCCGACTTGAACCTTTGCATAGTGAATAAGATTCAGTTTTTACTAGAGTGACACGTAGTCTTGAACTCTATTCCTGACATCAGACCACACACAACCTTTTCTATGGTGCAATCAAATAAGCCTGTGCATTAATGGTCATGCACGTCTATCCCAGTTTAGTGAACGCTCTAGGAATCTTGCCCAAAACTCCATAGGAAACGACCACATTTCCACATTCACATAGGTGAGTCTATCAAGAGTACTCCTGAAGGTAGGTACTCCACTCCAATTAGAGTATAGATCTCATTAAGAGTTTCTATCAACTCATCCTCTAATCACTTCAGGAATACATGCTTCTTAATACAAAAATTTAGCATGTTCACCTACTATCACTACACAACTTGTTTTTACCCATTGAACCTAGTTCTTGGGATCTCCAGTCATTTAGGTCGGGTTACCATCGTGCGTGATTCCACAATCTCTGGGCAATAGTCCCATTCTTTTAGAATCATTAAGGACTTTCTTTCTGGTCAGTCCTTTCGTCAAAGGATCTGCCAAATTGTCATCACTTCATATGTGATGTTCTCTAACAATACTGTGCATACGACTGTCATTTCTTACCATTGTAATATCAGTTATGTCCTTCTTTCAATAGTCGTCAAATTTTCATCACTATGTATGTGATGTTCTCTTACAGTATTGTACTTACAACGTCGTCTTTTACCATTGTAATAACGGTTCTATACATTTTGCAATAGCCGCGGTACTATCGCAATCGATTACACCACTGGTGTCGGTTTTTCCCTTATGGGGATCTCAAATAGCAGATTTCTTTAGTTCTTTGCTTCTTAACTAGCTGTGGCTAGTGCTATTATCTCAGTCTCTATAGTTGACTGAGTCAAAAGAGTCTGTTTCTTGGGTTTCCAAGAGACAGCTTCTTCAGCGATGCTAAATATATAGCCACTGATCCTTTAGAATCATCAGATAAAGTATTTCAGCCTGTATCAGAATATCCTTCAAGTACCACTTAAACTTTTCATAATGTAATCAAAGGTTCATAGTTTATTATAGGTATCTCATAACCCTCTCATTAGCATGTTAATGCTCTATACTAGGTCTACTAAAAAAACATGCATAATAATCCCACGACATAGGTAATGTCGGGTCTAGTACAATCAATGACATTCGAAGGCTGCCAATGATGCTCGCTTAAACAGACTATCTTATTCATTCACCAGTGTTCTTAAATAACTTTATACTGGGATCATATGGTGTACATGCAAGTTTACAGTCAAAGTAATCGTATTTCTTTAGTGTCTTCTCAATTTAATGAGATTGATCCAAAGAAAATCCCCCTTTTTACCTAGTAATCTTAATATCAAGGATTACACTCGCCTTACCTAGATCTTTCATATCAAAATTGGCATTTAATAAGGATTTGACTGAGTTTATGGCATGAATATTTGACCGAACGATGAGAAGGTCATCTACATAAAGACATATAATAGTGCAAATGTCATTCTCAGTTTTGTAATAAATGCATTTGTCACTTTCATTAACTTTAAAACCATAAGAAATGATTAAGTTATCAAATTTTTTCATGCCATTATTTAGGTGCTTGTTTTAAACCATATAATGATTTATCTAATTTGCATACTTTATGTTCTTGACCATGTACTACAAATCCTTCAGACTGGTGCATATAAATTTCTTCTTCTAATTCACCATTTAATGAACGTGGTTTTAACATCCATTTGGTGTATTAATAAATAACAAATAGAAGCAAGTGAGATTAATACCGGAATGAATGTAATTCTAGTTACAGGTAGAAAAAAATGTCGAAGAAATCTATATTTTCTCTTTGCTTAAAACATTTAGCTACTAATTGTGCTTTATATTTATCAATAGTTCCATCAGGTTTTAATTTCTTTTTAAGCACCCATTTACAACCTATAGATTTACAACCAGAGAATAAATCTACTAAATGCCAAGTCTTATTGGATTCCAGAGAATCCATCTCATCATTTATAGCCTCTTGCCAAAAATCGTCATCTAAAGAAGATAAGGCCTCTTGGAGGTTTAAGGGATCCTCCTCTATAGTAAAAGCACAAAAATCCGAACCAATTTTTTTTATGGTTCTTGCTCTTTCACTTCTTCTAGGTTCAGTTTCAGAACTTTTATTAAGTTCTGTTCTAATAGGCATACTTAATGTGCCCCCACTATTCCTTAATTTAAAAGGAAATTTTGTTTCGTAAAAATCAGCATCATTTGATTCAATTATATTATGTGCATTTAGGTCATAAAATCGGTATGTTTTGCTATTAATAACATAGCCAATAAATACACATTCATATGCTCTACTTGCCGATTTTATTCTCTTAGGGTCTGGAATGTGAACATATGCTAAACAACCCTAAGTTCTAAAGTATGACACATTGGATTTATAATTCTTTAAAATTTCATAAAGTGAAATTTTATTCTTAGATTAGGGGATTCTATTCAGAACATAGCATGCAATCAATTAAAATATCCCCCCACCAATGTTTTGCTGCACCAAAATTTAATAAAATGGCAATCACTAATTTGGTAAATGTCCTATTTTTTTTCCAGCTTTACCGTTCATTTCAAGTGAATATGGTGCAGTTCTCTCATGTACTATACCATGTAAAAAAAAATCAATATAAACTAGATTCATATTCTATTTCTCTATCACTATGAATTCTCTTAATTTTCTTATTTCTCAATTTCAGTTTTTAATGTTTCAAACATGTCAAATGCATCACAACTTTAAGAAACACTGTCTTTCCAATTGTAAGCTTTATTTTTATATTACTAACCTCTACAGCTTTAGTGGTGCGGGGATCTCCCAACACACTTTCTGATCATCAGCAGCCGCATACGTTGTGAATATATCACGATCATAGCAGACATGGCGAGAAACACCAGTGTCTACCCACCAACCATCTAATTCACCAACAAGGCGAATCTTTGTAATCATAGCCGTAAGAGGCTCCTCAGTCAGGTTTGCCTGCGGTGCAGGGTCTGGACTGTTCCAACACTTTCGTGCAATATGACCTGGTTTTTCCACAGTTGTAACATAGAAACAACTGTCCAGTATCATTCTATTAGGTTGGTCGTTGCTGTCCTTTCTGGTTTCCTTACGGATACCAGTGCATTATAAGATGAACTATCCCTTGACATTTATTATAAATTCTTCATTTATCGATACTTAATCTCAATTTTAAGCCACTGCCAAAAGAAACAGCATGCATCATATATAACTCACATATCAGTTACTGAGCTTCCAAGTAACTAAAACTACCATGCAGTCCAATACCAAAGTCTAATACAACTTCTGTATTACATTTAGATAATGCGGTACATTGATAAGTTGACACAAGATACTAGGAGATTTCTCTCATCTATTACTAGCACCTAATACTGTTACGATGAACATAAAAACATCAAATCTAACCGAGAACACTCCAGTTCCAGTTCGTCTATTAACACACTTATACCAAGACCATTATATCAGAATTCGGTAGCAATGATGAAAGCTGGTCAAGGTAATTTACACAAACCTGGGCACTATTAACTGGTTATCTTGGTCCAAATTCAATTAAGTACCAATTCAAAAAAAAAACGGAATTGCACAGTTACGCCTTAATATGGATTTAACTGTGTTAATATTTTCCAATGTTTGCTTTAGTGCAGTAGTATGGCATATATGGTGTAAAAGGTGAAGTAGATTATTTAACAATCCTCTACATTTTACTAAAGCTAAACAAGGACAATTTTATAAATAATTTCAGATCTGAGATTACTTATCTTGATTAAGATTATTTGCCAAAGCCTGGACTGAAGTTCCGTCTGGGGTGGGGTATCGTCTTCTCCCTGACTGGTTGTTCGCTGATTGAATTCCTTCATGCATAAGATACCAGCTCTTCTCAAGATCTGCGAGTCATCTTCTCTTCTTCAGGTGCCATACAGACAACAAAAGGGCTCCTTTTTGGCCAGCTATTATTCAAATTTCTCCTTTTTTTAATGCTTTTGGCTCCAACGTTCCATGTGGAGCGTTTTTGTGCCGAGAAGGTGGTTCAGATCTTTTGTTGCAAATATTACAGGCAACGTAGGCGAAGTCAAGAAGCACTCTAGCTCTGTCATTTACTGAACCTTTTATCGATGTCTACAGCCGTTGTTTCACGAATCGTCTTCAAATTGTTGGGAAACAATGGCTGAGTCGCGGACTAGGTCGCTTTCTTGAAGACGATTCGGTGATCTGGTCGGTGGTGCAAACCAGTTCGTACTTGTCGTCGCCGCCTCTGGGATAAAACAGCCTTCTAGAAAAATAATTGATTTGCTTGCACAACAAACCAATTCAGATTTACACTTTCTATTTAAATTTAACTGCTCGTTCTGATTTTGTTTTTGAAGAACTTTTAATGGTGGAGGAAGAAGAAGAGAGAGATAAGAAAAAAATTGTTTTTTCTGAGTAGTTCGGCAAAAAATAAACGTGATAATACTTGTAGAGGAAGTCGGTTCAGATCTAAAAAATGGATCTAAATTTTTTACCGAGTCAAATAAAAAAAAACGTTTTTTTTTCATATAGTCTTATGTTGTGGGACTACTCATATATGAGTCACCTTACACTTATCCAATTTTTTAAATAATTCATCTTTATAAAAATGAATCATTTTTCCAACAGCTTCTCCTTCTCATCACCTGTGACCCTCGTCGGCCTCGACATAGACCGACATCCCAAAAATGTGACTGTGAAATGATTAGAATCAAGTGCAGAGTTGGGCGATTTGGAAATGATTTATGTCAAGTTGGTTGCTAAGGCTACTATGAAATGGTGATTTTGAGTGGAGGGCTAGGGTTTGGAAGGAAGAAGTGTTGTTAGGGTATGCGTGGTTTGATGCGCGTTTGTGATTGGATCAGAGCGGTTCTTGTGGGATGAAGAAGGAATTCGATAGGAGGTTTATTTGGGTGTAAATTGAATAATTGTGGGGATTGAATTTGATGAGGTGAGAGGATATGTTGGGTTGTTGTAGTTTGTGGTTTATGGAGTTGCCGGTGACTGACAGAGGGAGACGGAGTTAGACCCGTCAAATGGGTCGGGTCGGGTCATAATGGGTCGAATTAAAATTGACCCAACCCTTTTAGTATATCTATTAGAACGGTCAATATGACCCAACCCGTTTCATATACGGATCGACCCATTTAACCCATTTAACAACAATGTTCATAACAGTACCATTTCAAAACAAGAAAAGGTACAAAACCCAAAATAGCTGAAGATAAAATTCAACCAGATAAGCAACTTCTAATATAGAAAGGCAACCACTTCAACATGATTAGAACTTTGTCTATTTAATTACAAACCAGAAAATAGAAAATAAGCAACATTAGAAACATATCTTCAAGACTTCATGCAAGTTTCCAGGGTTGCAAGGCACTATATTTGGACTGTATTTTTAACAACAGAAACATATCTTCAGCAATAGAAAATAGGCAACATTAGCAACATTGTTGAAAGATTTGGACTTTTTTTTAACAACTTCTGCACTGTATTTTTAACATATCTTCAAACCAAATCCATTCCTGGCCAACAAGCATAAGTCACTCAGATTAAAAAGATAGTAACAACTTTTGCACTACTAGGTTAAAAGGAAATAAACTAAAGAAATACTAACATATATGACCTGGCCAACAAGTATAAGACACTCAGATTAAAAAGACAGTAACAACTCAGATTAAAAAGTCACTCAGAGTTGGTTCAGTTCATCGTAGCTGCCTTTGTCTGTTTGCACTGGATAACCATTAAATAGATAAATCTTAAATCTAAGTCCAGTTTCAATTCGAATTTGAGTTTTAGTTCGAATTTTTTGTGCTACAAAAGCATAAATTCTCATGTAATGTTACTATGAATGTAAAAATTATCATCTTTTGCTCTATTGTTACTCTACCTTTTGCTCTATTGTGAACATATCTCTATATTTATGCAGTCATACATTGTGTACAGGGGAAAACCCTAACTTGAGTGTTATGGATTGAAATGCTTCATTTATGAAGATAATAATTAAAGATACAGCCTAAACGATACAATTTAAAACTTACTTTGCTCCTATTTTTATATACACATGTTTATTGGGTATGTATGTACGGTTATACACACACACACGTTCATAATACGTTGATGACTTTTGCTTATAAATTGAGATTAATATACTACTATAGCAAAATACTTCAACCGGTTTTACGTAAATTTAAAATAAATTATGATGAATTGATTCTTTAAGGTTGAAAATGCTCTTACGGAATTTTTCATAATGCATGTGCATTGCATATGCTTAATTTACTCTGTGTATTAGGTTATTAAAGAAGACAATTAGCGATAATAATTTGATTATTAAAGACAATATGGGTATTAGGATAACGAAAAGGGATATGAAGGAAAATGATAATTTTATTATTAAAGAAGACAATTCAGATGAGATTATTAACAACCCAGCATGGAATGAGCTAGTAAATAAGGTTAAAAACAAGACTACAAAAATCCAAGCGCATTGATTTATGGATATTTCTCATAGTGCTCACATAACAGGATTTGTGCAATCACATCATAGGCATTTCTCATAGTGCTCGAGTGCCATGGTTGGTATCACGTGATTTTAATACTATTTGTATAAAAACTATAGGGTAAGTTCCTCTTCATCCTCTCGACATGTGGATGAGGATCTATAGAGACAATGTATTCTATCAGTTTATTGGAGCTGTTAACTGCCAATAGAAATTTTTCTTGGAGAGGAGGGAAATATTTTACCATTCACAGTGAAACAGACAGGTCATTTCATAATTGTTTTTACTTCTTACTTCTACATATTTCCCCCACGATTATGGTTTATTATCTGCCACGTCTTATGGTTGATCACCATCCTATGTTCATTCAAATTATTTCTGATGAGGGTTCCTAGAAATATATCCCTTTCATGTTAAAGGATACGTGGATTAACTATTTTGGTTATAAGGAAGTTGTGGAGGGTGCGTGGGTTCTTCGTTTTGTAGGCAGATTTCTTTTAAACTTTATTTAGAAACTAAAATCAGTTAAATATGCTCTCATGCGTTGGAATAAGGTAGAAACTCTCTTAATACCACTTTTGAGCAGCTTGGATTAAATTCTAACCCACTTTACCAACTGCTACTAGACAATCCATCAGATAAGAAGATGTTGCAACAATGTAAGGGGGTCCTTTTCAACTAGAATGTGTGTTATATAACCATGTTATGGACAACCAATAGATATCTAAAATTAAATGGTTAAAGGATGTGGACCATTGTTCAAAATAATAATAATGATATTCCAGATCACCCAGTAACAAAGGGGGAAAAAGCTTTGAATAGGATATTTTCCGAGTTTGGTGTGCCTATCTCAGGCCCTTAGACTATTCAAAGTATGGAAATTGCCTATTTTCATAACTTCTTAATCCAAAGGTAATTAAATTACATTTTGATAATGTTATATGTAAAAGGATATAGTCAGACACAGCTAGAAGTGAATTGGAATTGAAAGCAACAAAGAAGTAAAGAATGCCACATTTGAGATTCATAAGCGTAGCAGTCCAAAACTTGATTCAAAATTTTATAAACATCATTGGGATTTAATATGCAATGATTTAGTAGCAGCTGTTAAGGATTTAGTAAGAGTAAACAATATTATATGCTTCATGATATACATCGGAGTTTAATTGCAAGTTTGGATTTAATTTTAAAACTATCGGATACTACAAACACGTCTCTAAGGTGTTTTTGTTACAGTAGATAATGTACAAATAAAACCAAAATTATAAGCCTCAAAATATATTTACCTTTATCTAGAACCAAACCAGCTTCCTTTTCAATGATGCAGACGGCTGCAATGGTTGATGCGGACAAGCTCGTAAGAGTATTGGTCCAAAATAAATGATGTGGACAAGGCTGATATTCCTGTATCAAAGAGATCCTAATTTTTAGCTAGTTATTAGTTATTTTGTCATAGAAAATAATAATCAAAATAAATTTTGTGTGTGTAATCGCAATGAAAACTGTTGGTTGTAACACATTGTAAACTATCAAACTTGCGTTGGAACATGATTACATATGCATTGTAATCTGTCGTTGTCTTAACACAAAGGACTATCAATTTTACAGTAGCTAATAAAAGATAATAAAAATAACACAAAACTGGTAGTTGAGTTAGCCAACTACAACGCATTCAACACTTGCAAAACTTTTGCAATTGCTCTCTCATGTACACATCTTAACCTTAACCTCTGATTTTTCCGTAGAGCAGAAAGTTTTATCAAGCAAACTTTTAAACATTAGTACATATTACGAAGCAACTTTGTGACCTGCTGAGGCTATTTGAGCCACATGCCATCCTCATGTCAGCTCCTTCCCATATTTTGGAGCCAGGTGGGAGATTTTGTTTTTCTCTGATGTCTTTTTTGAAATCAGAGACAAGACCATTGAATAATTATTGTATAATGTTTCAAAATATTCATAGTCTGCATACTTATCTCTCTTTTACGAATCCTTTAGACATATATTCAAGTTAAAACGACCTTGAAGGTAGCCAAGAGATTTAGAAAGCAAAGAAAGATGGAAAGAGGTTACTATCCTAAGGGGAAAAAGCGAACTGTAAAGAGGAAGTAACTGGAAACAAATATATCATTACTGTTACAAAACAAGTTTCGAATTTAAAGGCTTCAATATTCCTAAACAATAGAGTAATAAAAATTTCAGAATGAAAATCGTACCTTTGATTGGTTAGAGCTTCAAGTTTGAAGGATAAATCATTCGGAAGAAACGAAATAGGAAGATCGATACGATTTCGAGTGATACGAAGTAAGGAGATTATAGAATTTAGGGTTCTAGAGAAAGATCAATACCGTTTTGGAGTGACGTGAAGGAAGGTCTTGAGGCACGTGGGTCACAGGGTAATGTTATTTTTAAAGTGGGCTTGATGGGTATTGACCCAGTACGAAATAGATTTAAATTAGTTCAACCCAACCCTATTAAAAATGGGTTAAAAGGGTTGGGTTAAAGGGTTGCCTTCAATTTTTACAGGCCTAGACGGAGTGATTGTTTCATGTGAGAGTTAATGCTGATTGTATGGGTTAGCAGTGGTGTGGTGTTGACAATATGGGTTGACATAGAGGAATGTTGTGTTGGAGGAATAGATGCTGGATGGGGTAGCAATGGGTTTGTTAGATGATTTGGTGATGGAGTGTTGATGCATTGTGTGGTTGTAGGAGATGGTGGAAAGGTATATTCAGGCATTGGTGACTCGGGTTAGTTTTTGGGCACAGAGTTTGTTGTTGGATTATGGTCAGAGGTATAATAGAAAGGTAATGGTTTTTTTATTTTTTGTTTTTTTTTAACAAGAGAGACTAAAGTTGCAAGCCAAACAGAAATGAAGTTATAGAATCCAATAAGAAAATCACATCTCAAAACAAAATTTCAAATCACAAATGCACGCATGAGAAGTGCATAGAAAATAGACTGAATATCATGCAATGATGTGCTGTCTATTTATGTTGTAGTTTTCCTCCTCCAACTCTACGGCAGTGCCATCCTTTGCTCGACAAGCCTTAAGTGGGGTTTTCGTTGTTGTTCAGCTATGTTGGTTACTGCCTAACCTTTGCTCTTGCGGGTATTGGAATTTTATGTTATTTGTATGGACATTTGTTGTTGCTTTTATTCCATCTTCTTATGTGTTTAGCTCGGTGATTGCTCATGCAATAGGGTTTTCTTGGATATGGTGATTTATGGTGCTTTATTGAACAGTTCCAACCACTTGTGCTTTTTAGCATTTCAGAGTCGTGCTGATCGCTAAGAGCGAGGATTTCGGGCTAAATGGTACAGCTTTTTCAAGTTTTCATTAATATATCTCCTTGATTTGCTATAAAAAAAAATTGTGCTTGGTTTCACACTCTATCAATTTTTTCATTTTTGACGCTTCCAGGTTCTGCATTTTAAGAAAAACAAGGCAAAGAGAATTTCAATGTGTAGGTGGAATACGAAATGTTGATGCTAAATCAGATTGGATATATGTTTAAGTTGAGAACTGCTATGATGAGTGGGAATGGCTAGGCAATAGAGGTAATTTTCTGTAAAATTTACTTGGAAGACATTGAAATTCAAGGTGCAAAAACTAGAATTGGATTAATGTAAACAATATTGTCCATAGTTCATGCAATTCAGAGATGTAATCTGTCAATCGTCTATTTTTTAATTGAAACTATCCAAAATGATATGTGATAAAATTGTCTCTACACTTGATTTGCAATTTGACAACACAAATTACACAAATCTAATGTCTACTATACAAGGTTCTGCCTGATCTGAAGTTAGAAGTTTACATAATGACCTTAGGGACATCAGTATAATGACGGCAGTCCATTATTTATCATTGTCATCTAGAAGCGAAGTGCACGCACTCTTAAATAGTTACTCGATTTCATACTAGGATCAACCTGTACTTGTCTATGGTGCTGATGTAACCTAGATAGTAAAATACTACACAATAATATGGAGGCTAAGATCAGCATGGCTAAATTAAAAACATGTTTGCAAACAGAATGACTATGTTATAAGATACATTGTAAACTAAGGTAACGCACTATAAGATACCTATAGAAGGTCAAATAACATGCAGCTTGCTACAGCAGCATGATGTAGACTTACCTATCTAAGATCCAAAGTTGACAAATCATGCAATTCATTGGGCGATACAACTCCAATTCTCAAACATGGGTTCATTTTTTTTTAAATCTTCCTCATTTGATCTTGTACTTGTTCCCTCTAAAAGTCTAGGTAAGAATTCCTTATAACATTATGAATGATTTATATCATTCTCCCCCTTTCTTTTCATTAATGTGAATATACCATTTAGACTGCAGACTTCCTTACTTCATTGAGTCATTCTTCTAATATGTTTAAATTATTGACAAGAGGAATTACATAATGACCTTACGGACATAAGTTTCTAAAAGTTGACAGATTCAAAGATTTACTATGATATTGATAGTGCATTATATATCATTTTTTTGCTTGACATTTGATCATTGGTTTTGGAGTTTGAAAATCTTTTATTCAATAACTGATTGTGATGTACGTCACTAGTGATGCATCAATTAGGTAAATCAACTTAGCTGAGATGTCCAGGTTTCTGAACTGTCATTAACAACGAAAGATAATATTTTCAGTTAAGATGAAAATGGTTTGAACATCATTTAATTCATGGAATACGACTGTCGGAAAACATGCTAATAGGAGATAGCAATTTGCGTGAGTAGTACTGTATTCAAACAAAATCTATCTGAACAGTGCATTAAGGACAATATAGCGAGGAATCATGGAGTAGCTTCAAAGTTGAATTCGATGAAAGCTTAATCAGTCCACCATGCTTCCAATGCTTCCAAACCAGACCCGGTGCAAGCCGATACTCATGGACAAGTATAACATTGACGCTTAATCCGACAAAGATCTTATATTGAACGAAAGAAGTAGCACAGTTGTAATTTTATACATTTTTATGTGGTATATAATTTATATTTTGTATTCTGGATATAAAGTTGTGATTTTTATCAATGAATGGATTATGAAGCAACATCTATTTCTTATGTTATTTATCTTTTTATTGTTGCACATATATAATATATATAGACTTTTATACGTATAATTTGTGGATATACTATAATTGTAAAATAATAGTTGTAATAAAATATATTACAACAGTTATAAACATTATAACAACAAGGGTGCATAACAGCTGCAATAAAATTTATTACAACAGTGAAAAACAGTTGTAAAATATACATATCACAACAGTGTCGCAACTGTGCAAAACAGTTGTAAAAGATTTTAGTCTATTACAACTTCTTAATACACGACGGTTACTCCACTGTTGTAAAATGCATTTTACAACGGTTTTCCATCGTTGTAATATAGTCAATTTGTTGTAGTGAAATTAAATATCCCTATAGGAAATTTTTATGTGCGTGAGTATTAATGGCTTTTAATAGTATTAACGTCACATCGACATGAGGTTAATCCCTGCTTGTAGTAGAAGCCTGCCCGCAACCGACCTCCATATCTAGCATCTACAAATTAGTCGGGTTAATATCATAGATCTAAGTGTCATGAGCCATTATAATTATTACACAAAGATGCAAGTTTAAGCTCAACTTATAGTAAAAGCTTGCCTAGAACCTCCCGGCAAATCCAACATCTGCAAGTGATCGGTTTCATGTGAGATGACTTGTGTGTGTGTGTGTGTGTATTTGTGTGAATTAGGCCTGCCTCGAGAAGGTATTAAGTGGCTAATCTACCTTGTTTGGATATTAAGTTAGCACTAGGTCCATTCCTAAGGTTCACTCTTTGGTTTAGGACCCAAGTCATGGGATCCGCCCTTATAAAGGTTTTAAGTAGTCATTGGGGTCCGCTTTTCTTTTAAAAAAGTATTAAACGGTCTTAAATTAAAACAATATACGTTTGATTAAGGTAGTTCTCCGAAAGTTTTCCGCTTCTTATTTAGGGGTTGTGTGAGGGCGTACATAGGGATGGGCAGTATGAAAAATTCTAAGGGACTTTCTGTCTAAGGGAGGTATTAAGTGGGCAGAAGTTCACCTGTTGTACCAGTTAAACAGTAACATATTATCCGTCGAAGGGTCTTAAATGACAGTTGCGTCTATCTAAACTAGTATTAAGTGGTAGATTACTTTTTCGGTATTACAAGAGCGAAAATATTATATAGGGTTAACAATGATACGACGAGGTTTTAAGTGACTAGGGTCCGCCATATGGTCTTAAGTGATCAAAGGAATCCACCCATAAATAAATATTTATCTAATAGCTTTAAGTGACCAAATGGTAGTCCTGTCTCATAGGGTATCAAGTGATAATAGAATCTTCCCTTATAAATAAGCAGGTTGGCCTTAAGTTACTTTAGAATAGTTCGACTAATTAATGCATGAATTTGTGTGTTGGATTTGCATAGACATAATTTGATAAATCTATACATCCTTGTATAGGAAATAACATTCCTTAACCTTCTGTGATTTTCATTCACCAGAACTTTTGTTTTGACCTCCCTCCTCTTAACAAATAAAAGGATTAGTATGTGGCAACGCTTGATTGATGCGGTCATAAAGGTTGGAGCCTGACGAAGGAGGATCTATAATTATTATCGTTATTATAATATTTGGCAGTATTGTTGTGCTTTTGAGATATTATTATCATTAATGTAACCTCGTTGACAACTGAGATTTGATATAATCAACATTTTATGTGTTTTAATTAATGATACATCTATTTTCTTATTATATCCTTTCCGCTGTGAGATTTTGATGTTATTATTAGTTTGGCTCAGTTCATGTAATCTTTATAAGAACCAACGATCCATTTAGAATTGCTCTAAGTTCCGATGGACTTTTTCTAGGTCGGAATTTAGGCCCATTCTGGGTGGGTTTTTTACATTTGGTATCAGAGCATACGTTACCCAATTTCGAGGAAATATACGTATGAGAGACGTACTTCTTATTTGAAAAGTTTTCAATATATATATATATATATATATATATATATATAAGTTCTATACCCCATAAACATACGCAGCTATACTAGGCAATTTCTATCTTTCTTCCTCTTTGCTTTTGGCTTAAATACTATCTAAGGAATTACCACTGAAGATTTTTCCTTTATTAGATAGTAGAAATGGTCGATAATCAGCCCGAGCAAGGGAATCATGCAAGGCCCTAGTACTTTCCCGGGTAGTTCCACCAGTACCTTAGGACTGTGGACATACCTTAGGACTGCGGGCCAAGTTACCATTGTCCTTCTAGCCCCAACGAAACTAGCAGCTCAACCCACTGAAGTAGCTCTCAACTTTTCTTATCTCTATAAAGATTTCATAAATTTAAGAAGCAGGGCCTTTCTTCGAACGATAGGCTTTACAGAAGCTAAGGCATGGATATCTAAGTGCGACCGTATTTTTAAAGCTACAAGATTGGAGGACCCTCTAAAACGTAGGGTAGCCGCACAACATTTTAAGCGAGAAGCACTAGAATGGCGGAATATGGTTTCCGATGAAACGTAGGCAAAGTGTTTTCATGGGATAAGTTTAAGGCCTAATTCAAAATGAAGTTCTTACCCAATGCGGAGGTGAGCCTACAGATGCAGATATTTATTCAGCTTAAGCAAGGAGAGTCCATTTTGAGGGAGTACATTGCAAAGTTTATTGAGTTGTCTAAATTTGGAAGAGGGTTGGTAGATATGCTGATGAGTAAGGCGTTAAGATTCAATAAAGGACTTATTTCAAATTGAGAGAAACGTTCCTAGCTCAAAGTGACCTTTGGATCTACTTTTGATGCATTAGTAAAGACAATTATCCTATGCACTACGAAGGAGAAGAAGGAGAATAAGGGTGAGAAAGGTGAAAGTACTTATGGATATGGGAAAAAAAGAAAAGGAATTTCTGTCTAAAGAAAAATAAGAATGAGAAATTTAAGAGGGATGCTAAAGTATGTGCAAGATGCCACAAGAAGGTCCCTGAGGCAAAGGATTGTAGGGTGAACTTAGGGAAGCTTAAGTTTAAAGGAAATTACGTGCTATAATTGTTAGGAAGAAGGAAATTTTGCAAGGAACGACCCCAAGTATAAGGGAGGACATAATGGGCAGAATAATGCTTTAGAGATAACACCACTTCAGAGTCAACCCCCAAGAGACCAAGGACAACTTGCTTTGGAAGGTATAATCTCTGTTCTAGGAACTTTTTAATGTACCTTATTTGATTTAAGAGCAACCCATTCCTTCATCGCTGTAATCATCATTGATTTCTTAATTCTTTCTATGTCCTTTGCTCAAAGTCCAATGGAAGCATCCAACCCTTATCGGAGGAGCTAAGCAACTTTTGCGAATTAGTAAAGACCTAGTATTATATATCGACAGTGTCGATTTCAAATGTAATGCGTATGTATTAGATTTCGAGGGGTATGGTCTCATATTAGGTTTCGATTGGTTATCATATTATAGGGTCATCCATAATTGTGATTGAAAAGTTTTTTGTTGATAAGCCGTGGATGTCGTAGCTTAATGATCCCTTGTAGGACTGGAAATATAGATTCATACTTATTGCATTCTTTATCGTCTGATTCAGAATGGCCATCTTCAATGCCTGTTTTGTGCGAGTTTCCATATGTCTTTGAGGAAGTTATGGGACTTCCGCCCTATAGAGAAATCTCGTTTAGGATAGACCTCAACAAGGATGAGAGGCCAGTATCATTGTCGTTGAGGCACATAGCTCCTAAGGAGAGGAGAAAATTAGACAAACAGATTTCCGCGTCATTGAAAAATGGATTCATCTAACATAGCACTTTGTAGTGGGGAGCACCCATAGTATATTCCACCAAAGCCGATGAATCGTTAAGACTGTGTGTGGATTATAGGGAACTCAACAAGCTAACAAAGAATAATAGGTAACCCTGCCTAGGATAGATGACATATTCAACCATTTGGGTGGTGCCCATGTCATTTCTCAGTTATCTGGTGATAGGATTTTATCAATTGAGAATTTCTAAGGAGAGTAAAACTAAGACGGCATTTAGTACACCTGTCGGATTATTTCAGTGGGAAGTAATGCCCTTCGATTTGATGAATGCCCCTGCTTTCTTTGTGGACCTAATGAGTAGAGTATTTAGGGGCATTCCCAACAAGATAGTCATGGTATTTTTGGATGACATTATCATATTTTCCAAAGACTTTAACGAGCATGAGGATTACTCAAGGAAGTTCCTAGGAATTTTTAAGGGAAAATCAACTGAAGGCTAAGTTTCCAAAATGTCACTTTTGGAGAAAGGAAGTCAAATTTCTTAGACACAAAGTTTTTGTGAAAGGATTGGTCATAAACCCAATGAAGGTAGGAGAAGTTCAAGAGTGGAGGATACCCCGCAATGTAACGGAGGTTAGAAGTTTTCTAGGGTAAGCATGCAATTATAGGAAATTTACTAAAGACTTCGCAAGGATTGCAGCCCCTCTAACCTAATTGAAGAAGAAAAATATCGAATTCGTTTGGAGTGAGAAGTGTAACAATGCTTTTGAAAGATTAAAGGAATCTCTTATGAGTGCGGTTGTCCTTATTATTCATGTTGGTACGAAGATATCATAGGTTTTCACCGACGCTTGTGAGACATGGTTAGGAGTGGTATTCATGCTAGAGGGAAGATTAGTTGCCTACGCAAGTAGACAACTTAAGGACCATGAGAAAAGGTCCCCTATGCATGACTTGGAGCTTACAGCTATGGTGTTTTCCTTAAAGTTGTGGAGTCGATACCTTTATAGGAGAGAAGGTTGATCTCTTTACCCACGATAAGTCTCTTAAGTACTTGTTTTCTCATCGTGACTTGAATCTCAGGTAGCAACAGTGGATGGAGTACATAACATCATTCGACTTTGTTATTCAGTATACCCCAGGGAAGGTTTATGCCTTTGCAGTGCTTTAAGTTGAAGACATGCTATCCCAAGTACGATTACCGAGTGGAAGCAATTGGAGTTTCTTTCTAGCTTTAATCTCTAGCCATCATTTGAAGTATCTTAAGGATTTCTTGGAACTTTGATATTGAGGCTAGCTTTAGTAGATAGAATTAAGCATGAGCAAGGTATTGATGATGAGTTGAGGATGTTGAGAGAAAGAATTGCTAGAGGAGAGCACTTTCCTCATTCAGATAGGTTTCCATTGACAATAGTGGAAGTTAGAGAAGAGACGACCGATTTTATGTCCCTAAGAATGGAAATCTTAGGTAGGAGGTTCTATAGGAGTGCCACCAATCTAGGATGACTGTACACCCCAAAGGAGATAAAAGTTTAGAGATATGAGGAGAAATTTTTATTGGGAAGGCATGAATAAGGATGTTGTAGAGTTTGTAGCTAGATTATTGACTTATCGAAAGGTTAAGCGGTAGCAAGGTAGGCGGGAAGGGTTATTGTTCCTCTTGGAGGTTTCCACTTGGAAATGAAAACATATTTCTATGGATTTCATATATGGGATTTTGAGGAGTCAAAAGGAGAATGAATTCATTTAGGTCAATGTGGATCGTTTGACAAAGAGTGTTCATTTTATCCAAGTTAAAAAGAGTAGGACCACAGCTCGTTAGCCCAGTTGTACGTCAAGGAGATAGTCATATTGCATGGAATCCTGGAAAGCATAGTTAGTAATAGAGGCCCATTGTTTATTAGCGAATTTTGGAGGATCTTATACACAGCATTGGGGACGACGCTTAACTTGAGTACAACATATCACACATAGATCGGTGGATAGATAAAGAGAGTCAATGGAGTTCTTGAAGATACATCGAGCCTGCATCATTGACTTCGGAAGAGATTGGGAGGGACATCTAGAGTTAGTGGATTTTTCATACAATAATAGTTTTCAAGCGGCGATTGGTATAGCCCGTAATGAATATTGTATGGGGACATGCAAGTCGCCTACTTGTTAGTGGGAAACTACTGACAAGATGTTACTTAGACTCGACCTTATCTGTGAATCTACAGAGAAGATTCTTCTAATACGACTTAGAATGAAGGCATCCCAAGACCGACAGAAATTATATGTTGATAGAAGGAGAAAGGAACTTGAGTTTGACGGTGGTGATTTAGCGTTCATAAAAGTTTCTCCTCTTAGGAAAGCTAACCAGTTTGGATAGACTGGAAATTATCTCCCAGATTTATTGGTCCATTCAAGATCTTTGATAGGATAGGGAAACTAGCTTACCATGCAGATCTCCCCGAGCGCTTATCAGGAGTCCATAACATTTTCCATGTTTCTCACCTTAGGAATTACCTTCATGGTTCTGCCGTTTGACTCGAGCTTGGTCAGATTAGGGACTTAGGGTGCTTTGAGTTGGAGCCTAGTAATCCCCATGCTGCCACAAGAATTGTGGAGCACGGAATCAAAAATCTCTACAATAAATACATCAGTCTAGTCCGAGTACAGTAGGGAGATAACCCTGCGGAAAGCACATGGGAAGTGGAAGAAAAGATGGGGCAAACTCATCTAGAGCTTTTCACGAGTAATTATTTTCTCTAAAAATTTCCTTTATGGTTGCATCGTGGTTGCTAGATTGGATGGCAGGAGATGGTTGCAATACAAATGCACTGCTCTCATATTGAAATTATATGCATATTACGGTGTTTTGCATACATTTAGCATCACATATTACTTTTACGCTATGACTGAGCTCTCTTTAGCAAGTCTACAGTGCATAACTATATCGAGTAACGGATTTTTAATAAATAACATGGTTTTATAACATGTTTGCTAGAGCGAGTTGTGTTTTTCGCCCATTCGAAAAAAATTCGAAACAAAATATTTTTCTAAAAGGAAGTAACACCCCGTAAAATATACCCTAAATAGACATAGATAATTAAATTAAATATAAACAATAATAAATTAGTAAAATATTAAAGAGATGAAATAAGAATTTTGGATAATTAAGAATTGAGCCTTGAAAATATTACTATTGTATTCATGGCGAGATTCTGATCTGCTTTCATATTTTATTTGCCGAATACGGGGTCCATATAAAGAAGTTATTAATAAAACAAGTTATACGATAATTATATACACGAAAGATTTAAATTTCAAACTGGAAAAAAAATATAAATCCAGAATATAATTATATGCTAATTAGCATAATAGAATATTCCCTAAAGATCTGAAACAATGTGTGTGTGTGTATGCAAGAGGGGACAAGAATAATCAAATAATGAAAAGAATTAATCTAGATTTATAACGTAATTAATATAACTAATACAACAAGGGAATAATCTCCGTACGCTCGACCCTAGAAGGGGGTTGGCCGACCAGTCGACCGCCCTCCAAGTCGAGGGTGGGAGAGAGGCACGATTTATTAATGGTTTTATTATAGTTTTGCTTAAACATACTATCCAGATTAAATCTAACTAATCGTACGGTCCCCACACATTCTAGCGATTATAAATAGACCCCTACCCTCTCCCCCTAACCCTACATTCATCTTCTTTTATGCCTCTATTCCGTCTCATCGCCATTTTCTTAATTCTAGAAACAAGTTAGGTTTCTTCTCTTCTTCTAACCTACAATCTATCTCTTATAATCTAAATTCTTATATATATTAGGGAATTAAGTATAATATATATATATATATATATATAAATGTGTGTGTGTGTGAGAGAGAGAGAGAGAGAGATTCTAAATCTGATTCTTATATATATATATATATATATATATATATATATATATATATTAGGAGAATTTAGAGTACGTTAATTTGAAGGCTCAATCCAGAATGTTAGATTCTACACTAAAATCACTTACCTTCCTATATTTGTAAGTGGAAATTACATGAGATTGCTACTTTCTATATGATGTCAGTGTAGATTTGGATTGTTATGCCAAAAGGGGTTTGGATTTACATGAAAACAAAACATTAACAAATCTTCCAAATCCCTTATAATTTGTGCAAAAAGTCAATCAATGGTTGTAAATAGGGTTTTGGCAATTGATGTATTAAAAGATAGGCTTTTGGTTATTGTACAGTTTTTGATAATGATCTGATTCATTTTCTTGTAAAAACTATAAATTCATATATGTGTTTTCAAATGCATAAGACTTGAGTATTGTAGATTTAATAGGTTTTAGCATATATTCCTAAAATAGATAGTTTGAACGTATTATACACAAATAGCTAAAGTTTTAAATTTATATATATATATATATATATATATATATGTAAATCATATGAAAAGTGAAGTAGTATCAATAAGGATACTTTACATATATAATTGAATTATCGCACCTTGTCTATGTTTTGTTATTGAAATAGTAATTTAAACCTTGGTTACAAGTTTTTATGTTTATGTTGTTATTTCCTTGTTATTGACTGAATATGAATATACATGTTTATGCCATATTAACGAAGTTAGGGAAATAAACCTATAACCTTAGTTTTATGTTAAGAATGAAATTTCAATGAATTAGGACTTTTATTCATGTGCGCTTGATTTACGTTTTATTTATTACTAGTTATAGTATAATTAACATATTATTAATGCATATTAATTGCGTACTAAATACGTTTAAATTAGGAAAGTAGAAATTAAATGTCCCCTTAGAAAATTTGTATGTGTGTGAGTATTAATGGCATTTATAAGTATTAATATCACATAAACATGAGTTTAATCCCTACTTTTAGTAGAAGCCTGTTTGGAACCGATCGACATATCCAACATTTGCAAGTTAGTCGGGTTAACATGAGAGGCCTAAGTGCCATAGGCCATTATAATTATTACAAAAAGATGCTAAGTTAAGCCCAACTTGTAGTAGAAGCCTCCCGGGAACCGCTCGACAAATCCAGCATCTACAAGTGGTCGATTTAATATGAGATGTATTATGTATGTATATATGTATGTATGTGTGTGTGTGTATTGTGAAGTAGGCTTGCCTCGAGAAGGTATTAGTGGATGACCTACCTTCTTTTGGTATTAAGTAGTTAGGACTAAATCAATTCCTAAGGTTCACTCATTGGTGTGAGACCAAAGTCATAGGACCCACCCATATAAAGGTCTTAAGTGGTCATTGGGTCTGCCTTACTCTTAAAAAGGTATCAGATGGTCTTAAATTAAAACAATATGTGTTTGAGTGTGGTAGTCCTCCAGAAGTTGTCTACTTCTTATCTACGGGTTGTGTGAGGGCATACCTAGGGATGGGCAATATGAAAATTTCTAAGGAAATACTTATAGCACCCCACAATTTTCTATGCCTAAATTTTGGCAAAAATCGAAGCTCAAACACATCTAAGCATGGAGCGTGTAAATATGGTATCTGCAAATAAATGAGCACGAGCATAATCAGGGTACGAAAATATAACTCACAACGGAAACAAAATAGAATAAACTAGTATTAACTCGAGTAACTACCTTTTTAAAGTAAGTCACTTTGCCAATACCGAGATAGAACGTTTACGCATATATTTGTGAAGCCTTTATACCAGAACATGGATGGTTATTTAATCGAGGTTAGACCCCTAGTTATGGAGTTTCTATATATATATATATATCTTCATTCGCTCATCCTTAATTATTATTATTAATTATATTCAGTTTATATACCTGTCAGAGGGAAGTATTAAGTTGAGTTCACCTGTAACACTAAAGTATTAAGTGGCTAGTCATGGAGGTTAGAGCCTGACAAAGTTGGATCTATAATTATTATCATTATTATCATGTTTGGCAGTATTGTTATACCCTTGGGATATTACTATCATCGATGAATCCTTGTTGACAGCTGTGGTTTGAAGTAATCAACATTTTATGAGTTTCAATTAATAGTACATCTATTTTTTATTATTAAATTTTGTCCCTTCTGCGGTGAGATTATGATGTCGTTATTAGTTTGGCTCTATTAATGTAATCGTTATAGGAACCAATGATCCATTTAAAATGGCTCTAAGTTCCATTGGGCCTTTTCTTGGTTGGAATTTAGGCCCATTTCGGGTGGGTTGTTACATATTGTGCCCTTATTTGACAGAGTTACAAAGGTTGTGCGTGAATCTCTTTTGAACGACCTCACCTACAAAAACTTTTCCTCGAAGTTGTAACAACCAAAAATTTAAGTAACAATAATTAAGTAAAGAATCAACTAAAAAATAAATAGATCTATGAAATTGTTAGAATTTATCCATAGGAGTTATACTATTAAGTCTGTGGCAATTTCCTGAGTAATTAACATACGTAGTGTTAGACCCAAAAGTGGTTCTAACACCCAAATTGATTAAAAGCAAGATGAAATGAGATAAAAATAAAAATGAACACACAGGATTTATAGTGGTTCGGCGAAGAAATGCCTACGTCCACTTATCTTTCACTATATTCAATAATTCAGTTGCAAATACAATGTAAGATTCACTCAATTCCACTCACAACTCACTTTTGTTCACTCAATTGACTAAAACAGGAAATGAAAGATGATTTGGATTTTCCGGGAGTAATGGAGTTCGGATAATGGAGGTGGTTGAATTCTCCAAGTGCTGAAAAAAAAAGATCCTTCTCTTTGTCTCCAGACGGGGTATTTATAGGTGTGAATTTGCTTGAAACTTGATCCGGGTCGGGGCCACATGTCGTCCATCCCACCATCTTCGGGTTCGGATGAAATACTATGTTGACAACGCATCAAAGGAACAGACGTTATGGGTAGGAACTGGTCATAGCCGGTCCGGATATCCAGGCGCTTTTGCAGGAGAAAAACATGGATCATGGGTTCGGGTCGGAGACGCGCAGATAAGGGGTTCGGATCGGGATACCCGATCCGAACCGGATTGGCTTGAATGCAATGCTCTCTTCTTCTCTAATCTGCTCCGCTCCGATCCATTTTCGTGGCAAACAGGTGGCTTTCCGATCCAATCGAGATTTAGTTGCCCTCCGATCCGATTAGATATGCCTTACCAATATACTCAGTTGGAGTTCACGGATCCGAACAGAGGACCCTATCCGACCCGAACCGATATGTTGCTCTGACCCGACCCGAACAACTGCAGCTATCCACTCTAGATTGTGGTGTTTTCTCCAACCCAAACCGAAGTCTTCTAATTAAAAATGCCCTTCAATGTCTGGTTTCTTGACTTTGTGTTGCCTAGTTCACAAAGTAGGCTAACATTTTTCCCCCTCAAAGGATGCTTCTGTTGTATACGAAGCGTGCTTTGATGTCGTTTGAACGCTAGTCCCTGAATCAGAACAATCAGAAAGTCACTTCTGTTCGTTTGTGAAGATGTGTTGCTTCATGAAGACATGTCTCTTATCGCTTATACATATGTCGTGAAATACTTGATTCATTTTCTTCATTTTTGAGTCTAGTCCAGAAGTTCTTCTCGACATATAGTATTCTTCTCAGGTATGTTCTTTCCTAGTTTTTCTTTTAAATCCAATTCGAATGCTAGAGGAATGCACAGATTTCTACCCGGTTCGGTGTCCGACCCGAGCACCTTTTCTTCCTGTTTCGCTTTGCACTGGGTTGATGGGCCAGAAGATGTGGGCTGGCTTGGACTCGGTCCGAACGGAGTAAAATATGGGGAATACAAAGAGCCATCCCACGTCTTATATAAACTCAACCACCCAAACTCTTTTACCTTCTTTACTCCCACAATTCTTGTTCTCCCAGCCTTATACCGAAACCCCACTTCCTAAAAAATCTAAAAACTCCAAACTCCTCGTTTCAATCTTCGAATAAAACATCTAGGTATTTTAAATCTCCGATTATTTATGTAATAACTGACTTCAACTAGAATTTGCGTTTAAATCGAGCGATTGGAGTGTGGTGTTTGTTGAACTCCGACGCCTGGATCTCCTCCACCGTTTGTCATCGTCGTTGATGGCGTCTTCGCCGTCTCGAGGTAGCAACGGGGGTCATTGGGATCCAGCGTTAAACGTTCAAGCACATAAACGCTTAACTTCATTTGGGCCTAGTGAAATTTGAAGACGAGAAAGGGGAGAATAGGAATTGGGTTCGGTTCGGGTAAGGAAGTGCTGAAGCAGCGGAGGGGAGGACAAGTTCATATGTTAGGATCGGGTCGGAATGAAATGCGATGCGGAGAAAGCCATGCTTGTCCGACCAGGTCGAATCGGAGGAAAAGATAGAGAAAGGGAAAGGACGTATGGATCCTTTTGTTTGCTGAACCACTCCGAATGCTTATTCCGATCCGGTTTTAATCTGCCAAATATGAATGTCTTCTCCGAATCAAACAACACGCAGATCCGAGCCGATCCCAGCTATATGCACATCCGATCCGAACCCAACAATAAGCACACCCTACCCGAACTGAATGATATGCATATTCCAACTCAAAGCACAAGACTTCATCCAACCAGGGTTAATTAATGCCTGACATAATCTTCAACTTAATGAACAGTTAGGGTAGTGCCTTATGAACGTAAACGATCATCAAGATTTATTCTGAACATCGCCGCTCCGTTAGAGCTTCGTATTATGCTTTTAAGTGTTTTTCTTTTCATGTTTTGCGCACACCACACACACTTTAGCTCACACATATGCACAGGGGGACATGGCCTAATTTACTCTAATCCGTGCTATTGCTTCTTCAATAGTTCTATGACAATGAGGCCCAGACGCTCTTCCCGTCTAGCTGAGAGAAAAGAAGCCCCGGAAACTTCTAACAAAATCACTCTTGGGGATATATCTTCTTCGTCTGATCCAGAATGGGACAGCGAGGGTCCAGATTACGGGGTTGGACATCGGGAAAGCGACGAGGTGTCTTCAGAGAATGAAGTTTCTCTGGGTTTTGAGGAGGAAGGAGGGATTGGTGACAATCGAGCACCCGATGAATTTGAATCAGCCATCATATTGGAATCACCCTCGGACTCCGTTGAATCAACAATTGACAACGATCGACTTGTCCGAATTTGCCTAAAATATGGAATAATGAAAAGGGACACCCTAGTGCCCTCACGCTCTGACTGTCCCCACAACCCTCCAGAAGGATATATGACGATCACTCGATTGATGTGCATGGTCGGCGCCATTCCTCCATTCTCTCCTTTCATCGTTGATTTCTTAAGACAAATGCGGATTGCCCCCATGCAGTTGCATCCCAATTCATATGCCTATTTGCACACCTTGTACATAGCATATCGTGAAATCCTAGGCATAGAGCTCACGTTCGATGACGTTCACTTCTTCTATAATTTCAAGCATCGGACTCGAGAAACTCCATCTTTCTGCTACTTTGAATCAGTTCCAAAAAGGAAGATAATCTCTGCACCATTTAGCAGTAAAGCTGGAGATTCCAGACTAGAATGGTTCTACATAAAGCAACAGTCTGGATGCGCCAGGAGATGGACAAAATCAAGTAAAGCGTTGATTTTCTAAATCCGTACTCTATACACTTGAATCATCACCCTGACCTGTTTTACTTTTTGTTTGCAGTCGACAATCCCAAACAGATATCAGATCAGGTGTTCTTTGATCGGATGCACCGACTTCTTAACGGCGATCAAAAATTCTTGACTATCGACAAGGTCCTTAAAGATGAATACCTTCACTTTCATGGGCTGCTATCCGTTTTTCGTAGCATCGGTCATGGGACGGTCCCTTACGCATACATTCCTCCAGTGGAGATAGTTCCAGAGACAGGAGAAGGCTCGGGAATTCCTACAGCGCCTCTTCAAACTTCACCTTCTCCATCTTCCACACAAGATGATGAATTGGCTAATCTGGCCGAAAAGCATCGTGAAGGGTATATTGCCCCCGAGGAAACTACTTCTCTAGACAAGTCAAAATCCTCCCAAGAGTCGCCGCTTCATGCTTCCGAAGGGGATGTTCCTAGCACTGATGAGCACATATTTCAGGGTTTGGGGGATCTCCCCTTACCTGAGACTATATATACTTCAGAGGATTTCAGGAAGGATCCTTTAGTCTTCACCTCTTCTGAAGAGACCACTCCCGCTAAGGCCAAAGAGCCTGCCCGCACTAGTCTAGCTTCAGACTCGGGTTGGTTGGGGGGAAACACACTACTTAGGATACACTTTACACCACAACATTAGCATTCATTGCACTTCTTTCTCCATGAATCCATTAATTCTAAACTTTGTTTATTTTATCGTGCAGGTACAATGTCTCGATCCTACTACGATATAAGAAAACTTCGTCGCAGCATGTCCAATCCTCCTCAGGATGTCGAGTATGATCGTCGGGATGATCGTGGTAGGGAGGAGAGAAGACCTTATGATCCCTATCGTTCTCGACCCTCACGTTCTCGCTCACCAGTCCGATCGGAACAAGAGAAATATAAAAGCTATCAAAGCCGTAGGGAGGAGGACAGACCACAATCCAAAGACTCCTCCTCTTCCTATGAGAAACGCAGTAGAGAGAAAAGTCCCCCAAAGGAAACCGGGTCTCGAAGTAAGCAAAAGGTCCCTGCTACTAAACAACCTAGGATAGACAAAGAGACTACAGAATCCTCTTCAGGAAGGGACATCGAATTGACAATCCTCGCTCCTCCCCCACCAGATGCGGGAACTGCAATAAAACGGGCATATTTGAAAGAGCAATTTCCCGAACACTACTTCGAAACTCTGACTTTTTTACCTTCCCTTGAACCTATTTCGTCTAATTGGGCAGATGAGGCCAAAGCCAAGATTGATGCGGTGCAAAAACAATATACTGAGATGTTCAAATATTCGCGCAATCTTTCTAAAATCATCCGCACTTTAATCACAAATACTGATTCAATGCAAAAGACCGCGGAGGAGGATACTAAGGCCTTAAAAGCTCTAGGAAAAGATTTGGAAGATACTCAAGCTCAGCTAGCGGTCGCTCAAAGGGACGCTTCTAATTTCAAACAACAATTCGAGGACATGCAAAAACGTTATCACGATTTGCTTGAATCTCATACTCAGGAGCGTTCTGAATTAAAAAAGCAAGCTGACGAGGCCAAGTCAGAGGCTGCTAAGACACGCATTGCTTATGCTGAGCTTGAGCGGAAAAACGCCGAGTTAGCAAAGAGGAGTGCTGAATTAGAAAAGAAGAATGCTGACTTGGCTTCAAGATTGTTGGAGTCAGAGAATAGGGCTGCTCTGGCCGAGGGCAATGTGGAGTGTGCTATTAAATCTGCAGAGGAAGCCCGCAAACAACTATCAGAGGCGGAGGCTGATATTCAGGGTTTCGGCGAGCTAATGATTGAATTCTTTGCACACATTATTCGCCGTCGAAACATTTCTTGGATCGAGGACTATCCATCCACTCTGGTTCAAGTATGGAATCAAATCGTTGAGTGGGAAAAAGAAGAACTTAAGGTCGATTCCCTCGATGAAGATAAACTGATGGAGAAATACTTGAGAGATGATGAACCGGAGCGTCTAGCTGAAGGGCGCCGCCTCATTGCTGAGGCCATGGAAGAAGAGAGACGGAAGTCTAGACAAAAAACCATTCTCGAAGCTGGTTCCTCTTCTTCTGCTCCTGCAACTCCTGAAGTAGAAGGGTATGATCCCGAAAATCCGGGAATTCCCCGAACAACTCTGCTATCTCCCATTCCTAAAATAACCCCAGAGGTAGTAGTCACCCCTGCTGAAAAGTCTTCGGAAGGTATCCCTATCTTTTCTCCCCAATTTGCCAAAGCTATTACTACCTTTCGCTACGTGATTGAACATTCGATGAGAGACCCATTGTTTTCGCCTGAGTTGATAACCGTTGCTTCTCATTCTGTAGGTGTTGAATCATCCGAAAAGACAGATGTAGCTCAAGGAGCTGTCGCTGGGACAAAGCCCGTTGATAGGGCCAAAGAAGGGGAAGACAAGGCTGCTTCTATAGACTTGGGGGAAGGAAGTGAGCCAACTAAGGTCACCACTCCCCATGATGAAGAAATGATAGCAGCTTTAAAGGACGACGGAGGAGACGGGGGGCATGAAGAGGAACCGGAAGTTGCAATAACTGGGGAGTCGAAAAGCGCTGATGACGTTACCTTGGCTGCCATGAAGGCTGATCAAGATAAGTGCTTGCGATTAAAGGCCGAAGAATTAGACCCTGAGGTCCTCAAGCCCCTCGCAGTTGTGGATGCGGGATCAAGGTTAGTTGTTAAGCTCTCAACTAGATCTATTACAGAAGAACTTGCTAAAAAATCTTCTCTTGATTCCAGTGCCCCGTCCTCCGGGAAGAAGTCTACTGGCTCCAGTACCGCATCTTCAGGGAAAAAGAAATCGAAGCGAATCTTGACCGAAGCCGAGAAAGAAGCAAAAGATGTGGAGAAAGCCGCCAAGAAATCCAAGGCTCATTCCAAATCTAAATAGTGGATTGTCCTGTACCTTTTTAGCATTTTTGTGAGCCAATAATTGCTGCTACAAAAGCAGCTCCTGCACTTTCTTGTCTAGCTATTTCCCTGTACAAATTCATTCATCTGTAAATAAAAATAATTCACTTTTTGCAATGTTTGTTTGTTAATAGTTATGCATGTCTACAGTTGTGAAACGAAATTGTGGAGTGGGAAATATGTGTATGCATATGTGTCCCCAGTCAATTTCCACAAGTTATTCAATGCTTAACCAAGCAATCTGAATGCTCCCAATTTTCTGACGGGATAGCACTTCCTGTGTCGTCAGTACCTGTCGTTTTTTCTGGCACTTCTTTTATACTCTCTCTCTTTCTCTTGAGAGTTTGAGTTCGAGCTTAGTCATCTATTCATTCCCCGGTCTCTCAACGGGGAAAGATTTCTTTCTCGGCGCTCAGTCGGAGACGCCTTTATACTCTCTTTCTCTCTGGAAAGTTAGAGTTAGGAGGAGAATTTCTTTTTCAGCGCTCAGTCGGAGACGCTTTTATACTCTCTCTCTCTTTCTCTGGAGAGTTAGAGTTAGGAATAGAATTTCTTTTTCAGCGCTCAGTCGAAGACGCTTTTATACTCTCTCTCTTTCTCTGGAGAGTTAGAGTTAAGAATGTCGTTTTCTCATTCTTTTATGTCTTATTGCACAAATAATCGTTGTGCTTCTTTTTATGTCTAAACTGTTTCAACCTTTTTAGGCTCTGAGTTATCCTGTATTTTATAATCACAACAGAATAACTGATGAATGTAAATGCATAAAAGTAAATAACACACAATATTTTTATAGTGGTTCAGCTAAGTCGTAGCCTACATCCACATTATAGTCCTTTATTCATATCATCAGATTTTTCCCAAGGCAAGGCGTGCCTTATTACAGAGTTTACAGGAAAAATAACAAAAAGTACAGCATTTCTAATCCAAATATCGCATTAAGTGTTGGGCATTCCATGCTCGAGGGACTTCTTCGCCATCTACGGTCGTTAACTTGAAGGTTCCTTTTTCAAGTTTCCGTTGGATGACAAAGGGTCCTTCCCATTTTGGGCCGAGGTGAGGAAGGGATGGAAAAACTCTCTTTAGCACCAAATCTCCTGGTTCAAAAGTTCTGAGGCGAACTTTTTTATCATAATAGCGTGCCATCTGACGCCGATGTCTTGCTGCACGCAAGTCTGCTTCGTCCCTTTTCTCTTCGATTTCATCAAGAGACTCAAGTAAGAGCGCCCGATTCGTCATCGGGTCATAATACGTCACCCTGTGGGAAGGAACTTCCAGTTCAACTGGAATTACTGCTTCTGAGCCAAAGGAGAGAGAGAAAGGGGTATGACCGGTGGCTGTCTTAAATGTTGTTCGATATGCCCACAAGGCTAGGGGCAATTCATCAACCCATCTTGCCTTTGCATGCTCTAACCGTTTCTTGAGGATGGATTTTATAACTTTGTTTATTGCCTCTACTTGTCCATTCGATTGCGGATAGGCAACAGCAGTATATCGCTTGTCTATCCTATACTTCTGACAGAAATTTCTGAATTCAGTACTATCAAACTGGGTTCCGTTGTCAGTTATGATCGTCCTTGGAATCCCGAACCGGCATATAATATTTCTGACCACAAAACTTATCACCTTTCTTGTTGTGATCTTGGTCAAGGGCTCAGCTTCCACCCACTTCGTAAAATAGTCCACGGCCACTATTGCATACTTAGCTCCTCCTTTAGCAATCGGTAAAACTCCAATGATATCAATTCCCCACGTGGCAAATGGCCAAGGACTCACCATTGATTTAAGTTGGGTTGACGGTGCCCTGGGGATTTTGGCGAATCTCTGGCACTTATCGCAGCGTCGTGAATAGTCAGCTGCATCTTTATTGATCATAGGCCAGAAGTATCCGTACCGCAATATTTTCTTTGCTAAAGTTTGACCTCCTGTATGATCTCCACACTCACCTTCGTGTACTTCTCTTAGTACACGCTTGATGTCGTCGTGTGCGATACATCGTAACAGGGGCATAGAAAATCCTTGCCGATAGAGAATATCGTCTTGTATGACATATCTGGTAGCTTTGCGAATTACAGCTCTTTTCTCACTCTTCTTTGATGGGAGTGTCCCATTCTTGAGGAAATTCTTAATTGGAGTCATCCACGACTCCTTCTCTGGTTCTGCTTCAAAGGTGAATTCAATTTCCATTGACTCAAAGCTTGGCGTCTCCAACGTTTCAATTGGAATTACTTCAGTCTCTTCTGGGTTGTCGGAACTAGCCAGCTTTGCCAGTCTATCCGCTTTCTGGTTTTCAACTCTGGGAATATGTGTTATGTTGTACCGTTCTAAGCTATTCAATAGCTCTTTCACTTTCTTGAGGTAGGCGATAAGTCGAGGTCCTCGAGCCACGAATTCCCCTTGTACTTGACAAACAACAATTTTAGAGTCACAAAATATGTCCATCATTTTTACTCCGAGGTCTTTAGCAAGTTTCAGCCCGGCAATCAGGGCTTCATATTTAGAGTCATTGTTAGTTGCCGAAAATTCTAATCGCAGGGCGTAATATAACGACCGTCCCTCGGGAGTGACTAAGACAATCCCAGCTCCGGACCTTCGGTCATTCTTAGTTCCATCTGTATATAATTTCCACGGATTCATCTCTAGCTCATCCTCGGATTTAACCACTCGGTCATTGATTATTTCCTCCTCTGGAATGGTGAATTCCGCAATAAAGTCTGCTAGAGCTTGCCCCCTGATTGACTTTCGTGGTTGAAAATTCAAATCGAACCGACTTAGTTCTATGTTCCATTTGATCAACCTTCCCGAGGCTTCGGGCCTCTGTAACACCTGCCTTAAAGGCTGGTCGGTGTATATGGTTATTGGATGGGCTTGGAAATAGTGACGAAGTTTTCGGGATGCGATCAGGAGGCTGTAAGCAAGCTTCTCAATTTTTGGGTAGTTGCGCTCTGCCGCTGCTAATTTCTTACTTACATAATACACCGGCCTTTGTACTTTGTCTTCTTCTCGAACCAGGGCTGTGCTGACAGCGTGAGCCGAGACTGCCAAATAAACAAATAATTCTTCGTGATCTACGGGCTTTGATAAAATCGGCGGTTTCTCTAGCAGTTCCAACATATTTTGAAAGGCCTCAACACAATCCGGAGTCCACTGGAAGTTTCTCTTTCCCCTTTTTATCAAATCAAAAAACGGAACACATTTATCTGTGGCTTTGGAGATGAATCTACTCAACGCCGCTACTTTCCCTGCAAGACTTTGGACATCTTTAATTCTCCTCGGTTCTTCGATGTTTCTAATCGCTGCTATCTGGCTAGGGTTGATTTCAATTCCTCGGGAACTTACAATGAAGCCAAGGAACTTTCCCGACGCCACTCCAAATGAACATTTCAGTGGATTCAATTTCATCCGGTACTTTCGCAAGATACCAAACATTTCCGCTAAGTCTTGCGTATGGCTGGAAGACTGCTTTGATTTGACAAGCATATCTTCCACATAAACTTCCATAGTTTTTCCTATTTGATCATAAAACATTCTATTTACCAAGCGCTGATAAGTAGCTCCAGCGTTTTTTAGTCCGAATGGCATTACAACATAACAATATAACCCCAAATTCGTAATGAAGCTCGTATGCTCTTGGTCTGGTACGTGCATAGGAATTTGGTTGTATCCAGAGTATGCGTCCATGAAAGAGAGAAGTTCATGACCTGCTGTCGAATCTACAAGCTGGTCAATCCTGGGAAGTGGGAAACTATCTTTCGGGCAAGCTTTATTTAAATCTGAAAAATCAATGCAAGTCCGCCACTTTCCGTTTGGCTTCTTTACTAAGACGGGATTCGATATCCAGTCGGGATAAGTCGAATCTCGAATAAATCCATTCTGCTTCAACTTCTCTACTTCCTCTTTGAGAGCAGCCGACCTCTCTGGGCCCAGCATGCGTCTCTTTTGTTTCACAGGCGGATGCTTCGGATTTACATTCAATTTGTGACTTATAATGGATGGTGATATCCCACACATGTCAGCATGGGTCCAGGCGAACACGTCTAAGTTTGCCTTTAAGAAGTCCGTTAGTTCTTCAGCACGACGTGGATCCAATTGAGAACCAATCTTCAAAACTTTCGTCGGATCAGCTTTATCAATAGGAATTTCCACTGTCGCTTCATTAGGAGTTGCATTCCTAGCCTCTGGTTCCTCGTCTTTTCTGGGATCCAGGTCTTCAGGCGTTCCTTTGGGCAACTCCCTCGGGGTCAATCTCTCTAATTGCTATGCCGAGTCCCCCTTTGAGGGAGATGAGGCATCCTTACTCTCAACGTTAAGTCCTTTCATCAACATCTTTAACTCGGCCACATAGCAGGCCCGTCCGGAAACCTGATCCCCTCTCATTACTCCAGTTCCGGCTACGGTTGGGAACTTAAGTAACAAGCACCAAGGGGCGATACAAACTCTAAATTCAGCGAGGGCAGGTCTGCCCAAAAATGCGTTATAAGGCGAATCCACGTCCAATACTACGAACTAAAGCATTCACACTCTTCTACGTTCTCCTTGCCCCAGGGTCACGGGCAACTCTATGTATCCCATGGGAGCTGTCGTCGCCCCGTTGAAGCCTCTGATCCATCCTTCACAAGGTTTCAGATCTTCGGACTCAAGCTTCATCTGATCAAATGACTTCTTGAACAAAATATTAACGAAACTTCCATTGTCTACTAATACCTTATGGACCAAGGCCGGCCCAATGGTGGTAGTAATAACCAACGGATCATTGGTGGGTGATTGTATCCCAGTATTGTCTCGGCTACGAAATACCACGTCGTCAAACATGGTCTTCTGTTGTTTTATGGGGGTGACATCCTCCAAATCATCACCTTCATTCACGTCTAGATGCTTGGCAGCATTCACATATTGATCCATCGATCTGAAACTTCGGATTGCTGGGTGAGGTCCGCCTACTATGGAGTTGATAACAATTCCTTTACCTTTCTGCTGCGATGTAGGCTTGGGAGCAGGTAGGATCTATTTTGGAGCCTGCTCTCCTTGCCCCCTGTCCCTCGGGGCAACCTTGTACTCATCCAACTTTCCTTCACGCATCAACTTCTCTATCACATCCCTCAAATGCCGACATTCATTGGTCGAATGCCCATGAGTTCCGTGAAACAAGCAAAATTTCCCTGTCGCCATTTCTTTCTCGGTCGAATCACGAGGTGGCGGTCTTTTGTACTGCAACACATTGTACGTATCTAGGTAAATATTTTCCACGGTGTCGTTCGGGTCTTTTGTTAGGATCACTTCCCCTATTTCTGTTTCTTCTGTTACCGCTCGAATTACGGTTATTGTTGTTGTTTCCCCCACTTCCAATATTGCTGTTTCCACCCTTGTTTCCTACATTTACCTCAACCTTGCCAGAATTCTCCCCGACTGCTTCACGGCGATATTACTCTGCACATTCTCCTTTGAAGCCGTCTCAGACTTTCTCTTTCGGTTTGCCCTGGCCTCCTCTCGCCTTAAATAAATATCGGCTTTTTCGTAGAATATCTCCCTTGTGGAGGGTGTCTTCCCAGAAAGGTAGTCTCCAAACTCAGATTCAGGATCGACTCCTTCCTTCAATGCCATCAGAATGGTGGGCTCATGCGGGTCACTGACCTCAGTTACAGCTTGGTTAAAACGATCAAGATATGCCCTTAAAGATTCTCCTGGTGCCTGTTTGATTCTCGATAATTCAATAACACTCTTGGACTTTCGGGCATGTAGTCGGAACTGGTTCATGAAACGCTCGCTTAGTTCCTTGTAATTAGAAATCGAACGAGGAGGAAGTCGGGTAAACCAGAACAATGCCACATCTTCTAGGTAGATTGGGAATGCTTTGCACTTCACTTCATCAGGGGCAGCGGCAGCATTCATGAGCCACGAATACCGCATCAAATGCTGTCCCAGATCAGTCCTTCCGTTGTACTTGTCCATCTGTGGCAAGTTAAAGCGTCGGGGAAATTGGAAGTCGAGGATATCGTCGGTAAACGGAGTATGGCTTCGCTCAATGCCATAATCTTCATTTGTATAATTCCGGCTTTCTGACATGATCTGGCGAACCATTGCCTGTACATCAGCATTAGTTAGGGGCCGCTCAGGTTCCCTGGCCCTAGCATCCGAGTTCCTTCTGGGCTCTTGTTCAGGAGATGCCCTTCTTCTTCGAGCTGCCTCTGCTCGATTCCGTTCCCTGCGTTCCCGGTCGATCTCGGGAAGAGGGGACTGGAGTCTTTGCCCCCGAGTGGGGTCATTGTTTCCTAATGCTCGTGCGATATCCTCGCGAGATCCCAAAGATCCAAATGTCAGCTGCTCCACGTTCTGAGGTCGTTCGAGTGGCCTTCGTTCACGGGGCCTCTCTTCCTCGGAAGATGAAGATTGATCTACTGGCGTGTGACGAACCGGTGATGGAGTTCTCTGTCGACGGAGCTCACTAATCTCCCGACTCATGAGCCTCATATTTTCCTGCATCATGAGATTAGTGCGCTCGTGAACTTTCATGGCCTCCCTCGTGCTCTCAAGCATGTCAAGCAAGCGCGAGAAATCTCCTTGAGTGATGGGCGCAGATGGATTGACCTGATCACCAACCCTGGTGGCTGGAATTGGAGCATTCGTAGGGACTCGAGTAGAGGTTCCAGCTTCACCAAGCATCGGGTCGGATCGGAGGTAGGAAGTCGGGTCGGTTCGGAGCTGGGGAGCCTGGTCGGATCGGTGCGTGGCAAGCAGCTCAGGTCGGTTCAGATTGGGGGAATGCACTGCTTCAGAATCTCCTACCCGGATCGGATCGGAGCTCTCCCCCTGCTGGCGGCTCGGATTTCCTGCATTGGTTCTTCCTGCTGCTGAACTCTGCCCCCGAGACCTTGTTACAACAGCATTTTGCTGATCTTCGCCAGCTCCATTTCCTCGAAAAGGTTGAACTTCCTTGCCTTTTCCTTTGGCCATGAGTTTTTGACAATCACTTCAACGAATATAAAAAAGCGGAGAAACTTAAGGATTCACTTCTTTGAACTCAACGGTCCAAAAAGTAGAAAGAGATCCCGGAAAATAAAGAATTTAAATGAGGATTCTCAGTGAAAGCACCAAAATGTTAGACCCAAAAGTGGTTCTAACACCCAAATTGATTAAAAGCAAGATGAAATGAGATAAAAATAAAAATGAACACACAGGATTTATAGTGGTTCGGCGAAGAAATGCCTACGTCCACTTATCTTTCACTATATTCAATAATTCAGTTGCAAATACAATGTAAGATTCACTCAATTCCACTCACAACTCACTTTTGTTCACTCAATTGACTAAAACAAGAAATGAAAGATGATTTGGATTTTCCGGGAGTAATGGAGTTCGGATAATGGAGGTGGTTGAATTCTCCAAGTGCTGAAAAATAAAGATCCTTCTCTTTGTCTCCAGACGGGGTATTTATAGGTGTGAATTTGCTTGAAACTTGATCCGGGTCGGGGCCACATGTCGTCCATCCCACCATCTTCGGGTTCGGATGAAATACTATGTTGACAACGCATCAAAGGAACAGACGTTATGGGTAGGAACAGGTCATAGCCGGTCCAGATATCCAGGCGCTTTTGCAGGAGAAAAACATGGATCATGGGTTCGGGTCGGAGACGCGCAGATAAGGGGTTCGGATCGGGATACCCGATCCGAACCGGATTGGCTTGAATGCAATGCTCTCTTCTTCTCTAATCTGCTCCGCTCCGATCCATTTTCGTGGCAAACAGGTGGCTTTCCGATCCAATCGAGATTTAGTTGCCCTCCGATCCGATTAGATATGCCTTACCAATATACTCAGTTGGAGTTCACCGATCCGAACAGAGGACCCTATCCGACCCGAACCGATATGTTGCTCTGACCCGACCCGAACAACTGCAGCTATCCACTCTAGATTGTGGTGTTTTCTCCAACCCAAACCGAAGTCTTCTAATTAAAAATGCCCTTCAATGTCTGGTTTCTTGACTTTGTGTTGCCTAGTTCACAAAGTAGGCTAACACGTAGTTTGTTTAAATCCGAGTTCATTTGAAAAAGTTACTGAAGAAATAAAAATTTAGAAATATATACATTTCGAATATAAAACAATAGAAGAAAAATTCCCATAGGGGTCGTCTCTGGATAAGTTAGGGTGACCTATAGATCGACCCCTACCTTGGTCAGGTCAACCCACGAATGTCCTAAATGAGAATTCGTCCAGGTACGAGCCGATTAAGTTTAAAATTTTACTTCATGAAATTCTGAGTGTTGTTTATTTAATCTAGTGGTTAGATTCAGTTCGGTGACATGTACAGACCAAATTTAATCAGCTTATCCTACGGCCTGAGTCCCCAAAATCCATTATTAATAAGTCCCTAGACCTAGCTATTCTCTCACAAGCGAATCTTTTCCCTCTGGATTCCTTTTGCTTATGGTAGAGTCCTAAAAATTTAATATTTCTGGAAAGAGTTTTTTAAATATAAAATATATAGATAACCTAAGGATGGATTTGCGAAGGCCGCGGATAAGAGCCAAGGACTACAAGTGAGTGTAGTAATTATTTACACTTTTAAGTAATCTAAAGAAATAGGGTTCTTAAGAGTTGTAGTTTTTAAGTTCTTTTTCTGTTAGTATTTTTTATCTTTCCTACAGTTTTTAGTTAACTTCTATAAGTTCATTTTTTAAAATCTTTTCCCTTATAGTTATTTTATTTCCTTCAATTATTTACAATTTTCTGTAGTTATTTAAATTGTTCTTAAAGAAACATAGATTTACAAATGTTGGTTTAAAAGACACACATTTAATCCTTTTTTCCAGTAGAAAAATAGTGTAAAGAGTGCAAACTTCACAAATATGGATTAAATAATAGAATCCGAAAATTATAGAAAACATTTGTATAAATTACCGATCTATAATAAAATGGAATCAGACTGAGTTAGGCAAATAGTAGGGATTTGAAGTAAATTATGACAAGCATTATACTTTAAAAAGAAAGAAATATAAAAAGGTTTATTATGATATGAAAATTATAAGAACATCATATTAAAATAAAGTAGAAAGAAAAGATTAAGACTTATTATGATGAGAGTAGAATATCATAGGAGCAGGCCAGGGACTGATTCAATAGGTTGGGCTCAGATCTAGGACTTTGCAAAGATAAGAAACATAGAAAAATAGATAGGACCCATTCCTAGCAGCATTCCCTTTTAGGTCAAGGATTGATGGTCTCAGATCTGGGATTGAGATTGGGAACGCCGTGCTGAAATAAAAAAATAAGTGGTCAAAAGATAGTTTAACAAAAATGGGATGGGAGCGCAATTAGAAGTTGTTAGGGAACCTTATCGATGGCATTCCCTTTCAGGTTAAGGACTGATAATATCAGATTTGGTACTGATATTGGGTATGCTTATGTTGAATCATGGTAAATAATTAGTCCAAAAGGTTGGGCAATAGGATAGTGGGTTTGTACAATTACCATGCATGCTCCCATGCGCTAATTTATGTCTTTTGATGGTGGATGGATGGTGATTCATGTTGATACGATTTCATGAAAGGCAAGTTCACAGTGGCATGCTACTATACTAAGAGGTGGTAGACTACCATGCAATAGGTAGAAGGTAGGAAAAGAAGACCAACTAGTAGAATTCGGAAAAACTTATCCTAACGAAATTTTCATAGTCATAGAAATAGTACAAACAATCATTCAACCTGAACTAGGCAGACATTCAAATTATCTCAGAAACTATTCTAAGTTGTGCATGCACACATTACCTTATGAAACTAGAATTGTTACTATGTCTACTATCTTTATCTTAATTAATCGTGCTGAATGGTTATTTATCCACCAAATTTTATGTTTGACCCACTCCTTTTTCTTCCTCAATTAGGCTCTTAGGACGGAGATCTATTAATTGAGATAGCTTGGAGGTTCATTTACGAAGTTTTTATCTCACTACTGTTGTATTCTTCTATTTTGTATATTTTCCATTTTGGTTTGGTTGTACTGGTATTTGTGAGGGATTGTTATTGTTGTACTCTGATTTTATGTGAGATAGGGGTTTTATAAGACATGTGGATGTTATGACTTTATGTTTTACTCTAAAATGAAAGTTGGGCTTTTGAAGTAGTTATATATGTTTCCAATTTAGATGTTTTCACTGCATTTATTTTCATGTCTAGTGAATATTTGTCTTAGTGATTTATTGATTTATACATAAAATGCTTCACATTTCTTAGGATGACTCAACTTTAGGGGATGCTAAGGAGTGTTCACAACAATCTCGATCAAATAGACGAAATGCTTAGACTGACAGTTTCTTCTCCTTGGACATCATCATTTATACCTCCCATGGATGCTTCTTCTTCTAACGCCCTACCCCAAGACCTACCTAGATAAAGAGCATTACAAAGTAATATCGTCTATTAGGGCAAAAAATAGGGTGGTTAGAAGCAAACATCTGTCAGTGTCTAATATAAAACTACAATGGCTAAGGATCGTACTCAGAACAAATCACAACATATCACAGAACATATCACGTATAGGTACAACAACAGAATACAACATATACGTGTGCTAAAAACTCAAATGGTTTTACATGAACCATAATCATATACAAAAATTCCCATATTGAATGAATATACAACAACATGAATACACAAATACATAACCTCCCACTAAGATAATAATTCCAATGAGATAGTTCACGATAGATCAACTGACCATGAATCAACAACAAGCTATACCTGAAACAACTCGGTCGGACCTGAGTATTAAATACATGGATCGGTCTAGTTTACATATAAGTCATAATACACCAAGCGGAATATGAAGTAATATAGATAAGAATTCCTTTAGATACAAAAAGAATTATATAAATCCATGACAACAGTTAACCCATGAGATGATTAATGCTGAAACATCGTACAAGGTCTCAAAAACAACATAATTAATTCACAAGAAAGAATTTTATTTCCCTTGAAAGGTGCTAAGCATCACGCTAAGAATAAAGATACAACGCTAATAAATAACACAAAACTCCACCAAAAGACAACATATAAACTCATATATAAGTTTATTCAACCAAAGAGTGATCGCTATACTTAAGTAGAAATCAAATAGGTCTAAGGATATAAATGGTTCAACGAAAACAACATAAATTGGACCCAAAGCATTAATTGGAAACATCCGAACAAATCAACATAATCAGGATACCAAGCTACAAAGACAACAATATCAACGAAAGCATCAATTTGGATCCAAAAACAACAAACTGCTATTAAATCACAAAACATCATAAAATGGGTCCAAAACACCAAAGTCCATCAAAGCAACAACTCAGATTCGAAACAACGTAGTATTGCATGTGTAAATAAGCTCCCTCGAGCTTTGCCAAGTACAATATACGTATTTCAATTCTGGCTCCTAACACTACGACCCCCCACCATGTGTAACTTGGCCCCCGACCAAGTAAAATACGTATATAAACTCCGCTAGAGTCTAGATTCCCCCGAAGAAAGCACTGGAACAACAACAAACACTAAATAATGTGTCATAGGCATCCCTTAGTAATACGAAAAGTGAAGCAATACGTCCCAGACGGGATGTTTCACTAATCGTTGTACTTCCAATCAGTCTACTTCACACCAGAGAATACTTCAACAAATAAGTCAAGAATTAACCATTATAATCAATCTATGATTCACATACCACGTGATTTATATTATCATTTAAATCACATTCTTGGATCTCGAAGGTGCAAAATTAGTGGTTTTATTATATAGGAAATACTTGGTTTTGTGAAAATGGGATTACAAAACGATTTCGAAACCAACCGAATTAATTTCTATTATAATTCTAAAAATATATGTACATAATATTTCCTTGAGATGATTTACCTTTTAATAATCAAAATAAGGAAATAAGTTTATCTTAAAGGTATAAGGAAATCTATATACATAGAGCTAAGTATAAAACAATTTTCTAAAATGTGATGGTGTCAAATTCATCAAAAATTCATCATGAACAAAGCACAAAGTCATCAAAAATCTACAAATTTAGGATAAGAATTGAATACGTTTTATGCTCTCTTCATCGTAATTGGAGCCTTAGTAAGAACTGCATAAAATAGACTTAGGAAATCATTAGAAGACAACTCGAACTAGCAAAAAACCAAAGCAAGCACATAGTAGGCAGCAAAAGTTACTTGCACAACATAACTCAGCACATGTCGACACTTGTGTCAACCCAATCCTTGTGTGTGTCGACCCATGGGTCGACACCGCTTATGCCAAGGTCAATACCTTGGTCAACCCATTTGATAAGAATTCTATAGGCAATAATCGATGCCCACCTACAACTTTGAGAACTAATTTCAGATAGTAACTATGGTTGAATCGACCTGAAACTAAGAAAACACACAGACCAGGGACACTACTTTGATTTACAAGAAGAATGGCACAATTACATTAATGGATTAATAAGATATCACAACTTAAATTGGCACCTTTGGCTGTTTTATGCAACAGAGGAAAACAAGAAACAAATTTACAAATTTCTACGTATTTTCACAAACCCAGCACAGATGAAATAAGAAACACTGTAACTAGATAGTATGTGTTGAACAACTCACTTTTCCTGGTTTTGAATGATTTCTATCTTGTAAGAGGTGGATTTTGGGCTGTTGGAGCTTGAGAAACTAAAGAATCCCGTAACAGTAAGTTACTTCTCCTGATCTTTGAATTTACTTAAGGAGCAGACTTGCATGAGTTGGATTACTATTAGAATATCTCCTCTCTTCGCCATAATATTCTCTATTTGCAAAGATGATTTTGATTTCTTAATTAAAGAGGAGAGGAGCCATGGATCTCTTGCTAAAGCTTTAGGAAGAAGAAATAAAAGAAAGTGAGGAGAAAATAGCGTACTCCTCCTTTTTTCCGAATATAGAAGACTTTTTGGGCTTTGGATTATTGGATCCATTAACGCATTCTTTTATTACAAATCCACTTTTATTTCTAAGTGTTGCAAAATCATCTTACGAAAGCTATGCAACCAACTGACAAGTTTAACACCTTTTTAACACAATTTCTACAATCTCATATCACATTTTAACATTGTTTAAGTCTATTAAAAAAATTACACAACTAGTTAAAAAGCCATTTTAACAAGACTTAATACATATTACAACATATAACACCAATTATTTATAGTTCAATCAAAATTGTATGTTTTGCTATTTTAAGAACAGAACCCGTATTTTTTATTTTTAGAAATGACACAAACCTTATTATTGACACAAATGTTTTGTGAAATGACATTAAAATTGTTTTAACATATAAATATTGTTTTGCGATCAATATTACACCTTTATTTTTTTGTTTACTGCACCCATAGATTTTAAAGGATCTTTTTCAGTAATAATCCATATTCACATTAATACACTAATTATAACATTTACACTTATAAAAATGTTGTAACATAAAATTTTCCACACAAACAAATATATAATAAGATTCCAAACATAGTTTACAACACAAATTTTATTTTACTTTAAAATTCTAACAACTTACATTTCAAAACATAGTTTTCAAATTATTAATTTCCTCATTAAAACAACTCAACACCAAACATTAAATTTATTTTTTTACTTAAATGTTGATTTCCAATCAATATGTTACAATTTCAATATTTATTTGAATTATAAAAATAAATTTAACAAACACAGACTGGAATGAATTTCTTACTGTACCTAGGGTATTAAATTTATATTAATGCACATAATTATGAAAACCACAAGTTCTTATTTTCTAACTTATAAAATATTATATGAGTTAGACTCATGAACTCGTATTTTCTTCTTAATTTTCAAATAAGCAGAACACACTGTAATCTTTTTGCCCGAGTCCCCAAAAACCCAGGTTGATACTGGCTTCCCCTTAATGAAATTGTGTCCTCGTAATTTACTTTAGGTAATATATATATATATATATATGTGTGTGTGTGTGTGTGTGTGTGTGTGTGTGTGTGTGTATGTACAGCCCAAATTTTATTCACTAGGAACAATTTAGTTTCATATATACAACATAACTCTAGGGATTTTAATCTCTTACTATAATATCACACAGGTTACAACAGAGGTTGAAATCTAAAATATTTTTTATTCAACTATTTTAATTTTCATCTTAAACACACACAAAAAGATTATATTTTATCCTGCACAAGGCATATTTTAAAACGCATACTCACCTTTCACCTATTTCCGGCCAATAATTGGTATTGCCTTACCATCAGATTTGTTTGAAATTCCCGAACAATGGCTACTACTTTGATTACGAAATCGAATAACTGCGCCATTTATTGTTTATTATCATAAACTTGATGGCTGCAATCGTCTTTTAACCCCCACGTATGAGAGTGTATTTCAAAATATTTCACATGTTCTAAATAGCTACTCCTTTTGAATCAACTTTACATACTCAAAACACTACATTTTATTTCACAAAAATTTTCACGAATTTTTTTTGCTTAACAACTTTATAACTTGATTTGGATAATGTGAAACCACCAAATTTATAAAAATATTCCTCATTGTTTGGATGTAAAATTGATAGTATCGCTTTGCCTCACCAACTCTATTGCAACTCTCTTTCAATTAGTGGTTTAATACTGTTCCTACATGAATATTTTGTATTATTCTTTCTCTAAAATTATTTGTTACACATACTATTATGTTAAATAATCTCGTTTAAGCATTTAAGAAGTTCTTATCGATGTCGTTGAACAAACTATCAATTAGAATCTCTTAAAACACCTAACGGGCAACCCAATATGAATGATAATCACCAATTTTAGTTCATACATGGTTTTTTCAACTATTTATCATCACCAACATTTTTGCTTTGCTTAATAAAAACATCCCAACACCAAAAATTCCCAGTTAGTCACTTGATTTACATCCACTAGTCAATAAACTCTTAACAAATACTCGATCATCAATATTTACCATCTCACAGCCCCACTTATAGATTTAAATTTAGCATAGCCAAAACAATTCACTTGTTTCCCCTGTGCAACTATGATTTATTTCAATACTAGTACTCTTTTACCCTAACATGAATTTTACTTTTTATTAACTTAGATTTAATTCATTTACACATCCCAACTCATTTAAACCTAAGATTTAAGCACTAAAAAAAATTAGAGGATGGAAATTTTCCATCAAGATAGACTAAAAATGATAGGACATCACACTTGTCATACTACAAAACGAAATACAATCCTAGACGTATTCTCGAAGCTAAGACTTAAATACAACTTGACTGGTAAGAGTCACGAAATAAGGATGACGACGAAAGTGGTGAAGTAGACACAAGTATTATCCTTTCGCATTGTAACAAATGTGTTAATCATGTTTTGTTCTGTGTTTATTGTATATACCTTTAAGAGTCAGTTGATCTATTGTGGATTATCTCATTGGAGTTACTATCTTAGTGTAAGGTTGTGTATTTGTGTATTCGTGTCATTGTATGTTCATTCATCTTGGGAATTTTTGTATATTTTTATGGTATATATATAACCATTTTAATTTGTAGCACATGTTTATGTTGTACTCTGTTGTTGTACCTATATGTGATAAGTTCTGTGATATCTTGTGATTTGTTCTAAATATGATCCTCGGCCATCGTAGTTCGTGTAACACCCCACGTCCGTTAGTGTCACTCACAAAGGGAATGCACTAAGTTCTGTGGAGCATTTAGGGTAAAAGATGCAGATAAATTACAAGACAGACAGAAATTAAACAGCGGAAAATAAAACTTTGCTTTATTGATAAAATAGTTTGTACAAAGATTTCTTTACAATATCAGAGTGTCATCTGTCTTACAAAATAAAGAAGCATAAAAATACATTTATATTCCCCAATGTAGCAAGAACCAGCCATAGCATCTGAAAAAGAGAATCCAAGCAAAACTTCGACAAATCTTCAAGCTGGGAAAGAGTGACGGTCCAACTTAACCTGAGTTATACTACTCCCTCCTCTACTACCTGGGGGCGGGGGGGGGGGGGGGGGGGACGGAAGAAAAGAAGACGAAAGAAAAACAGAGTCAGACATAAAGCCTGAGTAAGTTCAGTAACTTCTAGCATGTGAACATGGAAAAATAAAACGACATGAATTAACTGAATACAAGATTACACCATGACGATAGGGTCAACAAGATTAGACAAGGTAGTCACAAGATATGCTAAGATGACTGGATACGCTCTAATACTTTCGCAGCTTCGCTATTTCCATGTTATACTGGTTTCTATATCTCTGCACCACCTAACTAGTGTTCAACTAGTAACGATAACGTGATCCCAACCCCTGTAGTTTCCATTGCCTTCAGGCATACATTTATTATTTATTACCTAGATCTAATCTAGGGTTTTCTATCAAGTGCTTTCTAGATTTAACTAGAGTTTTACGCTATCTGCTGAACGCTTTTCGAGTTCAGGGTTTATGCCACCTAGTCCAACTAGGGATTACACTACCTGTCGAACAATGCCCCCAAGTCTAGGACACACTACCTAGAGTGGTATATGTTCCTAGGCTTCCCCACGAATGTATCGCGAATCGTTATCGCTTTTCTAGATGCACATGTCCTGTAATGTGCGATCCGAGTCCTGTTACAGGGCAAATCAAGGAATACAGAACTCGGTCGGGAGCTTTCAGATATCTGCCGATGCAGATGCTAAGGTCTGTTTTTATTCCAGTGGCTATGGTCCCACTTGACCCCTCCCTCAACTAATGAAAGGCACACCTTGTAAAATGAGAACTATACGCCGGCCCCCGGTGCCCCACTATCCTATGGCCATCCGCAACCATAACTAGATAGCAAGTATATGGTCTTTTGGAGTTCTCCGCCTTTCCGCTTCACGTATCTCGATTGACTCAAGATGGATGGTAGACGACGAGTTGCTATCACAGGGCTACCGTCTTCTCGCCGAATCACGCTGGTCCATCCTAATCTTTAGGTTGCCACATATATATTGCAACCAAGGCATACCCTCGGTTCTTCTAACGCAGACCTTAACCTCTATGAGCCCAGGATGATCATCTGCAGCCTCACAGAGGGATACCAAGAGTACCCTCACGTCCCCTCGAAGCCTCGGGCTTCGTAACCCAATTCGTTGGAGCCTTCTTAAAACCAGATGGATGTCCGCTCCTTCGTGTTATACTAAGAATTACTACTTAGTTCTACTAACTAAGGTTTACCACTTAGTTTCCAAATTCCTTGTTTTCTTAACTAAGTTTTACTACTTAGTCCCTTTTTCAACTGAGGTCTACTACTTAGTTTTCTTTCTCGCCAGGTTGGGTTGGTTAAGTGTATTTAGTCGATTCAAGCTATCTTAACCCTCTTCCCTTATCCTATTACACTGGTTAAGTGTTATCCCTTCATGCTTTTTACTTAACCCTATTCATTTATCATATTCTGATGGTTAAGCGTTCAAGTTTACTTAACCCTATGGTCTAGTCCAGTTAACATATTAATTTGGCTAAGTGTATTACTTAACCCCAACCTCTAGTCTAATTAACATGTTAAATTGGCTAAGTGTATTAACTTTACTTAACCCCACCTTCTAGTCTAGTCAACATGTTAATTTGGCTAAGTATTCCCATGGACTTAACCCTCCCATTCTAGCTTTAACTGCGCTAAGTTGGTTAAGTGTTCCTTAACCTTCCCATTCTAGCTTAACCGTGTTAGGTTGGTTAAGTGTTCCTATGGACTTAACTCTCCCATTCTTATTCTAGCTTTAATTAATAAATTAAAGCTGCAACCTCTCACATTAGACAGATATTGCTGCGGTTACTGGATGTGCCGGTCGGTTCCGGGCAGGTTTACACCGCAACTCAGTCTAACCTCGGGTTAGGCATATTCATGTTTTCTAAGTTCAAAGGGTTTTTGATTAAATTCCAAATCTGGTTTTGAAAACAACCATCCCGTCCTTCGGATCAGTTAGGGATAGCCAGGGAGGGCAGGAAACTTGTATTTTCCAAACCCAAGCCTAGACACTATCCTCTCTGTCACCCTAGAACCTTCTGGTCTATGTGTTATAAAAAGGGATGTTATCAAAATACTTTTCTTTTGTTTATAAATTGTTAACAATTTATTTCAAAAGCCCATTTCCCCTTTTTAGACAAATTTGGCCTATATTTATTTGTCAAGCCTACTAGTATACTTATATTTTAGGCCCAAGTCCTAACCCAACATGCAGTTTAGGCCATTTCCTATTTCATTGCCGAAACTAGATTAAATATCCTAGTTTATAATTTATGGCCAAAACTTAACCAAGTTACATTTTTGTGGTAAATGAACAATTTAACATTTATGACGAATTCTATAAGTAAATTACTCCTAATTTACTTATTTCATTACTACTCTTTTAATGTACATTGTCACATTTATTATTATGGCCCATTCTCTCTTATTTATCAAATTTATACTTTTTGGTATGTAAATTATACCAAATTTAGTGTCGCTAACCATAATTTATTCTAAACATGACAATTGCTCACAATAATGAATAAATTCAAAATTGTGCTAATATACTTATTCCAAATCAACCTTAATTAACTCAATCTTGGTTTAACATCCTAATTCACAATTTATGGCAAAACTAGAATTATTTTTCTAGTATACATTTTATGCCTAAAATTTAGCTTACTTACTAACGCTAAATTTAATATGTCAAAATCACATATTCCCTAATCCATGTCAAGTTTCCCCGTTTTCATTTTAATATGCATGTCATAATACATATTCCAAATTATGCCAATTTCCCAGTTTACAATTACGTTCATATTCATTTCCATGTTTTTCCCCAAATCGCATTCCCACCGTTCGAATAATCGTGATTCAACCTAGATTATAAATAAATCTAGATTCGTAGATAAAAAGGGAATGAATCAAAATGACAAGAAGGAATAATTGGCATAAAAAGGTTTGGATAACAATGTAGGTTCAAGAATATGGGTAGACCTAACTAAATAGGTAAATTCCCACTGTCTTAAAACCAATGAATGGGCAAAATAGGTTCAAGAACGTGGGTAGACCTAACTTAATAGGTAAATTCCCACTGTCTTAAAACCAAAGAGAAAAAAAAACCAAGGAACAGGTAGAATAAATAATTGGGTTTAGACCCAATTTCACAATCACCAAACTAAAGCAATATTTTCCTAATCATGAATCATGGGTGTCAAAATCACAATTGTCCTCATTATGTCATAAGCAATAGTTTATGTCCAATTCAAAGGCTTATGTTCTTAGTCATAAGTAATGTCCATGGTCATAGGCAATATAGGCGATGTTCATAGTCCAAAAGGGAAAATAATTCCCGTAGTCCTAAGTCATTGTCATAGGCAATGTTTATATGTCCCAAAATCAAAGGCTTATGTCATAGTCCAAAGGCATATGCTTTCAAAGGCCACAGTTCTATAGTCGTAGTCACGGTTATAGTCTTATTTGTCCTCGAATCATAACAGTTCTTAATTCAGTCCAAGAGTACAAAACACAGATTCGAAGAGAGAGAGAGAGAGAGATTTGGCATATTCCTTTATTCCTTTAATTTCATGTCACAAATAAAACAAAATATTCAGATCTAGAAATAACCAACTTACAGAAAATAGATCTAGAAAAGAAGGAAAGCGTGGCTATGATTCGTGCGTTGTTGCTTGAAACTTGTTTGAGCTAGCCTTTGAATTCTTCACTTGAAACTTTGATTTGAATCCCTCCTTAAAAGTCTTTTAGCAGCATCTCCTCGTCTTGAATCATATTTTATTTTATTTATTTAAGAAAATTTAGAAGAGGGGAAGAAGCCATGAATCCTAGCAGCATAAGGATAGAAGAGAATTGGTGCAAAGAGAATGAAGACTAGGGCTGTTTATATAGCTGCTCAAGACCTTATCGTACACGCAGCGCTGAGTCAGCATTGAACCTAGTTAAGAAAATAGTCCAGGTACGTAGATGAATCTAGCCAAACCTTATCATACACGCAGTGCTGAGTCAGCATTGGGTCCCACAAGCTATTTTGGCGTAAAAGTTTGATTTTCAAACTTTTGAATTTCTGGAATTTATTTAACTGTTTTATTCACATGAAATATTCTTATATGTATACAATTCCTCTAACGACCATTTTACGCGTATATATATACGCACAACTTTCATTTTATTTTCAAAATTCAAATGATGTTACCATATTTCATTGACTGTAGCCTTATCTTGAATTTTATCTTTCGTATGCATATATTTTTGTATATATATATATTTATATTTCTCATATGTATATATATATATATTCTTTATTTCCTTATACGTACGTTCTTATCCTTTCAAATTTTGAATTTGTATACGTACATATATTTGCATGTTTTGTTGGCCCTCTCTAAAACAATGATAAAAAATTATGCCGCCGCCGGGGTTCGAACCCCCGACCTCCATGCTACCAATCCAATGCCTTAACCAACTGAGCTACAGAGGCTTTTGTTAATAAGTCTTAGAACAATAATAATTATTGTTCTCTCCTTACCTCTTTTTTTTCATGTTAGTTACAATACTTAAATTAAACAACTGCATGGATCTTTTTCTTTTAATTTTTCTTTTAAAAATTAATTATACTTTAATTTGAGAATCTTAATGTCGCAGAATTACGGGGTGTTACAGTTCTATATTAGGCATGAATCGTGTACTTCATTCCTACTGAGGTAACAAAAAAATTATACACTCAGTCATGGAATAAAGTGTATAAATTTTTTCTTACCCATAGCGCTGTCAACAGATGCTTTCAGATATAGATAGTTATATCCATATCCGAAATCATTTTCGGAGATCAGATATTTGTATTCGCAGATACGGATGGATGTCGAACAATCATCTTATCTGCTCATGATCGATAAATTCAGAAACATGAATGGAAAATTTTAATTTAGTATAAACAATTTTCAATTCCACCGATTATTAAAGTGTAAAAGATAAATAAATATGATGATAATAAATTGTTTTGAGCAATTTCATTTAATGCATATAATATGAACTTCAAACTTAATAAAACAATTAAAAAATATCTTTTAATGTACTAAAATACGTATAATTTAAGCTGTAATCTCGACAAAAATCGAACGGATAATTTTCGGATGTGGATATCTTCGTATCCGTATCCATTTTTTGAATATAGGATATTTGTCCGCTTTTCGGATACGGATGTGGATAGATTTTGGACTTTTTGGGTACCTATTAATAGCGCTACTTACCCCTGTAGGAATGAAGTACTCAATTCATGCCTATTATAAAACTACGATGGCTAAGAATCGTATTAAGAACAAATCACAACATATCACATATAGGCACAACAACATAATACAACATATACCTATGCCACAAACTCAAATGGTTATACACGAACCATAAACATATACAACAATTCCCAAGATGAATAAACATATAACGACGTGAATACACAAACACACAACTTTGCACTAAGATAATAACTCCAATGAGATAGTCCACGATAGATCAACTGACCATGAATCAACAACAAACTATACCTAAAACAACTCGGACTGACTTAAGTATTAAATACATGGATCATCCAAGTTTACATATCAGTTATAATACGGCAAGTGAAATGCGAAGTCATGTATATATAAGAATTTCTTGCAACGCAGAATGAATTATATAAGTCGATGATAATAGATAATTCATGAGATAATTAAGATTGATAGCCTATGAGATCTCAAGAACAACATAATTAATTCACAAGGAAGAATTTAATTTCCCCTTAAAGGTGCTAAACATCAAGCTAAGTATACAGGTACAAAACTAACAAATAACACAAAATTCCATCAGAAGACAACATATAAACTCGTATAAGAGTTTATTCAACCAAAGAGTAATGGCTATGTTTATGTAGGCATGAAATATCTCTAAGGTGGTAAATGGTTTCAACTTCAACGAAAACAACATAAATTGGACCCAAAGCATTAATTGGCAACATCCCAACAAATCAACTTAATGAGGGTCTGAAACCGCAAAGATAAAATATCAACAGAAACATCAACTTGGATCCAAAACAATAAATTTATATTAGATCAATGAAACATCACAAAAATGGATCCAAAACACAAAGTTGTAACACCCCTCATTTTTAAATAAATAATAAAATAAAATTTGAAAGGCATTCATAGTAGCGTCATTGCATCCGTGGCGATTTTCTGATCAAATTAGACCTATGGTTTGCAGGAAATGAATTTAAGATGAAAAAGATGTCTTTAAAATAAAATATTACAACAAACATGAAAAGAAGATATAAGAAAAGAACAATGACCACCATTGTTTCCGGTCATGTTAACAAAAGTCTATATAGCTCAGTTGGTAAAGACATGTCTCCCCAAGTGAGTGGCGAGGTTCGAGTCCCGCTGGTCCATATTTTTGTTTTGGAGGAATGGCTAAAATAATACATATTATAAGAAGAAAATATGTATAAATGCACATACAAGGAAAATCATACATAAAAACGAGTATAAAAATATATGTATACATGCATATGGAAATATATGCGCATGTGTGTGCAAAAATATGTACATATAAAAGAGAAATCCAAAATAAACCTGCAATAAATGAAAATAGGTAAGCACTAAATATCGGCATAACGTCGTTTGAATTTTGAAAATGAAATAAAAGTTGCGCGTGTATATATGTATATATATATATGCATAAATTCAAATGTTGAGATAAAATGTGCAAGTTAAGAGCAGAATATAATTAATGCATAATAAATGGGAAATGAACAAAGAAATTAACCGCCTTTGGAATTAGAGTGCATTAAAAGGAATAAGACAACTAATTGATGGCAGTATTAACTACATTAATTAACAAGCAAGGAACTGAAAGATTGCATACGTATATACACGCATAAATTTGAAATTCAAACTTAAACATGGTTTATAATAGGAATAAAATAAATCAAGAGAAGTATATATAGAAAGTTATTAACATTGTTAATTAAACGATACAAATCAGAAATAACTATGCCGCACAAAAAAATGCCTGGACACTAACGGGTCGACCCATGTTCTGCCTGGGTTGACCTATTGGTCAGCCCAGGGGTCGATAAGGGCGAGCCCAAATCCGTTTTTCTATGACACGTAATTCTGATGTGTACGGTTCGGATTTTAATAGGTTAAATCTGATGGTTCAAACTTTCTTGTACACCTATACATAAAGTAGCATGGCCTAGCTCCAAACTCATATTTTATGATACGTTGCCTAAGCTCTTCCATTCTCTTCTTCCTCCAAATCTTTTCAGAAAATTTGAATATTAGTTTTAGGAAATTCTGGTTCATGATTTGAAGATAAAAGAATGTAAATCTACAAATAGGTGTTCAGAATTTTGATCAACGTGAGGCAAGTTCTTGAATCTGATTTATATAGGTCTCCCTTCCTTTTTCTCTCTTCTTTTAGCATCAGATTTGTGAATCCGTGGTTGTTTTAATAATAGATTTAGTTAGGGATGCCATGAAACAACAAATCTGGATCAGATTCATGGATTGGAAAGCTATTAGATGAATGGATTTAAATTATACCATTTTAAATAATGGTATATTTACCGTTTACATTCCCCGTCATTCTTAACATGTTAAATAAATGTAAATTGTGACATTTACGGTATAAATCATTTTTCAGTCATGTTAAGAATATTACTGTTGTATGGATATTTGTTCTATGAACCTGTTAAAAATTGTTGTCATACAAAATTTGTGAGATTTACAAATAAAAGGGAATATGTTGCAGAAAATAGTGTTAATGACAAATCGAATATTATGAATCAAATTACAGTGAAACTAGGAATAATTGTGAAATTATTTCTTCATAGAACATGTTGAGAACATTTCTGTTGTATAAAAGCAATTTCCATTAATCATCTGTCTGAATCGGGAATTACTGTAAACACTGTAATTTGGAATTTACAATAAACATGAATATTTTTCTTAAGGGAATTATTATGCCAAATGGTTGTAAAAAGAATTACAGTAAAATTTGGGAATAATGAAAAAGAATAGATATGCCAAAATAGTATGTAAAATTTACAGTAATTAGGAAATTGTAGATAACTGCACTAAGACAGGAGGTTAAGTTCAACTTGTGGCAAAAGTTTGCCTGAAACCACTCGACATATCCGGCATCCACAAATGGCCAGCTTAATTTGAGGGGTCCGGTGCATAACATATATAAAAATATATGTATACAATGGAAATAAATGGTATGTGTGAACGTGGAAAATAACCTATTAGCATCAGCTTTGTGAATCTGTGGTTGTTTTAATAATAGATTCAGTTAGGGATGCCACAGAACAACAAATCCAGATCAGATTCATGGATTGGAAAGGTGTTAGGTAAGTGGATTTAAAGTATACCTATTTAAATAATGGTATATTTACCATTTACATTCCCCGTCGTTCTTAACATGTTAAATCCCTAACTAAAAATTTACAAGATAGTAAAGTGGTAAATGTTACAAGAGTTAGAGTTTGGTTCAAGTTAAATAATCAAGGAAAATGTGATGAACATGGAATAGAACCTATTATAACTGATTATATAAATGAGATTGGGATATAGGCTTGTCCTAGGGACAAGTGGAAATTATAACATAGGTTATAATTAATGGAAAGAAAACTTATTAATAAACCTTAGTTATGAGAACTAAGTTAATAAGTAAACAACAAGAAGTTGTAAAGATATTGTAAGACAAGGTTATGATTAAATAAAAAAGAATGTGGTAGACTTAAGGGATGAAATAAGTTATATTTGATCATATATATATATATATATATATATATATATGTATGTATGTATGTATGTATGTATGTATGTATGTAACATGTTAATAGAAAACGTGTGAATGAGGATAAGATATACTTAATTATATATTAAGTAGACCATGTTATTGTAACTTAGAAACCTGAAATTGGACAACAAATGACATGGTAATAATGTAAAACGATTGTAGATTACTTTCGTTAATTACACTCTAGGGAATAACATGTTATGGGCTTAATAATGAACCTAAATGGGTTAAGTTATATCACTGAGTTAATAGGCGAGAGGGGTCTGTTCCTTAGAGATATAAAGGGATTAAAGAAAGCCTGGTAACTTGAAACAAAAGTTAAAATGTGGATAACCAATCTGATAAGATAAGACAAGCACAACGATTAAAAGATTAGACATAGAGTCTAATAACACATTAGCGTGATACGCTCGGACCAGTCCACATGTACGAAGGTGAAGAACCCAACGGGATAGATCATCGAGGTGTCTGGAGGCACGAAAGGAGCACGTTCATCTGATTCTTCTATTTGATATTCAGATTGCTGGCACTGCAGAACTGGAAGGAAGCACGCGGCTTCTGAGGCACGTGGTAGGCTACTCTGTGGTGGTTCTCTGTTTCGGTGCATGCTCTGGCTGTACTCGCAGAGGTTGGGCCAACGCATTACCACCCGGTGAGTATACCTTGATTGCAACCGTAGCTTGGCAGTCAAAAGGCTGTGGCGGTATGACATTAAGGTGATTCGACGATTTTCCTATAGATAGGTTGGTCAGGACCAAATAAAAGATAGTAATCGTCGAGTACCTATCATCGGCAGTCAGTGTAACGCGGAAAGACTAGAGATAAACCTACAGACCATTGATCTTTCACTATCGAGACTTTGGTTGGACGACACACCAATTTGGATGTAGATTGTTTTCTAGGGGCACGTCACTTAGCTCTTGATGTAGTCTTCCATTAGTTGAGGCAGGGGTCGAGGTGGGACCATAGCCACCGTATAAATGTAGACCATAGTTTAGATATCTGTACTTTAGTCCTTTTTAGCAGACCTATACAAATATGGAAAAGCTCTCGACTGAGTTCCATGCATTCAGATGTAGCCCTATTACGGAACTCGGAATACGTTAGATAGTACATACGTGTGAAGATCCGGATACATGCACGCCGCACCAGATGGTGTATCATAGATGCTAGGGCATTTCTCCATTTTAAGATCTAGCTTGGCCGAGGATTTTGGATACGGTAGTCTGTACACTTATGTAGTAGGACGATGGTAGTTATGTGTGAAACGTGGTGCAGTTTTACGGAAATCCATATGCCGCTCCAGCGTAGGATGAGAGTTGCATAACATAACGTAGTTTTATGGAAATCCGTACATCGCTCCGGCATAAGATGAGAGTTGCATATGCTTCTATGGCATAACGGTGGAGACCGTGCGAGGAGGGTACCATGGGAAGTACCTTGATATTGGTGGTAGCTACATATATACTATATTAGGTTAATCTACTAGGAGGTAGATGGGTATGACGTGTGTATAAAGCCTTGAGTGATATTAACCCAAATAACCTAATAAACAAGAAAATCTAACTGAATGGTATATGTAGGGTTATTTCAAAATATGTAATTTAAGTCCAGTCACTAGAACTTGTGTTCTGGCCACCTCTTCATAACATACCCGTAGGTTAGGCTTTTGGAAGAGATATGATAGCTTTAGGTACTGATTAGACAGTATTACCACCATGGTAAGGCTATATTTGATTATATTATATTTTATTCCATTCCATTGTGAGATTTTTCTGATCTCTGATATATTTTATATCCCTTTCTTTCCTGCAGGATACCAGACAAGCTAACTCGAGTATCAATAGACTGAGATTTTTGAAAAAAAATCGATTTGTTGAAATCCGAGTTGTTACAAAGCTACATCAAAGCAAAATTTCGGATCTGAAACAACATTAACGGCACGTGCACATAAGCACCCCTCGAGCTTTGCTAAGTGCTATATGCATATTTCAATTTAGGCGCCTAACACCGCGATCCCCCGCTGTGTGTAATTTTAACACCATGATCCCCCGTCGTATGTAACTTAACACCCCCGCCCCCAACCAAGTAAATACTTATATGAGACTCTGCCCGAGTCTAGTTTCCCTCCAAAATGAGTACTGGAACAATAACAGACACCAAATAATGTGTCACAGACATTCCTCAGTAACACAAAAAATGAAAGCAATATGTCCCAAACTGCATGGTTCACTAATCGTTGTACTTCGAGTCAGTCTACTTCACATTAGAGAACACTTCAATCAACGAGTCAGGAATTAACCGTTATAATCAATCTGCATATCCCATACCTTGTCATTGATTATATAATTTAAATTACGCTTTCGCATCTCGAAGGGGCAAAAATATGTATTTTTAATATATAGAAAATACTAGGTTTTGCGAAAAAGGGATTACAAAACGATTTCAAAACCAATTGAATTTATTCTCAAAATCCTTTATAATTATGAAAATATATGTACATAATATTGCCTTGAGAAGATTTATCTTTTAAAACTCAAAACAAAGAACTCGGTTTGTCTCAAAGCTATAAGGAAAATCTATATACATATAGCTAAGTACAAAACAATTTTCAAAAATGTACAAGTGTCAAATTCATCAAAATTCATCATTAATATAGCACAAAAGTCATCACCACAGGACAGGAATTGAATATGCATTACACTCACTTCATCATGAGTGGAGCTATAGTAAGAATGATATAAAATAGACTTAGGTAATCATCTACCAGAAACTCGAACTAGCAGAAAACCAAAGCAACACATATAGCAGGCAACAGAAGTTGCCTGCACAACTTTAATCAATATGGGTTAACAAATGTAACGACCCATTTCTTGCAAGTGTCGACGCATGGGTTGAAACTACTTACACCTGGGTCAACCCAGTTAACAATAATTCTACAATCAAAAATCGATTCCAGTCTGCAACTTTGACAACCAATTTCATATAATAACTATGGTCAAATCGACCTGAAACTTGGCAAACTCATAGACCAGAGACTCTATTTTGATTTACAACAAGAATGGCATAATTTCATCAAAGGATTAACAAGATATCAAGCTCAAAGTGTCACTGTTGCCTGTTTTGCGCAATAGAGAAAACAAGAAAAAAAATTCTACATATTTTTACAAACCAAGCACAGATGAAATCAATAACATTGTAAACTAGAAAGCATGAGTCAAAAATGCACCTTGCCTGAATTTGGATAAATTCTAGTTTGTAAGAGGTGGATTTTGGGCTTTGGGAGCATGAGAAACTAAGGAATCCTGACGTGCAACTCTAAAGGTAACCTATTGTAACCATATAGTAACTTACTTCTCTCAATCCTTGAATTTACTTGAAGAGTGGGCTTGCATGAGTTGGATTACTATTAGAATAAATACTTTCTTCACTATAACATTCTAAGTTTGCAAAGAGAATTTTAATTTCCGAACTAAAGATGAAAGGAGCTATGGATTTTCAGCTAAAGCTTCAGATGAAGAAATAAAAGAGAGTGAGGAGAAAATAGCGTACTACTCCTTTTTTTCCACTACAGAAGACTTTTTGGGCTATGAATTACTGAATCCATTAACTAATTCAAGTGTTACAAATCCACTTTTATTTCTAAGTGTTACAAAATAATTCTACTAAAGCTACGCAACCAATCGCACAAGTTTAACACCTTTTAACATAATTTCTACAATCTCATATCACAATTTAACATTTTTAAGTCTATTAATAAAAATTACACAACTAGATAAAAAAAACTTTTTAAGAAGACTTAATACATATTACAACATGTAACACCAAAGAGTTACAATTCAATCTAAATTGTATGTTTTCTTATTTTAAGAAAAAATGCATATTTTTATTACTAAAAATGATGCGAACCTTATTATTGACACAAATGATTTGTGAAATGATATTAAAATTATTTTAACATATAAATATTGATTTTCCCATAAATATTTACACCTTTATATTATTTTTTTACAATACTCATAGGTTTTTAATGCCTCATTTTCAATAATAATCCATTTTTCATGTTAATTCACTAATTGTAACATTTACACTTTTAAAAATACTTTAACACAAGATTTTCCACATAAACGTGTATATAATAGGATTCCAAACATAGTTTCTAACAAAACTTTTATTTTATTCTAAAATTCCTACAACTTATATTTTGAAACATAGTTTTACAAATTATTAATTTCCTCATTAAAACAACTCTCCAACAAATATTGGAATCAATTATTTTTTCTTAAATATTGATTGTTAATAAATATGTTATAATTTCAACATTTATTTGAATTATAAAATTAAAATTAACAAACACAGATTGGAATAAATAATTTATTATACCCAAGGTATTAAATTAATTCCAATGCATACAATTATGAAAATCACAAGATTTTATTTTCTTACTTATAAAATATTATACGGGGCAGACTCATAAACTCGTATTTTATTTTCCTTGGTTTTAAAATAAACATAACACACTATAATCTGTTTAGCCCGGGTACCAAAAACCCAAGTTATTATACTTCTGATAATTTTTATGAACTTACACAATCTGTTTTTCGGTCCCCTTCATTCATTAAAGAACCTTCTTCTAATATCCCTCTTACTTCGAAACTACAATTTTATATTCTTTATGGTCATCTTCCCCTTTTTTCAAAATTATAGGCTATAATTTTTTGCTCTTACTTTTGTGCTTAGCTACGAAGCCTGATTTTAATCCACACAATGTTACTCTAAAGTTGAATGAAGAAGTGAAAGGGCTCAGATTAGAGGTTGCCTCTCTCAAAACCCAGTTATGCAACATTTCAATTCTCAAGATGGATTTAGCAAAAGAATAAAAAAAATAGAGAAGAATCGGTTTATGCGCTTGTTATCCATCTAATCGATCCAAATGAATATGGGTCGGTTTTAAGCATTTTGAAGAAGGGGTCGGTTCTGTCATTGATAAAAGGGGGGCAGTCGTAGCATAAGAGTTCTGGTCGTCCCAAAGCTGGTCGCTTTCAGATCGCTTCGAACACGAAGCTGATTCGATCGCGCCAAAGAACTAAAAGCTTCTGGTCGTTCCGGAGGCCAATGATTACCGATCGCTCCCAATATTCAAGATAGTTGGTCGCTCTAAACATACCAAAGCTCTTGATCATCCCAAAAGCACAGAAGATTCTTGGTCGCATCAGAATATATAAAGAAAGTTGGCCTCTCTAGCGGTGGTCGCTCCATAAGCCAAAGGTTCCTGGTCGCTCCAGACTACTAAAGAGATTTGGTCGATCCAAGATGCTGAAGAGTTCCTGGTCGCACCAGAGTGCAGAAGATCTCTGGTCGCTCCAAATATACAAGGTAACCGGTCGTTTACTATCTCTTGATCGCGCCAACAAGCTTCAAGGCTTTCTGGTCCGCTCCACATTCTGGACTCCTGGTCGGTCCGCTCCATATTCTAGCTTCCTGGTCGGTCAAAGCGCTAGAAACGACCTATGATGGCATGACAGCTGGAAACAACTGGTGACAACTGGCAGTGGCATTTCCGTAAATACCGACCAGACCCCTGAATACAAGATTTCAGCCATTTCTCCGCCTATAAATAGGACCCCACCTCCATCATTTAGAGGGGGACTTTTCGGGAGGAACGAGGAGGTGTTGTCCAATTGCTTTCGGGGTTTCTCCAAGCATTTCTCCATCTCTTCTCTATCAAATCTATGGAGCTTTGGAGCATGTGGAGCATAGCTTTCATGAAGGAATGAGCATAAGCATTCTATGCACTTCTTCATCTCTTCTTGATCATCTAAGGAGCTTTCATGGAGGGATTAGCATAAAATACTCCAAGCTTTTATCCGTTCTTTCAATTGGTTGTAAGCACAAATGCATGTCAAAGAAGCTTGTATGAATGCATAATGGAGAAAATGTTGTAATCTTGTGGCTACTAATGAAATTCGATCTTCAAAGTGGACGTAGACTCAATTAAGAGTCGAACCACTATAAAATTCTTGTCTTCTTTCTTTATTTTGGTATTTTGATGCTTTTGAATGTTAGATATGGCCTCACACAACTCTAATGGTTTTCTAACGCCCCGCCTCTGAAAAGGTGACGTGCTTTCTAAGCATCTCACCTCCGATTAGGTAACGTGTTTAGAAATTCCATTTTGGTTGTTATACCAATTTTCGGTATCAACAATTAGGCGCCCACCGTGGGGCCAGATCTACTTTCTGGCATCAAGTATACTACGCAGATCTTGAGATCTTGAAGCTAAGCCTTAAAATAGCTCGCTCCAGCTTGCGATTTGGACCTTCTGACGGATTTTCTGCAAAGTTCAAATTGCTTTCTGAAATAATGCCGCCAAAAGCAAATAAGGAAGCTAGAATTAGAATCTCTAACGGAGAAAATTGGGATGAGACCCCCGTGGCTAACCGATTTGAAGTGGGAGAGACATCTAATGGAGGTGTGAATGTCACAAGAGGCGAGCTTGATCAGGCTGTCGCTGGAATGACGCAACAGCTAGAGATAGCTAACAAAGCTATGTTGACAAAACTTGATTCTCTCTTTGCTCTTCAGGCCGCTATGACAAAGGTGGCTTCTAAGCCCATTCGTGCAGAGGATGCTGGTTCTTCTTCTTCTAGTCCAAATCGGGAAAGATCTTTTCAAGAAATCTCCGATCCAGATAAGGGAAAGCATGAGGTTTCGAAGCAAGCTGATCGGAACCGCACTGCAGGGATCACTTCTCATCGAGCGGCCAATTCTGCCAAAGGGGCACTTTCCAACCAAGAAAGACCAGGGCCCCTAAGTCTCAACCGCAATGGTTTGCTCAGGCAAGCCTCCGGTCAAGACAAAGGTGTCTGCCCCGCAGATAGCCTCCCTGAGAAGGAACGCCTCAAGAAAATGGTCCAGCAGCTTATGAAGGAAAGCCAATCTCGAAACGATAGTGAGGCTGAATGGGAATTCGCACCGTCCAAAACCCCCCTCACTGAAAGGATTAAAAAGACAACTTTCCCACGCAAATTCAAACCTCCTTCAATCCAAGCTTATAACGGGACAGGCGACCCCAACGTGTTCTTGTTTCGATATGATCAGCACATGGATGGGGCGCAAGCAACTGACGAACTTAAGTGCTTGTACTTCCTGGTGTATTTGGAAGGGGTTGCGTCATTATGGTTCACAAGGTTGCCTCCCCGATCTATTGATGACTTTGCCACATTGGCAAGATGCTTCCGAGACCAGTTCCACCTCCAAACAACAAAGGTCAGAGATATCATGTCCCTCAATGAATTAGAACAAGCTCCTGGTGAAACGATAAGGTCTTTCTTGAATCGTTTTAATGCTGCTGCTGCAGCAGTAGGGACCCAAGAGCCAAGGCTAATTCTAATGGCCTTAAAGGGGGGCATTGATAAGCTGTCTGAATTCGGAAGGTGGCTAAAAAGAAAGAAACCTGAGACGCTAGAAATTTTTTATGACAAAGCCGAGGAATACATGTGTCTTGAAGACGATCCTATCTATTCCGTTGGCAATGTCAAAGCTAAGGTGGTCCCGGAAAGGAAGGAAGCTCCCAAAAAGAATAGTCAAGAAAATTTTGGGGAAGGTCAAAAGAGAGGAAGCAGTAATGATGCTAGAAATGATAAGGATTCCAAGAAACGGCGTTTCTTCAAGCCAATGGATTTTACTCCATTGAATGATACAATCGACCACATATATATGGCAACGAAGGATGCAGAGGGCTATCCAAGCCCAAAGCCAGTAAAGGTGTCCGAGGAAGCTGCAAACTCAGGGAGGTTCTGTCGATTTCACAATCGACCGGGACACGACACTAATGAATGTCGACACCTGAAAAATTTGATAGAAGAATTGATAAGGCAAAATCGTCTCCAGGAGTATGTAAAGCATTCATCAGATACCGAGCCTGCCCAGGGGCAGCAGGTCCATCCAAGTCAGGACAGAAGAACACCTGCGAATATTCCTCGACCTGTTATCAATATAATCAGTGGTGGACCTCACCCTGTAGGGGATACTTGGGAGGATATGATCAGGTATACTAATGAACCAAGAAGCATTCTAAAAGGAGACGGTTTTGAGGTTTGCAATAATTCTCTTCGTCGAAAAATGCCTAAAACGTCCTGCGAAGATGTTATCTTCCAGGATCGGGATTCCGACGGAATATTGGTTCCAACTGTTGACCCAATGGTGATCACAATTGGTTTGGGTCCAGCAATAGTAAAGAAGGTGTTGATTGATAACGGAGCATCCGTGGACATCCTGTTTTACAGTACTTTCTCTAAAATGGGTCTATCCATGGACAATGTGCGAGCTAGCAAAGACAAAATACACGGGTTCGCTGGTATGCCAACTCAGCCAATCGGCGTGATTGATCTCCTTCTACAGCTAGGAGAGGGAAAGAGGCAAGTCTCCATGATACAATCTTTCGTTATAATAGACTCACCTTCAGGGTATAATGCATTCTTGGGAAGGCCGGCACTTGCCAACTTTAGGATTGCTCTTGCTCCTTGGTGCTTGATGATGAAGTTCCCGACCGCAAATGGGGTGGGAGTTATCAAAGGGGATCCTCAGGAATCAAGAGAATGCTATATGGCAGAACTGATTGAAGCCCGGAAATACGAAATTCAGAAGGATACGGAGACTCCTCTCTGCATCCATGAAACTCCTATATAGCAATTAAAGACCTCCCCCGCGCAAGAGCATATAACGACATACAGGAGTCTTTGGCCCCAATTGGGAAGGACCGTCTATTGTCAATCAAAAGCTTCTGAACAGTATCTTTAAACTCGAAGCTACACATGGAGTAGAATCCCCAAGGGCCTAGAACAGTAATCACCTTCGTTGCTATCTCAAATGATTTTCTAACTCATGTACTTTTGTATTTTTCTATGAATATAGAAAATACTTTGTATGAAATTACATGAATATAAATCCAGCAGCACTTCTGACTCTGCCATAGCTTCATATTCGCATGCCTTTGATCATATATCCAAAAGATGCACAGCTATGGTTACAGGACGCAATACCTCCGTCATCCTGTTTTCCGGCATAAAACTCACCATAGCTTTACTGAAGAAATATGGTCCAAAAGCAGGCGCAATCTTAACCCAAACCCTCTCCGAGGATTCTCAGTCGAATAATAAACTGAGTCTTCTCCAGGGGTGATCAGTCAAATAACCCAAAGTCAGACAAAATCTGATCGCGTTATAACCGAGTTTCTTAACCCAAACCCTCTCCGAGGATTCTCAGTCGAATAATAAACTGAGTCTTCTCCAGAGGTGCTCGGTAAAATAACCCAAAGTCAGACAAAATCTGATCGTGTTATAACCGAGTTTCTTAACCCAAACCCTCTCCGAGGATTCTCAGTCGAATAATAAACTGAGTCTTCTCCAGGGGTGCTCGGTCAAATAACCCAAAGTCAGACAAAATCTGATCGCGTTATAACCGAGTTTCTTAACCCAAACCCTCTCTGAGGATTCTCAGTCGAATAATAAACTGAGTCTTCTCCAGGGGTGCTCGGTCAAATAACCTAAAGTCAGACAAAATCTGATCGCATTATAACCGAGTTTCTTAACCCAAACCCTCTCCGAGGATTCTCAGTCGAATAATAAACTGAGTCTTCTCCAGGGGTGCTCGATCAAATAACCCAAAGTCAGACAAAATCTGATCGCGTTATAACCGAGTTTCTTAACCCAAACCCTCTCCGAGGATTCTCAGTCGAATAATAAACTGAGTCTTCTCCAGGGGTGCTCGGTCAAATAACCCAAAGTCAGACAAAATCTGATCGTGTTATAACCGAGTTTCTTAACCCAAACCCTCTCCGAGGATTCTCAGTCGAATAATAAACTGAGTCTTCTCCAGGGGTGCTCGGTCAGATAACCCAAAGTCAGACGAAATCTGATCGTGTTATAACCGAGTTTCTTAAACCCAAACCCTCTCCGAGGATTCTCAGTCGAATAATAAACTGAGTCTTCTCCAGGGGTGCTCAGTCGATAAATCAAAGTCAGATAAAACTTGACTACGATATTACTGAGTCTTTGACAAGAAAAGCCTCCAAATGTCGCAATGCAATACCAAATACTTTTCAAAATACAGCCCAGAAGCATCCAAATATCCACCTCCAATATATAAAGGTTGAAACAATTCATTGGTACGGGGGCATATCACATATCACGACACAAAGCAAAAAGCAGCTGCTTGATTTCTCACATACCAAAAGATCATTTCAACCGTTTATAAGTGGGAAATTCATAAATGAGCAAAATAGGCAAAGTGTGGTGTGCGAGCATGATGTATAACCCAGAATATGCAGAAGAAAGTAAGGACAAGGTTTAGAATGCAGAAACACAAAGCACCACCACACCACATTCAAACACAGAATCAAGTCACAAAATTATTAAGTACAAATGGTTCAAGTCATAAGCGAGGGTCGGCACCCGCATATACATCCGGTCTGAATGAAAGATTGATAAATGCAAAGCAAGAATCCAAGCCACTATTTCTTTGGGTCTCCAGATCTCAATAAAGGACCCCTAAGAGTTGGCGAATCAATGGTCTTCTTCTTCTTGACAGCACGCTTATGATGTTTCCGCTTAGAAGGAGAAGCTTCCTCCGTACCTGAATCAACAATGATGTCATCAATAGTTGCATCAGAATCATGCTCTTCTTCCTCACGGAGCTTACTGATATCTCGGTCAAGGGTTTCGATGGCATCAATTCTCTCCTCCTGCGAACCTGGTTGGGAGGATGTTAGTCCTTTGGAAGCACCAGCAAGTAAGCCTGTATTGAATAAAGGGAAGTCAGTTTCAACGGCATCCATCACCATAGCAGTATACCCGCCAGCAGGAGGTGATGGTGAAAACAAATTCGTTGCATAATTATAGCAACTCATGAGCCTAGAATACTCCAAAGAAGCAAAAAAGTAATCTAAATCTAGTACCACTTCATCCATATCATCTCTACCTGGAGCAGGAGGATGTGTGCTGATTTCATAATCATCAAGGTTTATTGTTTCCTCCAAATCACTGTTTCCTCCAGCTGCAGAGGGAGGAATTGCAACATCTGCATGGAATACAGGGCTTGAGATTATGGCACCATCAGTTAATTTGGTGAAAGTATCCTCAATAAATGTACCTGAAGACTTAACCCCGGATGATTCCCCCCGATGGATCCCAAGAGAATTTCTGCCTTCAGTTAAGGCCTCTCGATCATCTTCATCCAGCAACTCGAGTTGGAGCTGGTAGTCATCGGAATCTTTGTAACGCTTCAAAACCTCCTCCCAGACACGAGCAAGCGTATCTCCATAGCCTTCTCCTAGGAAGCGGAGGTTTCCCCCATACATAACACTGCAGACATAAAATTCTAGGAAGGTTGCTTCATCTTCTTCCTTAATTCTGCAGGCTTGGTTCAGAGATTCTTTCTTCTCTTTTTATAAGGAGGAGGACTTGGCAGTTTCGAATTCAAGCTTATCGCGAAGAGAGGCAATTTCAGATTCACGAACAGACACAGTCCTTCTGCTCAAAGCCAGCTGAGCTTCAGCTTCTTCTTGTGCTTTTACAGCATCGTCGGCCCGCTTATTAAGCTCGACCTCTGTGTTCTTGGCATCTTCAAGCTCCTTGCGAAGCTTTTCAATCTCGGATTCTAGCTCATTAACCCTGGAACCCCGTTCTAAAACAGAAATCTTCGTATCCTGAGCTTTCACAACTTGGATAAGTTGAGCCTTTTCATCCTCCAGGGTTTTAATGCTTTCAATCCGTTTGGTGTTAAGATTCTGAAAATCATAACAAAATTGTTCCCATGCTTTGAGACGCTGATCAACGGTTTTGCCAATATCATCCAGGAATCCCCGAGCTTTTGCCACCATCTCCGTCATGTCCCGCCTATCTATGGGATGGACGTCCACATCAAAATTCAAACCCCTCAAATCCCAATCTCCAAATCTATGACTAAGAGGGGGGCTGGGGCATCCAAGTTCCCTCTCCACATCAAGTATTTCACGCGGCCTCGACATGATAGTTTGAAGCTCGTCCTGGGTTGGATAAGGAGGAACGTACCCTGGGGCACCTTTCTGGGGGATCTCCGTAAGAGGGTCATCTCCACTACTTCGTCTTCTCCTTTGAGGCTCCTCCCTTGGTTGTCTTGCCTCATCCTCTTCCGATTGTTCATAATCATCAAGCCAGGCTCTTTGCTCTGGAAGCTGTTCATAGGATGGATGAGAAGAAGTGGGATGTTGGCCGTGTGATTTTTGGGGTTGAGGAGGAACTTGCTTAATCTTTTTCTTTGGCCGAGCAAGTATATCAGAACTTTGCCTCCTTTTCCGGAAATCGTCGATGAATGATGACTTCATTCCTAAAAAGAAAAATAATAATGAGTTCATTTAGCACCTGAGAACATGGAAGTAAACCAAGATATAGAGTAAGAAGTTAAAAGTGCAACTCTAAAAGCAAGCTTAGTCCTAATAACAAAAACATGCCTAATAAGCCTGTGCTAGACTCCGATCCTAAGTTTATTCTCGTATCTGGAACTGGTCCAGGAATCTCCGGAATATTGGGATCAGATTGAACATTAGGAGCTGTGAAACCTGAAACAGGAGTATCATCTTTGCTAAGGAATCGCATAGACTCTAGATCAGGAAGTTCGCCAAAAGTATCCGCGGAGTCTCTATCTTGAGTACTTGCCATAGTTGGATCCTCAAGGGCATCCCCAATGTTCTGTTCAACATTTAAGGTAGTTTCTCCTACCGCGAGTTGCTTACCCTCACGTTGAACAAGTTCTTCTTCAGTATTTGAGGGAAGCTGATCCCCCGTAGTTTTCTCCGGGATTTCCGGGATGACAGTTTGTTCCTCAGAAACGACCTCTGTGGTTCTCTCCGCAATCATCAAGATATCGGCCTGCTTTTTAAGAGAATCTTTATGTTCCTTAAGGGCACTCGAAGGTTTTTTACTACCACTACCACTGCCGACTTGTGCACATTTTGTCAAGTACTTCTTGGCCGTTCTTTTCGCCGTCAGGGTACGGGATGGGGGAAGCAGCTTGTATTGTCGAAGGAATTCTTCGCAAAGTAAAAACTGTCTACTTCTTTCAGTTTCGCTCACGGATAACAATGATTCCAGCAGAGGTTCATTAATGTCCGTGTCTTGATCAGAAGGAGTCTCTGTGAGGAAAAGTAAAATCAATACATGATCATCAGAGGTAAAATAGAATTCCTATGAACATTTACCTCCTTCGGCCCATCGACCGAAAAAGTTGTCGGGACACCGCACATAGAAAAATTGGTCAGGAAATCCTTTGATACTCTCAAATAAGCCAGTTATAACCCTGGATCTCCTGCTTTCCATGAGGATAAAGGAGGGATGCTCCTTCTTTCGTCTCTTAAAAGAGTATAATGAGCATATGTCCTTGAAGGTAGGCTCGCGCTTTAAAACTCTCATAAATAACACATATAAGCATGTAACAATAAAGTAGCCATTGGGAGCCAGTTGGTAAGGAGCGATAGCCAAATTTTTCAGAATCATTTCTAAGTACGGATTGAAGGGAGGGATCGCTCCACTCTGTAACATCCCTTACAAACTGTTACGTATCCAACAGGAGGGCGATCAGATAAATCGTCTCTTTCTGGGAATTTGACTTCATCTTCGGAAAGACTAAATTGTTTGCATATTCTATGATACACATCAACGTCAAGTTTTGACACACAACTATCAGTAGGTGTGTAAGAAAGACATCGAACGATTGGGAAGTTCTGATCAACATTCATCTCGGTGGTGGCAACAGAAGAAGTTTCAATATTTTGATCAGAGGTCCCAGCTTCTCTAGTTGGAGAGGTTCCCTCAACGAAATGGCGAGATTTTCGTCTGGTTGTCATTTCTACACAAACAAGTATGTTGAAAAAACAAACTACAGGAATATTAATAGAGCTCAAAAACAAGGTCGGCGTTGGCTGGTTAAAACACTTGGTCGTTCTAAAAATGGCATCTAAACTACAAAAGCCTTAATCACACCAGGCCAGCCATTACTTGGTCGGGAAAACCCCCTCAAGGCAAAACAAAGCTAGAAATCCTTGGTCGCTCAAAAACTGGTCGAGACCTGGTTGCTCAAAATCGGAAAAGCGCCTGGTCGCTCTAAAAACAGCCAGGCCCCGGTCGCTCAAAACTGGCAAAACATCTGATCGCTCCAAGCCAGTCAAGCTCCGGTCGCTCAAAGCTGATAGAGCACCTGGTCGCTCCAAGCCAGTCGAGCCCCGGACTGAAAGAGTACCTGGTCGTTCCAAGCCAGTCAAAACCTTATCTCGTAAAATTAGCCTCTTCTGGATCGGTAAAAACATCCTAAGGCTGGTCATTATACAGATAATTCGAAATCAGTTTCAACCTGGACGGTCGAGGTTAAAATCCACCTGGGTCGGTCCTGTCAGATAAAGTTGATTCAAGACAAACTATCCTGGTCGGCCAAAAAGAGGGCTGCTCGTCTAGAACCGATCACCCAGTTGGTTTAAAAACGACCAAGTTGTTTGCATAAAGGAAAAGACGCATGATTTGTTGTTGAAAATACATAGCGATTCGAGTAAAAATCATACATGTTCGAATCATTCAGACATATACACAAGCATATCATGATCAATATCACAGCAAAGAAAAACAAGAGTATTCTCATTTCAAAATCATCACTTACCAATTCAGATCGAATGCTACATTAATAGTAAACATTTCAATACACACAAGGATTCAAGTTCGCAAATTCAATTATAGGTTGCAATTGTATATCCAAGACTGGTTCGAATTCGCAGGGTTTAATCACATACTGCACCTAAAACCGATCCAAATACAATCCAAACCCAAGAGTTTAGCTAAATCCAGAAGACAATGTTGGTCCTACACGAATAAACAAAAAAGTAAGAGCATACACCTGAGATCGGATTAGCAAGTTGAGAAAGCTTCGATCGAATATCCAAACTCCAGCGATATGTAGAGTTGAACGATCGCGATTTGAAGTATGTGCAGAAATTTAAAGATGGATTGAAGTCTTGATTCAAACCGGTAGAAACGGAATGAAGATCGAAGGATTCTTCTTCAAAGAAGCGCCGCCATTAAAGAGAAAAATGTCGGGATCGAGAAAATGAGAAACACCAAGGGTCAAAAGAGATTTATATAGGCAGGACGATCAGCCTCTTTATCAGAAACCGACCCCTCAAGCCAATTCCAGAACCGACCCATGAGAATTGCATCCAAGACCGACCCTTAATTAAAGCAGATCGATCCACTAATGTTTCGAAGCCCACAGTTTTTATAAAAACTATGAAACTTCGAGGGGCAAAATGTTATCCATCTGATCGATCCAAATGAATATGGGTCGGTTTTAAGCATTTTGAAGAAAGGGTCGGTTCTGTCATTGATAAAAGGGGGGCGGTCATAGCACAAGAGTCCTGGTCGTCCCAAAGCTGGTCGCTTTCAGATCGCTTTGAACACGAAGCTGTTTCGATCGCGCCAAAGAACTAAAAGCTTCTGGTCGTTCCGGAGGCCAATGATTACCGATCGCTCCCAATATTCAAGATAGTTGGTCGCTCTAAACATACCAAAGCTCTTGATCATCCCAAAAGTACAGAAGATTCTTGGTCGCATCAGAATATATAAAGAAAGTTGGCCTCTCTAGCGCTGGTCACTCCAGAAGCCAAAGGCTCCTGGTCGCTCCAGACTACTAAAGAGATTTGGTCGATCCAAGATGCTGAAGAGTTCCTGGTCGCACCAGAGTGCAGAAGATCTCTGGTCGCTCCAAATATACAAGGTATCCGGTCGTTTACTATCTCTTGATCGCGCCAACAAGCTTCAAGGCTTTCTGGTCCGCTCCACATTCTGGACTCCTGGTCGGTCCGCTCCATATTCTAGCTTCCTGGTCGGTCAAAGCGCTAGAAACGACCTATGATGGCATGACAGCTGGAAACAACTGGTGACAACTGGCAGTGGCATTTCCGTAAATACCGACCAGACCCCTGAATACAAGATTTCAGCCATTTCTCCGCTTATAAATAGGACCCCACCTCCATCATTTAGAGGGGGACTTTTCGGGAGGAACGAGGAGGTGCTGTCCAATTGCTTTCGGGATTTCTCCAAGCATTTCTCCATCTCTTCTCTATCAAATCTATGGAGCTTTGGAGCATGTGGAGCATAGCTTTCATGAAGGAACGAGCATAAGCATTCTATGCACTTCTTCATCTCTTCTTGATCATCTAAGGAGCTTTCATGGAGGGATTAGCATAAAATACTCCAAGCTTTTATCCGTTCTTTCAATTGGTTGTAAGCACAAATGCATGTCAAAGAAGCTTGTATGAATGCATAATGGAGCAAATGTTGTAATCTTGTGGCTACTAATGAAATCCGATCTTCAAAGTGGACGTAGACTCAATTAAGAGTCGAACCACTATAAAATTCTTGTCTTCTTTCTTTATTTTGGTATTTTGATGCTTTTGAATGTTAGATATGGCCTCACACAACTCTAATGGTTTTCTAACGCCCCGCCTCTGAAAAGGTGACGTGCTTTCTAAGCATCTCACCTCCGATTAGGTAACGTGTTTAGAAATTCCATTTTGGTTGTTATACCAATTTTCGGTATCAACAACGCTCATGACAATGCAGGCATCTTTGGATGAGTCCCATAAAGTTGGAGTACTCGAAGATTAAATCAAATCCCTTAGCAAACTTGCTTTAGCAGATTCAGCTTTGGTTACAAGCATGTAGGATAATGAATAACTAAAAGAGAAACTAAAAAGGAAAGGAAAGTAATTAAAAGCTTTGACCAAAGTAATCATAGAAGAAAAGCAAAAAGTTGCTTGATTCCTGGACGACTCTCTGATGGCCATAGCCTGGAGAGCTACGGAGAAGGTCCTCTTCGTTGCTTACTACTGCAATGTTGAGAAGTTGTCTAGATATTGATTTCCCTATTCTAACCTAAAATAAATAACACAAGAAGAGGTTTCAACCCATGATGACTAGCAGAACTGATTTGGATGCTGCAACTCTTCACTAATTGGTGATCCTTCTATGGATGAGGATATAGATTCCTATAATGAGAAGACACAAAATAAGAGAGTGACAAGGAATGATTAATCGGAGAGGTGGTAGTGATTATAACGATGATGAGGTAGATGACGACGACAAGGTAATGCAATAGGTGGCCCTCGTCAATAAAGTCTTCCTCATAATCATGATAGAAGAGATAATGAGGAGAAGGCTTCCTCGACACATGGTAAAAAAGACGAGACTAGCATTCCTCCAATAATTGGCCCTCAATAGGGGTAAACCCTACTCCGAAAGTAAAAGGATAGAGCAAAAGTCTCCTACCGTAGTATTTACATCTCAGGTATGACATTATTACTTTAATTCCTTTTAAATGTTTTATTTTAAGAATAGTTTTGCATGAAACAATTGGAGATTAGTCATTTAAGCAGAGAATTAGATAAACAAGTAAAATAATTTAACGACTATTAGAAAAGTCTAGAAAAATCCTTTTTTATACTACTCATCAAAAGAATTACAAGGAGAAGAAAGCAGCTCCTAGAAAAGCAAAGTACACCTTTATGAAGGAAAAACTTTTGAGGAGAATGCTGAATTAATGGCATTATTTTGGATGTTGATTGAGGATATAAGGGTACTTGAAGAAATTCTATATAAGAAATATTGTAAAACCTCTTATATTGACTACTCATATTAAGGAAATGAGTGCGTCAGTTTGCTTAGATGCTTTCACAGAAGGTATTAAGATGAATCCAAGGAGATGATCCTTATAACAGAAATTGTTGGAACCTCCCCTGGATCAAGCCTATTCCCCTGGCTGACCTTCCCATTCCAATGAAAACTTGAAATACTATAGGGAAAAGGACGTTTTTGAATTTTATAAAAGATCTATTTTGTATGAACCTAAAGATTGACCATGCAAATTCACACTGTTATATATATAAATACACACACTTTGGATTGTTGTTTACACATTTAACTTATATTATGCATGTGCGCTTATGAAACAAACTCACGATGGGACCATGTAACTGTTGTGATTTGTGACATAAAATCACATATGAGGCGTGGATGTGCTTGGCGATAGAGGAGATGATACAGCAACAGAAAGAAGGTTAGAGGGAGCAGTTTGGCGTTTGAGCGGATTATTGCTGGATTTTGACCCAGTCTTTCTATGACTTATTCTGCAAGTATTGAGGGGATATATTCCTAATATATCTCTAGGAGGAAAATTGGATATTTTTCCTAGGCCTTCTATTCTCCTATAAAAACAGCACATAGGGTTGGATTAATATATGATCAAATAGAGTGGCGGTTGCGTGCCTCTAGGGCTTGGTGCCCTAGAGAGGATTGGTGCCTCCAGTTAATCGAAGGGTTAGCCGTCGTTCTTTATTGTTCTCCTTCTCCAACAAGAGTAGTAGTCATCTAGATATTCTTTCCCTTTCTCAATAAGGTTATTGATTCTTGTAGTTTGTTTATTGTTGGTTGTTGAACCAGTGAGTGTAAACAAAATTTGTTTTTGAGAATCAACAAAGAGGGTGGTTGGGTGGAATATTTTGTGTTTGCGTGTGTGATTTCATATCTGTGTTTGTTTCCATAGAAATCATCTTTAAGTAATTGGATGAATAAGATCCTGGTCGCTTCCGCAAAGGCGCAGTTTTCACAGCAGTTGGTATCAGAGCTAGATCATCGCAAAGCTTAGAGTGATTTTGGATTGGAAAGAATTGATTTTTTGTTTGGAAAAAAATTGATTTTTCTTTGAAAAAATTGATTTTTTTTATGTTGGATATGATGGCGCTGTTGGTGATGACTAATTTTGATTGGGGATTTGAAGGCCTCAATGGTTTGGTTGATGGAGATGAAGAGAAGCCCTCAGATGTGGATGAGGGAAGATGGAAGAAGACGAAGATGTTGGCAATTGGTTTGATTTGCCTATACCTTAGTGATTCGGTTCATGTTTTCGATAGGGGTCTTCACGTTGATGATGCTCGAGGGATCAGGAGTGATCGAGGAAGGAGATCAGATCAAGTGGTAGACGGGTGTCGATGTGGAACGCGAGTGACGGTTGAAGAACCTAGTCCATAGCAGGGTGGAGAGGTTAATTTGGTCACTGCTGATGTGTTCGACAGGGGTCTTCACGTTGATGATGCTCGAGGGACCCGGGATGATCGAGGAAAGAGCTCAGATCAAGTGGTAGATGGGTGTCGTTATGGAATTGCAAGCACTTTTAGACCATTGGTTGATGCATGGTGCAGCTCAGGTGGTAGATGCATCTTTTGCAGGCGGTGAGTTATGTTTGTAACTGAGGTGTGGTCGTAGTCCTTCAAATTGACTGGGTGAATCTCGTTGTCCTGAAATCGAGGTTGTGGGGGTGTATCTCGTTGCCCGAAAATCGAGGTTGGTTTAATTGAGAGAAGGTGTCATTGAAAGAGCTAGGTTGACTTGGTTGGTGATTGTTGGAGTGTTGTTATGATTTCAGATTAAGATGGAGCGTTGTGATGGTGATTTCACATGTCCATGAAAGTCGGATGACTTGTTGCTGATGTGATTTCATATCAAGGTGGAGTGTTGTGATTTGTGACATAAAATCACATATGAGGTGTGGATGTGCTTGGCGATAGAGGAGATAATACAACAACAGAAAGAAGGTTAGAAGGAGCAGTTTGGCGCTTGAGCGGATTATTGCTGGATTTTGACCCGGTCTTTCTGTGACTTATTCTGCAAGTATTGAGGGGATATATTCCTAATATATCTCTAAGAGGAAAATTAGATATTTTTCCTAGGCTTTCTATTCTCCTATAAAAGCAGCACATAGGGTTGGATTAATATATGACCGAATAGAGTGGCGGCTGCGTGCCTCTAGGGCTTGGTGCCCTAGAGAGGATTGGTGCCTCCAGTTAATCGAAGGGTTAGCCGTTGTTCTTCATTGTTCTCCTTCTCCAACAAGAGTAGTAGTCATCTAGATATTCTTTCCCTTTCTCAATAAGGTTATTGATTCTTGTAGTTTGTTTATTGTTGGTTGTTGAACCAGTGAGTGCAAACAAAATTTGTTTTTGAGAATCAATAAAGAGGGTGGTTGGGTGGAAAATTTTGTGTTTGCGCGTGTGATTTCATATCTGTATTTGTTTCCATAGAAATCATCTTTAAGTAACTGGATGAATAAGATCCTGGTCGCTTCCGCAAAGGCGTAGTTTTCACAGCAGTAACTATTGCCATTTCATTCTTAAATGAATATGTAAAGCTCAAGAAAGATTTCAAGGAAAAGTTTAAGACCTTTGAAGTCGAGATACTGCTTACTAAGAGGTTATCACAAAATTCATACATGACTTCCTACACTTAAGTTTGGCTTCTTGTTTGATAGAAATGAAGATGTCTTATTAAAATTCGAAATATACGCGCAAATTGATTTTTATGAGCAAAGTACTCCACTAGCCAAGAATTTCGACTATTAGACCCTTCCTCCGGTGTATATCCCAGTTGGAATGAGTTCCTTTTGACAATGTATTTAGAATGGCTCCTAAAACTAAGTTAAAAATATTATTTTGATGTTGTAGTGAAATTTCCATACGAGGAACTTGAAAATTTATCGTATTCAATAAAAAATTCCATTTATATAGAAATCAATTTTTTTTTCTATGTTTTTAGGAAGAGTAGTCGTCCTCAACTAAAGCGATCCAATTACTCTTTTTTGTCTCAACCTGGTTAGGGAGAGACTCGAAGCTGACATGCAGAAGGAAAAACTCTTCATGAAGTGTTTTCCAAATGACCCAGAGGCACATAAGTAGCATGATAAATTTTATCAGTAATAAGTCATAGGGACTGAGTATATGGAGGCATGTAATATATTAGAAGAACAATTTAAACTAGGGATACCCAAATTCACGAGTTGTCATGTAAAGTTGAAACCTGTGTTGGTCCTTCTTTTAATTCTTTAAATAGAACATGATTTTATAGAAAAATTGCATAGTTTCATCAAAAGATTCTAGATTGAGGTAGAATTGATAAAATTTCAGGATAGTTATCAAACGTTAGAATTTATTGCAAGAGCAGAGGAGGTTGGTTCCGGCGAAAAAGACAAATATAAAATTATTTGCAACCCTCCAAAGACTTAAAGATAGTAAGTCATGCCATAAAGTTATGTATAAATTCGTGAAGTTTGAAAATGATAAGTGGAATGCTAAAATATCAGAGCATATCAATTCATATGTTGCCAAAGCTCAAGATCTTGAAAGAAATGAATATTTCATAAAATAAGAAGTGGGAAAACTTAAGGGGGAGTTAATCTCCTGAAACGGTCGGTAGAATCTCTTGAGTAAGTGCCAAAAATTTGAATTTCAGTCATTGATGATGCCAATATGGTTAGAGATAAATGGAGGGGATTAAAGTTAATACTGGGCAAATCCATTCGACATATTATAGATTTTACTCCCCAAGCTAGATGCTTGCGGGAAGCTGCTCATGACATTCATCTTGAGAAGCATTTTACTTAATGCACAAGTAAATAAGTAAATGTACATTTGCAAAATCATACCTGACGCACTTACCTTTTATGTGAAGCATGAACTATTGTTATATATATAAATGTTACATATTTTTCCTACTTACGTCCAAGGTTTTAAATCTCAGATATCGGTCGTGTTTCGTCTTGGGGATTTTAGAGACATGATCTCGTATTGGGGTAGATCTCAGATGAGATGAGTCTAACTCGGGTGTTTGTCTCGGGTTTCCATCTTGGGTCTGAAAGTTCATACCGGAACAATTTTCGTGTACACTATATTTAAAAAATGATATTCTTATACAATGATTTTTATGAATGCTATTATAAACATAACAACTTAAACTTGAATTGCAAAATCATTTCATTACTCTTAATTTACTAAAGATTATTCATACTCTAAATCGTAGTATGCTTAAAATAGAAATATAACACAATGCAAATAGATTAATTCTTACAACATATGATCCATTAACATGAAATATTGTTAGACATTAAACATAAAAAAGTCCACAACATTAAAAAGTTCAGCAAAAGTAGAACATAAAATACATAATTTCAAAGATGATATGTACATAAAAAAAGGAAAAATATGAAAATCATAAGCATCGTAGAACATGACATATGATCATTTAACATGAAAAATATTAAATAGCAGGAGATTATCATGGCTAGATTTGAGTTTTTAATTATTCTTCTGGTTCAGGCAAGTTTAAATTTTAATTAATAAAACCAAGATCTCGGTCGATATTCCAGTATCTTATCTCGATCGATATATCGTTCAATATTGTAATATCTCGGGCGATAAATTTGAAACGAAATTTACAGTGAGATTTGCTGTTTCATTTTGGGAGGAGCCCAAAACGGGATATCGGAGGAGAACTCAGGCGATATTTTAGAGATCTAAAACAATGCTTAGGTCTGATTATGCTTTTCATTCTTCTGATTATATTGTTATCACCTTGTTAGCTATTTAGTAACAGCTTGAAATATATTAGATGAGAAACCTTCATTTAATAATAATTAATTATAAAATCACCGCTCATTCAAGGCGTTGTTGGCAGTTTATTTCCTGTGATAATTAAGTTGAGATCAGGCATATTTATAAGTTTCAATAAAGTAACAAACTGGAACTTCTTATTTGATCGATACTGAGCACTCCTTGCTCTGCGATTGATGGGTTAAAGATTCCCATCAAATGAGATTAATTTTCCAGAGGTTTTTACCTGGTAGGATGAGCTGATAGACCAGAAACTCCATCTGCTAAGTTGAATGTATAGACCAGAAACCTTTATCTGATATGATGATTGGATAAACCAGGAATCCTTATGCAGGGAGGGTTGATGATCTAGAAATCTTTGTATGTTCTCTTGAACGAGTAGGCCAGGAACATTTATTTGGCAAAAGTTGATGATCTAGAAACCTTTATCTGGATAAATTGGCTAAAAACTTTCATGTAAAAAGATTTGATGATCCAGAAACCTTTATCTAGATTATTGAACAGGTAATATAAGAACTTTCATATGATAAGACGTCCTTCCTTTAAGAAGTACTCCATTGGAACATTAAGCCAGCCTTAAAGCTTTAGAACCTTGAGACAGGTCAAGGGTTTCCTTCCTCTAAGAGGTGCTCTAGTGAGGCGTGTAACAAACACCGTAGGATTGACACCCTGAAATATGTTAAGAATTTCCTCCCGCTAGGAGATTATTTAACGATGCCATGTAAATGACACTGAAGGCTCCACTTTTGGGGATGTTCCCCTTATTGACTCCGTCTAAGAGAAAACTAGATTTGGGCCTGGATTAGCCAGGAATTATACTTCGAGGGTGCCCAAGCAGGCCTGGGTGTATCAGGACTTAGACTATGGATATTCCCAAGTATGACTTCTCCTTTGGAGCAAAGTAGATATGTCGGCCTCGATGCGCCATGGCTTTTGCCTCGGAAGTGTTGAGGACTTTTAGGACCTTGGGTCACTTTAATCCATTGAAAAGTTCATTGACACTGAATGAAAGAGATTTATTAGATTATGCAAGATTACTTTCCTTGTACAAACTGATTGAGTTAACCGTTCATGGAACAATGCATGATGACCCCTTTAAGAGTGCAACATTAGTTGGTCGGCAAATTCTATTTCAACTCAGGTTTTTAGGTAGTAGCCCTCACCCCCAAATAAAAGAAAAAAAAACATATACCCCTAGAATTAGTAAGTAGCCCCCATCTTTTCCAAACTTACCCCTCCCTTTATGTCGCTCCCATTTCTCACGAAAAAACATTTCTTTCAACCCAAATCTTTTCCATTGCAAATCATTTCAACGCAAAGCATTTCCATTGAAAATCATTTCTCATTTACTCGATCGAATTCATCAGAGAAGCGAGGAAAAAGGTATGCTCCATTATATTTTTAGGGTTTTTAAGTTAGGGTTTCGAGTATTGATTTGGGGAGTAAGTAAATTGATTGAAGATTGACAATTTGTTGATGTTTGTGGTAATTATGATCGAAGATCGTCAGTGTTTTGATTGATGATTGATTTCTCAGTGGGTTGTTAGTGTTACAAAATTAGGGCTTTTTTAATTGTTCCAGGTTACTACGCATGATAACTTCGTGGAAATTTGATAACCACGATGAACGAGTACGAGGAATTAATATTTTCCTCGCTGAACTCTTATCAGATTTTCCACGTAAAACAAATACGTGGTTAAGTAAATTTAGAAGTCCACCACGTATCTGCCTTACGTGGTAAACCATCAAACTACGTATATATGTTCTGAGGAATTAACAGTAACCCCGTAACTATCATACATGTTTTATTTATGTAACACATAAGTGTGCTTCGTGGGGTTCTGTAATTTTGAAGAAAAAATATATATGTAATGATGAAAGTTAACTAACACATTCTTTTTTATTTATTTATAGATGCCTCCACGTAAATAAATGACAGCTTCTGAAAGAAAAAGGAGAGCGGAGAAGGCAGCCGAAGGCACAAGTGCAGACATGAATGTGGATAGGGAGCAACACGATGAAGCTGGGGATGATTACAGAATTGCAATAAGGGAAAGTGAAGATCAGACAGAATTAGAAGAACATCAAGATGAAGAACAACAAGATGAAGATGAGGGTGATGATGACGATTTAAATGAGAAAGGAGGACCAAGAATAAATGATGTGATTAGAGAGTTTGATATTCATGTTGCTTCCATGATATGGCTTGACTAGGTACGTGGCTAAAATTATATGTAAATAAATTATATTTACTTCATTTTTTAACTTACAAATATATTTATGTAGGACTGAGAACCGCTTACATGTGTAAATCATGCTCAAAAGTTATTGGAGTGGAAGATATCGGATAATGCTACTAGATTTAAAGCTATCGTTAAGTTGTCCGATTTATATCCCATTGTTATCACTTGCTACAAGAGTGTCAACAAGTATTTGATATCGGCTTTTGTAGAACGATGGTATCCAGAGACTAACACTTTCCATTTGCCATTCGATGAGATGACAATTACTTTTGATGATGTCGCGTAGCTATTACACATATCAATTGAAGGCAAATCGATACGGAGTAGGTCATATGACATTGAGCAGGCAGTTAGCATTGTTCATCAGTATCTTGGAATTTCAAAAGAAGTAGCTAGGATGGAAATAAATGACCGGGTTGGTTATAAGCTAAGTTTGTCTACGTTACATGGTGTATTTGAAGATGTTAGCGATGAGTGGACTAGTCGAGCTGTTAGGCGTGTTGCTCGCGCGTATCTGTTGTTTTTGCTCGGCAACACGTTAACTGTTTGTTGATTAAAGCAAGACTCATGTGCACATTTGCCTTCTAGATCCACTTAAACACATAGATTCTGTTAACATGTACTCATGGGGTTCGGCAGCACTAGCTTTTCTCTACAGGCAGCTTGGATTTGAAACTCGCATGGGAGTGAAACAAATTGCATGTTTTCTTTGTTTACTTGAGTCATGGATATTCGAGCATTTCCCCTGCTTTCCTCCGTCAATAAATCTTTACTATGAGAATTTACCCCGTGTTGCTCGGTGGAATCCATTTATAGACTGTGGCGCTTCACTAGTTGATCTTCGTATATTCCTCGATAACATTTAAGAAGAATAGGTAAATAACTTCATTTATCAAATAACTAATAATGATTTATTACATTTTGTATTTATGATTTTCTACATCATTGGATAGGTTATTTTTTATCCTTATATTTTTGCACGACACTATCATCCGTTCCATTCGATATCTTAGTATAGTGGTTGCTTCTTTGTATGAACGTTGTAGAACCGTATCATCCTGACAAAGTACTCAGGCAGTTTGGCAGAGTTCAGAACATTCCCGTGACCCCTATTCCTCCTATAGCAACAAATGCACGTCGAGGTACTACTTCTACTACATACACCCGGGTGCGCTATCAATTTTGGAAAGTATATGGGAGAATTGGTACAATCATGTGATAGTAGAAGGGCGTAAATTAATACCACTACATTATTCCTCCTTGAGTTACAAAGATGATTATATGAAGTGGTATAGAGAACACGGTGTCTTGCGTGTTCACAATCCGCTATACCTACCGGATAATGTTGTGCTTGGAGCTTCACATTTTCAGCCGACCTACAATCAGTTGTACTCGGTATATTTCATTTATTTATTTATTTTTAATTTGTTTTCCAGTATAATATTCTTTTTCTTTTTCTTTTTTAGTTCAAAACTATGTTTAATTTATTTTTCGCAGACCCTTCAAGACGTGCATGGGATGTTGAATGAACCTAATCCTTAAGTTGCTAGTGTTAGGATTGCTTTTGGATGCTACCTCAGGCCTCAAGTTTGATTCTTTAATAGTTTTTGTTTGTTGACCGTGTATTTTGGATGTGATATGTACTGTAATAACTTTAATGCTGAATTTGGATGGACATGTGTTTGATCATGTGATGTATTTTGGATATAGCATGCTAATGTAATGGCTTTTGGTTTGTTTAACTTGTTATAATGGTTTGATTGTGGTCGATTTTCAAATTTATGCTTTCCATTTGGTGGGCAAACTGTTATGTGTTTTTACTGTTTGACTTTTTTTTTTTAGTTTCTGTTTCTGTGTCACTCTGTTAAAACGTGGTTATATACAAAACCATGTAGGGTACATACGTGGTCTGTCAATAAACCACGATGGTATCCAACATGGTTTTGTTCACAGCCACGTTTATATAATCCGTGGTTAGCTTACAAACCACACAAATATATAGCAGGCATATATTTTTTTATGCTTTGGGAAATTCTCTTGCTCTGTACAAACGTGGTCAGGGGATTAACCACGAATATATTATACGTGGTTTTGTTTTAAACCTCGTATATATTTAATGAGGTTGGTTATATTACCACGTTAAATTACTACGTAGTTTTATTACCTTCCACGTTTTTACAGTCCGTATGTGCCTAGAATTAAAAAAAACATGTCGACCATAGTTTATCAACAAATAACAATTACAGTACACACAGAACAACAAATAACAATCAAATTGCTAAATAACAACACACTTACTAATAACAACATAATTTCCAATTGTTAAATAGTGTAATAAAATATCCAAACAACAACCAATTTCCCAATACGTTCTCATTCCATTTGCCAAACAAAACTACATCCAATTTCTGTATGCCAACAAAACTACTTCCAATCTACATACAAATTTCTTTCCTCCTAAGCTTGTTGTCTATCGTTGTAAATATGATCCCACTTGCTAGCATCCGTATCTCGAGCCTTGAACCACTTTGTGTAAATAGGTGGTACATGATGTTTCTCCTCAAGCTTAACCTACAAGTCATGATCCATGAGCCTTGAAAATATACCATATATTTTAAACTTTATGAATATAAACGTTGTATACCTAAACAAAATGATCTTGGTTGAAAAAAGCTATCGCAATTTCAGTGAGCTATACTGGTGGAGGTACTTTTCCTCTCAATGGTGGTATTGTCATCATAAGCCTTTCACTAATGCTGAATAGCACAATATTATATCTAGTTGTAATAATATATCCAACATCAGGCATTGACATCCACTTTTCCACTGGCGCAAAGTTTTCATCTTCGTGTAAAAGGCTTTTATGAATAGCTAAACTTCTACCATTCTCTACAAAAACTCAATCGTACAAACTCTGGTGTTCATATAGCTCATCGTGCAATTCTCTTCTAATTTTGCTTCATCTAGATTCTCCCAAACCAAGAAAAGCAGCCACACATCGATATCCACAATTACCATCTGATCGAACGTTAACAATATCTGTGACAAAAGCCCTCAACTCTAATGGAATTTGATGCAAATACGTTCTCATGCCTTCAGTTAGTTCGTCTAACTGAAATATAATAAAGTAGGTTATTATATAACTCATGTATATTCAAATAAAATAATTATTTCCTTTTTTGATTTACGAATTGGAAGCTTGTCGGTACGAGCTTTTTTTGAAGTATAAGAACTTTGGGAATAAACGCATTCGACAAGCTCAAATGACGAAGACATCCTTTTAGTCGAAGTATTAGAATTTTTTTGCTTTCTCTTCCACTTGTCTTTATTTTGCCTTTTGGAGATGCGAGAGACATCGTTCGCGGTTCTACAACTTTCAACATCTTCTCGTGAATTTGCATTTGGTATAGAACTTCCATCTTTTTCACATCATTTAATAGTTTTTCCATTTTCTCCGCTATCCCGCGTCTTTCTTTCCACTTATTTCAACAAGATGAAAACTCATCCAATGATACTCAATCATATCAAGCGATATTGCCGTACCAGGTCCAATATTAGCTAATTCATGTGCACAAGGCAATCCATGTGTTCTACAAAGAACACATCCACATAATAATTCTTCATCACCAACATCTTTTATTCTCTGAAGTTTGGAATGCAACAAATCAAGTGCCTTTATAGAAACAAAGCCTCGTAAATTTATGAACTCTCGTATATGAAATACGTGCTTTACTTTGTTTAGACTTTACTCAAATGATGCTTTAAGTTCGGTAAATGAGAGTTCCAATATTGAATGCATCTTCGTCCAGGCTTGTTCGAAATTGCATTGACAACTAGCTAAATGTTTCTACAATTTTGAATGAGCAGACTCGGCCCTGCATTGACACATGTATATAAGTTAGTACTAATCACAAGAATTATTCTGTGAATAACTATTACAACAATTATTAAATAAAATTACTGATTAGAAATGTAATTTCCAAAATGCTTGTAGTCATCTGTCCATGCTTGCATAAATCTTTCTTTGTAAGTATCCAACCATGTCTCATGAATATACTTCAAAAGTGAAGTATGACTTGCATACTTTTCGTGCAACACTTGTAAATTCTCATTATATGCAACTACGTTTTTTGAACACACTAATTCATTCCAATCAAATAAGAAAGACTTCTTCTCTTCAAGCTCCATACCTTTCACTTTTTTTGCATATATGTTAGAACATTATTTTTAATATGCCACATGCATAACATATGAGCTGACTAAGGAAACACAAATCTAATAGCATTAACTAGCCCCGTTTCTCTATCAGAAATGAAGACTGATTGCATGTCCACTACACAATCAACCAACACTGATTTCAACCTCTCTAATGCCCATATATAATTTTCCTCTGTTTCGACAACTAAATACGCAATGGCAATATAGAATGTAAGATCTGTGCAAGTAACTCCAACAATCTCGAGTAACGGCGTTCTATATCTATTGGTTTTATACGTGCAATCTAATATGATAACCCTGAGAAATGTACGTAGAAAATCCAAATTAATAGGATGTGCCCAAAAGATATATTTAATAATATCTATTCCATCTAATGTCTTACGATGCCATTCAAAGTAACCAAACTCTTTCAATTTACTAAGCAAGTATTGAACTTTTGATCGCCCTACTCGTTCAATGAAATTCTACGCTTTTATCACATTGTAAATTGTTTTGATTGTGGTAGAATTTGAAGTATCATTTCGTTTAATGGTGGCCAAAATTTCTTTTGGCTTTACCAAGTTCTTATGCATCTCTATAACTAACCTGATCTCAGCTTCGGTTAGTCGACCAATATACGAATGACCTTCTGTATTTTTCAATCCGGAATGATTGTGAACACCATTGACAACATACAATTGCCAATCATCTAAAGTACCAAGTTTCTCGCCTTTAAGTCTAAATGGGCAATTGCATTTTTTGGTACCCGTATGTCGGAGATTTTTCGGCTTAAATCTTTTCGCTTCTTGTAAACACCACTTCGTTCACAAGCAAACTTTCTTGGTTTCTTGACTGAAGCACTGGTATCCGATTTCAAGATTATGATAACAAAACCTAGATGCTTTCCAGTATCACAAACCCAATCAACTAATTTTTTTCCATGAAGGATATATCTGCATTTTAAATGTTAAATAGAATGTAAGTACTCACGATTTATTCGAGCGTTAATCAAAGAAAACTTGCATCATAAGTCATGAAATCATTTGAATAATCCAGTACTATCTCATCATTCGTTTCTTCATCAGTAGAGAATGCTATAATCTGCATAAAACAAATATAACAAACTTTAAGAACAAACCAGAAATATAATAACTGACCCAATTCTGCCAAACTGCGTGGTATACAAGCATACCACATATAGTTTCTTCATGGCTTATTCATTTTCCACGTATGCTGTATACGTGGTTCATTATATATCCCCACTTTTATCTTTATGGGTTCTTACAATTTCCTAGTAAAAATCCTACATGGTTTTATATAAAATCACTCAATTCGTTGTGCATCGACTATAATTGAAAAGTAATAAAAAACTCAAAATTTTTATTTTTCTTCAATTACCTATTGTGATTGCGATGGGGAATCATCTTCTCCTTCAAAATCCATTGTATTCTTGTTTGTAAATGAATTTTTCCTTCAGTGATTTGAAATCAAGGCTTATGAAGCTTAGGTGTTTTAACAAACAGTAGAATATTATGTTTTACTGAGATTAGATGAGAAGATAACTCATTAAGGGTACTTTCGTCATTAAAATTTAATTTTTTAGAGGGGGAGGGTACTAACTAAAAACATGGGTCAAAATAGAATTAGCCTAGTTAGTCTTATATCCATTAGTTAAGTAATATACTGAATATGGGCTACCAAGATCCTTCATCCTTTAGGAAATTTTTCTCCGAAGTCCAGTAGTTGATATAGCTCTTAGTTAAGATGCAAAAATTTTAAGTGATTAAGATGGGATCACTCCGAGCTTCAGATTTTTTAACCGAGCTTTTATGAGGGTTTAATTTTCCTGGAGCGACTTTTAGGAATCAATTTCCTTTTGAGCGAAGAGAACGCCTTGCAGGATCGTTAGAGTCAATTTCTCAATTTAATAACAAGGTCGCTAAATTCTTTTTCGACATTAAGCTCAAAGATAGTTCACTTAGAATTTTGTTGAATCACTTTACATGACCATAAGAATGAATCATCTTTAGTTAATAGTTACTCTGGAGAAAATAGAGATGTAGGACCTATGCAGAAAGGATTAGTACTCCCTATGTCCGAATAGTATGAGCATAATTTCCTTTCTTTATTTTCCAAGATGTGAAGAGTCGCCAACCACGAGTCTTGTTTATTTATTGTCTTGATATATCATTTAATGATGAAGCCAAATCCCAATAAGTGGCTTCGAAGGCCCATGTTCAGATTGGGCTGGTTTTCTATCGCAGGGAGTTTAAGGTTAAAATCGAGATGATATTATTCTTGAGTGGTGATCTTTATCCTTTTTTTCAAGTGGGAGTTTGTTAAAACCCAATGAAGCCACAAAATTAAAGGAGAGTGAAATATTTGATGGTTCAAGCCCTTCTTTTAGTGCAAAAAATGTTAATCGCCAATATCGTTAACACTAAAAAAATGGCAAACTTATGAATAGTGTTGACATGGGGTTGATAGAAGATATCAGTTAGTTAAGAAAACATGAGTAAGTACATGAAGCATTCTCGTTTAGTCGACAAGTTGTATCAAATGGGTTGGTTAAGGTGCGAGCACTTGTTGAGGAGGTCAGGAAAGATTTTGTCGACTGGTATGATAACGTGTAATTGTTCAAGTTGATAAGATTCGGGTTGGTTGGTTAAGAAACATATAGAATCAATTGGAGTTAGATGATGAAGCTTATTGACACAGTTGTCAAAATAGATAAGATTGTTAAGGTGCTTACCGTACTAGCGACAATCACTTGCCGACCTTGATGATAAGGCATGTCGACTAAGTTGATGTACTTAAGGGTACGTTGTTAAAACAAGAGCAGTGAAATTTGATGCCGCAAATCATTGGTCAACCGCTTATTTTCATCATCTCAATATTATATTCAATTTACAAAGATGCTACTGAAATTACTTTTCCTCCCAAATTGATTTAAGGCATGCAAAGATAGGTCTATTACAAATGGTATGGAGAAATTAGAGGTTCTAGAAGTCATCAGCCAAAATGGGGTCCTACTGCCTCTATTTATAGGGAAATCGGACCTTGTTGGTGTAGTCGTATTGCATTTTCCCTTGTTATTTGAATTGGTAAGTTCCATTATGAAACTGTTCTAGCGAACTTGCTGATGGAGGCGACAAAGTTCAAAGCAATAAACTTTAAGGGTAATAGGCTAGCCACACGTCAAGATCCTTCTTTATCTCATGAAATATACTATGGAAGTATTTACTAAGGCTTGGAGGTGATCTTATCAATCATGTAGATAAACCTTCTTGTCGACCCAATCGACATGGATCTTTAGAGGTGTTAGAGCATGAATACCTATAGCCTGACCATTATTGGAGCTCCGTTATCGAACGAGTTGTTAAGAGTTTGACTAAATGGTTATTGGCAACACTTACTTATCGATCGAGTTGGTAAGCTTTGGTTGATGCTAAACCTATCCCTTTCAACGATGTCAACAGACAACAAGCTCATAACTGATAAGAGACAAGCAACATACTTCACTTGTCCTATATCTTCGATAAGCGGAGTCCTTCCTTTTCTCCTTCTAGATCTGGGTAAGTGACAAGCTTTTTATCAATAACTTCGTCGATTTAGAAAAGGACTATAGTAACACCCTACACATCTTAGTAAACCCCCAAACGAGTCATACCAAGGAATGCGAAGAATTTAGGTATAAGCAAAAACTTTATAGAGACTAAGATTCACAAGGCATGGCATAAAACTTTTTTTACAGCGAAAATAAAATAAATAAAAATTTCTAAAAAGTATCATTTCATAAATCATGTCATTACATCAAAGTCTACAAATCACTTATAATAGCACAATACATAATCTTTGTATAAAAAAATCCCTCTCTCAAATCCAATTACATTAAATAAAGAACTAAATAAAAATAGAAACTGAAAACACATACAAACCATGCCCGAAGCTTGTTAAGAATATGTTACTTTCCTATATGCCTATGGGTAGGGATGAGCATGGTGCGGTTTTGACTTAATGCCGCACTCGGAACCGCTAAGGTGCAGTTTTCAAAAGTAAGAACTGGAACCGAACCAAGAACCGGTGGTGCGGTTTGGTTTTAAAAGTGCGGTTTCGGTTTTTAAAAGTGTGGTTTCGATTTTAAAACCAATTAATAAAAAAAGGAGGCGTTTCCTAACTAGTCAGCATGAACATAACATTATCACACATAAACACAACCCAGTCACAACAATCAATATCTGCTCAAAAATGTAACCTGCAATAAATACAATCTTGCCCATTTCTCAATCCAAGTAAACTATATATTTTCTTATGTTTGTAGCTGAAGTGGAGTAAAATATAAGCATTTAAATGGATATAAGACAAAGAGTTGTTGGAATGCAAGTAGCGAAGGCTTGAAAAAGGATACAAGACAAAGTGTTGTTCACTACAAGAAAATGTGGATACGGTTGCTAAAGATGGTGGCATTCATGTCTGACTGCAGCCAATTTTTTATCTCCACGGATTCCGTTGCGTTCATATCTTTCCCCCCATTTATTTCGTTTTCCCCCCAAAGCCTGGTTTACTTTCCTCATTACTGTATCGTTTCCTTTCATTTCAGCGAGAAATCCCAAGCTTCTCCTTCAATCTAGCGAGAAATCCCAAGCTTCTCCTTCAATCCAATCTCCTGAACGTTCTGTCCACTTAGATCAGTCTCCTCCTCGTCTATCTACTCCACGTCCGCTCCTTCTCCTTCAACCGACAGATCCACGTTTGCTCCTTCTCCTCTTCGATTTCTTTTAGATCCACTTATAGTTTTCTAACTATTTTTGTTTTTTGATTCACAGATCTACGGCTCTGCTTTCAAATCGAGATTTTTGTTCAAGCGATTCAGATTAAGGCAACGAATCGGTCTAATTGATATTTTATTTTCAAATGGTCGTGGTTTGTGTTGAATATTTCATAATAAAATGAAACTCTACCAAAAGCAAAATGGATAATTGTATATAATAGTTAAGTTACATTACTTTAAACTGATTACCTCTCTAAAATGGGTAATTGTGAACTGGTCTTTTGTTTGATCACTGTATCTCTAGTTAATCCTACACACTAGCGCCCTATTGTCTTGAGTAAAGTTGTAGTTTAAAACACTGTAGTCTTGCTACATGTGTGTTTTGTCAGTGGCGAGGGCAGAAAATTTTCTGGGGTGGTCAGTTGCTTAGAGTTTTAGCTCAAAAGGTTAAGTCATTATTACATTGTTTATAAAATTTACATAGGTTCAGATATTATAAGTTAGAAGCTCCCATGCTATACAAATTATAAGAAAGAACATACTTTTAAACTGAAATGAATCCAAACCATGAGGTCCCATCTGAAATAGAAAACAAACAAGCATTAATTCCCTCTTTTCTCGCCTTTAATTCATGCACTGCATGTAAAGTTTCTTAGCCATACGTGTAAATTTCCTTATAATTTTGTAAGCAACTAAGCATTGAGCATACGTGTAAAGTTTCTTGGGAGGGGCACTTGCCCACTTCAGCTACCATGTAGCTCCACCCCTGTGTTTTGTGTAACAACCCGAATTTTTGTAACATGTTAAAACAAGAAATCAGGGCAGAATTAAATTATAAGTTAAGAATCAATAGGAACGGGTTACGCCATTGCGTTCGTCTCGAAATTCTGCTTGAAAACGAGTCCGAAATTTCGTAAATCGGAGTCCGTATGACCAAGTAATGGCCCATAGAAGATTTCAGAAAATTCAAAATTCAGCCCGAAATTCAAATTCAGCCCCAAACAGACTAGGCGGGAAAATTTCCTGCCCAGCACCAGGTCGACTGGGGGGTCGACTGGGGAGTCGACCTGCCCCAGCCCTAGGATGACTAGGGAGTCGACCTGGGGGTCGACCTCCCTGGTCGGGCCATGTTGGCCTGGTGCACCTGCTTGCTCCTTTGGGTCTGTTTAGCTGGCCTATGACGAGATTTGATGGTTCAGATCTAAACTAGGGTTAATCCTATGGCCTAAACTTGTCTCTACTCCTATAAAAACACCCTAAGACCTAGCCTAAACCACCACAAATCATCCTAACAACTAAGTGCTGCCAAAATGCTCCCTAATCATGGCCTCCATCTCCATCTTGAGAGCTTGAGAGTTCTAAACTAGATCTAAGGCAAAGGAGCAATCTTTCTCCATCAAATCAAAGGAGCTACTTATTTCTCAAGGCTTTGTGTGGAGCTTATTATTATTTGGAGATTTCTAGCGTTGCTACATCATTCCTAGAGCTTATACAATGTCTCTATCATGTTCTATTTTGTTCTAGTTCTCATAGCCACGATTTGTAAGCCCCACTCTACTCTTAGATTTAAACTATGAAATTAATATGAACATGTAGCAAGTTGAAATGAGATTTTTGTGTAATACTTGTCTTGGGTCTATCATTATATGCATAGATCCATTCATGACTCTTTTGATCTATGATTGTGGAATTATCATGAACCTAGTACCGTTCATCTTGATTTTTGGGTAGAAAGCTATGAGCTTTATTTGGAGATTATGCATAATGCAACATAGAACCCCTCATAACCTTGATGTTAACTTGCCTATGATGTTGAACTATATGCTAGTCACAAGTTTATCACTCTATGTCAACTATTACCATGTTATCACCCTATTTGTTAAGTTTGATGCCATACATGTTTTGAGGCCAATAATCCTATATGCTAGTTGTGATGAACACCTTTGCCTCAAATATCATCATGTTTAACTTATGACCAACTTTACCTCCTTATGCCCATCTTTGTCATATTGTTATGTTCCCCTTCTTGATCTATTTGTATTGATGCGAATTTACGTGCGATGGGAATACGTTATGGGTAGTTAGGCGAACTTGAAATGACATGAAAAACATGACTTGAAATGTGACATGAAAACTGATTATGCTTGAAAACTTGAATGAGGTCATGACATGTAGAAAACCATGAAGTGGCCAACTCAAGGTTGGGTTGAGTTTGTAGCATAAATCTGCCCAGAACCGCCCGGCAAATCCAATGGCTACAAACAATAGGACCCAATGTGAGTAGTTGGTCATATCGCGCTTGAAACCCGAGGTTAGACTAGGTTGTGGTGTAAAGCTGCCCGGACCCGCCCGGCACATCCAGTAACCACAACAAAGTCTAATGTGAGAGGTTGGGCGCATTAAGTTAATTAATGCCACATGATAGGGTTAAGTCATGAACCACTTGGATACACTTAACCAACTTGATACATGATTGGATAGGGTTAACCACACTTAACCCGTTAGAAACCCTAGTTACGTGCTCCTTTTCAGCAGTAACCCTCTTAGATGTATCACGATACCCTAGGGATTAGGCTAGGGTGGGGCACGATTACTGGGCTGATTGTAAGCGACCAGAAAGACGGCTGAGTAGGTGCGCCAGTGTAGGTTCAGGCGGGCTATGGTCGTGCACATAGTCCGGAGTTGAAAAAAAACAGACACGGGCACCAGTAGGTTTAGACTGTGCGTGCTTGATTTGTGTCAGTGGTTGGCACCTTAGGGCTTGATACACCCTAGGGTGGACCTAGCACAATTGACTACATTCCGTGATTGGGCCGTATGACGCCGACACTCAACGAGTTAGGCTTATAGGGAGCCGATTGACTAGATCGTATAGTTGGACCTTGACTTGGGTCATCTCATGATATTGGTCCAAGGGATCATTTCTTGTTTATACTTGACATGGGTTAGAATACTAGTACTATTGGTGCAAAACTAAACCTTTTATATGCGATGCCACACTTGATCTACCTTGTTATCTATTTATCATGCCAGTTAGTTACCATCTTTATGTTTCATCTCAGTTTCTCATGTCTAGTTAACTTCATTAGTTTTTATACTAATAGTAGGTAGGACTTACGAGTCTTTATGACTGACCCTTTTTCTTTCGGCTATTTTCTTCCGTTCCCCGCCCCCCCCCCCCCCCCCCCAAGGTTCTCAGGGAGGGAACACTAGTGCTTTGCTTGGACATTTGGCTTGCTTTCTTGACAGCTCATGTACGGTTTGGACTTGAGCTTGCTATGGCTTCACCACATCTATTTTGGGGATAGTTTACTTTATGTTATTTTCAGTTTATGTTTCTAGACTTGTGGTAGTTGGAAAATGATGACTAAGTATTTTGATGTAAGTTGACTTTGGTTTTGAAATGGTTAACCATGGTTTTTAAATTTCTACCGCTGCTTTACTTATTTATTTATCTATGTTCTGTCTTGTGATATCTCTGTGCATGTTTACCTAGACAACACCCCTCCAAAGCTAGTGCAATCACTCGTGAGTGACCCTGGCGGAGGTGGGGTGTTACATTTGGTATCAGAGCATGAGGTTTACTAGAACGGGCAAAAGTTTTAAAAACCCTTTTGAAAAACTATTTTTAAAACCAATTAAGTATTTTTCCAAGGAAAGTCTAATTTATTTTAAAAGGCTATTCCCCAAAAGCCATTAGCACTATCTTTTGTTTCCTCGTTCTAAATCTATCTTTTACTTCGTTTCAGTATGGCCGATAACTTTATCATCCAGGAGGGAATACCAGTACCTATTTGGTTTAGGAGGTACATGGAGGCTAGGGCAAATGGAGTCGGCCCAGCAGACACTCCCACTCCTCCTCCCGTAGCTGAGGTTCCTCCTCCTCCTCAGCGTCCACAAGCGGATTTCGCGAAGATTTGCAAAGAATTTAAGGCGATGGGTGGCAAGAATTTTGTTGGGACAGAGACTTTTGTTGAGGCAAGAAACTAGTTAAGGGAAACTGAAGACCTTTTTGCTATCTTTGATGTAGAATATCATAGGAAAGTTCTGTTGGCAGTATGGCTATTGAAAGAGGAAGCTGCTTATTGGTGGGAAGTCACCAACGCTACTAGGCCTATAGAGACTTGGGCCGACTTTAGGATGAGATTTGGGCTTAAGTTTCTATCATCTGCTGAAGAGAATCTGCAAATGGAGAGGTTTATATCTTTGAAACAAGGGGACATGACCATGAGGGAGTATGTGAATAAGTTTAACCAGCTTGCTCGATTCGGTTTAGACATGGTTAACACACCACAGAAGAAGGCTCTACGCTTTGCTCGAGGATTGAATGAGCCATTGCAAGGTTTGGCCATGTCTCATATACCCATGGGGGCCACTTTTGAGAGCTTAGTGGATATGGCCTTGCTTCAAGGAGATGATAAGAATGGCAAGAAAGAAGTTAATCTTAATGAGACTCAAACCAAGAAGGTGGACTCCAAGTGGGGAGGCAACCAGAACAACCAGAACAACAAGGGTAACAAGGCCAACAACAACAAGGCAAGGGAGACAAGGAAGTGCAACTTCTGTGGGATCACTGGACACATAGCCAAAGATTGTGGGAAGAAGAAGAGGAAGTTGAGAGAATGCTTTCATTGCGGAGAGTCTGGACACTACAGTAAGGATTGCCCAAAGAAGCAAGGACAGAAGCAAGGATTGACTCAACGGGCAGGACCTTCTGGAGGGCAGATGCATGCTCTCAACACTACTCCAGCTCCGGACCGAGGTAGTATTTCTGTAGAAAGCCTTGTTTACATTTCTGGTTTTCCTGTTCGAACTTTATTTGATTCTGGCGCATCGCATACCTTTATTTCTTCTGACATTGTTGAAAGTTTGCACCTAAGTACTAGTCTAGTTGAGGATCCCGTTAGTGTTTCAAATCCAATTGGGGGTTCCGCCCATCTATCTATGATTTGTATGGATTTGAGGATTTCTATCTTGACCGTAGAATTCACATGTAATGCTTATGTTCTCGGGTTCATGGGATACGGGTTGATTTTGGGCATGGATTGGTTGTCCAGTTATGGAGCCATTCTCGATTGTGAGCATAGGGTAGTGAGGCTTATGACTCGCCTTGGCAATATGCTAGAGATTTCTTGTAACCCTATGGATCCCGTCATGTTATGTTATCTTGAATCCCTCGACTCGTCTATTGACAATCTTCAATCTATGAGGGTGGTCCGAGAATATCCTGATGTCTTTGATGAGGTGAAGGGTTTACCCCCTAAACGCGAGATAGACTTCCGTATTTATCTTGTTTATAATGCCAAGCCAGTTTCATTGCCTGTTAGGCACATGGCCCCGCGAGAAAGAAGAGAGCTTAGCAAGCAAGTCAAGGAGTTGCTTGAGGAAAATTTCATTAGGCGAAGCATTTCTGAATGGGGTGCTCCCGTGGTATTCGCTACTAAGGCGGATGGTTCGCTTCGTCTATGTGTTGATTATCGTGAGTTAAACAAGCTGACAAAGAAGAATAGGTACCCGTTACCGAGGATTGATGATCTCTTTGACCAGCTTGTAGGTGCTTCTGTTTTCTCTCAACTCGATCTAGCCACCGGATTCCATCAGCTTAGAGTGGCTGAGGATAGTATTGACAAGACTGCGTTTAGGACTCCATATGGATTCTTTGAATGGCTCGTCATGCCGTTCGGTTTGACTAATGCACCCGCATACTTCGTTGATTTGATGAGTAGGGTGTTTAGGGAGTTCCTTAACAAGTCTGTGGTTGTCTTCGTGGATGATATTCTGATCTTCTCTAAGGACGAGGAAGAGCATGCTACACATCTCAAGGAGGTTATGGATATGCTTATAGCTCATCAGTTAAAAGCCAAGTTCTCCAAATGCCATTTTTTGAGAAGGGAAGTTCGGTTCCTTGGGCATATAGTTTTTAAGAAAGGCATAGCTGTGGATCCCGCTAAAGTAGTGGCGGTACAAGACTGGAAAGTTCCGAAGAATGCAACTGAAGTGAGAAGCATTCTCGGTCTGGCAGGATTTTATAGGAAGTTCATTAAGGACTTCGCTAGGATTTCAGCCCCTCTTACTAAGTTAACGAAGAAGAACTTAGTCTTTGCATGGGACTTAGAGTGTGAGCTTGCTTTTCAAAGGCTCAAGAAAGCCCTCACCACAGCTCCAGTTTTAGCATTACTCGATGGAGGGAAGTTGTTTACCGTGTACACCTATGCATGTGGCACGGGATTAGGCGTTGTCCTGATGCAAGAAGGAAGAGTGATATGCTTTGGGGGTAGGCAACTCAAAGTTCATGAGAAGAACTATCCCACTCATGATTTGGAGTTGGCGACGATCGTCTTTGTACTCAAATCTTGGTGCCATTATCTTCTAGGTGAAAGGTTTGAGTTATATACTGATCACAAGTCGCTCAAGTACCTCTTCTCGCAGAAAGATTTGAATCTAAGGCAACAGAGGTGGATGGAATTCTTGGCATCATATGACTTCGATATAGCTTATACCCCTGGCAAGGGTAATGTTGTGGCGGATGCGCTAAGTAAAAAAAGGTTGACTTTGAGTCCCTTTTTTGTTGAGATGAAGAGCCTAGAGTTCTTGGCAACCTTTGATTTTACACCTGCCGTTGAGTCGATGACTGGTTCGTTAGCATCCCTTGAGCTTAGACCTACACTTCTTGATCAAGTTGGGACTTCACAGAGGGAAGACCCGCAGATAGTCGAGATCATGGACAAGTTGACTCATGGTGACACGTCAAGTCACCTCGCTAGATATACTATTGATGACAAGGGGTGGCTAAGGCGTGATGGAAGACTATGTGTCCCACAAGTGGGAGCCTTAGTAAATAAAGTTCTTGAGGAGGCGCATCACTCGAGGATGACCATACATCCCGGATGGGATAAGATGTACCGGGATATGAAGCGCATTTTCTTTTGGGTTGGGATGGAAAAGGATGTTGCAGAGTTTGTTTCTAGATGCATTGTTTGCCAACAAGTAAAGGCCGAGTCAAAGAAGCTCGGTGGGCTACTGCATCCATTGGAGGTCCCGCAATGGAAGTGGGAAAGTATCTCTATGGATTTTGTGGATGGATTGTCGAGATCAAGGAAGGGGAATACTAGCATATGGGTCATAGTGGATAGACTCACGAAGAGCGCTCATTTCATTCCAGTGAAGAGCAAGAGGACCGCATCATGGCTAGCATATGTTTATCTTCGAGAGATAGTGCGATTGCATGGAGTTCCTTCTAGCATAGTTAGCGATCGTGACCCAATCTTCACTAGCCAATTTTGGAATAGTTTGCAAGAAGCAATGGGTAGGCGATTGAATCTAAGTACAGCCTATCACCCACAGACGGATGGTCAGACCGAAAGGGTAAATAGGGTACTAGAAGATCTGTTGAGGCTATGCATTCTTGACTTTGGTGGCACTTGGGAAGACCACCTTCCTCTCGTAGAGTTTGCTTATAATAATAGCTACCAAGCAAGCATAGGGATGGCACCATTCGAAGCTTTGTATGGGAGGTCGTGCAAGTCACCAACATGTTGGTGAGAGACGACGGATAAGCTTATACTTGGGCCCGACATGATAAGGGACACATCCGAGAAGGTTGAGTTGATTCGAAGGCGGATGAAAACGGCCCAAGACAGACAAAAATCCTATGCAGACAAGCGAAGGACAGACTTAGAGTTTGAAGTTGGAGATATGGTCTTTGTGAAGGTTTCTCCCTTGCGAAACGTGGTTCGTTTTGGAGCAGTTGGAAAGCTAGCACCAAGGTTCGTAGGACCCTTCCCTATCATCGAGAAGATTGGGAAAATGGCTTATAGGGTGGAATTGCCCGAGAAGCTGGCTGCAGTGCATATGCCTACATGAATCAGCCGAAGTAGTTGAGCCTAGCATTCTTGAAGACGTGGAGGTAGAGAAAGAGGCAACCCTGAGGCGAACTCCGATTCGTATCTTGGGAACGGAGATCAAGAAGCCGAGGAATCGAGAAGTCAAGTTAGTAAAGGTTCAGTGGAGTGAAGCCGATGAAGATGCAACTTGGGAAACCGAGGAGAAGATGCGTGGGCTTTATCCATTTCTTTTTGAGGGTACATTCTCAATCTTTTTTCCTAGTTAGCATATCTTTCTTTTGCTATCCATGTTTATCTTGTTATTTCGTTAATCTTGTCATGAGAACCTTAGGTAGAAACCCTTTGGATGAAACATGCATTTGAAACATGTTATGCTTGATGGTTGCAAATGGTTGCAAGTGTTTGCAAGTGGTTACTCGTGGATGCATGATACACGTTAGGCACTAAGATCGGCTCACACACTTTCATATTGCATATGCATGAGTGTTTATGCTTATTCGTGGATGAAACTTGTTTTGCTATCACGTGGATGTTGCATATGAATGAATGTTATGTGCACTCATGTAGAGATTATAAATTATGTTAGGAATTTGCATACATTTGGACTCATTTCACTAACATATTCTGTATTAAGGAGGTTTACTGAGTCAGTAACCGCCTGATTTTCGCATTAGGTAGGTGCATATACACACACTTTTGCATATGTTCATACAACATTAGAAATCTTTTAAGGACAATGATTACTTGTGGATGATGTTTTGAGTAGATGGATGATGGATGGTAGGATACGTTCTTCCTAATTTGGAGATTTCAGGGACAAAATCCTTTAAGGTGGGGAGAATGTAACAACCCGAATTTTTATAACATGATAAAACAAGAAATCAGGGAAGAATTAAATTATAAGTTAAGAATTAATGGGAATAGGTTACGCCATTGCGTTCATCTCGAAATTCTGCTTGAAAACGAGTCCGAAATTTCGTAAATCGGAGTCCGTATGACTAAGTTATGGCCTATAGAAGATTTCAGAAAATTCAAAATTCAGCCCGAAATTCAAATTCAGCCACAAACAGACTGGGTGGGAAAATTTCCCACCCAGCCCCAGGTCGACTGGGGGGTTGACTGGGGAGTCGACCTGCCCCAGCCCCAGGTCGACTGGGGAGTCGACCTGGGTGTCGACCTGGGGGTCGACCTCCCTGGCCGGGCCATGTTGGCCTGGTGCACCTGCTTGCTCCTTTGGGTCTGTTCAGCTGGCCTATGACGAGATTTGATGGTTCAGATCTAAACTAGGATTAATCCTATGGCCTAAACTTGTCTCTACTCCTATAAAAACACCCTAAGACCTAGCCTAAACCACCACAAATCATCCTAACAACTAAGTGCTGCCAAAATGCTCCCTAATCATGGCCTCCATCTCCATCTTGAGAGCTTGAGAGTTCTAAACTAGATCTAAGGCAAAGGAGCAATCTTTCTCCATCAAATCAAAGGAGCTACTTATTTCTCAAGGCTTTGTGTGGAGCTTATTATTATTTGGAGATTTCTAGTGTTGCTACATCATTCCTAGAGCTTCTACAACGTCTCTATCTTGTTCTATTTTGTTCTAGTTCTCATAGCCATGATTTGTAAGCCCCACTCTACTCTTAGATTTAAACTATGAAATTAATATGAACATGTAGCAAGTTGAAATGAGATTTTTGTGTAATACTTGTCTTGGGTCTATCATTGTATGCATAGATCCATTCATGACTCTTTTAATCAATGATTGTGGAACTATCATGAACCTAGTACCGTTCATCTTGATTTTTGGGTAGAAAGCTATGAGCTTTATTTGGGGATTATGCATAATGCAACATAGAACCCCTCATAACCTTGATGTTAACTTGCCTATGATGTTGAACTATATGCTAGTCACAAGTTTATCACTCTATGTCAACTATTACCATGTTATCACCCTATTTGCTAAGTTTGATGTCATACATGTTTTGAGGCCAATAATCCTATATGCTAGTTTTGATGAACACCTTTGCCTCAAATATCATCATGTTTAACTTATGACCAATTTTACCACCTTATGCCTCTTTGTCATATTTTTATGGTCCCCTTCTTGATCTATTTGTATTGATGCGAATTTACGTGCGATGGGAATACGTTATGGGTAGTTAGGCGAACTTGAAATGACATGAAAAAATGACTTGAAATGTGACATGAAAATTGATTATGCTTGAAAACTTGAATGTGTTCATGACATGTAGAAAACCATGAAGTGGCCAACTCGAGGTTGGGTTGAGTTTGTAGCATAAATCTGCCCGGAACCGCCCGACAAATCCAGTGGCTACAAACAATAGGACCCAATGTGAGTAGTTGGTCATATCGCGCTTGAAACCCGAGGTTAGACTAGGTTGTGGTGTAAAGCTCCCCGGACCCGCCCGGCACATCCAGTAACCACAACAAAGTCTAATGTGAGAGGTTGGGCACATTAAGTTAATTAATGCCACATGATAGGGTTAAGTCATGAACCACTTGGATACACTTAACCAACTTGATACATGATTGGATAGGGTTAACCACACTTAACCCGTTGAAAACCCTAGTTACGTGGTCCTTTTCAGCAGCAACCCTCTTAGATGTATCACGATACCCTAGAGATTAGGCTAGGGTGGGGCACGATTACTGGGCTGATTGTAAGTGACCAGAAAGACGGCTGAGTAGGTGCGCCAGTGTAGGTTCAGGCGGGCTATGGTCGTGCACATAGTCCGGAGTTGAAAAAAAAAACAGACATGGGCACCAATAGGTTTAGACTGTGCGTGCTTGATTTGTGTCAGTGGTTGGCACCGTAGGGCTTGATACACCCTAGGGTGGACCTAGCACAGTTGACTACATTCCGTGATTGGGCCGTATGACACCGACACTTGACGAGTTAGGCTTATAGGGAGCCGATCAACTAGATCGTATAGTTGGACCTTGACTTGGGTCATCTCATGATATTGGGCCAAGGGATCATTTCTTGTTTATACTTGACATGGGTTAGAATACTAGTACTATTGGTGCAAAACTAAACCTTGTATATGCGATGCCACACTTGATCTACCTTGTTATCTATTTATCATGCCAGTTAGTTACCATCTTTATGTTTCATCTCAGTTTCTCATGTCTAGTTAACTTCATTAGTTTTTATACTAATAGTAGGTAGGACTTACCAGTCTTTATGACTGACCCTTTTTCTTTCGCCTCTTTTCTTCCGTTCCCCCCCCCCCCCAAGGTTCTCAGGGAGGGAACACTAGTGCTTTGCTTGGACATTTGGCTTGCTTTCTTGACAGCTCATGTACGGTTTGGACTTGAGCTTGCTATGGCTTCACCACATCTATTTTGGGGATAGTTTACTTTATATTATTTTCAGTTTATGTTTCTAGACTTGTGGTAGTTGGAAAATGATGACTAAGTATTTTGATATAAGTTGACTTTGGTTTTGAAATGGTTAACCATGGTTTTTAAATTTCTACCGCTGCTTTACTTATTTATTTATCTATGTTCTGTCTTGTGATATCTCTGTGCATGTTTACCTAGACAACACCCCTCCAAAGCTGGTGCAATCACTCGTGAGTGACCCTGGCGGAGGTGGGGTGTTACATTTTGTTTGTGCCTTATTTTTTCATTAAATGTAGCATTGCATGCAGAAACAAAGCATGATCGAGATCCATTTGCTCTGCTAGCTAGAAGTTCATGATGTTCATCCATATATTTGCTTATGTAAAAAAAAAGTCCTCTTTAAAGTGGATATTGTTGGTGTATGTTGCAACTTATGGAGACTAAAATACACAATGCTGCAACTTTACATCTCGAACAAATCAACATTGCAACATATGTACCCTAGTCGGAAGTTGATTACTTATAACAATAGAAAATTGATATAGGTGGATTGCGGGTTTGATTTTTTTGCTTAGATTATTAATTATGCAAACTTTTATTGTCTTGATTCTCCAATTTTTCTGTATTTTTAATTTAGTTTTAATGGCACTGCCTGATTGATGCTGCCATTTTATTAGCCATCGGTACAATTCTTTGCTTGATATTTTAACTTTTGATTATACGGTACAATGACCCAGTGTAATTGATGATTTTGTTTTAGAAACGACATACGTGGAATACAGAAGAAGATGACACCTTTTTTATTTTTATTTTTTTTGGAGATAGATCACATGCTAAGAACAAATCTGTTAAAAATGGTTCATTCCAAGTCAATATAACATAAATTGATTGATTGTAACAAAAAGGTCTGTTTCTTATGGGGTAAGAGTTTTGATGTTTCATGTGAATTAGTTCACAGACACAACTAATTTTAAAAGCACTAGGTTGATTTGAAAAACCTTAGCATGTGAAATGTTAGCACCTGAAAAGAAGCAGATTTCTTTTCATGACATTTAAAATAACATACATTTTTTCATTCTTTAAAATCGGAAGATAACATGTTTCAGTGTCTTTCATGAATTCATGATGACTCAAAAATCATGTTCCGATGATTCACAATGTTGCAAATAAAATAACATGTTTCGGTGTCTTTAAAATAACGTAGCATTATGTTGCAATGTTGATTTGTTCGAGATGTAAAGTTGTAGTATTGTGTTTTAATTATCACTTTATTCAATTAGAATTTTACATACATTATAGAATCAATTTAATTTCATATTTAATTCCGGATTCGCTTATTCAAGTAATTTCAATATTTAAATTACTATTTAACCATTCAATTATATTAAATAACTTTCATATTCTGAATTTGAGTTATTTAACTTCAAAAATAATCACTTTCATATTTAAATAGATTAAATATTCGAGCACTGAAAATTCTGGTTGTTACATTTTGCATATTTAAACTTGCTGTAGAAAAGCAAGACTGAACTTAGTCCCAAAAGCCAGAATTAATTTATCCATACAAGTACATAAGTTTACTCTTGCAACTTCAAAGTACGTTCAGAAATTTCCACTGTTTTGTGGACTTGCAAATTAATGTGCATTTTCGGCAACCATGTGCATCAACATGCAGCCAGTGATGCTACCTATGCCCTAGCTTGTAACTTAATAGTTTTTGTTATCCATTCTTTCTGAAGAAGTTTTCTTTTAAACTTTAGAGAAACTGGAGTGAAGTTTGAACTCTAGAGACAATCACACAGTTATTTGAATATGTAGCAGAAACGAGACTTTGTTACGAACACATTTTGTATTCTTTGTTATTAATACATAAGCACATGTCTAGCTTTACTGAGTTTTTATTTCTAATTATAGTTCTTATAAAAACATGTAATCTACAATTGGGTTTCTAACTTTTTTTATTACCTTTTTGGGTCTGGATATTTCTTTGAACAGTGAGAATATAGCAACTTTGTTTTGCCACTTTTCGGTCGCAGTAGCGTTACTCTTTTGAATTTCGGTAGTTACCTTTATGAAATGGAATTTTAGCCCTATAGGGTGCCTGTGTGGCAAATAAAGTATTGCATGATTAAATGATAGGATTATATTCTTTCTATCATCTTTTTGTGTATTTTAGTCAGATTTTAACATTAAAGTTATGTTCCGGAGTAGCATGCTTCATTTGGAGGATTTATATAAGTCTCTTTTTTGGCGTTTTGAAAGAAAAATCAGTTCATTTTGACTTTCAAACAGCCAAAATATGACTTATTTAAGTCAATTCAAACGATGGGTTAATAAAATTATGTATTTCTATTGGTAGTTAGTTAGGGCTAGTTAAATTTAAATTCCAGTTGGGAAATTTTGTTTGAAGGAAAAATGTGTTGTATGCGGCTTCTCTCAAATGTGTTGTATGTGGCTTCAACATTTCTCCCTCATTGCTCCTCTAGCGTTTCCACTTTTGAAACACCTGTGCCAACCCTTGATCATGGCCATCTTGTTACGTATACTGAATCCTTAATTCCAGTACTCCAAAATTAAACCTACAATCGTGCATCTTGTTGACTGGCATCATTCTTCGTTTCTTCTTGTCGTAATTCCTCATCATTCATTGAGGAGCGTAAATGCGGTTATAGGTAAACGTTGATATCATCGGGTGTCGGTAGGGTTGTAAATTTTTTAGGACCATTTTACGTCCAGTTCAATAACGAGGGCGTGAATTTTGGATAGGACACGATTTAGGATAAAAATCAATGTACGAAAAGATGTATATTGAAAATGTTCAATGTCTTTTGGTTGTCTGAACATTGTTTGTTCCTTGTGGTGTCGTACGAACAATGTTTAAACTTAATCTTTGTTAGGTTTATGTTTGTCGGAATCTCTTATAGGATATGTCATAATTTTGTTCGTCGGGTTTAATTCATTTACACCCATATTTGTTTTATAGCAATGGAGATGTAAAGAGTCATAGCATGGATGAAACGTGATATAGCAAAAAAAGTAGCAGTGATGTAGAGAACTTCATTACATATAAAACTAAATTTTAAATTCAGTAAATGTGAATTCCATGGTATCCTTTTGAAGTTTCAAAAATACGTTTATCAATCTATGGAATTCTACCTTTCATACATCGCTACTCCTTTTCAATTATCCATCAACCAAATTTTACTATTAAATTATTGTCAACACCATAAACAAAACAACTTAAAATAAAATGTTGTGATTAAAAATTATTACATGAGAAACTTATGCTCAAAATCTGAGTTTTATGCTGTGTTTTAGGTGCAGTTTTTTTGCTGTAAAACAGCAAAACTGATGCTCAAGGCGCCCAAAAAAGCCCTAGGCGCCAAAAAGCGCTAGTTGAGGGCCTGGGGCTTTTTTCGCCTTGACTACTTTGTTATTTCATAAGTCACATAATTAGTGATAAGTAAAAGATATTAATATGGTTAACTTCACAAATAAAGAAGACATTTTATAGTTTAACATGATTATCTTTTATTTTGAAACATCAATAATAATTAGTGATATGTTGTATGTATCATTAGTAATTTGAACTATGAGTGTATGCCAACTTTTATAGCGGCTCGTGATTATCTTTTATCATAGGACTAGTGATATGTTGTATGCATAATTAGTGATATGTTGTATGTATAATTAGTAATTTTAACATGATTATCTTTTATCCTTTATAGCGGCTTATGATTTATCATTTTTTTTTTTTAAATCCCAACATGAATTTTAAAGTGGAAAATATAAATTTGAATTATGAAACATGTAGTATTTTGTTTTATTAAAACAGAAAAACATATTCTACATCAAAGCTTGAGAAATTGCTTGACTGCCTATATCGCCGATGGAAAAAGATTGGGTGAATTTAAACAGGTAAGTATATAATACGTAAAAATTATTTTAAGAATTAACACATATATGTTAATATTAAAACTTAATCTTTTTATGTTTTTAGTGTAGAGTATCGGCAAGGAGCTTTGAATTTTGTGTGTGTGGCAAAGATAAATCTGAGCAATGTGGAGAAAATTTTGTGTCCACGCAGGGATTGTCGAAATCTTAGGCGTCATGATGACCACATCATCGTTGAGAATTTAGTTATAAAAGGAATGGATCCTAAATACAAGAGCAGTAGGTGGTATAGCCATGGAGAACAAATAAATGTAGATGAAAAGACAATTCGTCCGACACATATGATTTATTCAAGATGATTCACTATGAAGATGAAGATTTTGTGGATCATGATTTTCTTGCTGATGATGAAGATGATGTTGATTTTCAAAGAAGAGAGGATGAATTGCTTAAAAATTTGGAAGATGCGGAAACTCCATTATATCCTGGCTGTGCAGATCGTACAAAATTATCAGCCATCACTGTCTTGTATAATCTTAAATGTGAGACCGGTCTATCAGATAGTGGGTTCGACAAGCTTCTAAATGTGCAACAATTGTTTTTGCCAAAAGACAACGTACTTCCTAAGACCTTATATGAAGTAAAAAAAATTCTTAAAGCATTTGACATGGGTTTTGAGAAGATACATGCTTGTGAGAATGACTGTTGTCTTTTCAGAAAAGAATATAAAGATTTAGATGCTTGTCCAAAATGTGGTTCTTCTAGATGGAAAATAAATCAAGATACCAAGGAGATTGTAGAAGGTATTCCAGCTAAACTCTTGAGATATTTTCCGATAATTCTAAGGTTTAGAAGAATGTTTAGATCTCAGAAAATGGCAGAAGATTTAAGATGGCATTTCAATAATAAAAGCAATAATGAAAAAATGCGTCATCCTGTGGATTCTACGGCATGGAATATGGTGGATGAACGATGGAAATCTTTATCTGCCGATCCACGAAATCTTAGACTTGGTCTTGTTACAGCTGGATTTAATCCATTTTCTATGTTAAATTCTAATTATAGTTGTTGGCTAGTAATGCTTGTGACATACAACCTCTCACCTACATTGTGTATGAAGAAGGAAAATATTTTGTTAACATTACTTATTCCCGGCCCGAAACAGCCCGAAAACGATATTGATGTATATTTGGCACCTTTGATTGAAGACTTGCTGAGACGACCCGAAATCCCGTTCTCACGGAAACAGGGTTATCTTTTGGAATATAACACAAAAACAGATAATAGCAGAACAAAATTAAATATATACACCAGATAATGAACAATAGAATATACTGGATAAAAGTAATCATCAGAGTTACACAGTATACAGGATCTTACTTAGTACAAATACAGTTCAGCTATACATAAATGTCTACAGCGGAAATAAACAAAATATGTACAATAGGAGCTGAACAGCATAAAAAGAAATAAATGATAGAATCCATCTTCAGCTCCAGCTATCCAGAAAGAGCCAGCTAAACCTGAATACAAGGCTGCCCGTGTGGAAAAAGGGGCACCCGAGTTTGAAAGTGAAACAAACTACGAGTCAGTCATGGGACTGGTATGAGAAATCTACTCAACAGATATATAATATAGCAAATCACAGGACCACGCCACTTCTGTGGAACGGGTTTACTCCATTGGATTGCCAGTGCTTTAAAACAAATCTTTCTTTTAAACATCGCTATGCTTTTTATAAAAATGAAGCCGTTATAAGACTCAGTTCCCATCACACAATGCAACGCAAACCGGAGGATAGAGTTTTACCTTATAACGGCTAAAATATGCTTGATACGAATAAAACAAAGGCATTTGATATTATTGCTAGTGTTTATATGTTTTGAAAACAATTTCAAATCATAACTATCAATCATAGACGGCATGGGTACCATATATCATGTCGCCATATATATATACAATCAAAACTGCACAGTCACGTATTTGGAAATTTGATTTCCGTCATGAACCAAGGCAAAAGATAGTCCTTACCGAATTCGAGACTGCCTAGCCCGAGTCTTAGGATCAGAACGCATCGACCCTTGGATCGTCAGGGCCGGTCCACCGATGTGGATTAAAATGCCTGAGCACTACGTTTCGCCGCCCTTTGGGGCGTAAGCGAGCCAACGAATGACTCCATCGGACCCGGATCGTCCGATCTAACCGAGGCGCCTCGCAACAGCAACAACCACATAAGTCAAACTCGTCAGGGCGTGTAAAACCACTGACGCCACTTTTAGCTAGGAGGAAACGTAGGCCCTCCCTGAGGTCCTTTCTCCCGTTTCTGGTTCATACCGGGGTGTGAGGCTCGCGATTTCACGTTATACACAAAGCTACGCCACACAGGCGGTGCTTTGATCATCACCACAAGACTTTGCTTTTCAACAGAAGCCCTGATCACTGCATCTTAGCATGCCACACAGGCAATTCATGCCATGCGACTGATGTCCATCGATATACAACCTCTGAGCTCGTGCGTCTCAGAGAAGGGCGTTAAGCAAAAGAATAAATTCTCCGCCGCCAAACAGATGTATATTTAACAGAAATCAATCAACACAGAATAAACTCCAATGTCAGACACACAGTCCATTTACAAGTCCGTCCTGGGTCTGAACGAAACCGGAGGCACTAAATACCTCGCAAACCCTTCGATCACCACGTACGTCTGGACGATCACCACTCATTATCCATATTTCGGGATGCCTCCCAATCAGGACCTCGGTTACCATCCAAACGAGGTGAAGATCTCCGGTCTTCGACCATCGTCTTCATCTTCGAATTTCAATCGTCGGTCAATTATTCGAAATGAGAATTAACTCGGCCTTTTCAAATAATTCACATATATTTAGAATTTCAAATCCATTTATTTCAATGGTTAAATTATTCGACAACAGCAATATTGTTCTTTAATGTAATTTTCACACCAAACACATTCAACCATCAAATACAACATAAATCGAGCAAATTCAGTTTATTTCCACTCCATATTGTTTATGGTACTTTATAATGATTTATCGCTATTTTTATTTATTTTAAAATAGCCCATTTATTCAAAACGACGCTTCGGGCCATAACGCGGCCGTGGCGTTGTTTTTCTTCAGATTTGATTTACACATATCTGAAAATCTAACCGTTGGATCTTCATAAAATTTACATGATTAGAAAGGTCTTTTCAAAACGAATCCAACGGTTCCAGTTTCGGGAAAATCCGACGGTCGGATCTCCCGGTACAATCGTTTGAAGTTTCGATTTCAAAATACGAACTGCAGCGTCGTTATTCGATTAAATATATAATTATATTTATATATATATAAATATAATCGGTTTTGGCGCTGTTTTTCATCAGATTTGAATTAAACATTCCAGACAATCCAACCGTTGGATTTTTACAAGGTTGGTGCCGTTGGGAAGATATTTCCAAGGCGAACCCGACGGTTGAGGTTTCGGGAAAATCCAATGGTCGGATTTCCCGTACTAGTTGTTTGAAATCACGGTTTCAAAATGCGAACTGCACGACCACGTTTCGTTTTAATTTTATTTATATTTATATAATTAAATAAATATAGTTCATTCAATGATTTCAATATCGTTTTCACTTCAAATATTTCACTAATGCCTTAAATTTTTGGAAAATTTCGCCATAACCTCCCCTGCACCGGGAGCATCCGGAAATCGCAAATAGCTTTCCCGGTCCTTCTAATCTCAAAAAGAAAAAGAAAAAGCCAAGCGGTTAGCCAACAGGCTCATAAAATCATCACCCAAACAAAACAGTAAATGTGTACCTATTTGTCGGGCACAAAATTTTATTCCTCTTCTCTAGCCCCTTTTGCTATAACCTGTTCAATGAATATGCATGTACATATATATACAGTTCTTATCATTTATCATTTTCTATTCAACTTCATATTTGATTTCTATTGGGTTTAAAAACACCATTCATTCTAATGTTACATACATGGGTGCAAATCATTTCGTTAGCTAATTAATGAATATTTCAACTCATATATGTTTATTTTGAACAAGTGGCTATTTTTAACACTTCACATTTCAACGATTTATGCATACAATAAAAATGTGATTTTTATTGTAAAACAATTCATTTCAAAACACTATTATTTTATATATTTCATATTGGTGATAAAAATAGGATTTTTCTTATGAAACAATTTCTTTCAAAACGAGATTATTTTACACAGTTCATATAGTCGATAAAAGGTGATTTTTATTATCAAACAATTTATTTCAAAATATGAATACCATTCAACACATGAATTTCTAATCAACGAATGAATATCGATTCAACACATGAAGGTTTTCTATAGTTTCTATATATAGATAAAAATGTGATATTTATATTTAAAACGCGAATACCATTCAACACATGAATTTCTAATCAACGAATGAATATCAATTCAACACATGAAGGTTTTCTATAGTTTCTATATATAGATAAAAATGTGATTTTTATTATCAAACAATTTATTTCAAAATATGAATACCATTCAACACATGAATTTCTAATCAACGAATGAATATCAATTCAACACATGAATGTTTTCTATAGTTTCTATATATAGATAAAAGGTGATTTTTACATTTTAAAACGCGAATACCATTCAACACATGAATTTCCAATCAACGAATGAATATCAATTCAACACATGAAGGTTTTCTATAGTTTCTATATATAGATAAAAATGTGATTTTTATATTTAAAACGCGAATACCATTCAACACATGAATTTCTAATCAACGAATGAATAACAATTCAACACATGAAGGTTTTCTATAGTTTCTATATATAGATAAAAATGTGATTTTTATATTTAAAACGCGAATACCATTCAACACATGAATTTCTAATCAACGAATGAATATCAATTCAACACATGAAGGTTTTCTATTCAATGAATAAATATAGTTTAAGCAAATGAAAATAATTCAAACACATGAATATTATTCAAAATTTCGGCAGCATAACGGCAGGGTAGTTAAAACCGGGACCGTCCCTAGTACGGCTCCTCGCTCTACCTTAAAACCTCGCGGTTTTTGACAATGGGGATCATGCATCTAGTTCGCACGCAGGCGGCATGTATATATTTATTTCATTTCCACAAACTAATCCTATGTGGTTTCAATCAAATATTTCTCAATCACAAATGGGTATTTTTCAACCACAATCAACCAATATCAACCACAAACAATCCCAAACAATCATTCGCTATCAATCAATTTTCACAACAATTTCAACCAATAAATATCGTCCATGGTTTGTGGACGAGGGGCGTATATATATATATATATATATATATATATATATATATATATATAGCAATTCACTTTTATTTCAACACATATATATATAGCTAGAAAAAGAAATTGAAGAGTGAGAAATTCTCACTAATAGCTATCCAATACTACGACTCTTCCTTTAGAAATCTTCGCCAATCTCGCCTTTTGTCGCTTTCGTTGCCCGTATTCTCTACATATGTAAAAATCGAATTTTTACTATGTTATTCAATATATAAAAATCGAATTTTTATTATGCTATTCAATATATAAAAATCGAATTTTTGACTTCGCTATTCAATATATAAAGATCGAATTTTGACTTCGCTATTCAATATATAAAGATCATATTTTGACTTCGCTATTCAATATATAAAGATCATATTTTGACTTCGCTATTCAATATATAAAGATCATATTTTTATTATGCTATTCAATATATAAAAATCGAATTTCAAAAATAAAGATTATATTTTTAATATTCCTATGATGTAAAAATTATATTTTTACTTTTCTACTTAAACAAAATTCCGTCTTTTCTATTTTAAAAATATGATCTTTTCTATCCAAGTTTAAATCTTTTTCTTTTTAAAGTTCAAATCTTTTTCTTTTTATATCTTGAAATAAAATCAGTTTTTATACCTTTTTGAAAATCAGTTTTAAACCCTTTTGAAAAATCAGAATTTACCTTTTTTGAAAAATCAGAATTAAATCTTTTTTAAAAATCAGAATTAAATCTTTTTTTAAAAATCAGTTTTATATAAAATAATTAATCGAAAGAAACTGGAATAAACAAAATAAAATAATTAAACTTTACCTTTGCTGTCGCCTGAAGGGGGGGTGCTTTTGGTTCACGGATCGAGGGAGGGGGGGTTTATGCGCTGGTGGCGGCGGGGCTTGTGGAGGAGGGTAGTGGTCGTTGGTCTCGGCGGAGGGTCCTTCAATGTGGGCGCGGGTCTGGGGTTCCACGCGAGAGAGGAGGAGAGGCAGTGGGAAGAAGGAGGAGGATCGGGAGGCGGAGGTGGCTGCTGGAGGGGCGGCGTCGCCGTTGGTGGGGTGCGGAGGAGCGCTAGTCGGGGTGGCGACCTGGAATCGCGACTGAATAATTTGTTTGTTTTTTTTTCTTTTAAATTCTCGTATGAATTGAAGAAAAAGGGGGGGGGGGGGTCGTTGACTTGATGAAGAAGAGAAAGGGGCCCCCTTTATAAATAATTATATTTTTAATTAATTTCCATAAAGTGCTTTTTCTATCGAACCCCAAACCTAGCCCAACGACTGTCTTCCCTAGCGTATAACCCCCATTTCGAACACAATGGGATATGTATCGTCAGCTGATTCGATCGTTTGAATCAGTTTCCGTTGAATTTAAAGTGTAATTCTTTACGTATTCAATTTAAACGCACATTTTAAATTACCGGGGGCACATACTAACTCTAAAAATTCTCGAAAAATATTTTCTAGCTTCGTATTGACGATACGGTCCTAACAAAACTAGTTTCGTCGAATTCTGAGACCGTTGGAAAAATGGCCAATTTCCAGTCGATTAAAATCAACTAAAACCAGTCAAACGCGTTTTCCTTTGCCACGCTCACATATTGATTCTAAAAATTATGAAATTTGAAACCTAGCAATAACTTCACATCCCGGACCCAACAAAAGTGGTTTTGTCGAAATCCGAGGTCGTTTGCAAAATGTCCATTTTTAAGGGCCTGAATTTCATAGCGACTATTCAGAATTTTCAACTGGACATATCTTTTGATTCCCGCTATCAAATTTCGATTTGTCAGATTCGTTGGAAAGGTATTCACTAACAGATTTAAATATTTTTGGTTTCACTAAAATCCGGATTGTTTTGCACCCGGTACAGTCCGACAAAGTTTGAATTCAATTTTTGAAACTACCACGCCATTTCAGGCCTTGTTTATAATTATAATTAATTATATTCGTTTTCAATTGTCGATTCAAACTCAGTTTTCATCGCCATTATTTAAAATATTTATTTTAAATATTTAAAATCCATTATTTTAGCCAATTTAAAAATTTTAAATTGGTTCAGATTTTCTGGGTCGTTACAATCTCCCCACTTAAAACTTTTCGTCCCCGAAAAGGAACAAAGTCGAAAGAGGTTTATAAATCTACAATCACACAACACAACAACCAATCCAATTGTTTTTAACCTTCAAAAATATACTAATCAAATCCTATACCCTTTAAAAATCATTCAGACTATATAATTAAAAGTGCACATCTATGAAAAGAAAATAACAATAGAGTAGAGAATTGAATGGTAGTGCAAAGTAGGGTAAATGTACCTGGCACCGGAGTCAATCAGAGATATCTACTCGGCATCTGGGATAAGCTTTCTGAATGCTCTCCTCAGTTTCCCAAGTACAATCTCGCGGATCTCCACTCCATTGCACTTTGACTAAGTGAACCTTCTTGTTTCTCAGCTCTTTGGTTTCTTTGCCGATGATCTTTAGCGGCTCTCGCCTCACAGCTAATTCTGGAGTAATTTCAATATCCTGCTGAGCTGCTTCTTCCACGATCAAGTCTGGATCATGAACGTGCTTTCGAAGTTGAGATATATGAAATACATCATGCACTCCAGGCAACCAGTCAGGCAGTTTGACCCTATAAGCGAGAGTCCCAATCCGTTCCAGAATAGGAAACGGACCAATGAATTTGGGTGCCAACTTTCCAGTTTTACCGAACCGGATAACTCCTCTCATCGGCGATACTTTCAAATATACATAGTCGCCAACTTCAAAGGATATATCTCTTCTTCTTCTATCGGCATAGCTCTTTTGTCGGCTTTGAGCGGCGAGTAATCGTTTCTTAATAAAATCGACTTTGTCGGCAACTTCTCGAATCATATCGGGACCTAACACAAGTCTATTTCCAGGCTCGACCCAACAAGCAGGAGATCGGCACGGTCTACCATACAATGCTTCGAATGGCGACATTGTCAGACTCGCCTGGTTGCTGTTGTTATAAGAAAATTCAGCCAAATGCAGATGGTCTTCCCATGATCCACCGAAATATAGAACACAAGCCCGCAATAGATCTTCTAAAATGCGATTCACCCTCTCAGTCTGACCGTCTGTCTGAGGATGATAAGCGGTGCTCAAGTTCAACTTCGTTCCCAGCTCGACTTGAAATGCTTCCCAGAATTTGCTAGTGAATATTGTATCTCTATCACTTACTATACTGAGCGGCACTCCATGCAGTCTAACTATTTCCCTGAAGTAAATCTGCGCCAGACTCTGAGCGGTTCTGTTTGATCTGACAGGTATGAAATGGGCGGTCTTCGTGAAACGATCTACGATCAGCCAAATACTGTCATTTCCTTTTCTGGTCCTGGGCAGACCATCAATGAAATCCATAGAAATATGTTCCCACTTCCAGCCAGGAACTTCTAGCGGTTGTAATAATCCAGCCAATTTCTGTTGATCACTTTTGACTAGCTGGCAAGTAGGGCATCGGCTAACATATAAGGAAATGTCCCTTTTCATCGACTTCCACCAGAAAGTGCGTTTGATGTCATTATACATTTTTCTTACTCCCGGATGGATACTGAGTTTTGACTTGTGGCATTCATCCAGAACTTCTTTTCAAAGTTCAGGAATGTTAGGGACGCAGATTCGACCTTTGAGCCTTAAAATCCCATCATTGTCTACTTGAAAACTCGAGGGTTCGCCTTGTTGAATTATCCCTCTGATCTTCTGAATGAAGTGATCATCCTCCTGAAGAGCAGATATCTTATCTAGCAATGAAGTTGTGATAATAAAACTGGCGATCATTTCATTCTTTCTGCTTAACGCATCGACCACGACATTGGCTTTCCCTGGAGTATATATAATTTCAAAGTCATATGCTGCAAGAAACTCCAGCCAACGCTGCTGCCTCAAATTTAAGTCCTTCTGAGTGAACAGATACTTTAACGACTGGTGATCTGTAAACAGTTCAAACCTCTCACCCAGAAGATAGTGTCTCCAGATTTTCAAAGAGAATATGATAGCCAATAACTCAAGATCATGAGTTACATAGTTTTTCTCGTGCGGCTTCAGTTGACGGCTAGCATAAGCAATCACTTGACCCCTTTGCATTAACACTGCGCCAAGGCCTTCTCTAGAAGCATCAGTCCAGACCTTCAAATCTTGGTTGCCATCGATGATGGTTAACACTGGAGCTATCGTTAATCTTAACTTTAGCTCTTCGAAAGCCTCCTCACTTTCTGGAGTCCATTTAAATTTAGAGTGCTTCTTTGTAAGCTTCGTTAAGTGGCCAGATATCTTCGAAAAGTCTTTAACGAACTTCCGATAATAGCTAGCCAATCCGAGAAAACTGCGGACTTCAGTGGGGGTGCTGGGCTGTTTCCAATTCTCAATAGCTATGATTTTACTTGGATCCACAGCGATTCCTTCTTTCGATACAACATGGCCCAGAAATTTCACTTCATCTTGCCAAAATATACATTTGGAAAATTTGGCTTTTAATACATTCCGTCCCAGAATTTCTAGAACCTGTTCCAGATGCTTTTCATGTTCGGCCTTTGATTTAGAGAAGATTAGAATATCGTCAATGAAAACCAGAACAAATTTATTCAATACTCCTCTGAATACCCTGTTCATTAGATCGACGAAGTAAGCTGGAGCGTTACATAAGCCGAATGGCATTACTAACCACTCGTAGAATAGGTCGGGACCTCTGAACGCTGTCATTGGAACACACTCTTCGGCAATTCGAAGTTGATGGAAACCTGTACCTAGGTCCATTCGTGAAAATACTTGTGCTCCATTTAATCGATCCAACAAATCATCAATCCGCGGTAATGGATATTTGTTCTTTATTGTCTGTTTGTTCAGATCACGATAGTCCACGCATAGACGTAGAGTACCGTCTGATTTTGGGACAAACACCACTGCTGCACCCCAATTAGAGAAACTAGGCCTGATCAGACCTTTCCATACTAGCTGTCGTGTTTGATTGTCTAATTCCTCCTTCTCTTTCAAGGACATTCTTCGAATAGCGTGAACTACCGGCCTTGCATTGGGAATCAAAGCGATCTTGAGATCTATTTCTCTCTACGGCGGTAAGCGAACGACTTCCTCGAACACATCCGCATAGTTCTTGACGACAAGAATATCTTTGATGGGGTCGGGAATATTCTCTGCAACCTCAGTGATATTTTCTATTTGGGATGGAGAAACATTCAAAGCTGCCCAGAAGTCTTTTCTATTAGCATTCTGACCTTCACAGGGGATAGTTATATAATCACCTGATTTAATCTTTGCCTTTACGACTCTGTCGGCTCATTTAACTTCAGCTTCATATTTAGTCAACCAATCTAACCCCAAGATAAGATCAAACTCTGTAAAATTCATGACGGCCGCGATGGTAGGGAACCGATAACGAGAAAAGGAAACCGGCACTCCACAAACCCAACTGAGATCAATGGAACCCCCAACCGGATTCTGGACAGTCATTGGTTCCTTGAGCTTTTTCAAATTCAAATCCAGTTTCTTAGCTACATCTTTGGCAATGAAGCTTCTTGACGTGCCTGTGTCAAACAGTACTTTAACTGGGATGTCTTTGATAGTTAGCGTGCCTTCTAAAACATCTGGTCTTTCTTGGCTAGCTGAGGGCCCAGACGCTTCTGCTACTTCATTTATATGTACTGTTTTGGACTTCTTAAATTGCCTGCAATCCTTTTCAAGATGGCCAATCCGATGACATTGACAACATTTTCTATTCTCTCGAAACTGGTTATCGGGTTTAGACCCCTTTTTTCGTTTCTTCGAGGTTTTACACTTCCTAGTCAGATGCCCCTGTTTAATGCAGTTAGAGCATGTGGCAGTCGTTGCCCGCTCTTTTTCAGATTTAGCCCTTTTTCTCTTGGCACTGGGCTTCTTACTGACATCAGACTTTGTACTGGCCTCTGGACGATCAGTTTCAGACTCTGCTTTGTCACTACAACAGACTTCTTCTTCGTCGCGCAACATTCCTTTCTTATGGAGATCTTCATACTGATAAGCCATGTATATCATTTCTGGAAAAGGAAGCTTCACATTCCTCATCACACTATTCTGATATCTCCTTTGCAGGCCATGAATAAATCTCAGATTTTTCCTCTTTGGATTTTGAATCAGATGAGGAGCAAAGTGAGCAAGTTCGTTGAATTTCTTATGATATTCTGGGATAGTCATATCACCTTGTATTAGATAAGAAAATTCATCACATAATCGCTCCGTCGCTTCGGGAGGAGTAAATCTTTCTAAGAAAATCACTTTGAATCTATCCCAGGTGATATCACCTTCTGGATTATCTTTGATGATTGATTCCCACCAGATTAAAGCTTCTTCTTTGAGCGCCCAAGATGCTACTAACCGTTTCTGGTCATCCCTCAGCTGGATACGCTCAAAAATTCTTTCGACAGAACTCATCCAAGCTTGAGTCTGAATTATAGATTCATTGCCAGAGAACTGTGCTCCGTTCAGATTTCGATATCTCTTTAATAGAGCCTCTAGATCGGGTTCTGTATTCCTTCTGTTTCTGGCACTCATTTTCTAGTACTTCTGCAAATGGCAGATCAAGTGTCAGGTCACAGAAAAGAAAATTTTAAAATATAGAGACAAATACTTCAAATGTAAATGTGTCTATCGAGGTGCAATTTCATTCTGCTTTACTCATACTAGGATATTGCTGATCCTATCTGTATTGAGTTACCCGTCCTAGAACCTTACTGGTTCTATTTCTGACGAGTTCGTTCAAATGTTATATTCCAGAACTAAGCTTAACCAAAGCTCCGATACCACGTTGAGACGACCTGAAATCCCGTTCTCACGGAAACAGGGTTATCTTTTGGAATATAACATAGAAACAGATAATAACAGAACAAAATTAAATATATACACCAGATAATGAACAATAGAATATACTGGATAAAAGTAATCATCAGAGTTACACAGTATACAGGATCTTACTTAGTACAAATACAGTTCAGCTATACATAAATGTCTACAGCGGAAATAAACAAAATATGTACAATAGGAGCTGAACAGCATAAAAAGAAATAAATGATAGAATCCATCTTCAGCTCCAGCTATCCAGAAAGAGCCAGCTAAACCTGAATACAAGGCTGCCCGTGTGGAAAAAGGGGCACCCGAGTTTGAAAGTGAAACAAACTACGAGTCAGTCATGGGACTGGTATGAGAAATCTACTCAACACATATATAATATAGCAAATCACAGGACCACGCCACTTCCGTGGAACGGGTTTACTCCATTGGATTGCCAGTGCTTTAAAACAATTTTTTCTTTTAAACATCGCTATGCTTTTTATAAAAATGAAGCCGTTATAAGACTCAGTTCCCATCACACAATGCAACGCAAACCGGAGGATAGAGTTTTACCTTATAACGGCTAAAATATGCTTGATACGAATAAAACAAAGGCATTTGATATTATTGCTAGTGTTTATATGTTTTGAAAACAATTTCAAATCATAACTATCAATCATAGACGGCATGGGTACCATATATCATGTCGCCATATATATATACAATCAAAACCGCACAGTCACGTATTTGGAAATTTGATTTCCGTCGTGAACCAAGGCAAAAGATAGTCCTTACCGAATTCGAGACTGCCTAGCCCGAGTCTTAGGATCAGAACGCATCGACCCTTGGATCGTCAGGGCCGGTCCACCGATGTGGATTAAAATGCCTGAGCACTACGTTTCGCCGCCCTTTGGGGCGTAAGCGAGCCAACGAATGACTCCATCGGACCCGGATCGTCCGATCTAACCGAGGCGCCTCGCAACAGCAACAACCACATAAGTCAAACTCGTCAGGGCGTGTAAAACCACCGACGCCACTTTTAGCTAGGAGGAAACGTAGGCCCTCCCTGAGGTCCTTTCTCCCGTTTCTGGTTCATACCGGGGTGTGAGGCTCGCGATTTCACGTTATACACAAAGCTACGCCACACAGGCGGTGCTTTGATCATCACCACAAGACTTTGCTTTTCAACAGAAGCCCTGATCACTGCATCTTAGCATGCCACACAGGCAATTCATGCCATGCGACTGATGTCCATCGATATACAACCTCTGAGCTCGTGCGTCTTAGAGAAGGGCGTTAAGCAAAAGAATAAATTCTCCGCCGCCAAACAGATGTATATTTAACAGAAATCAATCAACACAGAATAAACTCTAATGTCAGACACACAGTCCATTTACAAGTCCGTCCTGGGTCTGAACGAAACCGGAGGCACTAAATACCTCGCAAACCCTTCGATCACCACGTACGTCTGGACGATCACCACTCATTATCCATATTTCGGGATGCCTCCCAATCAGGACCTCGGTTACCATCCAAACGAGGTGAAGATCTCCGGTCTTCGACCACCGTCTTCATCTTCGAATTTCAATCGTCGGTCAATTATTCGAAATGAGAATTAATTCGGCCTTTTCAAATAATTCACGTATATTTAGAATTTCAAATCCATTTATTTCAATGGTTAAATTATTCGACAACAGCAATATTGTTCTTTAATGTAATTTTCACACCAAACACATTCAACCATCAAATACAACATAAATCGAGCAAATTCAGTTTATTTCCACTCCATATTGTTTATGGTACTTTATAATGATTTATCGCTATTTTTATTTATTTTAAAATAGCCCATTTATTCAAAACGACGCTTCGGGCCATAACGCGGCCGTGGCGCTGTTTTTCTTCAGATTTGATTTACACATATCTGAAAATCTAACTGTTGGATCTTCATAAAATTTACATCATTAGAAAGGTCTTTTCAAAACGAATCCAACGGTTCCAGTTTCGGGAAAATCCGACGGTCGGATCTCCCGGTACAATCGTTTGAAGTTTCGATTTCAAAATACGAACTGCAGCGTCGTTATTCGATTAAATATATAATTATATATATATATATATATATATATATATATAATCGCTTCTGGCGCTGTTTTTCATCAGATTTGAATTAAACATTCCAGACAATCCAACTGTTGGATTTTTACAAGGTTGGTGCCGTTGGGAAGATATTTCCAAGGCGAACCCGACGGTTGAGGTTTCGGGAAAATCCAATGGTCGGATTTCCCGTACTAGTTGTTTGAAATCACGGTTTCAAAATGCGAACTGCACGGCCACGTTTCGTTTTAATTTTATTTGTAATTATATAAATATAGTTCATTCAATGATTTCAATATCGTTTTCACTTCAAATATTTCACTAACGCCTTAAATTTTTGGAAATTTTCGCCATAACCTCCCCTGCACCGGGAGCATCAGGAAATCGCAAATAGCTTTCCCGGTCCTTCTAATCTCAAAAAGAAAAAGAAAAAGCCAAGCGGCTAGCCAACAGGCTCATAAAATCATCACCCAAACAAAACAGTAAATGTGTACCTATTTGTCGGGCACAAAATTTTATTCCTCTTCTCTAGCCCCTTTTGCTATAACCTGTTCAATGAATATGCATGTACATATATATACAGTTCTTATCATTTATCATTTTCTATTCAACTTCATATTTGATTTCTATTGGGTTTAAAAACACCATTCATTCTAATGTTACATACATAGGTGCAAATCATTTCGTTAGCTAATTAATGAATATTTCAACTCATATATGTTTATTTTGACCAAGTGGCTATTTTTAACACTTCATATTTCAATGATTTATGCATACAATAAAAATGTGATTTTTATTGTAAAACAATTCATTTCAAAACACTATTATTTTATATATTTCATATTGGTGATAAAAATAGGATTTTTCTTATGAAACAATTTCTTTCAAAACGAGATTATTTTACACAGTTCATATAGTCGATAAAAGGTGATTTTTATTATCAAACAATTTATTTCAAAATATGAATACCATTCAACACATGAATTTCTAATCAACGAATGAATATCGATTCAACACATGAAGGTTTTCTATAGTTTCTATATATAGATAAAAATGTGATTTTTATATTTAAAACGCGAATACCATTCAAAACATGAATTTCTAATCAACGAATGAATATCAATTCAACACATGAAGGTTTTCTATAGTTTCTATATATAGATAAAAATGTGATTTTTATTATCAAACAATTTATTTCAAAATATGAATACCATTCAACACATGAATTTGTAATCAACGAATGAATATCAATTCAACACATGAATGTTTTCTATAGTTTCTATATATAGATAAAAGGTGATTTTTACATTTTAAAACGCGAATACCATTCAACACATGAATTTCTAATCAACGAATGAATATCAATTCAACACATGAAGGTTTTCTATAGTTTCTATATATAGATAAAAATGTGATTTTTATATTTAAAACGCGAATACCATTCAACACATGAATTTCTAATCAACGAATGAATATCAATTCAACACATGAAGGTTTTCTATAGTTTCTATATATAGATAAAAATGTGATTTTTATATTTAAAACGCGAATACCATTCAACACATGAATTTCTAATCAACGAATGAATATCAATTCAACACATGAAGGTTTTCTATTCAATGAATAAATATAGTTTAAGCAAATGAAAATAATTGAAACACATGAATATTATTCAAAATTTCGGCAGCATAATGGCAGGGTAGTTAAAACCGGGACCGTCCCTAGTACGGCTCCTCGCTCTACCTTAAAACCTCGCGGTTTTTGACAATGGGGATCATGCATCAAGTTTGCACGCAGGCGGCATGTATATATTTATTTCATTTCCATAAACTAATCCTATGTGGTTTCAATCAAATATTTCTCAATCACAAATGGGTATTTTTCAACCACAATCAACCAATATCAACTACAAACAATCCCAAACAATCATTCGCTATCAATCAATTTTCACAACAATTTCAACCAATAAATATCGTCCATGATTTGTGGACGAGGGGCGTGTATATATATATATATATATATATTTATATTTATATAGCAATTCACTTTTATTTCAACACATATATATATATAGCTAGAAAAAGAAATTGAAGAGTGAAAAATTCTCACCAATAGCTATCCAATACTACGACTCTTCCTTTAGAAATCTTCGCGAATCTCGCCTTTTGTCGCTTTCGTTGCCCGTATTCTCTACATATGTAAAAATCAAATTTTTACTATGTTATTCAATATATAAAAATCGAATTTTTATTATGCTATTCAATATATAAAAATCGAATTTTTGACTTCGCTATTCAATATATAAAGATCGAATTTTGACTTCGCTATTCAATATATAAAGATCATATTTTGACTTCGCTATTCAATATATAAAGATCATATTTTGACTTCGCTATTCAATATATAAAGATCATATTTTTATTATGCTATTCAATATATAAAAATCGAATTTCAAAAATAAAGATTATATTTTTAATATTCCTATGATGTAAAAATTATATTTTTACTTTTCTACTTAAACAAAATTCCGTCTTTTCTATTTTAAAAATATGATCTTTTCTATCCAAGTTTAAATCTTTTTCTTTTTAAATTTCAAATCTTTTTCTTTTTATATCTTGAAATAAAATCAGTTTTTATACCTTTTTGAAAATCAGTTTTAAACCCTTTTGAAAAATCAGAATTTACCTTTTTTGAAAAATCAGAATTAAATCTTTTTTTTAAAAACAGAATTAAATCTTTTTTTAAAAATCAGTTTTATATAAAATAATTAATCAAAAGAAACTGGAATAAACAAAATAAAATAATTAAACTTTACCTTTGCTGTCGCCTGAAGGGGGGGGTTGCTTTTGGTTCACGGATCGAGGGAGGGGGGGTTTATGCGCTGGTGGCGGCGGGGCTTGTGGAGGAGGGCGGTGGTCGTTGGTCTCGGCGGAGGGTCCTTCAATGTGGGCGCGGGTCTGGGGTTCCACGCGAGAGAGGAGGAGAGGCAGTGGGAAGAAGGAGGAGGATCGGGAGGCGGAGGTGGCTGCTGGAGGGGCGGCGTCGCCGTTGGTGGGGTGCGGAGGAGCGCTAGTCGGGGTGGCGACCTGGAATCGCGACTGAATAATTTGTTTTTTTTTTCTTTTAAATTCTCATATGAATTGAAGAAAAAGGGAGGGTCGTTGACTTGATGAAGAAGAGAAAGGGGCCCCCTTTATAAATAATTATATTTTTAATTAATTTCCATAAAGTGCTTTTTCTATCAAACCCCAAACCTAGCCCAACGACTGTCTTCCCTAGCGTATAACCCCCATTTCGAACACAATGGGATATGTATCGTCAGCTGATTCGATCGTTTGAATCAGTTTCCGTTGAATTTTAAGTGTAATTCTTTACATATTCAATTTAAATGCACATTTTAAATTACCGGGGGCACATACTAACTCTAAAAATTCTCGAAAAATATTTTCTAGCTTCGTATTGACGATACGGTCCTAACAAAACTAGTTTCGTCGAATTCTGAGACCGTTGGAAAAATGGCCAATTTCCAGTCGATTAAAATCAACTAAAACCGGTCAAACGCGTTTTCCTTTGCCACGCTCACATATTGATTCGAAAAATTATGAAATTTGAAACCTAGCAATAACTTCACATCCCGGACCCAACAAAAGTGGTTTCGTCGAAATCCGAGGTCGTTTGCAAAATGTCCATTTTTAAGGGCCTGAATTCCATAGCGACTATTCAGAATTTTCAACTGGACATATCTTTTGATTCCCGCTATCAAATTTCGATTTGTCAGATTCGTTGGAAAGGTATTCACTAACAGATTTAAATATTTTTGGTTTCACTAAAATCCGGATTGTTTTGCACCCGGTACAGTCCGACAAAGTTTGAATTCAATTTTTGAAACTGCCACGCCATTTCAGGCCTTGTTTATAATTATAATTAATTATATTCGTTTTCAATTGTCGATTCAAACTCAGTTTTCATCGCCATTATTTAAAATATTTATTTTAAATATTTAAAATCCATTATTTTAGCCAATTTAAAAATTTTAAATTGGTTCAGATTTTCTGGGTCGTTACACTTGCATTACTTGTGGAGTGATGGAATTGATGCTTATGATGCATTTAGTAAAACGTTGTTTAAACTGCACGCAAACTTGCTTTGGACAATAAACGATTTTCCAGCTTATGGAAATCTAGCTGGATGTTGTGTGAAAGGAGAAAAAGCTTGCCCATCATGTGATGTTAATACTCATCATCGTTGGTTGAATTATTGTCGAAAGAATGTCTACATGGGTCACAGAAGATATCTACCTGTATATAATGCACGGAGGAAACAAAAGACTTGGTTTGATAACACCGTGAAAAATGGTAACGCGCCTAGAATTTTAACTGGAAGAAATATTTTTGAATTGTTAAAAGATTTTCCAAATAATTTTGGAAAAGAGAAAGAAAAAAAAGAAGAAAAGGAATAATAAGAAAAAGGCCATTAAAATAAAATCCATAAGTTGAAGAAGAGAAAGATGAAGATTGTCCATGATACGGAAGACAAATATGATGAAGATAAAGATCATATTAAACTGGAGTTAACAAGGTGGAAAAAGAGATCGATTTTCTTTGATTTGCCATATTGGAAGGTTGGTGGTAGTTTTTTTATTTTTTAATAATTTAAAATTATAATATAATATAATTATGAGTTACAATATTTATTTTTATAGGAACTTCCGTTATGACATAATTTAGATGTAATGCATGTGGAGAAAAACATCGGTGAAAGCATCTTAGGATCAATGTTGCATGATAACAAATCAAAAGACGGAACGAACTCCAGAAAGGATTTAGAGGATTGGGGAATTCGACATGAGCTTCATGCACAACCTCGTGGGAAGAAAACATATCTTCCACCGGCTCCTTATATATTGTCAAGTTCTGAGAAAAAAATATTTTGCAAAAGAATATATGATTTCAAAGGACCCGATGGTTACTGCTCAAATTTGAAAAATTGTATATCGTTGGAGAATTGTAAAATTGGTGGTTTGAAATCACATGATTATCATGTTTTAATGCAACACTTATTACCTGTAGCAGTAAGAGGGTTATTGTCAAAGAAGGCAAGAAACGCAATAATTCACTTATGTTCATTTTTCAACAAATTATGTCAACGTATCCTTGACAGAGAAAAATTGCAACAAATGAACATTAAGATTATAGAAATTCTATGTGAGCTTGAAAAATATTTTCCACCCTCATTTTTTGACATAATGGTGCATTTGTCAATTCATCTTGGTAGAGAAGCACTTATATGTGGACCAGTTCAATTTTGCTGGATGTATCCTTTTGAAAGATATATGAAAACACTCAAAGATTATGTAAGAAACTACTCACGATCCAAGGGATGTATTGCTGAATCTTATCTTGCGGAGGAATGCATGAATTTTTTTAGTGAATTCTTGAAAAAAATCAGGGTACATTGAGGAGACAGATGCTCGAAATGAAGATTACGAAAGCAATGTAATACTTGAGGGACGCCCAATTTCAGCGTCTAAGATAATTACATTATCCCCAAATGAGAAAGAAAGTGCTCATTTAGCCGTATTAATGAATATGGCCTTGGTTGAACCATTTTTAGAGTAAGTATATATTATATTATGTTTCAATTATTTTACTGTGTTTCTGCTAGTAAAAATAACTTTACGTTTCTTGTTTTATACTAGTTTGCACTTAGAGGAATTACAAAATTCAAACAAGCGCATGGAGAGAAATTCAGCTTTGCTTTGGCAAACGCATACAAAAATTTTTGCTGATTGGATTAAAAAAAAGGTTAAACGATTTTTTTTAAATATACTCATTTTTTTAAAAGAATATTATTCTAAAATAACCAATGAAAATCTAACTTTTTTATAGATACCTATTAACTCCACTGATCAAGATGGGATGCTGAAGTGGATTGCATATGGTCCGAAGAATGATGCTTTGTCTTACAAAGGATATATCATCAATGGACAATGGTTTCACATAAAAGATGTAGCGAGAGAAACTCAGAATAATGAAGTGATTTACGATGCGACTACTTTGTGTAGAGCAAGTGCAAAAGATAATTCTCAAGTAGCCGATGTGGTCACTTATTATGGAATATTGACCGATATAATTTTATTAGATTATCACGTGTTTTATATTCCTATTTTTAAGTGTCATTGAGCGCATGTTGGAAATGGAGTAAAAGTTGATGAAGATGGTTTCACTCTTGTCAATTTACATCAAAACCAAACATCATTTTCAAAAGATTCATACATCCTTGCATCTCAAGCGAAACAAGTATTTTATTCAAGAGAAAACGATTCTTCAAGTTGGTACGTTGTAATGAAAGCACCGCCAAGAGGTTTTCTTGATTCGGAAACAAATGATTACGTGGAAGAAACTATCAATATTCCAGAAGATCTTGATGTAACCGATATTGAAGTTGACGATGTTAGCTATGTTAGAGAGGACTGCGAAGGCATACTCGAATAACTCAATATTGCTGAATTTGTTACCCTATGGATAGTCAATAAATATTGTTACATGCATTAGTTAAAAGAGGTATAGGTACCCTTCACGCAAGGCATTTTTTGTTTAGTTATATTTGACTATTTTATTTTTTATGCAATAATTATTGTGTTTGATATGTGTTGATTTATATAAATGATTTTGACATCATCTTTTCCATTTCAATATCTAAATCAATAAGATACATTTAATTATGAATAGTTGGTGATCACTAGAAGAGTTATTGAGTTATATATCTCATAAAATTTGTTATTTCTAATATGCAGGCATCGAGTTATTGATAATCATAGAGTTTTTCATATTTGAAGACGCTCATAATCTTGATCATGAAGGTATGAATGAAGTTAGCTTTAAATCACTTTTGTCCCGGTGAAATATGTCAAGTTAGTTATCTAAAATTAATCTTTACCACATTTTATTAGACTTAGCATGCAGAGATGATAATTGTGGTGTAAATGAAGCATATAACAAATCTGAATTTTTTTGAGTAGTATTAGCACATTTTATTAGACTTAGCATGCAGAGATGATAATTGTGGTGTATATGAATCAATTGTTTTTGTTGTAACTTTTGATGAATTGCAACCGAATCTTTCTTAGTTTTTTAGCAACTGACATTATTGGTGGTACTTACCTTACCTGATTTGACTGACTCATATGGGCTCTTTTCATATCAATAAAAGTCGATCAAATATATTTATGCACCTTTTAGCTTAGCACCTTTTCTTAAATTAAATAAATATATAAAAGTGGTTTAGATAAATATTCGCAATATATCATGTCGTTATCTTATGAAACGTGTGGGGTCAAATTAGCATGCTATACTTGTTCCTTTGTACATATTCAAAAGTTTATTAGATAATAAATATGAAAAATATCGCTTCACTTAGGTGTTTAAAATGTTTGTGATGGAATTCTTGTAGAGTAAATGATGGAAGAGAACAATTTTCTAGGATTGCACTGTTTTTAAAGAATTTTACTTCAAGGAAATTTTGAAAGGTGTGCACGTATTTGTGAATTGAGTTTGAGAATCTGAAAATCAAATTATTTCATTTTCATTTCAGTTTACCTGCAAATTTCAGTTTGGTTCATTTTCCCAATAATTTATTTATTTAATTTAGATTCTTGTTAGCTATAATCTTAATTCAATTGCAATTTCCCCCTTGTTCATTTGTGCACTATAATTTCCTGTTTTCTTTTATGCGAATATACATTTCTTGTTATGTCAATTTCAACCTTTGTTATTACTTGCTTTATTTTCCAACCCTTGTTCATTGGTGTAAATTTCTAGCTTGCAATACTACTCCATTTCGATTCTCTTCTTATTTGATTCATGCATTCTAATTCGTGTTCTTCAAGTTTCTGCGTATTTAAATTTCATTTGCATGTTAATCTCCAAGTACAAATCATTTCTTGAGCCATTCTTGATACCTGCACATATTAGCTACATGATCATAATCATCATCATCATCATCTCCTTCCATCGAACCACACCTCAACATCACCAAAAAAATTTATATCCCCTCATGAATAAATAAGTTGACTGCTAGTGCCTTACAGATCCTAATCAGATCCTAAACTTTGACTCTAATCAGATCCTAAACTCAGCAGCAACACTTCTCAAATTCAACTTCAATATCAAGATCAAACTAAAGCATGGGTAAGACAAGAGGAGATAAACATCATAAAAACTTATCCTATCAAAGCAAGCTAATAAGAATTTTACACATGCTACACCAGCACTGAACACAAAATCTAAAAGCATATGTAAAATATGACTACTATTTTTCGTTCAAGAATTTCAGATTTTCAAGAATCAAATTTGTCTGATATTCTTATATGGATCTGTCTGATAGCGTCTAAATTATTTTTTAGCAACTGACATTATTGGCTTTCTAATGAATTTTTGGCCAGAGTACTGACATTATTTTTTAGCAACTGACATTATTTTTTAGCCAGAGCAATTGACATTCATTGAGTGTTGATATTGTTTTCACAGAAAAAGGATATGGATATGCACAGAAGCTTAGTACGTACTCGTCAATAGTTGGAGAACGAGAAATCCCGAAAGTATAAGCCAAAAGCCAAATATAACAAACCAACCGTTGAAGCTTGCAATGTAGACAAAGAACAAGAATTGCGGCACAAGAAAATACAAATGCCATGTGCGGAAATTGAAATGACTTGTGAAGAAAATGAAATGCACGAGGAAACTGATATGCTCCATGAAGAAAATGAAATACGTGAAGAAAATGAAATACGTGAAGAAGATGAAATAGCTTCCGAAGAAAATGTTGATGCCGAAGAGGAAATCAATGGATCAAATGAAGTTAAAACTGCAAACATCGATGTGAAAAAACGTCCTAGAGGTCCAACGAGAGCAAAAAATTCCGTTAAGTCTTGTGAATCGAATTGAAATTGAAGTCAATGAGGTAGCCATACCCATAGGAGAGGGATCAGTACATTTATCTTCTTTTCTTGGGCCGCTTGTACGAGAACATGTACCGGTTACACTTGCCGACTGGAGGTTTTTAAGCCCTGAATTGAAAGTCGTATTGTGGGAATCAATTTAGGTATGAGATCTTAATAATTGCTTTGCTTAATAATTTAGGTAGGCAATTCACAAACACTTTAGATGCTCCATTTAGCAAATTTCTGATTATCTCTCCACCTTTTATTTTCTGATTATGCTCTTGAACTTGTTTGCTGCAGATGACGCTATAGTTTATGACTTCATACATGAAACACCTGACTGAAACAATGTACATGATGAAACACCTGACTGAAACACCAAACTTAGTCGATTATAGTTTATGACTTCATATTTATTTCAGTCACTAATTTAGTTAAGTTTAGATATTACTAGATTCTTTAATATGAAATTTCTTTCTTATTTCAGTCAGTAATAGTCAGTAAACTGAAAATAATGCATGTTATCAAATTGCTTGCTTATTTTTCCTCTTATTTTTTACTTGTAGGCTAGATTCAAAGTGGAAGAATGGCAATAAACTTCCATATTTCAACAAATGGGAACTATTTGGAGATCATCAAAAACAAATTGGTCCTAAAATTAGTTAATGCAATGACGGAAGAGGAAAGACTTAGCTTGAAACCTTACAATATAAAAAACATGAGCGAGTGGAGATCGTTTGTAAAGGAGAAATTAAGTTTGGAATTTAAGGTATGCTTATATGTTTTATTCAAAATTATTTTATCTAAAGCTAAATTGTGGATTACACAAGTTTAGAGTCTAAGGCTAAATTATGTATTCTCAGGCAAAAAGTGAGAAATATAGAGCCATTAGGCAAAAACTATTGCCGCACACAACTGGACGTAGAGGAAGGGCTCGATTTACCGATGATTTGGTTAGTTAATTAATCGTATTTTCTAGCTAGCTAATAAATATCGACTGATTTATTTTTTGTGTTTTTAAATTTAGAAAAAGCATAGTCAAGATTCATCTTCCATAACTAGAACAGATATTTGGGTTAAATCTCATACTAAAAAGAATGGTGAACCAGTGAATACGGATGTTGCCAATGTTATTGTAAGTATTTTTATTTTTTGTCACTAATTGAATATTGTGACATTTTTATCACTGTATATAACATACATGTATGTTAATTTAAATAGGAAGAGATTAAAAAAATTGAAAATGCGAAACCATCCGACTCGATAAAGAATATCCAAGAAGATGCAATTGTATAAATTTTGGGACAAGATAAACCAGGAAGGTTAAGAGCGCTAGGAAGGGGGTATACTAAAACCAAGTTAGCTTTGGCACAATCGAGGGATACTCAGATAACTCAGTGTCACAAAAGAATTTCAGAATTGGAGAATGTGGTTCGCTCTCTAATAAACAAACAGGTATACATTTTAATGCGCAATATATTAATTTATGCATTTTGTGTTCAGACTGTATAGTAATTGAATATGGACATCATGTCACTGCATTTGTTCCCATGCTCTAGTCTTAGTTTAACTTCCTTACAGTATAATTTAGGCAAGAAGATCGCTTTCTTTCATTTCGTGTTTAAGAAGGAAGTGGTTAACGCAGTCAAACTTATAATTCAAAAAAATATATGAAGATATGTTAAATTATAGCTTTAGAAAATGCTTATCTTGGTTTACCATTACTAGTTTAGACTTATTTTTTTCTCAAAAGAAACACTGTAATTACCATTATTAGTTTAAAGCAAGCCTACCATAACCTGTTCAGTTTGACTGCAGAAAAATGAAGAAGCACTTCAGCTTTTTGTATTAAAAATGAACTGCAATAAGTAGTAGAGCGTATGTTTCAAATTTCCAAATTCATTACCTAATTGCACATGACAATACTATCCGTGAGGAATTCCGATAGTTTATCATATAATCATGGATTCATCATGAATAGTTCAATGTTATTACATGTAAATACATCTGGAATGACTTCACCATAAACAGTGATGCTTTTTCTAGGAAGCCATCATAAACTATTTATATATGCTTATATAATGTAGTAAATATTATCTAAGTGGATTAATCAGAAACCGAGAAGGTGAGTGAGGCTAGCCAAGCTTCTAGATGGCACATAGACGAGTGCCCAAAAGGATATTTTTACAACACTGTTATTGACACTCTAATTTTAGACATGAGTGACTCATTTTTTTAAAAATTTCAATACTTACTACGAGAGTGTACTAACTAAACTAGGACCCTTGTAGAAAAGAGAATAATTAAATTGAGCTACTTATAATTTGTAACAATCCTAATTTCCCTTAATTATCATTATACAAAACAATTAATCACATAATAGTGAAATTTTTACCCTAACTTCAAATAGAAACGCAGTTGATAAAGATACAAGGTTGACTATTTCTTAACTAAGCATTCAACACAGTAATTTTAAACCCTGACTTTTTTCTATGGCTCAAAAAATGCACGATAAATTGGGTTATAAAATTACATTTACATCATCTTTCTTGTCGCATCGTGGATTCAACTGTAGAAATCAAAATGACTTTTTTTAACTCTCGCCGTTATTTTCTTTTTCAAAAAAGAAGGAAAAAGAGAAAAAAAGAAAGAAAAGTATTTTAAGATTATGATACTCTTACTAAAGGAAAAAGCAGTAAAAATATTTGTCTTATTAATATGATGTGCACCCTCTTAGCAATTAAGATGTATGAAATGTTCATAAAAATTAGCTTCATTATGTCCAAACTTACAATGAAACATACAAAAGTAATTATTTTAAAGTTGAAAGTTGAAACATACAAAAGTAATTATTTTAAAGTTGAACATATTAATCATATTTGGTTCAATTTTAACATTAATTAAAACAGTTTTAAATTTAAATTGAAAAAAATCGAAGTAAACTACCAAAGTGTCTACTACGATCTAATCAGTTAAACCTGTAAAACTACTGATCTTGGGTCAACACGGTTCAACTAACGGTATGATGTTGAACTTTGTGTTATTATGTAATCCTACATGCTCGATTTTATGAAGTTTTATCATTTTTATACATATTCCATATCTTAGTTGCGTCTTTTTGTTCAAGTTGCATGATTGATTATGCAAATTCAAATGAAAAAACTTCGTTTTACTGAGTTTAGCTTCCCATGTATTTTAAGCCTTTGTCATCTATTAATATTTTGTATAAAAAACAATCATTCGTTTGAGCAATTTGTTCTTATCATACTGGAGTCATAATTCATTTTTTTCATTTCTTTATTGTATGGTTGATGAGTCGGTGTAATGTGTTATTTTATAGCTGTTGGAGGATCTGAGTAATACTGCCCACTTTACTGGTTGTAGCACATTTATGTCATTTTTGGTGCTTTGTAACATTGGTCAAAATTGACATGTTGAACCATGTTCCAAGTAATAGACTAATGTTGCATTTTATGTTTTGTTTGGTATTTGTTTGGATATCGCTTTCGCCGTTTAGATAGCAACTGTTAATTCATCTAGAAATAAATCTTTTTATATGCAATATTTTGGATAAAAAATAACTTGATTTTTATAAAATATAATTAATGGATAATAAAACTATATGTTCATGAAAAGGCTCGCAACCATTGAATTGGGGCAGCAGCTAGCGTATTTTGTTTATCAACAAATAAATATAACACAAGAATTCCCTAATCAGTTCTCAGTATTTATTTGATATTCCAATATTCCATGAAATTATGGTCATTTTAACTTGGTTAGACCACTCTTATATCTTGTAAAATAGTTCCCTGATGCACTGCTCAATGAATGTTAACATGTATTTTACCTTGACAATTTGGCAGGGTAACGAATGTTCGAAAGAAGGAAGCACACCTGAAATGGTATAAATCACTTGTATTGATATAACACCATTTCAAGTTTAGTTTTAAATCCAATAATCAACATAATTTTTGAATGAACGATTGTAGAATAATGACAACACATGTGAGCTATTGAATTGGGATGTAACCGATGAAATTGTTGCTGAAGGGAGAGTGGTGTCCACCGATCCAAATGAAGTTGTCAATGACATTCGTATTGGACCAAATGCTGTGAAACTTGTTATAGATTGCATAAAGAGACCAGACGCTTATTTATGGAGGCCGACATCTAGTTTATCGGTATTAGGAGAAGCCAAGGATAAGTCAGTGGCATGGCCTGCAAATCGTGTTGTTGCGCTAGGAGGACACATGATAGAAGACATTACGGTAAAATTTGTTATTCACGGTAACTATTTGTAGTTGTATATTTTTTTCCATTAAACACAGTTATTGTTCTTTTTAGAGTAAAACTAGTAGCACAAACAACAAATGCAAACTTTATGATTGGAATGAGGGTGAGACGTTGGTTGCCGAAGGAAGACTTTGCCCGAGTGATTCAAAAATGATTGTGAACGGTATTCCGCTTGGTCCTTTAGCCGTAGTGGTTTGGGTAGACTATGCAAAAAAAGAGGATGCTTACTTGTGGCGCCCCACAATAGATATGTCATGTATTAAAGAGGCCGTTGGCAATAAAATAGCATGGCCAAAGTCAAAAGTTGTAGCTGAAAAAGCAAGCATCTCGTCTCCTCCTTTCAAGGCTACAACAAACATTTCAACTTCTCCTTGCAAAGCTAAATCAACTCGTCAGGTAATTTATTGGACACTAAATTATCATGGTAAAGAAGTAAAATAAATTGTATTTATATTGTTTACATGGGCGAGTACTCCATTATGTACATATGCTCATTTCTCAAAAAAAAAAATGATCTCATGCTTAACACATTAGCACATGCTTAGTATACCAACATTGACAAGAATGTGGTAATGTATGCTTAACCTCTACGTGCATCCATCTAAATATTCACGGATATAACAATAAATATGAATTTAAAATAGATCACAACACACTTATACAGACTGTAAGAGCAAGTTGTAAATGCTTCATTTCGGTTTTCATAACTAATTATAACAGACTATATGAGTAATTTGTAAGCTAAATATAATATTCTTCTAGGTGATTACATAATATTTTGACTGCTCTCTTTTGTAAAAAAAAAAATGTTACTTTGGTTTACTTATCCAGAAAAGCTCGATTCTGGTAGCAAATAATAAATGCAAGCTGCTTAATGTGGCTGAAACGGGACGAGTAGTGGTCGAAGGAACTATCGCTTTAACTGATCCGGCATCAACGGTTCACTGTGTTCCTTTAGGAGATGATGCGGTAAAAGTTTGGGTAGACTTTGTGCGCGTTAACGACCCATTACTATGAAGACCTACATCGGAGTGTACATACATGGAAGATGCTTTTGGAACTACCGTAGCTTGGCCGACGGCATGTGTCATTGGGGAATCAAGTTCAAGTAAGTATTTATTCTAGTTTGACCATATTAAACAATATGTTGAACTGAAGGAATACTTGCAAACATCCCTCTGTCTTTACCAAATAAGCTCATCTTATACCCACCAAATAGAGCACCATTGTCAAAAGCGAAGCAATAGTTAAATCAAATTGTTCTTGCGGGAATCGATCTAGCCACTTTATTCATTTTGTTCATGTCTTTGGTCATAGTATCTGTTGGTTGTCTATATGCTTTAAGTGGAATATACTTGTGAATCCATAATCAAAGATCAATTTAAATCTGAACTTCAGCTTAGCTATGAAACTGAGCTTCAGCCGGGTATAAAAGTTGAGCTTCAGTTCAGTAATACAAGCAGCTTAAGCTTAGTTTAAACTAAGCTTCAATTCATTTTAAACCGAGCTGAACTCAATTGTAAAACTGAGCTTGCTCAGTTTGAACTTCACCTATAGTTTGAGCTATGCACACGGAGCTATTCTATAGACATTTTTTGTTGATGAGTTGTTTGCGTTTTTGATAATTTTGAAGAAAATAAAATACATGTTTGTTTGCTCAAATATCTGGTTCCAAAACATAATCGTGTGGAAATTTTAGTAGTGGATGGATTTACGATTAGTAGAAGAAATACATCTGAATATGGTAACTATCGAGAAAGTTCACTCTACTATATCACGTGATAAAAATTAATGCACTCACCACGTAACTGAGAGGTAGGAAATGAAGACAAATGATGTAAAATGCTGTCAGTGTATTGCTTTTTAATTTAATGCAGATAATTAGATCGACATCAACTATTGTGATGATCGATAACACAATAAAATTCATGAAAAAAATATTAGACAAGTTTGTGTTGGCTGTAGAAGGTTGCGGAGTTGATGCCGAGGATTGCTGTCGATGTTCTTGAGCAGTGATGGTAATGTGAAGGTAGATGGAATTGGTAATGTGAAGGTGGTATTTGAGATAGGAAGTGTGAGAGTGTGTGTGTAAGTGGAGTGAAGGTTTTTGTGGTGTATGGGTTGGGGACGAGGCAGTCAAGTGTTTTCGGATTGTCTGGATTTGTAGTTGTGGAGTGAACTGGTTGAAGTTTTTTTTTTTTGTAGTTGTGGTGCACAGGCAAGTGAAAGGATGGGTCTGTTTTGGTGGAATTTGAAAATAAGTTTGAATTTAAGTTAGGATTGCTTTACAGATGTGCAACTGCTAGAATCACAATTGTTTAATGTTGTGCGTTCAAATCTTGTAAACTTACTCAGGAACACTTGGTTTTACATACTTCTAAACTTCTAAAGTGAAGATAAAATTTAATTAACTAATTAAAATTTATAAAAAATGGTTTGCATATGTGATCTTAGTTCAAACCAGGCTAGATCGAAACTAAAGAATATTTTATCAAACCAAATCTGAAAGCGGATAATATCAAATAGTAGGACTACAGCGAAAATTAATGGAAGAGGTAAAAGACCTAAGTTGCGAAAAAGTTGAAGAGGCTGTAAATAAACATAGCCACTGCTGCCGAAATCTCGAACTTCGAGAATTCAGCGAACTTCGAAAAAGTATGATTTGAACAATTTCAACTGCTATAAATCATCGTTTGCTTCCTTCGTACCATTAGAAAGTAAACATTCCATATATCTGCAAATTATGATATAAATAACATGATCATTTATGAAAAATATAATTATAAAATTATAAACATAAAATAACATTTCTTTAATAATAAATAATAGAAGTAAATAATTATATTATTAACAACACTTCAAACCTGTAAATAAAAACTGATTTTTTTTACATGTCTACCTTTAGAAATTCCATTATCCTAAATTCAAATTCTCCTCCAAACTCTTAATGTGAAAAAACAATCATTTTTTTAGTTCATATAAGAGAACAAATCTACAGTAGTCTGCTATAGTCGTGTCCTAACATATTCATTTCAATTTTATTTTGCGATGTTAAAACCATGAATTTGCAAACTTAATTATAAAACATATATAAACCCTAACTCGAGCCACTAAGAAAAAACTAAACTAAAATAGAGCAATATATATTTTATAAAACTAAAACTAAGTGGTTATCTGAAAGATCAGACCTAAGATATCAAATTATAGTTCTTCCCCGGCTCCTCAAGCGCTCTTTTTCTTCATTCCTTTTCTTTCGCATTCTCTTTTTTCCCTCCTTTCACGCGAACTGAAAACATAAAAAGGGGTTTGTTAACTACGCACAAACACACACACACACACACACACACACACACACGTGCGCGCGCGCGTGCTTGAAGAATATTTGAAGTAATAATCCCTAAAAGATGTTTTATGAAGTAATAAATTAAGAAGTGAAGAACACTCAATACTACTTAAAGTGTATTTTTACGATGATTGATTCGAGGAGACTGGGATCAAATTTAGCTGATTACAATCTGAAACCACTTCTAATCAATTAACGTTTCGAAGTAATGAAGAGTGAAGAAAGAATAATTATGAAAATTGAACGGAGGATTATGGTCATTGACCCTATGGGAAATTTTCCTATTACAAATCAACAACGGTTCTCGATTCAGATCTTCAGTGCTATGGCTTCTCTTTACTAGATCATTCAGCATTTGTGATGACATGTTTATAACTTTCGAGGTTGAGATTAATTACGTTTTGGTAAATATGACTAAAGTTTCCACTGTAATGATTTTTAACAATCAATATATATACTCATTTTTTCGTCATGCAAGATTTTGTTCTCTCTACTTTTTTCAATTTTCTTTTTTACTACAAGCAATTAGCTTCACTAACACTTGGTTTTGCAGCATGTGAGTACCGTGGATGTATTATTAGTGTCGATTCACAATGGTCTAGGAACCAAACCTCTCTTCCTTTCTTAGGATAATTCAAACATTGACTGATTTTCGCTTTATGACTGGTCTTAAATTTAACACAAGCAAATCTCATGTCCTTCTTCCTGGAGTCCCAAATGACAGTCCCACTAAACTGATACCCTTCTTGTATGCGAACAATGAATAGAAGCACCTCTTATTTTGGTCTGCCTCTTTGCTTTTCCAGAATTACTAAAGCAGACTGTTTGCCTTTGTATAAATAAATAACTCTGCCATGAATTGTTGGGTAAATAGATTTCTTTCTCAAACTGGTAGACTTGATATCATTAAAAGCATTTGATTCTCTATGTACGGTTATTGGGCTAGAACTTACATCTTGCTTGGCAAACTTTATCTACGATCAGGTCGAGCATGATGATTTTCTTTGGTCTAAAAGCATTCATGACAATAAAATTTAGCCATGCTCTTTCTTCACGATTTTTTTGGGTCTAAAAGCATTCATTCCTTGGCATCCTTTCTCTGGAAAAAAAAATGCAACCTTGCTGTTTTCAGTATCCACTTCTATAGTTTGATGTCCAAAGAGGAAAGCTTACAGGTTGAATGGTCTTGGAATCACAACATAAAAGCCAATTGAACCATGCCTGTTCCTCTAAATTACAACTGCATTTAGGGGAAACTGCTTGGTTTGAGAAGTGTTTACGTACCTTTCATACTGCATGGAGGAGGTAAAAGACCAAATCATACTGCATGGCCTGCAGCCATGTTGAGAGAAAGAAAATAGAGAGATAAAGAGATGAATGAATTGTACTGAATAATTCTCGTGGAGTTTGAATTGCAAAAAAGAATATTTATAGCCTTAAAACAGCAGTTGATACAAGTTGTTGTTTTGAGCTTCAAGCAACTGTACCTGTTTTATATGCTGGTTATCTTATTTGGCGTTTTGTGGATGATTGCATAGGAACACATGGGAACACCTTATTTTAAATGCACCATATGTCTCGTCATAACACCATATTTTAAATGCACCATATGTATCATCATAACGTACAATATCGTCCGAATGTTATTTGATAATTCATGACAAATACTTATTGATGATTTTTTGAATGTGTTTACAGGTAATTAGCTTTTCCAGAGTAAAGACTATCATCAACAATGGATGTGACTTAAATTGTTATATGTATTATGGTATTAGTCGGTACTTAAGTAAAACTCTTTGGGAATGCTTGTGGTATGTGAACTTGTTCATTTTGTCAAACAACTATTATGTAAATGGGTATGGATAGTACTTATGTAATTAACGTGTTATCAATTATTTGAATATGTTGCCTTTATGATTGGTTCATTGTTGTTTTGAATATGATAATTATATTATTGTTGCCGATTTTGGCAATACTATTACAAAGCTGGTTATTGGAAATAATGTAAGCCATTGACAGTATATAGTAGCACTTAAAAAATGCTACAAAACAATCAATACATTTCAGCAGCGTTTTTGAAATGCTACTGAAACAAACGTAAATTATTATCTGAATTTATAGTGGCATAAAATAAATGCAACAAAAAGTTTTTAGTTACATAAAATAAACGCTACAGAAAATTACATAAATGGACCAATCAAAAACACAACCAAAAAATGTAAGTTTTAGTTGGATTTTTTAAACGCTGCAGAAATTTTTTGGTTGCTTTAGTTTGGCAGCGTTTATGGAGACGCAACAGAAAAAACAGACTTTTAGTTGTGGGACCTGTAGTAGCGTTCTCTAAAACGCTGCTAAAGGCTTTGGTAGCATTTTTTAAACGCTGCTAAAGGCATTTTCTAGTGTAGTGGTTGGAATACAAGCATTCATAAACTATATCGATGCAGTTTTGGTTTTGTGGTTTGAGAAAAGGTAAAAATCGAAACCGGACCATACTAAGGTGCAGTTCATCGGTTTTGCGGTTTTATTTCAGTGCAGTTTTCTAAGATGACTTTTAGCGTTTTTATGCGGTTTCGATTTGTAATCGGTTTTCCTGCTCATCCCTACCTATGGGAGAAGAAGGGAAAGGAGAACGAGTCTGACATAAAAGTCTAGTGAATAGAAAGTAACTATTAGAAAAAGAATAATTAAGAGATAATAGACTTAAAAATATTCTAACTGTTACATGATATGGTGTCCATGCATTACTTAGGGTGCTTACATAGTTTGTTTGTCTAGTTGATTGTTTGCACTGTAATTGCTACAACGGAAGTACTATTAGGACTGATTTCTACTTTTACCCAGATGATTGGCGTTCACTCTTTACCAGAAGCTAGCATGGTAGTTGAATCCCCTTATACTAACCGAAAACTCGCCCGGAAATGAAAGAGCACAATATGAATCACTATCTGCGAATCCACCAGATAGACATCTATCTATCATTAGACGCAACAACAAATTATTTACCATAACCGATTCCGCACGCTTGATCATCACTGGTACATACTAACTATCATCCCCCTGTTGACCACTTATTTACCATAATCATCATTTCATGTTCCATATGTCGACGGCGTTGGTCCTCGAGCCACTTACTTACCCTAATTGGCATGTGTCTCTGATATGCCGTCAATACGGACTCCTCCGAATAATAATCTTGTTGCACTCCCACCTCAGTCCCTATGACCGAGTCTTAGCTATTAGGCACTTACTTATCATAATCAGCATGTTTGTCTGCCTCTAATACATACGCCCATTATTCATATTATATGATATTTTAATCGTTTTTATGTATTTTCTACTTCATGATAGTCCCTACTTTACCATGAGCTAGTATTATAATAGCTATTTTATTTTTCTTCCTTAATCATAATGTATTTTATAATTTACAAGCCTTGAAACTTGTTTCTTTACTTCAGTTAATATTCTGCTTGTAGTTTACATTACGTGTATTTTCCATCTTTTCTAATTATTCCATATTTTTTGCTTTACGTGATTTTTTTTAATATTTTCACGTAACCTAAATGGATCTGAATATAAACTTACAAAATTATTGTTTATTAGCACACAAATAATGAATGTAAATTTGGTAAATTAAAATTTCTTAATTGAAAAAGTGTAACTTTACTGTGTTAAATTGCAAAGCATGCCAATTACTTATTTTTAACCGTAAAACTGTAAATTAATTTATCTAAAAGTTTCAAATATTTAGTCTTCTATGTCCATTTTTCTTTTGTTATAGATCTACTTATTTTACATATGTTTTAGGCCTTTATTATAAATTATGTGTTTTTCTTTTTAATCCATGTTAGGTGAAAACTTCTCTATATTTTGTTATTTTTCACATAAATTAAAGGATTGAACCTATTTTTTGAATCTTAACATTTACAGAATTACTTGTTAGTTCAAAATGTAAAAGAATGTAGACCACTATAAATAAAATGTAAACCGTAAAAGTAGACTGAAAATAATTTGTAATAAAATGAAAAAACTAAAACTATTCTTAACCCTATTTCTTTAATTTGTATTTCTAAAATAGTAACTTATATAATCAAATGTTCTTCTTCACATATCAGGTTGCTACTAATGTTGTTGGGTGCGTTCGGTTAGCCTAAAACTCAGTTACTCATATATCACTTTCTCAATTGTGGTATGATAAAAATCCATAGGAATACTTCCTTTCTTCTACTTAGGAGTATTCCAAAAGAAGATACATATATTTTTGATGCTTCCATTACAAGAACTTTTATATCCAAAATAAAGTATTTAAAGCCAGCTACATCCTTACTCTTACTAAGAATATATGAAAAGAGAAAATCATCAGATGCCTGAAACTCTGTCAATCTTTATCATCTTAAGTTCCAATTTCCTTGAGAAGACGATTAAACCAATGACTTATGGATAGCTAACAGTCTAAGCATTTATCACAATAGGTAATATCTTTCATGGCTTGACGAGAAAACAAATGATAATCATCTCAAGATAATTCTTCACATGGGTCGACTAATACTAATATATTAGCCAAAAATCTCTCCAATCCCCCTAAAAACGTCTTCACCCTTTTTATCAAATAAATCTAAACTCTTTTGGGCGAGATATGTTAAGGGAACAAATATCTTAGAAAAATTTCTGACAACTTTTCCATAATAACCCACTAATCTAAGGAAAATCCTTACCTTCCAAAAGTGGCTCTTAGAGAACTTGGTTTAGGGTCTATGTGATTAGAGGACGCTTAATACTTCTTCTAAATCCCAAACTTGTTTTTTATAATCTTTTAATTAGACCAAAATGTCATCCACGAAGATTCCAACCAACTTAAAACTCCAGAAAATCCTATCCATCGAAGATGGATAACGGGATGAAGTATTAGTTAGTCCAAAATGTATTATTAACTATTCACAAAATTGTCGGGTGCTCTAATAGTGGCCTTTCTATAATTCCTTCCACTACTCATTACTGGTGGAAATCACTGATCAAAACATAGCTATTAGAAAATTTTGGCTCCTGCTAATTAGTCAAAAAGACCATCTATATGAGGCAAATAACAATGGTTCTTCTTAGACAACTTACTTTGCACTCTATGACTTTTTCCAAGCTTCATCCTTGTAGAAAAGATGAGCGGTGGCTCTCATCTCAGAATACTTTCTCTTACCAGTCCTTTCTCTAAAAGTTCCTCAAACTATTTCTCCTAGAATCTCCTTATGTTGTTGAAGTCCAATGACTTACTCAAACATATATAGAAAGATTCTAATAATAGGTACGTGACTCGTTCTATCAAAAGATAGACCTAAGGAGTAAATTAACTCATCTCAATTAATCCTTCACAGGCACACTCTAGTGTGTATCCAGTTCCACTATATGTGCTGAGTAACTACCATCCTATCAAAATTTGAGATAGCATCTCATATGTATTGTTTGAATTCAAAATCAACCCATACCCAGAAATGCCATAAGAATTACTCCATGTCTAGAATCTCAAGTTTCAAACCCCAGCTTAATATGAATAACTGTGTCAATTCTCCCATGGGGTTAGAAACTACTATTAGGTTTACAATTAGAGAAATGTCTAAGCCCAAACTATCAATTAGAGTGCTAAAGATAAAGGAGAGAGATGCTCCAAAATCAAATAAAGCATGAATAGGAAAACTAGAAACAACTAGAGATAGATATCACTTATTTTGCCAATCTCTTTCTTTGTTCTTTCCCCCTTCATTCTTGATCCTTTTGATCAACACTATTCCTCTAACTAGTCAATCTTACAACTCTTGGCATAGTGGCTCCTCTTTATTATACTAATGATACTTCAACTCTTTCCTTTTTTATCTTTTTAAATGTTAGTGGTTTTATTTCCTCCTAAAATTCTACTGAGATATTCTTAGGTCATCTCACCATCCTTGGTCGCTAAAGTCGTCTTAATAGATGCTAAATAGTTAGCTGCTTTCTAACCTCGTACCTGCAAAGGAATTACAAATAATGGAGCAAATGGGTTTATTAACACCTAAAATCTAGAGTTTAACTTATAATGGTCTCGAATCTCTATTTGTGTGTAAGCCCAAATAGTTTAATGAAGGAAGAAGAGAGTTTGGGCAAGAAAAGGAGATGGATTAGGGGGATTTTTGATACAAAAACTTTTCTGTTTTTCAAAATACTTTACTTTTCAAAAAACTATTTGAAAAATATTTTACTTTTTAAAACAGGTTTTAACAGTCCTATAATCTTAGGCATTGATACCAAATGTAACGTCCCATACCTCTTAGCATATCCCAAACCAGTCACACCAAGGAATATGAAGCATTTAGGTACAACTAAAAAGTTTACCAAAACTAAGACGCAACATGGAATAAATAATTTTTATAGCAAAAAAAAAAGTAAATAATTTTTCTAGAAAGTATCATTTCATAAATCATGTCATTACATCAAAGTTTGAAAATAACTTATAGTATTGTAGTACATAATCTTAATATCAAAACATTTCTCTCTCAAATCCAATTGCAGTAAATATAAAACTAAACAAAAATAGAAATTGAGAACACATGGAGCATCCAATCCATGCTCTGACCTTGTCAAGAAAATCGCTGCTTTCTTTATGCATATAGGGGAAGAAGGAAAAGGAGAATAGATCAAGCATAAAGGTCCAATGAATAGAAAGTGACTATTGAAAAGAGAATAATGAAGAGATAATAGATTTAAAGAATAGCTTTAGGTATTATAAGGTTTAGTGTCAATGTATTACATAGGATGATTATTTAGTTTGTTTGCCTAGTTGATTATTTGAATTGTAATTATGACAATAGAAGTACTATTAGGATTGCTTCCTACTTCTACCTAGATGATTGGACTCCATTCTCTACCACAAAGCTAGTATGGTAGTTTATGCCCCTTTTACTAATTGAAAATCCGCTTGGACGTGAAACTACACAAGAATCACCATCCACGGATCAACTAGATGGACATTTATCTAGCATTTGATGCAACAGTGAATTATTTACATAATCAATACCATACGCTCGGTCATTGCTAGTACACACAAATTGTTGTCCTCATATTGACCACTTATTTACCCTAATCGATACCATACGCTCGGTCATTGCTGGTACACACAAACTATCATCCCCATATTGGCTATTCATTTATCCTAATCAGCATGGCATATCCCATATGCTAACGTACGGGTCCCTGAGCCACTTATTTACCTTAATTGCCTTATGTATCTGATATGCTGCTGGTATAGACTCCTCTAAATAATAATTTGGTTGCGCTTCTTTCTCATCCACATAATTGAGTCTTATCTATTGGCCACTTGTTAACCCTAATTGGCATGTGTGTCTATCGTCGGTATGGGCCCACACTATTCATCTTATTGTGATATTTTATTCTTTTTTATGTCTTTTCTACTTCATGATATCCTTACTTTACTGTGAGGAAATGTCATAATAGGTTAGTTTATTTACATCTTTTTTCCTTAATTATAACGTATTTTATAATTTACTTACAAGTCTTGAAACTTGTTTCTTTACTTCAGTTAATACTCTGCTTTTAGTTTACAATACATGTATTTTCCATATTTTCCAATAACTGGCTAATCTATGCTTTACATGAAATCTATTTCTTACTACATTCACATAATCCAAATGGATTTAAATCTTCTTTCAAATCTAAACTTATAGGATTATAACTTCTTAGTACATGAAAAAGTAATGTAACTTTACTGTACTTAATTGAAAAAATGTAATTTTACCGTGTTAAACTACAAAACTTATTAATTACTTATTTTTAAATGTAAAACTATAAATTAATTTATCTAAAAGTTCCAAAGGTTTACTCTTTTCAGTTCATTTTTCTTTTATTACAAATCTACATGTTTTATATGTGTCTTAGGCCTTTTCTGTAAATTAAGTAATTTTCTTTTTAATCCATGTTACGTGAAAACTCCTCTCTTTTATATTATTTTTCATATAAATTAAAGAAGTAAATCTATTTTTCAAATTGTAACATTTACATAATTACTTGCTACTTTAATATGTAAAAAAGAAACCTAGATAACTGTAAATAAATTATAAACTGCAACAGTATATTGAAAATAACTTGTAATAAACTGAAAAAGTAAAACTTTAAATTAAAACTATTCATAATTCTATTTATTTAATTTCTATTTCTAAAATAATAATTTTTCACTCACCTGTTGTCACATGCTGATGTCCTATAACAATCTTTGATTCCCTTTCTTTAAACATTATTAATAGTATTTTATTTATTATTTTCTAAATAATATTTTATTTATATTATTCTCTATGAAAGAAAAGATTTAGTTTTAGGTCCTACTTCTAAAAGTTAAGAGGGAACACAAAGGAAGAAAGAAGAAGACTATATGGAATGAAATCACTAGACATGGATTCTATTTTTAAATGTGTTAGAGGATCCTAGGTCGTAGGATTATATTGATTAGGTCTAGGTTTGCCGCATCCCAAGCCCACATGTAACCCTTTGTTCCAGAAATAAGTGTTCCGATGAGAATTCATATCTCCTTTCAACCTTCGGACATAGCCATCTTTTTTGGGTCAAGTATAAGGGATGGGTTGACCTACCTCCATAGGGGATCGACCTACATAAGTTTTTTCCTCTAACCTATGAATTCTGCTTCCAGTCTTTACTTCAAAACTTCCTCGTCTTATCTCGTATTTAGGCAATATGAATATTGTATATAAAATCACCACAAACACAATTGAAAAGTTTCCATAGCCAAATTTGAACTTCTGTAAAAGTTTTCTTTTTAATTTTTTTCTATATTTATAATTAATTATTTCTTATTATTATTTTTATAATTATTAAAAATATTATCAAAATATTGGAGTGTTACAACTCTAGAGTAATTATTATGTAATAGGAAGGACATGTTCTCTCAATCGATCTCTCTGCTTAACTTCTATCAGTAGTTCCACCATCCATACCATCTCGTTGGATAATGTTGACACACTTTTCGGTAAAGCTGTCACATGTCAAGATTTTGCTTAGCGACGGGCTCAAGTTTCGAGAATGTCATAAGAAAACACAAAATGATTTGGTCGAAATCGCGACGTGTTCGGAAAAGGATTGAAAATGGCGTCGATTCATAAAATCATCGTCGATGAACTTGGAAAAACTAGCATGGTAAAAATACGTAATCGACTCGGTCGATCAGTGCAAAATGCTTAAGCGTGTCGATCCGGTCATATGACAAAACTCATCGTGGGAATATATGGATTTCGGTACAATCATGCTTCGCGCACTCAAAAACAGCCGATCGACATGGAATGATAAAAAATGGCTTGCACGACTCACGACATCAAAATCTGGCACTTGACAAAATTTTGGTTTGGTACATTTAAAAACAGGTGTTCGACACGTGAAAATCATCGATTTTTATGTGATCGTGCTTGCCTGATCACATCTTGTAAAGTGGTCGATCATCTGATTCGGTAGGAATTTGGCTTGGCAAACTTGGAAATTTCGCACCAGAAATTTCGTATCCCATGAAGGATACGAAATCCCCATGTCGTGACTCTTCCCTGGCACCCCTTTCTCCATGTTTGGCAAAGGATTTGAAAAGTGGTTGATCATGAGGGATTCGAAATTTAGTGTTTGCCATTAAAATTTGGCAAACAAGTTTTCACCATGCGGATACTCTCTTTTTGCCTGATCAACACATGTTTTCAATATATTTCTAGGATTCGAAATTTGAGCATGGAAAGTGGCAGATCACTTGACCACCTGATTTTACCATGTTGATCACGCATTTTGTGTTGATCGACACTCGTTTTCACCTAATTTTTAGGATTCGAAATCTGAAGCATGGAAAGTGGAAGATCACTTGACCACTCAATTTCACCATGTTGATCAGTTATTTTGGGTTGTGCAACATGCGCATTCACTGGTTTTTCAGAAATTCGAGATTTTTCAACTTGGTTTTGGTTTTTTCGACTCCGATTTTGGGATTCGAATTTCGTATCGCTCAAGAATACAAAATTCGGGCTTACATGGCCAAAACACACCTATAAATACCCCCTAGCTTAGCATTTAAAGGGGTTGGTTCATTTTCACTCTTCCTACACTTTGGCATACGTGATTGAAGGTCTCAAGCACCATTAATAATTGCCTTCATCTTCCCTACAAATTTTGGACTTCTAAACATTGTACAAATGTTTGCCTACAGTATTTGGACATTTTCTCGGACATTTACAATGCCGTTGGACTTTTTTGGATATCTTTAGAATTTCTTGGACATTGAAGCTACTTTTTGGACACTGCTCCATATTTTTGCTCAATGAAGAAGAAGAAGGGCATTTTGATTAAATTTTAGAATTAATAAACATTTTTTGTTCTACTTCTATTACGCAACTTTGTACACAAATATTGTCCGAACTTGTATAACCCTTGTAATCAGCTATTATATGATGAATGATTACTATGAAGTGGACATAGGCGTTAGTGCCGAACCATTATAAAAAGCCGTTCTCTCTCTGCATTTCATTACTTTGGATTTGGACTATAATGGAAAAACAAAACACTCGAGTGAGGACTAACATTCTTATGTAAATGAATCAACTCAAGTGAAATACTCAATGAAATGCATCGGTGACTTAAAAGATGTTTGGGATTTCCATCTTCTAAGGATCCGTGGAACTAATATATATATATATATATATAATATGTTATTATAATAGTGTCAATTCAGTAAAGTTAAATATTAAAATAGCATAAGAAATATTACAATTTTACCTTTACACCATTTGTAAGTGTTATTGTCTATGTAGTACCATAAATTCTCTGTACTGTGTTATTAGTGGGCATTCCATAGAAAATAACAACAAATCAAAGTTGTAGGGGGTTCGATCAAGATAAATTTTACAAGACATGTAAGGCAATGCCTAGGGGAGTTCTAGCTGCAACTACTGCCCACCTTAGAACACACTCCTATAATCAAAGGCATAACCAAATCAATCATAAAGTAATAGAGATGGTATCGAATGAGAATTTCCGATCGAAAGTGCGACCTCACTTAGTCATGACATAACTCATATTTTAGTAATTTTAATTATGACCCGAAGGTTAAGGTTATCCATCATCGTTCTCTTTCTTCAAATCTAGCAATTGTCGCCAAGTCCATCCTACTTCGTTCTGAATTCTTCACCATGTGCATAGTTGTTAAAGTGTTATCGGTATCGGCAAAGGGTATGATAATGTCGACTCCAGTTTCTTTAACAACTAGAATGCTTATTTTACACGGTGGTCGTTAAATTTGAAATCATATTCCAATGTCGTTAATCAATTAACGTCAAGTATCGATTTTGATTATCAATTTTCTAGTCGCTTCAGCTATTAGATATCACTTCAAATTTCAAATTGATATTTCAACTCGATTCATTATCAAAGCTTTACATTCGATTTGGATTTTACATCAAAAATATCGTTATTCAGTCGGGTCTATATATTCAATCATTTTGGACTTAGATTGCTCAGATTGGAAACGACCTGCTATTTCCAACCATTTAAGTTGATAATAAACCCAACTCAAATTGTTTGAAATAGTAGATTGTTATTGCCATGTGGTTTAATAAGAATCAAATCACACTATCACAGATACAGAATAACATAACATCTCAGAGCGGAATGAAATAATACAATGTATCAGAGTTTACATAGATAAATATAGAGGAAGTTCGATACATAGATTTTTAATACATAGAATGAATAGAAATGGGAAAATAAAAGACAAGTCTTTATAGAATCTCCAGCTCTAACAGGCGAAATCTCAAAGCTATAATACTCGGTCTGACCTCAGCATAATGCAAAACAAAACACCTGAGTTAGGACTAACATTTTCATGTAAGTGAATCAACTCAAGTGAAATATTCAATGAAATGCATTAGTAACTTAAATGATGCTGAGATTCTTATCCTCTAAGGATCAGTGGAACTAATACATATAATATACTATGTTATTATAATAATGACTATTCAGTAAAGCAAAATACTAAAATAATTTAAGCAGGATTACATTTTTACCCTTACAATGTTTATAAGTATAGTAGTCTTTACATTACTGTAAATTCACCATACTGGTGTTCTATGGGCACTCCATAGAAAACAACACATAATTAAAATCGTAGGAGGATCGATCAGGATAAATATGACAAGGCACGCGAGGCAATACCAAGGTAGGATTCTAAAACTTCCACTCCCAGATCTGTGGTAATGCATAGCCGCCACTACCATCAACCTCGTAACACACTCCTATAATGAAAGGCCTACCCAAATCAATCAAAAAGTAATAGAGATGGTACTAAAGGAGCGTGATCTAAGGCGCGACATCACTTAGGAATTGTATAGCTCCTATTTTAGTCATTTTAATTATGACTCGAAGGTCAAGGCTATCCATCATCGCTCTCTGTCTTTAATTCCAGTAATCGTCGCAAAAACCATCTTACTTCGTTCTAGATTCTCCACCACGTGCACAGTTGTTAAAGGGGTATCGGTATTAGCAGAAGTATGACAATGCCGACTCCGGTCTCTTTAACAACCCAAACACTTATTTCATACCATAGTCATTAAATATAAAATCATATTCCAAGATCCTAAATCAATTAACGTCAAGTATCGATTTTGATTATCAATTTTTCAATCGCTTCAATTATTTGATATCACTTCAAATTTGAAGTTCGTATTTCAACTCAATTCAGTATCAAAGCTTTACATCCAATTCCGATTTTATGTCAAAAATATTATTGTTCAATCGGATCTTTAAACTCAATCTTTCCGAACTTAGATTGCCTAGATTGATTCCTGTACTTTTGGTTTAAAATAGTGAAGTCTAAAATAGTTAAGTTGGGGATAAATAGTTTAAATAATATAGATAGATTTTATATAAAATAGTTAAGTTTGGTATTGAATAGATTAACTAAAATGGATAGGTTTAATATAACAGAATTTGATCATAATAGTTAATTTTTAATAAATAGCTTAGAAATTGTAGGTACGTTTAATATAACATAGTTTAAATAAGCTAGATAAGTTTAATATAAAAATACTTTAGATAAGTTTAATATAAAATAGTTGAAACAAAATAGTGTTAAAATATATATTGGTTGCAATAATAGAATAACACTAATTTTCCAAAATAATCCAATCTGAAATAATTATCCAAATTTAAAAGTTCGACTTAACATTCATTCAGACTTCAAAGTCCAGTACAATTTAACTTAACTCAAATGGTATAAATTTAAAATTCTAAGCAAAGTGTTCAAATTGGATTATAACTTGAATTCCACTTTTAAATCCTTAGCTTAAATTAGGTTCGAACTTGAATTCTGAATTCAATTCATTTCACTAGTTTTAAACCAATATTCAAACTTTAAGTATTAGGTCTTATTACTTAAATCAATGCTTTAAAAGCTTAACTTTGTCATTCTAATCCATTAAACCCTTTGAACTTAAGAATCTTATTAAATTTAAAGGGTTTAATGGATTCGAATGACAAAGTAAAGCTTTTAAAGTATTGATTCAAGTAATAAGACACAATACTTGAAATTCGAATATTGGTTTAAAATCAAAGAAATAAAGTGAATTTAGAATTCAAATTGAAACCAATTTTAGATTAAGGATCTATAAGTGGAATTCAAGTTATAATCCAATCTGAACACTTTACAATAGGGACTCAGCTTATTCCGACACCCTATTCCAATGCACCCAACAAAGCATATACTTTTGAACTCACATTCTCAATTAGGTGTATAACTCGGTTACTATAACTAGGATGTCTCAATGATATTTTCCTCTCCTAGAAAAATATCCTACCATCATAATTGTCTGAGCAATCTATACCCAAATGATCCCAAAGACCATAAAAAATGCATTTAAAATGCAAGAAAAAAGATATAACCAAGCAACTCAAATTGTAAAGGGTTACATCTCATTCTAGATTCATATAACCTCCTATAGGGTTAGCTACCCAAATTTAAGTATCAAGATATGACAGTTTCAAAGATAACTTATCTACCAAACACTAAGAGATAAATGAACATAATGCACCAATATCAAACAATATTCTAACAAGAAACCTACGAATCAAAAGCTCTTCCATCACATATTTCCCAATCTTTGCAATAGTTCGTCCATAAAAAGTCGGTTCTAAAGTAAATACCTTTGCTTTGGTTTCCTTCGTTTCCTTTAGAAATTTGTTCTTATAGCGTCTTACATGATTGCAATTAAAGCACCTAATATTATGCTTTCCCACAACTAGTTTGCCATCACCAAATCAACACTCAATAGTATTGTAACTTCTTGTCACACTTATATCACCATATAATATAATTTTTCATTTCTTGGGCATTCTCCCTTCTGAGCTCTCTTTCCCGTAAAGTACTTCCTCTTCTTATCCTGATAACTTTTATTTTTCCCCATTATATTGCACCCAAAACAGCAAGCATTTCCTCATTTTGGGTAGTAATCTCCACTACAACATTACAAGAGTCTCTAAGATGCGGTATAGTCGCCCTAGCAATTTCTTGCTTCAACCTCCATACAAAATTCTCGTCCTTCTTAATTACTATGTCTATAGTAGCATACCCATACCAAATAGCTCATCAAACTTTGTAATATACACAATCAATGACATTTCTCCTTGAACTTGTAACGACCCGGATTTTTAGCCATTTTGTTTTGAACATTTAAATTGTCTTTTAATGTTGTGTTGATAATTTAAATAGGAATTTATAATGAATTTATTTATAAAACGAAGTTTGAATGTTAATTTATTTATATTATAAAACGAGTTCGAAATCGCGCGGCAGTTCGTAATATGGAGTTTTGAACTTCAACTGAGAATACAGGATTCGTTATAAGTCGGATTTCTGTAAAACAAGACACGTCGGAACCATATTGATGATAATTTTCATATGAAAGAGAAAAATCCGGATTTCGTGTTATAATTTGTTAGTTATAGCCAAATCAAAATTTGAAATAGTCGCTATGGAAATCGCTATTTAAATATAGGCCTTTAAAATAGCCGTTTTGCAAACGGACTCAGATTTCGACGAAATCAGTTTCATTGGGACCGTAGCATTAAATTATTGTAGGGTGTTGAATGGCATGGAAAACCGATGTCGTATGTGATCACGATAGCCGTAAACGCCCGTTTATTTTCTATAACGCGTAATTAATTTAATAAATGGTTATTTGAGTGTAACTTGAACAGACGGTCGAATTAGGCCGCGAAACCAATTCCATTGAGTTCGTATCATCGATTAGAGTCAGGATAGCTATATAGTTTGTTATTTTTGGAGACCGGCAAATTTAGTGTTCAAAATGGCATTTCGGTACGCGTAAAAATAGCCTACCGGGGAAACAATCTCAGAATGCGACGAAACTGGTGCCGTTGGGTTCGTATCGAAGAATTATTGCTAGATTTGAAAGTTTCAAGTTGTTTCGACTTATCTGGTGATCATGAAAAATTTAAACGCGTGTTGATTTCTGGTTTTATAAAGGAAATTTTTTCAAATGACCTCGGATTTCGACGAAACTTGTCCCATTGGATCCAGAATACTTTTTTATACTAAGATTAGTTTTTTTATCGGTAGACAGAAGTCGACGGCGGTTAGTTTTACTTGATACTTCACCACGAAGTTTTGTATAATATAATATAAAATAAAATATATAAAAATGGTACACATCATACAACGACATCCCCTGTTGCAAACCAACTTCTGCACCTTGCATGTGACCCGTCTTCCATCCCCTATCAAGCCGACCTCACCATTGCACATGACCTATATATTTAATAAACCGCATGCAAGTCTGAAGCCCCAAACAGACACCCACATGCTAGCTAATTAGACTACAACCTACCATTTATACTGAGCCTACCGTATTAATTTAAAATGCATCCTATTTCTACCTAATGCTAGTACACATTGCATACCCTATACGTCAGTATTTCTTTTCTCCATCATTCTAGTCACATGTCTAACTCTAAGACCTATTTTCACAACTAAGATGAAAAGTGGGGACAACAACAATTAAAACATGTCTATTCACTTTCCTTGGTCGCAAATTCATCTCTTGTGTGCCGACCAAGTGGTATTAGAATTCACACCCAGGCAGCTACTCTAGTATATATATTCTGCAAACCTATACCTAACTCCGTGATGGCCACGCATTCTTCCTTATAAATTAAACTGCCTTTCTTCATTCATTGGATTCCACCGATCCTTCTTCTCCAATAGTGAAACTACCAAAACTTCACAATTCAATAAAACACTGCATATTCAACCTTCATCGCACCAATTTCACCATCCAAGTTGACTTCGTTGACGATCTATAGGGTTGCGAGCCGAACTGTTTCAAGGTGGCGAGTGGGAGGACGCTACGCGTCGATGAGTGGGGGTGCGAGTGTCGGTAGTGGCATAAGGCGGCGGTTTCAGGCAATAGTGGGTTTTCGGTTTTGTGGTGGTTTCATGTGAATCCGTGAAGGAAGAAAGGGGATTGGGGAGGCTGTATTTCGTGATATGCTATTTTGGGAAGGTTGATTAGAAAACTGGTCCCTGTGAGTTCCAGCAAGGGAGAAGCGAATGACTTTGGATTAAAAATGAAAGGAGTGTGGTTGTTGGTGGAAGGGTACAGGAATTCGAAAATATAGGGGAGGCCGTGAATTTGTATATGGAAGTAGCAGGTCTCGTGTTCAAGAATGAGGCAACGGACGTATTAAAGAGGAGGTTGATGGGAAGTTGGGTCATCACCGTGAACGTACGGTACCACCGTGAAAGTGGTGCGGCCATTGGGAAGTTGGGTTGGCTGATGCATACAAAGGAGCAGGTTCATATATAAAGAAAGGGACGGATTTTTCTAGTGTTCAAATTAGGCACTTGTAGTGCTGTTCATTTTAAACAAAGAGTCAGGGGGTTAGGCATTGGTCTGGGCGTGAAGGATGGGTTTCTAAAACAAGTGATTAGTTGAAGATGGTGCTTAGTTAACACATCATATTGTGGACTTTTTGGTATACGATATTTAAAAGTGAGCCAGAAGGATAGATCCGCTGAAAGAGAACGAGAGGAAAGGAACGGGTTTTACTCATGATAAAGCGCTGATAATAACGTTATTAGCAGTAAATCAAGGCTTATAACAATCAATCCAAGGTAATTAAGATTGGTAACCAATATAAATAATTTTAAATCGAATATTATAATGATCGTATCTTACTCGTATGTTAATAGAATCGGACGGAACCGGTTAGGTTGGAATCATGACGAAGAAATCTACATGGTAGAACTATTGTACTGAGTACGGGATTACTGGAATTTTGTGATTGAAGCAGACGCTCGTTGATTTAAATGAAACAAAAACAGTTCCGTCAACGGTGAACCAAAGTGAGTAAACTCACTTACTCTGCCTCGTTTTATATTTTTATATAAACGAGTTTTAAAATTATTTTATACTGTGTGATGGTTGCTTGGTTGAATAGTTGATAAATTGGTTGATACAATCACATCGTTGATTGATTTTTCATTAATGCGAAATAATTGATGTGGTTAACATCTGTGGATGCAGGGAAACAGGTTGGAGGGATCCAACTGGATCCCTCAACATTTATATTACTGTTGTTATTCATTGTGATATTTGATGTGATATAAAATGAGTGATTTATCATGTGTGAATCACACTGGCCCTAGAAATGTGGTATTTTATTACCGTAAAATATTTGTGAAAAAATAAAAGGGATTTGAAATTTAAAAAGGGAAATTTATTTCCAAAGTATAAAAATTGAATTTTTAATAGACTTGGAAACAAGAACTTGTTTTAACAAATAAAACAAGAAGTTGATTTTAAACCTGTGTTAAAAATTTAGTAAAATATTGTCATTGGATTAAATTGAATTTATATGGAAAAGTGGAAATGGGTTTTTGGAATCGATATTTGAATGAGATTTAGAACTTAACAATTATAAATAAAGTTATAAACTAGATTATAAAGAGGTAAAACTAAAATAAGATTTCTGTGAATGATTCTACCATTAGAAGTCAATAAAGAAATTTGGATTTTTAAAATATTATTTAAAGTTATAAAATCAAATGGGTTTGATTTTATAAAAGAGAATATTACTCACAACTAAAGTGAATAATGTTTTAAAGTGAAATTATTTATAGAGGGGATTTGAATTTGGTAATATAAATCCAATTGGAAATTTAAATGGGAAGAAAATTCGTTTAAAAGGGGATATGTTTAAATAAGAACATAGAACCAATTTTTATTCGATGAAGAGGTTTTAAAATAAGTGTTTGGAAAATTAAAACAGCGACTATAGCGCTGTTGTTACAATACATGCTTTGTAAATCTAAACAGCGATTATAGCGTTGTTGTTATAATTGATACTTGGAAAATTTAAAACAACGATTATAATGTCGCTGCTATAATATATGGTTTGTAAATTATAACAGCGATTTTAAACGCTGCAGTTATAATAAATGTTTTGGTAAATCTGAATAGCAATTTTAACGCTGCTGTTATAATAAATGTTTTTAACAGTGATTATAGTGTTGCTATTATAACAAATGTTTTTTAAATTTAAAACAGCGATTATAACGTTGTTGTCACAATAAGTGTTTAATAATTCTAAACAGCGATTGTAACGTTGTCGTTAAAAGTAATGTCCTATAAATCAAATACAGCGATTATAACGCTATCGTTATAATCAGTGTTTTTCCGTAAAAGAAGTTGATTCTTAGATTGAATCTAAGAGTTGCGTAAGCGATGTTCGTTAGAAGTAGTGAGCTCTGACTATTTCAAAGTTAAGAATGTCGTTTAGTTAAGGTCTGAGAGTTAATTATACCCCAACTTGACTGACTACATTATTGACGGAGAAATGGTTAAGGCTCGATAGCAAGGATTGGTTAGTGATATCATTAGCTAACGAATGATTTATGATTTGAGTTATAATAACGATGTTTATAAAATCAGTTTAATTCAAAGGATTTAGAAATGTTTTCTAACTGGAATAAGGGATATTTTCTCAATAAAGGAATTATAATATTGGGAATGTTTTTCCAAAAATCGAGAGGGAAAAAAGTGCTTTAAAGGAACACGAAAGATGGGAAATGGGAATTGGAAACGATAATAAAGGAAATACTATAAAAAGGGGCCAATGTTGTTTGATGTTTGATCGATAGAATTTCCATATGGAAATAATATCGTTGGTTGCACACTTATTTTTCTTTGATAGTTAAATCACCGACTATCGAAGTTTTTGACCATTTTTCCATCGTCAATACGGAGAGACCGGGATCAGATTCAGTATCTGAAAACCACTCCGTATGGGCATTAGCGTTGCGATCGAAGATGATGAAGGAAATTGAAGACGGAGTTATTCAAGGGCTATCCTATTTACGGGATAGAGCCTTCGGTTTGTCCAGTCCCAGGACAACGTGAATGGACGAATGTTTGTCAGAGTATATCTAACGGATCGCATAAGTTGATCTCTTCAAACGTACTTACGTTTGGTGGCGGAGGAATTCGTTTCTCTTAGCTTTATACCCGTGGTATTTTTGGGGAAATCAATTTGTGATTTGGCGGGTATAACGATGTGGCATTCAAAGTGAATGGTGGCCAGATGTTCTGGAAGGTAATTCAAACCTCAAGCCTCATCAACCGGGAGTTGACAAAAATCGGGCAGGCAGCATGGCTATGTGGGTCGCACCCATTAGGATGTATAATCACCTATCTAGAGGAATTCCATTTGTTCTTGAATCTATCGATGCTGTCCCTTTCGGGAGACGGTTGCTGATCCCAACCGTCGGTGATATACATTCGATACACTCAAGCGAAATGAGTGGTCGGTCATGTGAGGGCCGGGTTGCAAGACGTTCTTGTTGAACCCAGTGTATTCGTCTCTAGAGATACACTATCGGAAGGTGGTCCCATACCTTGTCACGTTGGAAATCCAATCTCCAATAAGCACCCTGCGGTTTTTGATTTTATATTATATATATGGAGCGTGAGATGCAAGCGTTCCACTAGATTGTTATTTACTTGTATTTAGACATTATTATAATATCAGACAAGTATTGATTCCAAAAATGTTTTGGGTTATCGTAAGGTAAAAACCGTCCGTGTTTATGTGTGGATCGGTCTTACGATTATCATTTCTTTCGAAAGGATTTTGAAAGTTAACCAAATGGTTGGAGTTTACTCACACCAGTCCCATGACTGACCCAGAGTTTCTTTTGTTTGTTTTCCCTAAACTCTTGGGTGCCCAAATTTGTACGGGCAGTCAAGTAGTCGGGATTTTACAGATTCACTTGAAGAAGCTTGAAGCAGGAGGCTTCGCCAGTTGGCTATAGACTATTATAATTTCCGCTGTGTATTATGTTGTATCTGGAAACAGGAGTTATAACTGTTCCAGAAAATTGTTGCTGTACTCTGATAATGGTAAGTATATATACAGTTACTGATTTGTATTTCAAAAGTATGTTATCTAATATATTTTATTCGTTCCGCTGTGAGTTTGTGATCTTCGTTTTCTTCTATTCTAATATTTCTTTCTTTCTATTTCTCATCCTCTAACTTCTTTCTAATAATGATTCGTATTTCTGTGCAATTTGAGTTGGACGTGTGGTGTTATTAGTCGACTCAAAGGGTACGGATTTGCGGGTCATTTCAGTTGGTATCAGAGCTTAAGGTTAAGTGATTACCTTGGCTCTGTGGCGTGACTCAATAGAGATGGAGTTAGAAATACTCTAGATTGAGTTTGAGTGTATTTGTATGAGCGCGTATTTGTAGATTTGATATGAAAATTGTTTTATATTGTGTTGGCTGGTTTGTTGAGTGGTTTATGAATTCTGGTCGATACAGGATGTACAACCGTATCGATAGGTGTTTCTAAACTCTCGAACAAAACAATTCGATACAGTATCGTTTTAAAATGGGTAAATGATATAATTTTGCCCAAAAGTTATTTTGATATAAAAGAGATAATTTTCTGAAATTATCGAATGTGTTGATTGTTGTTACAATCAAATGGAATTATAAAATATTGGAATGGTTATATAAATAAGATAAACTGAAATTAAATCCAAACCAAAAATTGAGAATTTGAATCCCCGGTGTTTAGAAATATTCCTTGAAGTATTTTAAATGTAATATAACATTACTTTGAAGAATTTTTGAATTAGAATGGTTTAAAAGGATTTTTTTTAAGGGATTAAGCACTGAATTCACTTCAGTGGCGAGAAAATAGTACCGATAATGGGTCGCGACATTATTGTTATTTATTTTCGAGTTTCTGAGTGACGGATTGCTACCATATAAGTTTGTTTGAAAAAGACAGGTTTTTTTAGATATTCAAATGTTTTGAATTGAGTTAATTATAAATGTATGTAAATATATATGATTTTCAAACTAGTTTGAAATAAAACCCGAGAATTTGAATTCTGAAATTAAAATTTGACTTATATAAGTTTGATAGATTGAAATGGCAAAAGTATATCAAATGAATTGAAATTAACTTAAGTTAAATTGGATTGGATTAAAAATAATTCCGAATGGAATGAAATAAACGAGAATGTTGAGATTCGAAATATTAAAATGAATTCGACCTATGTATAAACAAGTTGAATATATATTGGATGCTGTTGTTTGGAATTAAACTGTGATGGAAGTGATCTAATCAGAAGTTGATAGAGTTATAACGACTGGAAGTTGGATTGATTTGAAACCAACTGGAGATGGATATATGTGTGCTGAGCAAATATTAAAGGGAAGCAAGTGCCAAAGATAGAATTTGTGCCCGACAAAAAGGTACATGTTTACGATATTACTTGGGTTTGATGATTTTGTGAGCCTATGGGCAAGCCGCTTGGCTTTTTGATTTTCTTTTGGATTGGAGATGGCCTAGAAAGGCGAGTTGGGATTGTACCGATTGAGCCGTGCAGAGGAGATGCTGCCGGAATTTTTCAGAATTTAAGGTGTTAGAAAATTTTCAGAATTTTTGAAAATTTTCGTTAGTAAGAATAAATTAATATTTTAATTGAAATAAATTGGTCCAGAAGTGAACAAAAAGGATTTTTGGACCTAGTCAATAGGGTACGTAGCATCTTTTCCTATCTTAGCAATTTCGAGGACGAAATTATTTTAAGTGGGAACGAATGTAACGACCCGGATTTTTAGCCATTTTGTTTTGAACATTTAAATTGGCTTTTAATGTTGTGTTGATAATTTAAATAGGAATTTATAATGAATTTATTTATAAAACGAAGTTTGAATGTTAATTTATTTATATTATAAAACGAGTTCGAAATCGCGCGGCAGTTCGTAATATGGAGTTTTGAACTTCAACTGAGAATACAGGATTCGTTATAAGTCGGATTTCTGTAAAACAAGACACGTCGGAACCATATTGATGATAATTTTCATATGAAAGAGAAAAATCCGGATTTCGTGTTATAATTTGTTAGTTATGGCCAAATCAAAATTTGAAATAGTCGCTATGGAAATCGCTATTTAAATATAGGCCTTTAAAATAGCCGTTTTGCAAACGGACTCAGATTTCGACGAAATCAGTTTCATTGGGACCGTAGCGTTAAATTATTGTAAGGTGTTGAATGGCATGGAAAACCGATGTCGTATGTGACCACGATAGCCGTAAACGCCCGTTTATTTTCTATAACGCGTAATTAATTTAATAAATGGTTATTTGAGTGTAACTTGAACAGACGATCGAATTAGGCCGCGAAACCAATTCCGTTGAGTTCGTATCATCGATTAGAGTCAGGATAGCTATATAGTTTGTTATTTTTGGAGACCGGCAAATTTAGTGTTCAAAATGGCATTTCGGTACGCGTAAAAATAGCCTACCGGGAAAACAGTCTCAGAATGCGACGAAACTGGTGCCGTTGGGTTCGTATCGAAGAATTATTGCTAGATTTCAAAGTTTCAAGTTGTTTCGACTTATCTGATGATCATGAAAAATTTAAACGCGTGTTGATTTCTGGTTTTATAAAGGAAATTTTTTCAAATGACATCGGATTTCGACGAAACTTGTCCCATTGGATCCAGAATACTTTTTTATACTAAGATTAGTTTTTTTATCGGTAGACAGAAGTCGACGGCGGTTAGTTTTACTTGATACTTCACCACGAAGTTTTGTATAATATAATATAAAATAAAATATATAAAAATGGTACACATCATACAACGACATCCCCTGTTGCAAACCAACTTCTGCACCTTGCATGTGACCCGTCTTCCATCCCCTATCAAGCCGACCTCACCATTGCACATGACCTATATATTTAATAAACCGCATGCAAGTCTGAAGCCCCAAACAGACACCCACATGCTAGCTAATTAGACTACAACCTACCATTTATACTGAGCCTACCGTATTAATTTAAAATGCATCCTATTTCTACCTAATGCTAGTACACATTGCATACCCTATACGTCAGTATTTCTTTTCTCCATCATTCTAGTCACATGTCTAACTCTAAGACCTATTTTCACAACTAAGATGAAAAGTGGGGACAACAACAATTAAAACATGTTTATTCACTTTCCTTGGTCGCAAATTCATCTCTTGCGTGCCGACCAAGTGGTATTAGAATTCACACTCAGGCAGCTACTCTAGTGTATATATTCTGCAAACCTATACCTAACTCCGTGATGGCCACGCATTCTTCCTTATAAATTAAACTGCCTTTCTTCATTCATTGGATTCCACCGATCCTTCTTCTCCAACAGCGAAACTACCAAAACTTCACAATTCAATAAAACACTGCATATTCAACCTTCATCGCACCAATTTCACCATCCAAGTTGACTTCGTTGACGATCTATAGGGTTGCGAGCCGAACTGTTTCAAGGGGGCGAGTGGGAGGACGCTACGCGTCGATGAGTGGGGGTCCGAGTGTCGGTAGTGGCATAAGGCGGCGGTTTCAGGCAATAGTGGGTTTTCGGTTTTGTGGTGGTTTCATGTGAATCCGTGAAGGAAGAAAGGGGATTGGGGAGGTTGTATTTCGTGATATGCTATTTTGGGAAGGTTGATTAGAAAACTGGTCCCTGTGAGTTCCAGCAAAGGAGAAGCGAATGACTTTGGATTAAAAATGAAAGGAGTGTGGTTGTTGGTGGAAGGGTACAGGAATTCGAAAATATAGGGGAGGCCGTGAATTTGTATATGGAAGTAGCAGGTCTCGTGTTCAAGAATGAGGCAACGGACGTATTAAAGAGGAGGTTGATGGGAAGTTGGGTCATCACCGTGAAAGTACGGTACCACCGTGAAAGTGGTGCGGCCATTGGGAAGTTGGGTTGGCTGATGCATACAAAGGAGCAGGTTCATATATAAAGAAAGGGACGGATTTTTCTGGTGTTCGAATTAGGCACTTGTAGTGCTGTTCATTTTAAACAAAGAGTCAGGGGGTTAGGCACATATTGGTCTGGGCGAGAAGGATGGGTTTCTAAAACAAGTGATAAGTTGAAGATGGTGCTTAGTTAACACGTCATATTGTGGACTTTTTGGTATACGATATTTAAAAGTGAGCCAGAAGGATAGATCCGCTGAAAGAGAACGAGAGGAAAGGAACGGGTTTTACTCATGATAAAGCGCTGATAATAACGTTATTAGCAGTAAATCAAGGCTTATAACGATCAATCCATGGTAATTAAGATTGGTAACCAATATAAATAATTTTAAATCGAATATTATAATGATCGTATCTTACTCGTATGTTAATAGAATCGGACGGAACCGGTTAGGTTGGAATCATGACGAAGAAATCTACATGGTAGAACTATTGTACTGAGTACGGGATTACTGGAATTTTGTGATTGAAGCAGACGCTCGTTGATTTAAACGAAACAAAAACAGTTCCGTCAACGGCGAACCAATGTGAGTAAACTCACTTACTCTGCCTCGTTTTATATTTTTATATAAACAAGTTTTAAAATTATTTTATACTGTGTGATGGTTGCTTGGTTGAATAGTTGATAAATTGGTTGATACAATCACATCGTTGATTGATTTTTCATTAATGCGAAATAATTGATGTGGTTAACATCTGTGGATGCAGGGAAACAGGTTGGAGGGATCCAACTGGATCCCTCAACATTTATATTACTGTTGTTATTCATTGTGATATTTGATGTGATAATAAATGAGTGATTTATCATGTGTGAATCACACTGGCCCTAGAAATGTGGTATTTTATTACCGTAAAATATTTGTGAAAAAATAAAAGGGATTTGAAATTTAAAAAGGGAAATTTATTTCCAAAGTATAAAAATTGAATTTTTAATAGACTTGGAAACAAGAACTTGTTTTAACAAATAAAACAAGAAGTTGATTTTAAACCTGTGTTAAAAATTTAGTAAAATATTGTCATTGGATTAAATTGAATTTATATGGAAAAGTGGAAATGGGTTTTTGGAATCGATATTTGAATGAGATTTAGAACTTAGCAATTATAAATAAAGTTATAAACTAGATTATAAAGAGATAAAACTAAAATAAGATTTCTGTGAATGATTCTACCATTAGAAGTCAATAAAGAAATTTGGATTTTTAAAATATTATTTAAAGTTATAAAATCAAATGGGTTTGATTTTATAAAAGAGAATATTACTCACAACTAAAGTGAATAATGTTTTAAAGTGAAATTATTTATAGAGGGGATTTGAATTTGGTAATATAAATCCAATTGGAAATTTAAATGGGAAGAAAATTCGTTTAAAAGGGGATATGTTGAAATAAGAACATAGAACCAATTTTTATTCGATGAAGAGGTTTTAAAATAAGTGTTTGGAAAATTAAAACAGCGACTATAGCGCTGTTGTTACAATACATGCTTTGTAAATCTAAACAGCGATTATAGCGTTGTTGTTATAATTGATACTTGGAAAATTTAAAACAGCGATTATAATGTCGCTGCTATAATATATGGTTTGTAAATTATAACAGCGATTTTAAACGCTGCAGTTATAATAAATGTTTTGGTAAATCTGAATAGCAATTTTAACGCTGCTGTTATAATAAATGTTTTTAACAGTGATTATAGTGTTGCTATTATAACAAATGTTTTTTAAATTTAAAACAGCGATTATAACGCTGTTATCACAATAAGTGTTTAATAATTCTAAACAGCGATTGTAACGTTGTCGTTAAAAGTAATGTCCTATAAATCAAATACAGCGATTATAACGCTATCGTTATAATCAGTGTTTTTCCGTAAAAGAAGTTGATTCTTAGATTGAATCTAAGAGTTGCGTAAGCGATGTTCGTTAGAAGTAGTGAGCTCTGACTATTTCAAAGTTAAGAATGTCGTTCAGTTAAGGTCTGAGAGTTAATTATACCCCAACTTGACTGACTACATTATTGACGGAGAAATGGTTAAGGCTCGATAGCAAGGATTGGTTAGTGATATCATTAGCTAACGAATGATTTATGATTTGAGTTATAATAACGATGTTTATAAAATCAGTTTAATTCAAAGGATTTAGAAATGTTTTCTAACTGGAATAAGGGATATTTTCTCAATAAAGGAATTATAATATTGGGAATGTTTTTCCAAAAATCGAGAGGGAAAAAAGTGCTTTAAAGGAACACGAAAGATGGGAAATGGGAATTGGAAACGATAATAAAGGAAATACTATAAAAAGGGGCCAATGTTGTTTGATGTTTGATCGATAGAATTTCCATATGGAAATAATATCGTTGGTTGCACACTTATTTTTCTTTGATAGTTAAATCACCGACTATCGAAGTTTTTGACCATTTTTCCATCGTCAATACGGAGAGACCGGGATCAGATTCAGTATCTGAAAACCACTCCGTATGGGCATTAGCGTTGCGATCGAAGATGATGAAGGAAATTGAAGACGGAGTTATTCAAGGGCTATCCTATTTACGGGATAGAGCCTTCGGTTTGTCCAGTCCCAGGACAACGTGAATGGACGAATGTTTGTCAGAGTATATCTAACGGATCGCATAAGTTGATCTCTTCAAACGTACTTACGTTTGGTGGCGGAGGAATTCGTTTCTCTTAGCTTTATACCCGTGGTATTTTTGGGGAAATCAATTTGTGATTTGGCGGGTATAACAATGTGGCATTCAAAGTGAATGGTGGCCAGATGTTCTGGAAGGTAATTCAAACCTCAAGCCTCATCAACCGGGAGTTGACAAAAATCGGGCAGGCAGCATGGCTATGTGGGTCGCACCCATTAGGATGTATAATCACCTATCTAGAGGAATTCCATTTGTTCTTGAATCTATCGATGCTGTCCCTTTCGGGAGACGGTTGCTGATCCCAACCATCGGTGATATACATTCGATACACTCAAGCGAAATGAGTGGTCGGTCATGTGAGGGCCGGGTTGCAAGACGTTCTTGTTGAACCCAGTGTATTCGTCTCTAGAGATACACTATCGGAAGGTGGTCCCATACCTTGTCACGTTGGAAATCCAATCTCCAATAAGCGCCCTGCGGTTTTTGATTTTATATTATATATATGGAGCGTGAGATGCAAGCGTTCCACTAGATTGTTATTTACTTGTATTTAGACATTATTATAATATCAGACAAGTATTGATTCCAAAAATGTTTTGGGTTATCGTAAGGTAAAAACCGTCCGTGTTTATGTGTGGATCGGTCTTACGATTATCATTTCTTTCGAAAGGATTTTGAAAGTTAACCAAATGGTTGGAGTTTACTCACACCAGTCCCATGACTGACCCAGAGTTTCTTTTGTTTGTTTTCCCTAAACTCTTGGGTGCCCAAATTTGTACGGGCAGTCAAGTAGTCGGGATTTTACAGATTCACTTGAAGAAGCTTGAAGCAGGAGGCTTCGCCAGTTGGCTATAGACTATTATAATTTCCGCTGTGTACTATGTTGTATCTGGAAACAGGAGTTATAACTGTTCCAGAAAATTGTTGCTGTACTCTGATAATGGTAAGTATATATACAGTTACTGATTTGTATTTCAAAAGTATGTTATCTAATATATTTTATTCGTTCCGCTGTGAGTTTGTGATCTTCGTTTTCTTCTATTCTAATATTTCTTTCTTTCTATTTCTCATCCTCTAACTTCTTTCTAATAATGATTCGTATTTCTGTGCAATTTGAGTTGGACATGTGGTGTTATTAGTCAACTCAAAGGGTACGGATTTGCGGGTCGTTTCAGAACTAAATTGGCAAATTTCCCAAGCAAAGTAGGGTTGGAAATCTCAGACAAGAGCTACTTTTCTAATCTCCTTAGAAATTCGGTCTAAGTCAAATTCTTTTCTGGCACTCCTACAGTCACTCTATTCCACCAGCATAAAGTATCTCCTTGCAACTGCTTAGAAGCTAACCTTCTATTTCGCTCATCATTTAAGCCTAAGTTAGCAAAAATCCTTTGATAATGCAAAAAACCAATTCTCAACTTCGATAAAATCTTTGGCTCCAAGAAAAGGTTTTCCTAACATAATGCCGACTAAGCTTGGCATGGTTATTGGTAAGGGGTGCCATAAGTTCAGCTTCTCCCACTTTATCAATATTACCTCCTACCAAACCGACATCTTCTCCAGCTTGCATCATATTAATAAAGAACTGATGCAAATTCCCCATGCCCATTGATGGGTTTGCATCACCTATATTGACATTAGCTCGACGCCTTGTTACCCTCTGGTCAAGCACTACCATTTGTTGTGGTGCTTCCACCACCAAGATTTTGTGTCTTATTCCCTTTAGATCAACATACGAGCTTTTATAAGATACGAAAGAACAGTCTAAGAGAAAGGGAAAAATACATTCTTATATATAGCAAAAACAATTATGTTACTATAGCATTATCTAAACCTTGATCATATTCTATGATTCCTTAGACTTATGTTTTCAAAACTCCTTTAAGCTTGGAAATATTCTTAAGTTTACATAAACCTTTTCTATGATACCATACTGTAACATCTCCCATTTCAAAACCTGAAAATAAGCACAACCAATGCTAAAGTCATGAATATTATTTTTCTCCGATGAAAGGATAAGACCCATTGTTGGCCAAAATATGAAAGTCATGAATATGAAAAATCATAAAACATGTTTCATTGACCAAATTCATTGATTACATATTCCCATACGTAAATTCGCGTTTTGAGAAATATAATTATTGTAAAGTATCTCAAGAGCAACATATGTAAATGCCCTCTTGGTTGATTAGAGTCCAAATACTAGGCAATAATAAGATTTTCCTTTACATTAACTAGGCAAAAAGCACAACAAAAAACTCATAAATATTTAGATTGCCTCTTTAATGACTCTGGAATCTTATTTGTCCAACTGGAATCCCTTCTCTTGATCTGGTCTAATAAATGCATCAAGAGTTTGAAGGGTAAAAACAAAAACTTTTCCTTAGAATATAGTCTAATGTGAATAATAACCTACCATATCAAATTAAAATAGGTATCTAGTGAGACCACGCTGCTTAGAGAAATGAGTTTTCCCCTCATTAGTACCTTGGTAACATAATAACTATAACCTGTGCTCTTGCACTCATAGTGATCAGAATAATAATTAATTATATGCATATGTGCGACATATTGTGAATTACCCATCCCCATTTAAAGTCAATATTTTAACATTTTTATGATTACCCATCATTTGTTCTGGTAACTATCCATCTTAATATCATATGACTACCCATCTAATACCATCCATCATTAAGTAGTAAACATTACTCATTCTTGCCATTTGGGATTAACCATCCCCGCTGGTTATTCATTATAATTATATTGATTTCCCATCTAATATATTTCACATATTAAAAGGTCTGGTCAAACCATCAAGCAACACATAGTTTTCATAGGATAATTATGAACCCATATTTTTTTCAATTGGAGACTACCCATCCCCTACATTATGTGGACTACCCATCTCACATTCGATAGTTTTCAAAGGATAGCTATAAGCCCATCAATTTATATTTTAATCTTGCATCCCAAGAATTTAATTTGTATCTGTTAGCACCCCCTGTTTAGTACATGGTAATTTACTTACCATTGTTTTCCCTAATAACGTATGTCGATGGAAAAACATCATGCTATATATAGTAATGTCCCTATTGAGCTGAAATAACAATATATAACATATGCATATTGGTTTCACCCTTACAAGTTGATACCATAATTGATCATTTAATAATTTAAAGTGAAGCGAAATGACTTCCATGTCGCTCCTTCGTAAATCGAAGAAAAAGAAGTATGGTTATCCACCATTTAAATAAACAATATCGAGTCAAAGCAAAACCCTTCTTTCTCTTACTTGTGTCGACCCTCTATCCAAGGCATCTAAATAAGAAAAACTTGGCATCGATCAAAGAAAGGCTTCGATCTTTAATCATATGGACTTATCATCATTTGGAAAAATTACCAAATCAAAACAAAATAGCACTTCGTCCCTCGCTATTCAGCTTAGGGCGAAGCAGAACAATAAATAAATAAATAAAAGGTGCTTCCCCCTATCTATTAGACTTAGGATAAAGAAAAACAAGCTGGTATCCTCCGATGATGGAAACTAAAGCATTTAGGGTATCGACACTGAGGAAACATAGTATATGACTGTTTGAGATTTGTCACTCCAAATGATTTATAAAAAATTAAGGAAAAAGAGAATGCAGCAAGTCAACTGTATCGCTATACCTTATGATTTAAAGCAAAAGAGTAGAGGCGTAAAGCCTCAATATAAAAATAGAAATTACTTATATTCAAAAATAAGCGACTTACCCAAGTCGATACAAAACATTTGATTCACCCTAGCTTGTTTCGCTTTCGCTTGATGATAAATTACTCTATACCAAATAGTTGATGTCATGTTCTTCGCCCAGGCATAGGGAAGCAAATAGATGTGGCACGATTCAGAACGGCCAGGTGTGAAATTATAATCAAAAGAAAAATTGTTTTCTTACCAATTAAAACACGAACTTTTTACCTGCTCGTCATATTATGTCAAAATCTTATAGGTGGATCACAAAATTTAATCATTCTTTTCAAAAATCACGTAAACTGCGTCTTATATCCATAGGCTAATTGTAAAGGATGGATTAATTAATAACCCTAATCAATTGTTTTTTCTTACGATTTAGGGAACAAAATAATTCATAATAATACATTTAAAAATCCCCAAAAATCACAAAAAATTGAAATATCCTTTTCTTCATTCTATGTCAAAAATCATTTGTAACAACCTACTTTTTTGACCTCTTCAAGTTGGTAATTAAACCAACTTGAACCATTCAAAACCATAGGTTGTTATAGCTTATGGGGTTTAATCAGAATCACAACACATAATAAATAGATAATATCTCACAACATACTAAATTTATACAAAATTTATTAGAGTTATACAATATTTTTGTACAGCGGAAAATTTAAATACATAAAACTTAATTAAACAAAATTACAGATCTTGTTGAGCCAGTGTGCGTGCATCTTCATGTGTCTTTAACTTCGATAGCTGAAATCTTTAAGATGCAACACTCAGTCTGACCTGAGCTTTTATGCAAAATACAAAACCACTTGAGTTAGGATTAACTTTATTCAGGTAAATCAACTTCAAATAATAACTCAAAATATAATAGTTAACTCAAGCTTTTATTTGCAATTCTAAATTCTAGGGTATGGTCAAATGCAAGTATGCTTGGTCAACATGTAAATTTGATATAGAAATTATGGCAACCTGTATGCAGGCCCGGCCCAAGGCCTAGGCAGCCGAGACGGCCGCCTAGGGCAACACTGCTGGAGGTGGCCGAGGGGGCAGCAGGTGGCAGGTGTAATCTTTAAATGTTCTTTATATTTACTGATAGGAGGGCATCTTATTCATGAATTTTTGTGTGGTCCAGGGGCATGTCGTCTCAGGTTTGATGGGAGTAACTACAGTGATCTTGGTTCAAATCCTGGCTGTGTCTACATTTGCATTATTTTTTTTCCATTTCTTCTTTTGTTGAACTTTGCCTAGGGCAGCTGATACCCTAGGGCCGGCATGACCTATATGTCAAGTTATAACCAAAGCAAGACAACATATAACCAGGTTTACACGTGACATGCTTCTAAATTCCATGTTATAAAGCACCACAAAACTTTAACTAGTGCAACATTCATTTTAGAACCAATGCCATATGCATTTAAAGCATAGGGTGTTTTAACTCTTTAAACAAAGCAACAGGACAACGTATATGTATATACATGAACCAATCATGAAACTTTAGTATTCAATTAGTGGACTAAGGTGGATCAATATCATATGGTTCCAACAAGGCAGCAAGTGCTACAATGTATTTCAAATTACAAATTAAAGTGGGGTTACCTCAGTTTACAAACAGGGTAAACAAAATGTGAACAAAATAAAGAATTCAAGATAGATAATTTATCATCAGAATAGATTCATACCTAAGGGAACAAGGCACGAAAATGACAAGGCAGCGGGTTATGTCCAGGTTCATCAATAATCACATATATAATTTTTTCCGTGTAAAAAATATACTGCTTCACTTCACACACACATACATATATGCATATGTATGTGAAAACAGTTTGATAAAAGAGTAGTAGGGTAATCCAAACTTTCATGGACATTTCGGAAATTACTTGTTGAATTATTTATAGGTAAACACATTCATGAGTGGAAAAATAATTCTATATACACACTATTACCCATTCTATATACACACTGTTACCCACCCGTATGCAATACCATGCATTTTGAATTATAACTGGCACGAGTGTGTGCCAAATAAATCCAGATCAGTAAGGAACGAATGTGAATATGAGTTAACACAACTTTCAGGCAGGGAAATAAGGGATATATATGTGGGCATAGTAAACACTACATAACATCAAGCAGCATATGTATATAAAGTAAGGTATGGTATATATAAACTAAGTGTCTCCAAATTTCGAAAACCAGGTAGACCAACACATGTATTTACATTTCCATTCAAGCTGAAGTGGGTTGACAGGACCATAAATGACCCAGATGGGTTCGAGTTTATATAAATCGAACAAGATGCATAAAAATATATAGTCCTGGTTTACAAAACAAGGTAAGCATGGTTACAACATGCAAATGCACCAACCAAGACAGTGCAAGAAGCATGTTACAGTAGTGAGTATATGCAACATCACAGGTCAAGGCAAGGTCAAGTGTTTCAATTTTTAAACAAGCAAGGTTATAAAAATGGTATGAGTGCCCTTTTTTCCAAGTTTCAACTAAGCATGAATAGTAGTGAGATGGCCAAGCATAGGTTCGAACCAACAAAACAGAGTAGAGGCACACAAATATGTGTATTATTGGTTGTCCAATCATTATCATGAGCCCAAAACTCCTATGTCCATAGTTGAAATATAGTTTTTACATATTCAAAACAACGAATGTCTAGGAATGTACAACAAGGCCTTGGCATCAACAAAGCAAGTTTTCATATTTTCGAACCAAGACATGGATTTAATTTACTCCATTTGCAAACAGCTAACGCAACAATGAGGCAGCGTGTATATTTATATATATACATACGGTAATGATATGTATATACACATACAATAGTACATAAATACACATATGTGCATCGACCACCACATATATATCAAATGCAAGTCTCTTAAACATCCAACATACCAGTGACAGAGGCATAACAGAGTTGCAACAACAACTAATACAGTGAATGAATAAATATGCAGTAAGGGTGCACAAAAATGGAATCGGAATTGGTAGTGAAACATTACCCAACGAAGGTGAATACATGGCAATAATTTTTTTTATCAAAAGTTAATATCCTAAGGGTCAATAAATCTGGTCTCAGCAGGTGATAAGTAAAATAACACAAAGCAAACAATCGTGCAACAAATGACATATACGGAAAAAACACAGGGATTAACCTATTTTATTTAGTTAAATATTAAGATTAACCACTTGAATGAAATTATTAGTGAGGTAAAATTCACCTATAACAGTGGTGAATGAGGTGTAGATAAAGGATGACGCGACCATGGCTCGAAGGCGAAATGTTTACTGACCAGTGCGAGCTTGGATGCAACCGAAAGGAGAAGCATTCAAATCGATTTGGCAGAAGAATAAGGCGCAAGAGTGAGGCGCAGGTGACAGCTTAGGGTTGCTCGGAGTTGAGAAGGGAACAGAGCGATGGAAGGAGCAGTGATCGATCCAAGGTGGTGGTGGCTACTGCTGCGTGGGCTGTCGAGGCTGGTGGCACAAGTCTATAGTGTTTCAGTGAGTGGAAAAAGGTGCAAGCTGGAATTGGTAGGGCACGAGGTGGCTTCGAAGGCAGCTGCGATGAGGTCGGTGATGGAAAATGGTCTCGGGTGCAGCGATTTCAATTGCAGGCGGAGGACATTATAATTAGGAAAAGAGGGAAAGTGAATTTTGTTTTTCGGTGGAAAAGTTAAAGCGGATGGTAAATGTTTTGTTGAATTAGAGATGGAAGATAATGGAATGAAAATTAGATTTCCACGTTCTTCTCTTCACACAAGTGAACGAGAGACAAGCTACAAAGAAGACATAATTATATAAACACATTTAAAACAAAGGCAAACGAGGAAGACAAGTTTTACAATGAGGATTGTTAAAGGGACTCCACATTTGGTTAAGGGGAGGACCAATTTTTATTTATTGTATAATTGTTATGGGAAAGACAAAATAAATTGGCCTTCCCTTAAACATATAAATTAAAATTCCGATATTAACCTTCTATAATTCATTAATATGAACCATAAAACCTAAACCTTAATTAATGCTTATAATTTAATGTTATACTTAAAAATAAAAAAGGATATAGTAAATATAATGGAGACATAAGAAAGTTTTGTGGGTGAGCAGAAGGCATCATATTAGGTAATTAATTGTAATTCATATTGTAATTGGTATGATTATTTTAAAATAAATGCAGAAATGAAAATTTTGATTTAATATGATGTATCAAATTTGTGTTATTGATATATTTGGTAACTCGCACGTTTGTTACTTGGATTGAATTTAGTAAGTTAAGGTCTAACAAAAGTGAGGAGCCAGGGGCAGTTAGGTCTCTTTTAATTCTTTTTTAAAAATAAATCAGACCCCCCTTAACAAAAAACAATTAAGCTGGAGTCCCCTTAAAATTATCCTCCCCTTAACCAAATGTGGAGTCCCTTTAACAATCTCCTTTATAATTTATTCATTTCAATTTTAACAAATGCCATTGTTCAATTCAAATTTCAAAGTGTTGATTTGGTAAAAGAGATATTCACAAGTTACACATAATATTATAATTTAAACTTGGTTGAACAAATATAACAAGTGCAACATATAAAATTCAATATAACAAGTTCTAAATGAATAGGTGAATAAACAAATAAGTAAGATTTTAAATTCTTAAGTTAAATAAAGTTTTAAACAAATAAAATAAATTAGATTATAAATTCTCAAGTTAAATTTCAAAATTAAAATTTCAAAATATTCAAACAAATATTTAAATTAGTTAAAATTTTAATAACGTTTAATTTTAACAAAACCATTTAGATTCACAAATTGAATTTAAATTTATGCTTACGAAACTTATTCAAAACCAAGTAAAATAGATTAGATTTAAAAGTCCAAAAAAATTCTAGTATAAACATAATTTCAACATTTAATCTAAATTAACTTCATATTTTAAACGTTGAAATTTTGGTTCGTTACATTATTATTCAACTGTTTTAATTAATTTTATCTTGAAATAACTAATATCCACTTTTGGAAATTTATAAAATTTTCATAATTGTTTAAAAATTATTATCATCTCCAAAATTATGTTAAAAATGAGATATTAAAATTTCAAAGTATTTGGAAACATAAATCATAGTTTTTTTTTTTAATCCAAAACATGCTCAAATTAAGGCAAAAGAATTCTTATAAGACATTGTTCTATCCAAGCAATGATTTAGCATCCAAAACATGAAAATACAATATAAAAACTACGTAAGGTTTGTATATTACACATAGCCGAATAAAGAAAATGATGCGAAAGCATTATTCACCTTAAGATGGATGATTGAGTTGAGATTTCATATTACTTGAATATCCTTAAGTTTTCTCCTAATTTTCCCTTTGTTTCCTCTTCTTCTTAGTGATGAAGCTTAGCCTCCCCTTAGTTTTCTTTGGATGCTTGTGTAGAATTGAGATAATAAATGGAAGCATAAGGATTAAGTATGAAAGATTATTGTATTCCCGTCTTTCCCGTCCCATAATTTTTTACATGTTAAACTAGTTTTTCTAATTTACTTAAAACCAAACCATTTCAATTATCAAATTTCATCATTTGATCCCACAACATTATGATATTTAACCTTTCCAATAAATTATCTTATTAGTGTTATATTAAAAATTAGAGATAATACATAGCGGCCTTTTATTAGTAAAAAATTGGAAATGATTCACACTCTTAAAATTACAAACGGTTCACATTCTTTAATTTTAGTAAAAATCAAATTTTTAGGCTCTGGGAAGAAAAGGACAGAGTGTTTATATAGCCACAGCTTCACTCACATGTGTTAAACTTGAAAGGTAAAATGAACCACAACCATTCAAGAGTGATAAATACACAAAAACCGTGGTTCAAAAACATCACATGTCTTAAATACACAAAAACCGTTACATCATAAAAGCTACGGTCATGTACTTTAAAATATCAGAGTACATAAAAAAAGCAAAAATTCCCCAAAATAAAACATAGCCATAGTAGCAAGGATAGGAGCTTGAGCCATACATCTAAGTAGCTCCAGCAAAATGAAAGCAGAATCACGGTCAAGCCCGAGTATTCCCACCCTGAGAACCTGGGGGTGGGAGGGGAATGGAAGAAAGAAGAGGAAACAAAAAGGATCATACATAAAGTCTGGCGATTCCAGTTACATTTAGCAAGTAAATAAGTAAAAGTAGCATGTCAGGCATATAAAGTGGATAAGAAAGATAATACCATAAAAGGTAGGTGTGACAAGGTAAACATGATAGGGTGTATACGCTTCTCTAATGATTACTCTGCACTAATACTAGTATAACCAGAATGAGATGATCCCAACAACTATCTAATGGTAGACTTAGGCATACGTCCAGATGTACCGTAACTACTACCCTAATCGATCGGCTCCTTACTCTGTAGATACTCTATGTCGGCCCCACAGTAGAAGATATCACTTCCTAAAGTGGAAACCCTTCGTTGATGTGCACAGCTATACCTAATGGTGTCACGGCCGTCTTAGCCCCCTCTACCCGGCCCATGCACGCACATGTCCCCGGTCGGTTTGCACCGCCCACACCGTCCTCCTAGTTTGATCTCTTACATTCAGCCCAGTAAGCATGCCCCAACTCCGACCTAGTTTGGAGTACTCGTTTGATACCTATTAATGGTTACTGACTGAAATGGGTCCCATACAATATGATACAAGCTCCCCTCTTGTCTTGTAACCCAACTAGGATTTTCATCGGTTATGTATACCACTAGGTGTCTTTAATTACATAACCCTATCATTTCTACCAGTTATGCTTACCCTAAAAGGTGTCTTTAATTACATAACTTCAACATTTTCATGGTTTATGCTTACCACTAGGTGTTTTTAGTTACATAACAGCTATCTGGTTAAGTTCGTGGGCCTATATGTAAATATTACCCACCCCTCAGATTTACTTAACCCACCCTCTGTTCAACCAAATTTACTTAACCCCAATTTAAGTTCACGTTCATACAATCAGTATGGATTCAACTAGGTTAAGTATTCAAGGTTTATTACCAAATTTTTATTTATGGTTACGGTATGGTAGACCTCCCACATTAAGCCTACCATTTGTGGATGCTGGACATGCCGGGCGGGTTCGGACAGACTTATTCCACAAATCGGGCTTAACCTCGTGTCTTAGCACGTCTCGTATTTATGCGCCTAGACCTCTCACATTAGATTCACCACTTGTGGTCGCTGGAAATGCCGGGCGGTTCCGGGAAGACTTCCACCACAAGTGTAATCTAACCTCATGTCGTGGGCGCAGTTACAGTTTCTAATTACTGTAGTCCTAGGCATTATGTTGTTAGCCAATTTTCACCAATGTCGTTATAAGTTATAGGTTTAATGCCCCTTTTCCCCCAATTATGTTTATAGTGAATTTTATGTCTAAATTCATATACATAACCATTATTTAAGTTATGCCAAATTTCCCATTTACTAATTATGCCTATATTCCCAATTTACAAGTTATGCCCAATATTTCCCCCGGTTCCCAAACTAACATATTCGCACAATTTAGCGGCATGCCTAGGCTCGAAGTAGCTTGGCTATGTAAAATAAAAGGGAAAGGGTGAATGGAAGATGACAGAATTAATTATTCTAACAAACCGACATAAGCATATGATGGCATAATGATAAGAGGGACATATAAGCACAGATCGGTGAACTTGTGATAATAAAACAGGTTCTAACATAGTAGGGATGTCATAATAGGCATGATTAGATCTAAATAAGGATATAGATGTCCAACTAATGATAGATCCAAATGAACCACAACATGATAGGTACAAGGTGACCTAAATAATAAATTAGATCCATAATCAAAAGAAGATCTAATTTGATAAAGGTTGAGATCTAAGTCATAGATAATTCAGAATATCATGGGTTCACAAATTACAATAGATCTGATATGATTCAGGGATTAGCATGCACATATCCAAATTATAGCCCTTTCATTTTTACTGTTTATTTACTTAAATCTAAAAGCAATTTGAAACTCATAGTGTTCGAATCTAAAGAAATAGAAGGAGAAAAGTAGTTGATGAATCTCAGATCTACACTTGAATCTCTAAATTTGATTGCAGAAGAAGAAAGAGTTTTGACTCAGTCCAGGCACCAGTAGCACTTAGGCTTCCATTGATTTTCAGTGTGAGAAAACCAGAAAATGAAGCCATATATATAGCTGCCAGCCCCCAGAATTCGACTGCCACCTCAGCCCTAGGGGGGTCGACCCATGGGTCGACACCCCCCTTGAGGGGTCGACACTCCCCTTGGGGGTCGACTCCCCTGGGACGGGAAGATTGCCGCCTCCGGATTTTTGATTTTCAAACGGTTTTCTGATTTTTCTAATTTAATTATATATATATATATATATATATATATATATATATAATTCTTCTACACGTATACAAACTTCAAACCTTCGTAACTTCTTCATACAGTATCGGTTTTATGCAAACCAAATGTCTATCTTGACCAGAATTTCAAGACGGACGAATGGCGCAGTCCGTTTCACTTAATTATGAATATTAAATTAATTATTCTTTAATTTATCCTCTTCATGTTGTAAAAATTACAAGGTGTTACATTCTCCCCTACTCAAAGGATTTCGTCCCCGAAATCTTTAAGTTAAGAAGAATGTATATCCTACCATCCACACCCTTCTACTCATCCACCAATCACTGACATCCATTATCCTTAAAGGCTTCTTAATGCCTATATGAACATATGCAAAGGTGTGTGTATATGTCCCAATACTAATGCGAAGATGAGGCAGTCTACGGATTCAGTCGATCTCCTTAATGCAATGTATGTTAGTGCCATGAATCCAACATGTATGCAACAATCCTATTATAACATGTAAGTTCTATATGGGTGCACAATCATCCGTCCAAATGCAACATCCATATGATGATACATCCACTTTCATCCATTAAAAGAAAAATGCACACACATCCATATGCGGTATGATAGTGATTGAGCCGATCTAGCGCCTAATATGTTTGTATATGCATCCACGAGCAACCGCTAGCAAACACTTGCATCCACTTTCATCCATCAAACATAACATGTCTCAAACACATATTTACATCCATGGGGATCCTACCTAAAGGTCGAAGATTCGATCGATAGGACATACTTAAATGATAGAAACAGACATAGAAAAACAAACTTTAGAAAAGGAGTTAAGAACATACCCTCGAAAAGAAAAGGGTACGAAGCACGAATCTTGTCTTCGGTCTCCTAAGTCGCATCATCTGGGTTATCTCCCCACTAAACCTTCACCAACTTGATTTCTTAATTGCGTAGCTTCTTAACTTCTGATCCAAGAATACGGGAAGGAACTCTTCTGACTGTCGCCTCCCGTTCCATGTAACACCCCACCTCCGCCAGGGTGGCTCTTGCAAGCACTCTGACTTTGGAGGGGCGTTTGAATCAGGTAAACATGCATAATGATATATCAAGGCAGAACAAGAACATATGTATATATGTAAACAGAGTAAATAAGATAAGTAAAACAGCGGAAGATTTCAAACTATTTCAAAACAAGTATGGTACAACATAATGTCAACTTTCCAAATACACAAGTCTAGACAAAAACAACATCACTGAAAAAAAAACTGAAATACATAAGTACTATCCCCAAAATAAGTGATGACCATAGCTAGCTTCATGTCAAGACCGTACATGAGCTAAAATCCCACAAGCAAGTGATCAGAAATCCAAGCTAAGCTCCAATATTCCCACCCTGAGAACCTGGGGAGGGGGGGGGGAACGGAAGAAAAGAGGCGAAAGAAAAACAGGTCAGTCAAAAAGACTGAGTAAGCCCTACTACAATCAATGTAAACTGATAAAGTTAACTGGCATGAGAAGCAGGGATGAACATAAGGATAACTACATACTGGCATGATAGATAAAGGTGTCATCGCATAATCAGGTTTAAGGTTTTGCACCACAGGTGTACTAGCAAACTAACATGACTTGAATAAACACGTATTGATCCCTTGGCCCAAGCTTTGACCCAATAACATGAAATGACCCTAATACGAGGTCCAATAACATGAAGTGACCCTAATATGAGGTCCAACCAAACGGTCAAATCGATCGACTCCCTAAGCCTAACTCGTCACGTGTTGGTGTCAATACGGCCCAAACATATTTGTAGTCGGACTGTGCCGGGTCTCCCGTCTGGTGTATCAAGCCCTAGGGTGTCAACCCCTGGACACCATAAACATAAGTGCACAGTCTCGATCTACTGGTACCCATGCTTGACTTCTCCAAATACGGACTACGTGCACGACCATAGTCCGTCCGGAACTACATCGGCGTACCACTCTGCCGTCGTTTTTGGTCACTTACCTCAAGTCCAGTAATTGTGCCCCCACCCTAGCCTAGTCCCTAGGGTCTTAATGATACAAACTTGGGATTACTGCTGGAGTGGACCCCCATTGCTAGGATTTTCTAGTGGGTTAAGTACGGTTTAACCCTTTTACTAATCATGGATTAACTTGGTTAAGTGTAACGATGGGTTCACGACTTAACCCTGATTAATCTACCAAGCCCAAATTGGTTAAGTATTAAGTGGACCATGACTTAACCCTAATCATGAGGCATTAACTAATTTAATGTGCCTTAACCTCTCACATTAGACCTTGTTGTGGTTACTAGTTAAGCCGGGCGGGTCCGGGTAGCTTTACACCACAACTTGGTCTAACCTCGGGTTCAAGGTACAACATGACCAACTTCTCACATTGAGTCCTATTGTTTGTAGCAACTAGTTAAGCCGATCGGTTCCGGGTAGTTTTACGCTACAAACTCAACCCAACCTCGAGTTGGTCACACTTATATTTTCTAAGTGTCATGTCCATCATGTTTCCAAAACACATTACAAGTTTTCAAGAATTTGGGTAGACCTAACTTAATAGGTAAATTCCCAATCTTATATTTTCATGTCTTTTAAGTTTACCCAACCCCAAACGCAATCCCATCGCTTACATAATCGCAATAGCGCATAAAGGATAGAAAGAGGGAACTTGGCATAAAGATGACAAATGGTGTTGAAGCCACAAGTTTATCATGGTGGCATATGAAATGTACATATGTTCATATACTTGCATATTGCATCATTAGGCCTCAAAAGTATGCATAAAACCAAACTTAGCATATAAGTGATACATGGTGATAAATGACATGTAGAAGTTGCCATAAGTTCGCATTTAGCCTCACATGCAAGTTATCATAAGGGATATGATAACTTACATGTTGCCAAAATGCAACCTTTAGCATAAAGCTTGAAGCTTTAAGCTCATAAACCCAAGATAAGCTTGCATAGCATGATAACATGAGCAAAATGATCAACCCAAACTTGCATAACATAACTTGCATATCATATGGCAAACTTGCATATCATAACATAGCAAACTTGCATAACATAACATGATAAACTTGCATATCATAACATGGCAAACTTGCATAACATAACATGATAAACTTGCATATCATAACATGGCAAACTTGCATAGCATAACATGGTAAACTTGCATATCATAACATCGCAAACTTGCATAGCATAACATGGTAACTTGCATATCATAACATGGCATACTTGCATAACATAACATGATAAACTTGCATATCATAACATGGCAAACTTGCATAGCATAACATGGTAAACTTGCATATCATAACATGGCATACTTGCATAACATAACATGATAAACTTGCATATCATAATGATCAACCAAACTTGCATCATTCATTTAACTTTAGAGTTTAAATATGAAAGTAGAAAAGGGCTTACAATGCTTATGAAGACACAAAAATATATATAGATTGAGACAAAGCCCTTATGCAATCAAATAAACCCAAAATGCAAGCTCCAATAGAAAAACCCTTGAGCCAAAATGATCAAAACTCTTGCTTTATGATGTAAATATGGAAACTTGACTTGAATGCAAGCTAATGATGCTCATACAAGCTTGAAAACACTTGTATGCATGGAAAATCTCTCATAGAAATTTATTTAGGAATTTTATGAAGAGAGTGGAGGCCATGAGAGGAATGATTTTGTCATAGTTTAGTTACTTGAATGAATAATGATGATTTAGGGTTAGGTTAGGGGCTTATTTATAGAGATTAGGATTAGTTTTAGCCTTAGGATTAAACCCTAGTTCCAATCTCAGCCCTCAAAACCGAATCTGGCCCCCAAACTCAACACAACTCCAAAATGGTGCACCAGGCAAAACTGCCCGGCTGAACCAAGTCGACAGGGCTGTCGACTTGGGTCCAACCAAGTCGACAGGGCTGTCGACTTGGGTGCTCTGGCGGGAATTTTCCCGTCTGGCCCAATCTGACCCTTTTTCGAATTTTGAACCCGAAATTCGAAATCTGTTTTGAACTTGAAATTTTCTGAAAACTTCATTGGGCCTTAATCGGGTCATACGGACTCCGGTTTTCGAAAACTCGGACTCTATTTCGCGTATTTTTCCGAGACGAACGCAATGGCATAGCCCATTTCCCTTGATTCGGATTTATAAATTAAATTCTGCCTCGATTTACGTTATAACAGGTTATTGAAAATACGGGTTGTTACATTCCACCTCTACTTCTTCCAATATACTTGGCTCAACTACTTCTGTTGTATCACGCAAGCACTTCCGCAAATGAGAAACGTGGAAAACATCATGAACGTTGGATAGTCTCTCTGGCAGCTTTATTCTATATGCCATTTGGCCAATCCTTTATATTATGGGAAATGGCCCTACGAATCTTGGTGCCAGCTTCCCTGCAGATCCGAAGCGAACCACATTCCTCAAAGGTGACACTTTAATGAAAACCATATCTCCTACTTCGAATTCGGTGTCATTCCTTCTCTTGTCTGCATAGGATTTCTATCTATCTTAAGCAGTCTTCATTCGTCGTCTAATAAGATCAATCTTCTCGGACGTTTCTCTAATCATATCTAGTCCAAGCAATAGCCTTTCTGTAGATTCCCCCACCAACAAGTTGGTGATCTACAGGGTCATCCGTACAATGCTTCGAAGCATGCCATGCCAATGCTTGCTTGATAACTATTGTTATAGGCAAACTCTACTAAAGGAAGATGCTCTTCCCAAGTCCCTCCGAAGTCTCGGATGCACAGCCTCAAAAGATCTTCTAGAACTCTGTTCACCCTCTTTGTCTGCCCATCGGTCTGAGGATGATAAGCGGTGCTCAAACGTAAATGTGTACCTAATGCTTCTTGCAAACTCCTCCAAAACTCACTAGTGAAGATGGGGTCACGTTCGCTTACGATGTTGGAAGGTACTCCATGAAGATGGACTATCTCTCAAACATATGCTGCTGCCAACCATTATGCCGTCCTCTTACTCTTAACTGGAAAGAAATGGGCTCTCTTAGTAAGTCTATCTACTACCACCCAAATACTAGTGTTGCCTTTCTTTGATCTAGGCAAACCATCTATGAGATCCATGAAGATGCTCTCTTACTTCCACCGTGGAACCTCCAAAGGATGAAGTAAACCACCGGGCATTTTTTGCTCAGCTTTGTCTTGCTGACAAACTAAACACTGAGAAACAAACTCTACCACATCCTTCTTCATCCCAGCCCAAAAGAAAACCCTCTTCATTTCCTTATACATCTAATCACCGCCTGGATGAATAGTCATCTTAGAATGATGGGCTTCTTCTAGGATTGCCTTTAGCAAACTTCCATTTTGAGGAACACAAAGCCTTCCATCTCGTCGCAACCACCCTTTATCGTCAATGGAATATCTATTGAGGTTACTAGAAGTCTCCCCTTTACTGAGCCTGTCCAAGATGTATGAAATTTGTGGATCATCTCGCTGCGAAGCTCCTATCTGATCCATAAGAGTAGGTCGTATCTCCAGCGATGCAAACAAACCAGGCAAAAGATCGGTGGAGGGTCTAAAATCAAAAGCCGATATAAAGTCTAAGCTTTTCCTTTCCACAAACAAAGGACTTAAGACCACCCTCTGTCTACTCAGTGTGTTTGCCACTACATTACCCTTGCCAGGGGTATAAGAAATCTCTAACTCATATGATGCTAAGAACTCCATCCACCTTTGCTGCCTCAGATTAAGATCTTTTTGCGAAAACAAGTACTTGAGATATTTATGATTAGTGTACAACTCAAACTTCTCTCCAAGAAAATAATGACACCACATCTTAAGCGTGAATACTATGGCAGCTAGCTCTAAATCATGGGTTGGGTAGTTCTTCTCATGAACTCTTAGCTATCTTCCTTCATAACATACTACCCTTCCTTCTTGCATCAAAACCGCACTAAGCCTTGTACCACATGCATCGGTGTAAACTGTAAACAATTTATTCCCATCGGGCAAGGTCAAGACTGGGGCTGTTGTCAGAGCCCTCTTCAGTCGTCAAAAAGTAACATCACAATCTATATCCCACGAAAACGCCAAATCCTTCTTCGTCAGCCTGGTGAGTGGGGATGATATCTTTGCGAAGTCCTTAATGAACTTCCTATAATAGTCTACTAACCCCAAAAAGCTTCTTACCTCTGTTTCATTCTTTGGAATCTGCCAGTCTTGAACTGCAACCACCTTTGCGGGATCTACAGCTATCCCTTCCTTAGAAACCACATGCCCTAGAAATCTCACCTCTTTCCTCCAAAAATGGCATTTGGAGAACTTTGCCTTAAGCTAATGTGCACAGAGAGTTTTCAAAATTTCTTCCAAGTGTTGGGCATGCTCTTCCTCACTCTTTGAGAAGATCAAGATATCATCAACAAAGATCACAACGAATTTATTTAGAAACTCCCGAAACACCCTACTCATTAGATCTACAAAATAAGTGGGTGCATTCGTCAACTTAAAAGGCATAACTAGCCATTCAAAAAAACCATCTGGAGTCCTAAAAGCGGTATTATCTATACTCTCCTCAGACACCCTCAACTGATGAAACCTCGTGGCCAAGTCTAACTGAGAAAATACCGAGGCACCAACAAGTTGGTCAAACAAGTCATCTATCCTCGGAAGTGGGTGCCTATTCTTCTCTGTGAGTTTGTTCAACTCTCTATAGTCCATACACAAGCGAAGCGAACCATCCTCCTTAGTCGCGAATACTACTGGAGCACCCCATTCAGATATGCTTCGCCTGATAAACCTTTTCTCAAGTAGCTCGCCTACTTGCTTGCTAAGTGCCCTTCTTTCCCTTGGAGCCATATGACGCACTGGTAATGCAACTGGCTTTGCATTGTCCACCGGATATATACGAAAATCAATCTCGCACCTTGGAGGTAAACCCCGTACCTTATCGAAAACATTAAGAAAAACTTGGACTACTGGAATAGATTGCAGATCATCTATAGATGCATCAAAAGGCTCTAGGAAACTATGCATATCAGACCCTTGTGGGTCACAAGAAATCTCGAGGGTCCTCCCATGGCAAGTCAAAAGTCTAACGACCCTCCTCTCACAATCTAGAATGGCACCATACATGGTTAGCCAATCAATCCCTAGAATCAAACCATAGCCCATAAAACCGAGCACATGCGCTTCACACTCAAACTCGATGCCTAAGATAAATATTCTCAAACCCCAACAAATCATAGACAAATGAGCCGAACCACCAATGGGGTTTGAGACAACAACGGGATCCACTACCATACTAGTATTTAAGTGCAGATATTCAACCACAAAACTAGATGTAAATGAATGTGAAGCGCCAAAATCAAAAAGAGTTCAATAGGATGACTGGAAAGAGAAATCAAACCTTCCACGGCAATTTTCCTACCTCTATCCGGAGCACTGATCGCAAGAGCATGCACCTACCCTCTAAAAGCTCTTACCCTTTGACCTTGTCCCTGTGGTCTTGTTTCTTCGGGCACTCCCTAGCAAAGTGTTCGACTTTTCCACAATTGAAGCCAGTATTCTTCCTTCGTTTGTAGTCCTTGACCAAGTGTCCTTCTCGTCAACAACTGTGACATTTCCTCTTATCCTTAGCCTTGTCATTCTTTCTGCCTTTCTTCTATTGTTATTGTTGTTGTCCTTTCTTAGGCCATACCTTCTTGTTTTGCATTGTTTCCTCTGCTTTTACTTCCTTCTTTTCTCCTTTGTCTTCCTCATGCATCAGGGCCATATCAACAAGCCTTTCAAAAGTCGCTCCCATTGGGATATGGGACATAGCTAACCCATGAAGGGGTTCATTCAGCCCTTTAGCAAACCGAAAAGCTTTCTTATGCGGAGTATCTATAAATTCCAATCCAAATCTTGCTAGCTGGTTGAATTTGTTCACTTATTCTTTAACAGTCATGTTTCCTTGTTTGAGCGCCAAGAACCTCACCATTTGCATGCTTTTCTCAGCTTGAGAGAGAAACTTCATTTCAAACCTTATCTAAAATCATCCAATGTCTCCACCGGACGTCCAACTTTGGTAACTTCCCACCAGAACGAAGCTTCATCTTTCAGTATCCAGGCAGCTAACTGAATCTTCCTTCGATCTTCCACTTCAAAGATTACGAGCAAGTCCTCGGTCTCCTTGAGCCAATTCCTTGCCTCTACGAATGTTTCGGTTCCACGGAATGGCTTCCACCCATGACACAGAAATATTTGCAGATCTTAGCGAAATTATATGCTCTTGGAGGAGGAGGAGGAATGATGGGTGCAGTTAGGGAGGTTTTGTCCTTTGGCAGGCGTGTGGCCTCTAGATACCTATGGAACCGGCCTGGTATCATAAAGCCCTCTGGAATGTTAGATTCCCCAGACATGCTGAAACGAAAAGGAAAAAGATTTAGACAATGGATCGAAGGATATTACATATGGCGTTGGGAAATATGTTTTCAAAACAGACTTTTCTTTTTGAAAAATGCTTTCTTTTAAAACCATTTTGAAAATAATTTTCGAAAACTTTCATCCAATCTAGTAACCTTTAGCTCTGATACCAAGTGTGATACCCCACGTCCATAAATGTCACTCACAAAGGGAATGCATTAAGTTTCGTGAAGCGTTACTGGTGAACAGAAACAGAAATATTACAAAACAAATATAAAATGACAACAGAATTAAAAACTTTATTAATCATAAAGCATCTTGGTTCAAAAACATCACATGTCTAAAATACACAAAAATCGTTACATCATAAAAGTTATTGTCTTGTACTTTAAAATATCAGAGTACATAAAAGAAGCAAAAATTCCCCAAAATAAAACATAGGCATAGTAGCAAGATAGATGCTTGAGCCATACATCTAAGCAGCTCCAGCAAAATGAAAGAAAAATGATGGTCAAGCCTGAGTATTCCCACCCTAAGAATCGGAGGGGGGGAGGAGGGATTGTAACAACCTGGAAAATCAGAACCAATTTAAAATTTTATTTTAAGAAATTTTAAATAGAGAGTGCGTGAGAATTTAATATATATATATATATCCATTGCTTGATGATTACATCTTTAATGTAGATGAATCATTAAATAAGATTCATTATTTGGAATGAAAATATGTTAACATAAAAATTTACATTTTTATTGTACATAAAAAATCATTATTTGAAATGAAATTTATTCTTACATTAAAATTCACATTTTTAATGTAAAGATGAGTTCAATAAAAAGTTTACATTTTTATTGTAAAGGAGAAAATATGAAAAAAGGATTCATTGTAGGAAATTTGTTGTAACGTAAAAATTTTCATTTTTATGTAATAATGATTCATTCATAGCTTGTTTAAAATGATGTAACATAAAAATTTACATTTTTATGTAATAATGATTCATTAAAATGTTCATAGCTTGATAAATGTTTTAACATAAAAGATTACACTTTTTATGTAATAAAAGGAAGATTAATAAAGATTACCATAGATTAAATATTATATTTGGAATTTTGTCCATTTTAAATGATATTTAAGTAAACTATTTTCGTTAATTTATAAATATTTATATTTGTAACTGATGTGAATCTTTAACGCTCCTTGGTTGAATTTAATGTGAACATTTTGGAAACAAGAGCTATTACTGTTATTAATTTATTTTGTAATTTGAGTAAAAAAAAATGAATTTAATACTAGATTTGTGATTCGATTCAAAGGGCGGGGATTTTCATATCGTTACATGTGGTATCAGAGCTTTGGTTATTTAAATCTTTGGGGTACAACTCGTTAGAACTGAACAAAAGACTCATCAGAGGTAGGATTAGTAATATCCTATAAAGAAATACTCATTAGATATAGGATCAGTAGTATCCTAGAATGAGAAACTCGTTAGAGATGGGGTTAGAAATACCCTAGAATGAGTTGAGAATGACAAGTTCATAATTAACGTATTTGTGATTATATATATATATATATATACAAACATAATCCGATCTTAGAAAATATGATTTTTGAATATATAAAAGTTATATATATTTGAAAGGTTAATCAACTAATTAAATTATTGAAACCAATAAAAGAATGAAAGTTGAGTTGGTCAGTTAAACAATTTTTAGCTTCGTTCCTTTTCGAGGACGAAAAGATTTTAAGTGGGGGAGATTGTAACAACCCGGAAAATCAGAACCAATTTAAAATTTTATTTTAAGAAATTTTAAGTAGAAAATACGGGAGAATTTAAATATATATATATCCATTGCTTGATGATTACATCTTTAATGTAAATGAATCATTAAATAAGATTCATTATTTGGAATGACAATATGTTAACATAAAAATTTACATTTTTGTTGTACATAAAAAAAAGATCATTATTTGAAATGAAATTTATTCTTACATTAAAATTCATATTTTTAATGTAAAGATGAGTTCAATAAAAAGTTTACATTTTTATTGTAAAGGAGAAAATATGAAAAAAGGATTCATTGTAGGAAATTTGTTGTAACGTAAAAATTTACATTTTTATGTAATAATGATTCATTCATAGCTTGTTTAAAATGATGTAACACAAAAATTTACATTTTTATGTAATAATGATTCATTGAAATGTTCATAGCTTGATAAATGTTTTAATATAAAAGATAACACTTTTTATGTAATAAAAGAAAGATTAATAAAGATTATCACAGATAAATATTATATTTGGAATTTTGTCCATTTTAAATGATATTTAAGTAAACTATTTTCATTAATTTATAAATATTTAAATTTGTAACTGATGTGAATCTTTAACGCTCCTCGGTTGAATTTAATGTGAACATTTTGGAAACAAGAGTTATTACCGCTATTAATTTATTTTGTAATTTGAGTAAAAAAAAAATGAATTTAATATTAGATTTGTGATTCGATTCAAAAAGCGGGGATTTTTGGGTCATTACAAGGGGGGAACAGAAAAAAGAAGAGGAAACAGAAAGGATCGGACATAAAGTCTGGCGAGTCCAGTTACTTTTAGCAAGTAAATAAGTAAAAGTAGCATGACAGGCTTATAAAGTGGATAAGAAAGATAATAACATAAAAGGTAGGTATGGCAAGGTATAAACATGATAGGGTGTATACGCTTCTCTAATGATTACTCTTCACTAATACTAGTATAACCAGAATGAGATGATCCCAACAACTGTATAATGGCAGACGTAGGCATACGTCCAGATGAACCCTAACTAATACCCTAATCGATCGGCTTCCTATTCCATAGATACTCTGTGCCGGCCCCACAGTATGAGGTATCACTTCCTAAAGTGGTAACCCTTCGTTGATGTGCACAGCCATACCTACTGGTGTTATGGCCGTCTTAGCCCCCTCTACCCGGCCCATGCACACACATGTCCCCGGTCGGTTTGCGCCGCCAAACCATCCTCCTCGTTTAAATCTCTTACATTCAGCCCAGTAAGCGTGCCCCAACTCCGACCTAGTTCAGAGTACTCGTTTGATACCTATTAAGGGTTACGGACTAAAATGGGTCCCACACAATATGATACAAGCTCCCTCTTGTCTTGTATCCCCACTAGGATTTCCATCGGTTATGTATACCACTATGTGTCTTTAATTACATAACCCTATCATTTCTACCAGTTATGCTTACCCTAAAAGGTGTCTTTAATTACATAACTTCAACATTTTCACATGTTATGCTTACCACTAGGTGTTTTTAATTACATAACAGCTATCTGGTTAAGTTTGTGCGCCTATATGTAAATATTACCCACCCACTTAGATTTATTTAACCCACCCTCTATTCAACTAAATTTACTTAACCCCGATTTAAGTTCATGTTCATACAATTACTACAGATTCAACTAGGTTAAGTATTAAAGGTTTATTACCATATTTTCATTTATGGTTACACTATGCTAGACCTCCCACATTAAGCCTGCCATTTGTGGATGTTGGACATTCTGGGCGGGTCCGGGCAGACTTATTCCACAAAACGGGCTTAACCTCGTGTCTTAGCACGTCTCGTATTTGTGCGCCTAGACCTCTCACATTAGATTCACCACTTGTTGTCGCTGGATATGCTGGGCGGTTCCGGGTAGACTTCCACCACAAGTGTAATCTAACCTTATGTCGTAGGCGCAGTTACAGTTTCTAATTACTGTAATCATAGGCATTCTGTTATTAGCCAATTCTCACCTATGTCGTTATAGGTTATAGGTTTCTTTCCCCTTTTTCCCCAATTATGTTCATAGTGAATTTTATGTCCAAATTCACATACATGACCATTATTTAAGTTATGCCAAATTTCCCATTTACCAATTATGCCCAAATTCCTAATTTACAAGTTATGCCCAATGTTTTTCCCCATGGTTCCCAAACTAACGCATTCGCACAATTTAGCGGCATGCCTAGGCTCGAAGTAGCTTGGCTATATAAAATAAAAGGTAAGGGGTGAAGGGAAGATGACAGAATTAATCATTCTAACAAAACTGACATAAGTATATGATGGTATAATGATAAGAGGGACATATAAGCACAAATCAGTGAACTTGTGATAATAAAACAGGTTCTAACATAGTAGGGATGTCATAATAAGCATGATTAGATCTAAATAAGGATTCAGATGTCCAACTAATGACAGACCCAGATTAACCACAACATGATAGGTACAAGTTGACCTAAATAATAAATTAGATCTATAATCAAAAGTAGATCTAACTTAATAAAGGTTGAGATCCAAGTCATAGACAATTCAGAATATCATGGGTTCACAAATTACAATAGATCTGATATGATTCAGGGATTAACATGCACAGATCCAAATTATAGTCCTATCATTTTTACTGAATCTAAAAGCAACTTGGAACTCACAGTGTTCAGATCTAAAGAAATAGAAGGAGAAAAGCAGTTGATGAATCTCAGATCTACACTTGAATCTCTAAATTTGATTGCAGAAGAAGAAAGAGTTTCGATTCGGTCCAGGCACCGGGAGCACTTAGGCCTCCATTGATTTTCAGTGTGAGAAAACCAGAAAATGAAGCCATATATATAGCTGCCAACCGCCAGAATTCGACTGCCACCTCAGCCCTAGTGGGGTCGACACCCCCTTGAGGGGTCGACTCCCCTGGGGCGGGAAGATTGCCGCCTTCGGGTTTTTGATTTTCAAACGATTTTCTGATTTTTTTTATTTAATTATACATATATATATATATATATATATAATTCTTCCCTACGTATACAAACTTCAAACCTTCATAACTTCTCCATACGGTATCCATTTTACACCAACTAAATATCTATCTTGGCCAGAATTTCAAGATGGATGCAATGACACAGCCTATTTCCCTTAATTATTAATTATTCTTTAATTTATCCTCTTTAGTGTTGTAAAAATTACGGGGTGTTACATACTCATTACACGGGTCAAGCAGAAAATTAACCAAGCCTGCTTCCTCCTTCCCCATTCTTCATTTGCACGAAAATTATCCTCTTTCCCCCAGATCTTTTCCCCCTAAATTCTGAAATCAACCACACCACACCATCAACCGCCTAGGGTGTCTCCAACTCATTCATGGCACTCTCTCATTCTCTCTAATCTCCAATTTTGTAGGTATGAACTTACCCTAATTTTGTTTAATACCCTAAGTTTAGTAATTTAAGCATAATTAGAGGTTATGTTTGTGTGTCTAGTGTTGTTAATTAGTTGTTAATTTAGGGTTTAATTATTTAAGTTGCTAATCTAGGGTTTTTATTTATAAATTAATTAGTAGCTAATCTAGGGTTTAATTAGTTGTTGTTAATGAGTTTGTATTTATAGATTTATTTGATTATGTTGTCAATCTAGGATTTAATTAGTTTAAGTTGTATATGCATATATGCATATATATATATATATATATATATATAGTGTTGTATGTATATATAGTTGGTAATTAATCTATGTATTTGTTTATTTGGTTGAACCCCAATTCATTGAAAACGATATTTAATTTGTCGAAAATGTGTAGTGGAGATGGAAATATTTAAGTTTATGTTTTATAAAAATTTAGCGAAAACGACATTTAATTTTATATATAACGTACGGTTATATAGTTCGATTTAATGTTGAAAATTTACGTATATGTGATAAAATTCATATACGTACAATTAAAGATTGAAGAGCATGTTATATTCGTAAAGCCTTAGAGAGTTTTTTTGTCCCCGTCTGATAAGTATTGTATATAATCATTATGTGAATGTTCGTTTTATTAACGAAACAGACATTTATATTCATCATATACAATATTTGTTGGATTTGTCATTTGTATTGGACAAGTTACGAATACAATAATGAAATTAAATCTCGTAAATCATTTCATTTTAAACGGTTCTCCAAAATTTCGAAAGCACTTCCTTTATGTTCCCTATGTACACGCAATTGTGTACTGTTCTGGGAACTAAAGGGAAGTGTTGTCGAAATTTTGTTGAATCATTTAAATTAAAAAGATTTACGCGATTTAATTACGTGAATGTATTTGTAATGGGAGGTAGGATGACCCACCAGTAACTGATCAATTAACATAACATGCATTCAACAATAAAATTGTTTTAACAAAATGCCGATGCAAATTTCATCACCATAACGCAAAATAAATGTTTTCATTAAAATACAATCTTAACGTTTGAGCTTTTCGAAAGAAACTAGATATTAATATTTTATCACAAGTCGAATACGAATTTATGACCATATATATCAATTATAAGAGAATTTTGAGAATCTAGAAATCAGATACAAAAATTGTGAATCTGTTTCAACTATTGATGTTATAAAAATAATAAAAATGGTCGTCTGCTTAGAAAATGTATTTTCAACTACTTGAAAAAATGGACTTTCATCTACTTAACTAAACTTTATACTATATGCCCTTTTTGGTTTTTGCGTTATTTTATCATGCTTTCTAATTTTATATGTACATAGGAAAAATGGACGATTATTTTAATAATCGAAGCTGGATGTACAAACGAAGAGAAACTGATGGCACGATAAACAAGAAATTTATTAATGGTGTCGGCGTGTTTATTAATTTCGCTTTAAGTAACAATGGAAACGACGTCGAAATCCATTTTCCATGTAGTAGATGCAAGTTATTGAAGCATTTGATACCGCTAATGGTTAGAGTTCATTTGCGTCAGTACGGTTTTGTACCGAACTATTTAGTTTGGGATCGTCATGGAGAACCGTTAGCATCTACTTCTATACAAGTTGAGGAGGTAGTGAATAATGAAATTGCTACGATGAATCTCGTAAAACAAATGGTTGAAGATGCTACATGTTCAGTGTTCCCGGTTTAACAATTTAATGATAACGATAGTAATGATGACGATGGTAATGATGGAAAAAGAACCAAATATTGAAGCCAAAAGTATATATGATTTATTAGATGCCGTGAAAAAATCCCTTTGGGAAGGCTGTCAAAGCGGAACTCAATTATCAGTAACTGCTGAATGCATTGTGATGAATCTAAATACAACCTCACAGAAGTTGGATTTACAGCTGTTGTACAAGCTGCGAAGCGGCATATGCCACCCAATAATTTAATGTGCGAAAATCATTATAAATTAAAAAAAATGAAGTCAACCTTTGGTTTACCGTATCAAAAAGTAGATACATGTCTAAAGGGTTGCATGCTATTTTGGAAGGTAGATATCAACCTTTAGAATTGTAGAATATGTAATCAGGAAAGATACAAACCAAGAAAGAAAAAGGGAAAGGAAGTCCCGTATAAACGTATGCATTATTTACCTATTATCCATAGACTTCAAAGGTTATATGCATCTTCTGTAACAGCACAACATATGAGATGACACGGTATAAGAACACAGAAAGAAGGTACGTTAACACATCCGTCTGATGGAGAAGCATGGAAGCATTTTGACCAAAAGTATCCTAATTTTGCATCTGAGAGTTGCAATGTTAGACTTGGTTTATGTACGGATGGGTTTCCACCATTTTCTCAATTTGGTTCTAAATATTCATCCTGACCTATAATTGTAACACCTTATAATTTACCTTCGTAGATGTGTATGAAAACTCCTTTTATGTTTCTCACAATTGTTGTCCCTGGTTCTGATGATCCGACACAAGGAATCGATGTTTATTTACAACCGTTTATTGAAGAATTAAAAAAATTATGGTATGAAGGGATAGAAACATATGATATTTCGCAAAAAAAACTTTTGTATGCATGCTTCTTTGTTGTGGACAATTAACGATTTTCCTACTTATGCAATGCTTTCAGATTGGAGTGCGGCTGGTCGTCTAGCTTGTCCATACTGCATGCAAGAAACAAGAGCATTTTCTTTACCTATTAGAAAGAAAATTTCATGTTTTGACTGTCATTGATGTTTTCTTCGTATTAATCATCCTTTTAGAAGAGATAAGAATTTTTTTGCAGTTAATAGGCATGGAACTTTATGACCACCTAAAGTATGGACAAGTGAAGAAATTTATGAATTTGTACAAGATTTTCCTAAGATTCATGAAACCGAAGTACAGATAGAAATTCAAGGTAAATCAATGATTCATAATTGGTGGAAACAAATCATATTTTGGGAGTTGCCTTATTGGAAAGATCTTTTGATTCGTCATAATATTGACGTGATGCATAATGAGAAAAACATGTTTGATAATGTAATCAATACAATTTTGAATGTCAAAGGGAAGACGAAAGATGACTTGAAATCAAGACATGATATCGAAGTAATATGTAATCGTCCGGAGCTTCATATAAAGCCAAATAACACAAAAAACCCGAAAGCGTGCTATGAACTGGACAGTAATCAAGTTAAAATATTTTTAAAATGGATGGAAGGATTAAGATTCCTGGATGGTATATCTTCCAATCTTCGTAGATGCGTCGACAATAAAAACAGTAAACTTAGCAGGTTGAAAAGCCACGACTGTCATGTTATGATGGAAAATTTATTACCTATCGTTTTCAAAGAACTATTGCCCGTAAAAGTTTTGACTGTTGCAATAGAGCTTAGTTTGTTCTATAAAGAGCTTTGTTCTACTACATTAAAAATTGATCGTCTACGTAAACCAGAGGAAGAAATCCCCATATTGCTCTGAAAATTGGAAAAAGTATCTCCTCTAGGTTTTTTCAATGTTATGGAGCATTTACTTATTCATCTTCCATCAGAAGCACGTCTTCGAGGGCCCGTGCAACGGATGGATGTGTCCATTTGAAAGGTATATTAATATTTAGTTAATGAAATGTATAAAAAATTGCAATAATTCTAAATAGGTATCTAAATCATCTAAAGAAAAAAGTGTGGCAGAAAGCTCGAGTTGAAGGTTCTATTTGCAAATCATACATCGAAGAAGAAGCTACATTTTTCTCTCTCATTATTTTAGTGATCATGTGAACATATCATTTGCAAGTACTGCGCGTAATGTTGAAGGCATTGATCAAGATGACTGTCCAGCGACGTTATCTATTTTTAAAAAACATGGTCGGCCTTCTGGTAGATGTGTGGAAGAATGGCTGAATGATAAAGATTATAAGGCAACCCGCACACATATTAATCTTCTCAATTGCACTAAAGTTGCACTGTTCGTTACATAATGAAATTATACATCTATGTATATATGTACTGTATCTTCAATCATATATGTTTCATTTGTCCTATAATTACAGCATTTATGAATCACAATATCCAAACGTCGATATCAGCAAAGAATTCGCTAGTTGGTTTACTAATTATGTTTTTGATCCAACAAATTGTGTTGTGGATGAAGGATTGAAACATTTGGCAATGAGACCAAAAAGAAATGTCAATACATATCCAATATTCTTTGTCAATGGATATAAATTTAGCACTAAAGAATATGGTGCTGAAAAATTAACTGATAATAACTGTGTATTTGTTAAAGGTAGTGATGATCCAAACGACCATGTACACGATTTTTATGGAGTGCTAAACCAGATTCTGCAATTAACATATTTCACATGACCCACTGAAGAAGTATTTTTGTTTAAATGCAACTGGTTCAGCAACGTTCCAGGTTCTGGAATCAACGTGGACTGTTTTCAAAACAAAGGCAAGGTTTACATTTGACGGACGTAATATTCCCGACGACCAAGCTTATCAAGAAGATGTAGAGGAAAATACAGAAATAGTAATAACCGACGATCAAACAGATTTTGGACCTCTAAACGATGAGTCGAATGCATTAATTGATGTATTTGAGACTACAGATGAACCATATATGGAGGAGGAAATAAAGTCAGAATCTGAAAGTGATGAGGATGACTAACCAATAATCCTCATTTTAATAAGGTAATTTTATGTTTACTTTTACATAGTAAGAATCAAATTCATATTTGATAGATATTTCTTATGTTAACACATTTTAGTATATAAATTTCTTATGTTATCTATTAACAAGTAACATATCATAAATAAAAAATATGTTATCTATCAAACTTATATTTATTTTTATGACATTTCTTTGAATCAAACTCATATGTTAACTAGACATATCTATGAATCAAACTCATATTTAACACTTCTATGATTCAAACTTGTAATGTTAACCAGACATTTCTATTGACAAGTAACATATAGATTCATAGCCTTTCCTACTTTCTTTACTTGTCATCTAGTGTGGTATTTATGTTATGGCATTTCTATTAACAAGTACTCATGTTATCTCATACCATGTTTTTACATAGCTCTTTCATGTTATGTTGTGTTATGTTATGTTGTTGTCTGTAACAGGTATGAAGTCACAAGGTCATGTAAGTGGCGATGAGGGTGGTCCATCGGAGTTATCCTGTCCTGTGGTCTGGCTTAAGCCAAAAGCCAGCAAATGGTAAGTACTAAGTTTTTAGTATAAATTTAATTTAAGTACAATAAATTATATAAATTGTTGTTCGAGTAGCCATGATTTTTTTTTCTATTTTCGTTTAACATAGGGGTTTTGAGTTGGAGCCGTCTAACATAGTCTTGAAGATATCAAGACGCGCTTATCAGGCTCGCATTACTGCATGTAGGCCCATATGGACGTCAATGCCCGACATTGTTAAGGAGACCATATGACATGATTTTCTGATATGTATGTGTGATATAATATTTATTATGTTAAAGCAGTCATGCTCCTATTTGATAGGTTTATATGTATGCTATTTTTTTAAAAAAAATGCAGGATTTAATGGATGTCCAGGAGACGGATGTGGATCTCGTCAAGCGTCACTGGAACAGTGAAGCGGAAAAAATTACAGAGAGACGATGAACACCTTAAAATCAGGTGGGAAAAGACCGACTTGGATGAGCGAAACGGTGTGGGATGAGTTGTATACTTATTGGAATAATAATGAGGAGTTTCTGGTAAATTTATTGCATATTTAATTTAAATTATTCTATTCAATTGTGATTTAGAATAATACATTTTTTTTAAAAAATTAAATGTATAGGCCTCTTCTGAGAGAAATGTAGCTAACAGGAGCAAGAATCCGATTACGCATCGAGGTGGGTCCAAGTCGTTTCAACACCATCGCGAGGATCTGGTATATTTAGTAAGTGCATAGTTTAGAATTTTAGTTTACAACTAGTTAAAATTAATAGTTGATTTAACTTTAAGTTTTAATTTACACACACACACACACACACACATACATATATATATATATATATATATATATATATATATGCATGCTTATTTCAAGAGAGACAGCGCAATGCTCATATGTCGTATTGGGATGTTTTCGAGCATACACATACATTGAGTTAGACTGACGACACAGGCTCAATTTCGTATACTTGGGACCATAATGTTAAGGCGCGTGAGAGATATGTAAGTACAAAATAGTTAAGTTAGAATTATAATTTAATTAAAATAGTGTTATCTAAATTCATTTGTTTTTTATTTAATAGGAGAAATTTCAGGAACACAGGGCGCAGTTACTGGAATCTAGTGGAAGGACTGAGTTGACTAAGGACGACGAGGACATGATATTTGATGCTGTCATGGATCCATCTACCCGGAACAGACGATATGGTTATGGAAATCTAGAGGTAATACTAAAATTTATAATAAAATCTCAAATTCATTCGAAATGCTATTATGAAATACTGAAAATCTGAAATTATATACAGATTAGAACATCTCAGCAGACGTATCAGAGGGCTCGGGACAAGGTAGAAATCGCACAGCTAAAAGCACAGATTGCAGAGCTTCATGAGCGTGATCGTCGTCGTGAAGAGAAGATGGAGCTGCTTAACTACCGGCTGACGGAGTTCATTATCCAGCACGGTACGCCACCTTCATCTTCTGGTGGAGAGAGTTGACCAGGTCAGCTTGTTTTGATGACATCTATGTTTTGAGAGTTGGTGAGGCTTGCTACATGATGATGGTTGTATATATTGTTATGATGGTTTGGACATGATGTTATAATGGTTTGGTGATGATATGGCTTGGACATGGTATTGGTTATGTTGGTTTGGACATGGTATGAAGATTCATGTTGTTTTGGCGGCGTTTGGTTGTCGTATTATGTAAATATTGGTTAATGTTATGTGTATTGTGTTTGATTTTTCATTTATACTGTGTTTGGGTGTATATATGACTGAGACTGTGAGTCATATGCTCGAAATGGAGCAGTTTTTATGATTATATATGTTTTGTGTGACTGGAAGTGACAATTCTGAAATCTATAAAAAAAAACACTCAGATTTCCAATGGCGTGCAACGGGTATCAACGGCTTACAGGTCCAACCAGTTCAACGGTTCCCAACGGTCAATTTCCAATGGTTTTTAACTATTTCCAACATCCCTTTGGCCAGAAAAAAGAGACACGTGGCCAACTATATCAGTTGGAAGCCATTGAAAAATAGGCGTTGACTGCGTTGGAAGTCGTTGAAAACCATTGATCTGAATACCAACGGCCCCTGGCCGTTGGAAAACAATGTTTCTCTTGTAGTGAACCCAACTTATCTACTTAACAAGGCACCAAAATGAGGCATAACATTTTTTCTCGAAGCAATCTTCATAATTAGACAGGATCTGGACTAGGTCCAGCTCGGTTTTGATCGTCACCTTTATATCGAACTTCTTCCGTAAGCAACTAAAATCAAACACAATTCGGTTGACGCCACATCAACCGACAACCGACTCCTAACCAAGTTGCTTTAGAAGATGACACATTATGCAAGTGTGGCCTTAGCATAAATAGCCATTAAGCATAGCTTTAATACAGTTAACTCCAACTAGCATCTGGCCTCCCCTAACCCCTTGACTCCTCATGCTTTATCATTTATCTGTATTCTCCATATAAGATTCCCAACCTCTTCTATGTTGTCGATGGTGGACTGGCCAGTTCATCTACATAGGCACTCAAATGAATGAAAAAATTGGCCCATTTCTTTATTTAGGGGACCTAGTTCAACGGCTAAACCGATGTAACTTACCATCATCATTGATTACGCATTTATTACAAGCCCATACCTGGTACATAGAGGCAACGAATATTTTCTCATCCACCGTCCATCTTCCGACATACTTTACAACCCTCAGCCATCCACTAATGTAATCAAGTCAATGGTCAAACACATTTTGTGCTAGTTCTAGAATGTGATCTCAGCCATTCACCATCCGCTTTAGTTACTTTAAATAATCCATGCTTTGCGACTTTGAAGGAGTTAAGCTCTGGTTGAAACATTTAGAGATTATGAATACTAGGCACAATTCGATGCTTTTGTTACCGCATAAGTTCTTAGAATTGCATAGCTTTGATAATCTTAATTTCCTTTCTTTTTCTTCTTCTTATTCTCTCGTAATTTCTTATTAGTGTAAGAGAAATATACAGCAAGAGAACTTCAACGATGATATATGCACTTCCGCCGAACCACTCTATACTTCTATTATCACCTTTATAGTTGTGTATTTAAACTAATCATTTTTCTATTTTTACGCCCAATGGCTAATAAGTAATCTTTTTTTTTCACAATACATTCATATCATTCAAAATTGGATAGAAAACTACTCAACACAAAGTAAATCCAAATAAAATGGTAATAAGCCTTTCCGATCAAAGTGACCTTTATTAATTTAGTCAATTTTAATGTTTAACCCAAACAAAATATTTCATATTTTTTGAACTTAGATGTTCAATGTATATATAAGGAAATATAAAAACAAAGCTACATTTATAGAGTCTTTTTGTTAGTGCCTTATGATATCAAAACCAATCAAATTTTCCATTTTAGCTTAATCGGTGATTTGAAATTATCTCATATATAGGTTGTAAACCCAACTAAAAAAATAAACCAGGATTAGTTAAAACGAAATAGTAGGGTGGCTTTAATAGAGATGATGTGTACTATCATATCGGTCAACTTTACCACTTCACACAACTACATGCATTAACGCTAGCTTAAGACTTTCTAAATATAATCAACGATTAGAATGCTAAAAGATACAATGTGCACACACGCACGCGCGCGCACACACACACACATATATATATCAAAACACAAAAGTATATAACCCTTCAAAGTTTGCATTTTCTCATTTATTTTCATACATTGTTTGGTACAATAGTTTAATAAGGTCCAAAAATAAGATTAGCAATCATCAAACCGATATCAGCCCCTCAATAACCAAATCTCCCAAAATTCAGAGTCAAATCCAAATTTGCATGGCATACACATTTCATTTTCTCGGACTTATAGCACACTTCGTTTTCTTTTGGAAGGTGCTACAAGCACTAAAAGCAAGTGTATGAGAGGTGTGAATATGAATTTTGTTAGCCTATCTTTTTGTAAGGCCTCTACACAATGGAATTGGATGCATGGATTATTCAACCATCGATGTAGTAGCCCGCAGAGACGGTCAGATCGCTCGGAATCAGATAAAGACGCATATATGAAGCTATCAACAGTTGGGCTCCCTTGGATAACAATTTGGAATTAGCTAAGTTAGAACCCAAAATTTTGTCAAGTCCGAGATCAGCATGTATCCGGAGCACAGAACCACTACTAGAAGTTTGGCTAAGTCAGGGATCGATGCTACGCCGAAACATAAAATTTTACACTTTAGAAATTCACTCAAATCTACGACAAAAACTCAAAATTTGAAGGTCAAACTAGAAAAACAACTTCACAGAAGCAAATATAAGTCAAAGTGGGACCCACCCTAAGAGTCGCACCCTATAGGGTGCAACCTCCAAGGTGGTCGATATCGACCCCTCTTATGTGGGGCAATCCAGACCCTACTTCTAGGGCATGTCGTCTTATCGTAGGTGGGCCTCCCTACTACTTTTTGGGATGATCCAACTTTATCTTCTCAGCTATAACTTGACTTCTAGAGGTTTAAAAAAGAGGATCTTTTCTTCTCTTCTCCATGCGAAAACTGTACCATTTCTTGGAGATAGCATCATCCTCTACTCTCTTCATTCATACAAACAATCAACTGTACTTATTATCAACAGTATAAACAAAGATTACTTCAAATTGACTTAAATCGGATTTTGCCGAACAACAATAAAAACTATTCCTTCTTTACTGCTTTGTGATTAATCCGTGTTTGTTCCGTGACTGTGATTTGTTATTTTCTGGATATTGTTCTAAAATTGCATGATTTGGTGTTAGGTTCGATTGATCAAATTCTAATATAAGAGATTTAAAAGGTGGATTCTGGGGGTAATTTTTGCTTCTGTGGCTTACATCATCGGTCTATTTCTTGACCTTAGTTTCCGGCTTCTTGGATTTGCCATTTCTTTTCCCTTGCGTCACTCTGCTCGTCTTTCTGATCTTTGTGGTTTTTGGGCCGTGTGGAAATGGTACTAATTTTCGACGAAATGTATGAAGACCCAACTGGGATCAAAAGAAAGGCCCAAGGCTACTAAACACATTACCGGGTGCAGAAGACCCGGCTCTAATTTCTTCAGCTCCAAGCTTTCATTTCCAAACTAATTTTCATCCTAATCCACTTTCTTCTTTTTTGCTCGTCTCAACTTGATTTTCCAGGTAACGTTTTCGGTATCTTCTTCAAGTTCACTGTTTTTAAGCTGCAATTTTCGATTTATGTTAGTATTATTCTTTCTTCAAGACTCATTGTCTGAATGGAGATTTTTATTTTATATCAGTCTTAAGATCCGAAATTTCTGTCATGCACCGACTGTGTAGATTATTGTCAAAGTAACCGCATAGGATTGTTTGAATGCATTGAACAATGTTGTGCATTTACTTCTTTTGGCAGATGCATTGGTTTGATATGCTACGATACCTTTGGTGGACACAGCGGCCTCCGATAAAATAGTGAAAATTAGTTTCAACTTAATTCGGCTGAGTAGGATATAGGTCTGCGGTGGAGGGATAAACGTTGGTTGCTCCAAATTAAACCATAGCCGCCGTGAATACATTTCGTCAATTTCTTTATATTGTTCACCTCTTTTCTACCTTCCACTTGCTCATTCAATATATCTCTCTTGAGCATTGTTATTGGTACTCCAAAAATGGTTAAAGGGGACACAAGTGAGATTCGGGAAGCCTTTGCCCCATTTATTCACGGAATTCGACGGAGATGTGGCTGAGTTTCATCCTTAAGTTCGACAAAAGACTGCCGAAAATGGAAAAATAAAGGGAAAACGATGGTGAATTCCAAATTTTGTTTTCGAACGTGTCTCACCCTTAAACCATTTTTGAAGTGTCAATAACACTGCTCTATCTCTTACTACATACTATTTGGAAACACACCCACATACGACTTTGATCACTATATATATGATGAAAATTAAGTGTATGCTTCCTCAAGCTTAGATGACTTGGTCAATATGAACAATATGTCCAACGATCCAAGTGAGTACAACAATGATCTTGATGCTATTACTGAGTTGTTGATAAAGTAAAATTAATTTCTTTTAACTCCTAATCCACATCATATTTATTTGTTTTGGGTCAAACGTGTATGTGAAATTCTAATGGGTATTGGAATAAAAGTCTAGGTATTTTCTGAATTAGGACAAAATTTTTAAATGCCTTTGCAACACACAAAATCTAGTATGAATTATTTTTTACTTCATGTAGAGAAATCTTGTAAACGGTAGGAATGTTCATGTAGACGATCAGTTGTGATTCATCACATAAGCAGGTTAGTGAAAGTTTTAACCAAGCGTTGACAGTGGCCAATGCAAGTGTTTGCAAGGTCATATAATGTCTTACTTTGAACATTATTAGACCGACATATTTCGGTGTTGTTCCTGATGAAATTAGATACAATATAGGCTATATTGCACTTTTTTTCGACTAGAGTTAGTATTAATGCAACATTAATATTTGTTGGTAGAAAAAAAATTGACTTAAAATTTTCCAGTTATTGTTAACTTTGATTTGATATATAGTTTCATAATGAGTGCCAACATTAGTATTTGCGCTTAGATCTAGATTGTATGGGTGCAGAAACCCCGAGATATCATAATAAGTATTCTGCTTGAATAAAGTATCATTTTTGTTATTAAAAAAAGATATTTAGTTTCGTAGTGTTTGACTAGGAAGGCTTTTCCCATAATTTTAGATTGCAAAATCATGCTGTTGAAGAATTTGAAGATTCCACACCCTCCATATGATAAGTATTCTTGTTGGTAGAACACGAATTTTGAAATATTAATTTTGATTTAATGTTTAGTTTTATAATGTCCAACTGGGAAGGCTCTGCCGATAATATTAAATTGCTAAATAATGCTATTGAAGAACTTGAAAATTTCTACACCCTTCATTTGATAAGTATATTCTCATAAAACTAGTTTAGAAATGGTCATTTCCCATCTTATCATCATGAACACTATCATGCTACAAAGTTTCAATAAACCCATAATATTCTAGAATATCACATAATGAAATCTTCATCTACTATCACTTAACTTTATGTATGGCTATTGAAAGACATCCGATATTTGGAAAAATAATTCAACATTTTACTGGATATGCGCCATATACATTTGAAAAACAGGTACAGTTGTCATTGCAGTTTGTACTATTCATAATTCCACCAAAAGATACAGTGATACAAATCTCAATTACGGAGAAATTGTTAATGTATGCATTCCACAGAGTTATGCAAAAAATTGACGTGAACATGGTCGATAAATGCATGGTGGTTCAAATTCAACGAATACACAATGATTATTACCACATGTGATGCAGTTAGAGACATTTCGGTTGCTGCAAAATGATGTTGGTCTATGTTTATATTTGAAATGATTAGTTTTTGCATTTTGGTTAAATTTCTGTGTACTATTTGTTAATTATTATTTGAATTGAGTAGTTCTTTACAACGGAAGAAAAGTTAAATCAGTAAGTATTACTTATTAATTGTTAAATAATAATCACTAAGTGCTAATCATTTAAAAAAATTATTTAACTAATATTAGTAAACGAATAATAAATACACAACTGACAACACACATAATTTACTTTCCAACCAAATCTTCAGTCAACCCTTTATCTAAAAATTGTTCACCTCACCAACATCTAGAAGTTTAAAGCCAAGGTTTGAATTCTCAGTTCTGTCAACCTTTTGTCATTTTAGAAATTTCAATCTAATTCATAAACTTTAGGAGTTTCGGTTTCAAAATATCACATGTATTTGTCTAATTATTGAAACAAGTTGTATAATTTGTCTTTGCTTGAAAAGTAAGGTTTAAATGAAGAATACTAATTGATCATGTGTATGATATATTAGAAAAGTTTATTTTTAACATTTATAGCTACACCATTTATAGGTGTATGATTTTATGCGCTTTCTAAGTTAAAATGTCAAATTTTGAATATTCATATATTTCAAACTGAAATACAATTTTTTTGGGAGTTTCTTCTGTAAAATTTGGAGTTTCATGTTTCTTTTTATTGAATCGGAATTTTTATGGTTTGGAAAGGCCATGCTATGTTTTACTATTCAAAATGCTATATTTGGCATTTGGCCAAGTCACCTATGTTCCCATATATCCAATTGACGGTTTAAATATGTTATATATGTTTTGTTATTTAATGGTTTCAATGTGCTATATTTAGCATTTGCCCATAAAGTATTTTGTTTTTTCTTGCATGGGATTTGTTGTGTAAGAAATTAAGCAACTAATTAAAAGAGATTAGCAGACTGATTTTTGTGGAAATTTCTTCAATCTCTGGTTTATGTATATGGGGCGACTAAGGGGCAAAATCTATTGCAACACCAGTTCTACAAAATATTCCGTTCAGTGTGAAATTACACTAGCGGTGAAATTTTAAAATATGGTATCTGAAAGGAAAATAAAAAATAGAAATTTGTGCTTCAGTTTGATTTTATTGTCTTCAATGTTGGTGATATGATTATGACATCTACCATGTATTTTGTCTGTTGGTTGAAACTGTACAAATTTCTTTGAAACTAATTCTAAAATGCAAGATTCTTTGCTCTTAAAGCCTGTTTACACTTGTAGTTTATGTTGTACGACTGTAGTATATTGCTTGACCATGAGCTAAATTTATTTAGAAACACTGCTAAGTGATTTTTTGAGGAAAACAATGATCTGAAAATAAAGCTGCCCTGATAGTTAATAAGACTAGCTTAGAAAATTTGAAACTTCAAATAAGTCGGCTACTTTTATGTAAATTTAACTTATCAAGTTCCGTGTTCACTATTTTATTTTAACAACAGAGTGTGACCATTAGCTAAATTTATTTAGAAGCACTACTGAGTGATTTTTGAGGGAAACAATGATCTGAAAATAAAATTGCCCTGATGTTACCGAACTAGTTAATAAGACTAGCTTAGAAAATTTGAAATTTCAAATAAGTCGGTTACTTTTATGTAAAATTAACTTATCAAGTTCCATATTCAATATTTTACTTAAACAACACAGTGTGAGAAATTAGGTTCACTGCATCGATGATAATACCTTGAAAAGTGAATTGCCCTCAATGTTCAATTTTTTTATTATTGGGACATATGACATCCAAATTTATTGTCACAAAGTGATCATATGGGGTATAGTGGCGAGAGGGAGTGGGAAATTAACAGTCTTTATGGTTCTTTTGTTTTTCGTTGCTATTCTTTCTTTATAATGAGGTCAGCAGAGTGTTTAATATACTTTCCGCCAATGCGATTGTTTTTTCTTCTACTTTGTTGTGTATCTTCCAATGTTCTGGGTTTCAACTTTCACATCAGACCGGCATATGTGTTTATATTTCCGAATATTGTTTTCCTTTGATTACATGATTACCTAACCAAGTTTAGGTGGATAGTTTATTTCCTCAGTTTATCTCAATAATTTTTCCAAAATAAAGATAAAATCTTGGTAATAAGTTTCAAGAGGATTCGGTCCTAGGACATTGATCCAGATTCTCGAGTCTTACCCTAAAGCAATGGTCCTTGACATTTTTTATCTCATAATTTAAGTTGTATCTCAACGTTTATATCTTGCGCTTATCTTATGAAGTACATTCTCTGTATCATTGCATTTGTTATCATTTAGTTTTCTTTAACAAGCGCAAACGGCACATGCTCAATGGTTGCAAGAGATTAATTAATACAAATAATATGCTCAACACTAATGGAAGATAAAGTAAACAGTACAATTGGTACGTGAAACACCAAACACGTAAACGAGTGAGCACGTTTGAAAGTGAATAATTAGTACATATGACACATGCTGCAAATATGAAGGGTAAAATAAATCATACAAAACACGCATGGTTTGTGCGTGAAAGAAATATAATTGGTACAACGACAAATGCTTCATGCATGAATAACAAAATAATATTATTTGGCATCATCGTAACATCAGATCCGTCAATGGATACTTTTAGATATAGATGCTGTCATATCCTCATCCACTCTGAAATCATTTTTGGATGCCAGACATCCGCATATGTAGGATAATTATTAAATTTTGGTCCAATACAATTTTATTTTCCATCACATTGGTTATTAAAGTATGAAAACTCAATAAATACGATGATAATAAATAGTTTTGAGCAGTTAATATGCATTAAATGCATATAATATAAACTACTAACTTAATAAAACGATACATAAATAACTTTCATCATACTAGACTACACACAAATAAATTATGATCTTGACATCTGATAGATAATTTTTGGATGCGGATGTCTTCATATCCGCATTTGTATGCACTTTTCCGAATCTAGGATATTTATTTGCTTTTCGGATACAAATGCAGATAGATTTTGATTTTTTGGTATCTATTGACAATCTTGATTATCATGATACCATCCATCCAATGCACAAAGCTTCCAGCTAAGGTCTGAGGTCGGCAAATTGAGATGCAAATGTCGAATGCTGGCTGCTGGCATCGTGACATTAGTTCGATAACTATTATGTGTCTATGTATAAAATTCCTACTGAAAACAAAATGTACACCAAAAATCGATGCCAAATGTTGCATATACCTTTGACCAAATTTAGTTTGAAAACCATTTTATAAATATTTTGTGAAACTAAAAATAATCTTTGAAATATTGCATTCCACATGGATATTAAATATTTAAAAAAAAAAAAAATGTTTTTAGTATAAATGTTTATATTACATTTTTACAAATAACAATGCGTAAGAATATGAAGTATAACTCATAATCTTTTATGAAATCAATTTGGTTCATGGATTTTTTTTCCGGAGAATTCGATTACAAAAATGCAGTTCCAAAAAATGTAATCATATGAAAATCGACAAAGGTGTTTCTTTGCTGAATCCAATCAAGTATTAAATTATTGTAAAAGTATTGATTGAGCTGAAATGATCAGAACCATTTTTTGTTTTAATGGATGTTGATTATTTTATGTAAAATAATGATACGAGGAATATGCCGTTTAACTTCTGCACCATCACTTATCATTTGAAGTACATTATCAACCTTATTTTACCATATTGTCTGTAGTCATTTAGTCTTTCGTTGACTTTAATCCTTGTATTGCTGGTCAAGTTGATCAGCTCTAATTCCATCACAATTCAACTATTTTTTACTCTTAAATATTATTTATCATACTGTCAACAAATTTCTACTTTGATAGATTCTTTCAATCAATTATAATACAGCATAAACTGGTGTTCATCTATCTGAGATTATTATCTATATATGTTGACAAACATTACAGCTATAGCCTTTCTGACCTTAAAGAGACATTTACAATAGGGTTAACATATGTTATTGTTTATTATTTATATTTTTAAACCTAAATGGTTATATGGTTGCTTATCTTGTTTGAAACAGTTGTGCATAAAAGTTCTTGCAACTATCAAATTCACACATTATATGACTTTTGAGCTGGGGCTCCATGCATCTTGGATATGATTCAGAAGTTTATAACCAATTACTTCATTGTTCATCATTCTGCTAAACTTTATCTTGAGCACTCTGAACTGTCCATTCAGAAATTGCCCTTTTTCCTTTTTTTCTTTTGGATCGCATTGGGTCCGGTTTCCTACACTTCGACTTTCTTAGTTTTTTTTATTAGTTATGCTATGATATCAGAATTACTTCATTCTGTTAAATTTTACCTTGGATACCATACAATGTTCAATCAACTATTGCAGTTTCCGATTATGGATTACATTACTAAGATACCTCGAGTTTTCAACATTTGAATTTCCTAATAATGAATCATTTTTTGGACTACGATATCGTAACCAGTCACTTCTTGAACATTATTTTGAATTTTACCTTGACCATGGTATAAAGTTTAATCATATACCAGTTTCATTTATATGGGATATGTTGGCTTAAGATTTAACGCTTTGATTTCCTAATAGCGAAACATCTTTTGGTAGATATCTTGTGCGTGCACATGCTACTTGATCGGTTATGTAGTCATGCAAACTGATGTCATATATATGCCTGCCGATCTCCCATTCATCGACTACAGTAATTTCTCTGCCCAGGCAGACCCATTAGGAGCTGGATGAAATAGTGGTTAAATACAGCCACTTCTTATTGTAAAAAATATACATTATGTGGTCAAAAATGTACTTAAGATTTAATTTGTAACATTAAGAAAGCGGTAATCATTTTTTAACTGACAAACAATAATAAGACAATCTTTTTCTTTATCAAGTGTTACAAGAACAGCAATTATCTTTTAACACATTATTATTATTTGCAATCTATAAGAGTGTTTGTGAGTGGTTCTCGTTATGAACGCAAGCTTCCATCAAATATGTATGTAGAAAATGCTGAACGGTCCTTCTTAGAGGCATCTTCAACAACCTTCAGTTTAGGCTGAATATGAAGGCTATTAGAGGGATTGCTGTCCAGTAGAGAGCAATGTGACTAATATTCAGGTTAATGTTAGTTATCCAATTTGGAACCTTAAATTGGGTGTGAGTGCTTATTTAATGGACACGATCCATGTTCACGATCAAAGGTCGATTTGAAAAGGTTAAGCGTCACGCTTAATTGTATGAATCACAAATTTACAAAATCAAGCAATCAATAATCTTAATGAAAAAGTTCAGCTGAGCTGTTTTTTTTTTTCTTTTTTTTTCTGCTGTAGGTAAATTCAAATTTTTCTCCTTATTTTCAAAATTAGAAAAATGAGGTTATTTGCAAGTGAAAACAATGTCCAAAAATAAAAAAATCTGACTATAGCTACTTCTAAAATTGTTATGAACTGTTATCTAGTCAATCAAAATGGAATTTGGACAAGGCAAAAGCTCGAGAGATGCTCAAACCAGAAACAAAGGGAAGAATAGATCATCAAAGTTAGGATTCTACTCCAATTTAGGAGACTCATTAGGCGAAGGTACAAACTTTGATGATGAAAATGACATGGATGTACTTAGAATGGATGAAAATTTTACACCAATAGGAGTGAAAGAAGAACAAGATCATAGAAGCTTTAGATTCTCGAGTATGTGCAATGCAAGAAAGATGCACAGAACAGAATGATGAAAGAATTATTATTGCAAAGAAGAAGTTTGCTGTGATGAATAGGTTTGCAAACACTGAGCAAGATAGATCGCTCTTGAACGTCAAAAACACGAGAAAAAGTTTTGATAAGGATGGATGAAGCATAGTTGTGAAAGGCTGATGGCACGGCGCGGCGTTTATGCCATTTTTGCTTGCGGCGTGGCGCACATGAAAAGGCACGTTAAACAGGGCGCCTTTTTTTTATAGCATTTCAAACTGCAATAACTACTATAAATACTTTTACCATCACTACAACCACTATCACTACACTATTACTATTATTATAATATTATCATAATAACATGAAATGTGAATAACTTTGTTATTTTTTTTCAATTATATGAAAACATAATCACATCATCATTATTTTTTATTCGATTATTATCAACGAGTTAATAACCTTACAATTATGTAATTGACTGACCTTAGCATGCTGACATTTAAAACTGACATATGTTTATTATCCAACATAGTCTAGATTCATTTTAATATTGTCAAAATATATAATGTAATGTATAAAAGATCATAAAATATTGTCTAGCATAATGCAAAAGCAAATGAATGAGACTGAGAACCCGTGTGATAAATCAAGAGAAGTAACTTTGGAGAAAGAGAAAACATTCTCAGAAAATTAACATTCATTTAGCTTTTAAACATGTTTTTGGATGGATTTTTTTTTTTTTTTTTACATGTGTGAGTATGTCCAATATCTTCGTACAACTTGTCTACAACATAAAAATATTTCATGATTTGGTATTTGTTAAATACAATCGAGCATTAAATTTATCAGATTCAAATTTCTAATTTATCAATAATATGTATTATTGTTTGGATTTGAAAAGTATTGTGCTTGAAATTTTATGCTTTATGTTTTTTTTTGTAAAATACATATTTTTTTTTGTTCCATATGTTTTAGAAAAAAATATTGAATTTTTTAATTTTTTAATTAAAATATTAAATTTATTAAAAAAAAAAATCAACATGCGCAGTAAATTAAAAAAGATGTGTCCCATTTGTCGCGCCGTACGCCAAGAGTTCAGAGAGAATTTGCGCCTTTTTGCGCCGTTCGTCATTAATAACACTGATGAAGTTACAATCCAATATTGGATAGCATGCAAAAGTTGAATTATTTATAACCCTAGGTATAAGTACTACTGCAGATATGTCACTGAAACAACAAGTAATGCTTAATGATCGCAACAAGGTTTAAAAAAAAGTTAAAAATCCACGGTGGCTTATATGCATTGTCAAATGTTTGAGTCTCTTATCAGATAACTCTATCTCCATTTGGATCATCATGTAAAATTTAATAGGCCTGATGTCTAACTCAAAATCAGGAAAACAAAATTTAGATGGTAAACCACCACCGCTCAATTACTACATGAATGAGTGGATGTTCGAAAAAAAATTCTTCTAACTTGTAATAAATGAACAAATGGACTAACAGGAAGCCCGTCTACCAGAGAACGAGGGAGCGTGTATCATAGAGCTAGCTATACAACGCACTCGGACTAACTATTCCGATAATTGATTTATTTGATCTACATAATGAATAACAACGCATGATTAATATTCAATTAGCCTAACATGATATAATAGTAATTACTTAATAGTTGACATTTCATTCCTCTGTTTTGATTACTACGACTACAGATTAAAACAAAAAGATATATATATATATATATATATATATATATATATATTTATAAGAGCGCTTTGGGGCATCCCTGTTTTGTAGCACCCATGCCCTACCGTGAGTTACACTAATCCAAATCCAACAATATATTGTAGATGTTCGATCCACGTATACATTATCATCTATACAAAATTTGAGCTCGTTCCAACATTTGTAACATTTTCAAAATCTTTGCTCAATTATTCACCGTTCAGACATTTATTCGAATCGTTAAATCTAAACATCAAATATATTATTCTTCGAATGTCGGAATGAGCTCAAATTTTGGATAGATGATAATGTATATGTGGATTGAACATCTACAAAATTTTGTTGGATTTGGATTAGTGTAGCTCACGGTAGCGTAGAGGTGCTACAAAACAAGCACGCTCCTCATATATATATATATATATATATATATATATATATATATATATATATATATAAAGAGAGAGAGAGAGAGAGAGAGAGGCAAGCGTTTGGTTGCACCCCAAATGCCCCTTGATTTCCACCACCCGTTTATATTAAAGAATGTGAGCGAGAAGTGAGAGAGTGAGTGGAAGGAGAGAAGGAGAAATACTTGGTGGAGATTAAGGGGCATTTGGGGTGCTGCACTGTTTAGGGTGCTCTCGAACCTGCCCCTATACATACATACATATATATATATATATATATATATATATATATATATATGGATATAAAGCGGTACATGCACGATGTATGTATCTAGTTTGAAGCTCCTATATAATCCATGAATCGTCCTAGTAGGGCTCGAGCCAACATCAATCATACAGATTTCTTCCTATGTCTAGCTTCAAATGGTTCATCTAATTAGAGGTGAGTAAACTTTGGTTGAAATCAAACAAAGCAACCGAATCAGTCTTATTTCGATTGGTTTGGTTTGTTTTTGGAACTAGATTGATTTACAGTTGACCCGTAAAATAATTTAGTTCGGTTATCGGTTTAACCAAATTAACCGATCTTGTATTATATTGCTAAAATCAGTAACGTTTCAATGATTTTTTTGTTTGTTTTTGTTTTTTGTAGTTTAATTGTCTATGTAAATTGTCTTTATTATATGTGTATATAGCCCAAACTACTACTAAAAAACGCAGAATACTAAATAAAAAATACTTTAATCATATATTCATGTTTTATTTTAAAATACAGTGAAGATTTCAAATACGAAATATGCACATATTTTTACTCTGGTAAAATCAGAAAACCAACCGAACCAATCAAAATTAATTGGTTCAGTTTGGTTTGGTTTTCAGTTTTATTGGTTTTAATTTGGTGCAACGATTTTCATTATCGGACCAGCCAAACCAATCAAACATCCACCTCTTCGTTTAACAGTGTTGTCTGACATGACGACATTTCGGCCTTTTTTGGATAAAATGCTTAAAGAAGTGGTGTTAAATGAGGCAAAATACAGGGTGTGTGTGGTATGTGGTGTCGGTCGGTACCCTAAAATTTTGGGGGTACTGTACCAATGCCAGCCAACCTAGAGCGTGCCAAGATTGGAGCCAATAGCCGATTTTACTTACTGTTTGGAAAAAAACAAAAGAGCGTTATCACTGAACCCTGAATTAAAGGAATAAATAGCAAAAATAGAGGATATGAAGAAGAAAAGGCTACAACAACTCCAATAAAATTTCAAATCAGCAACTAGTGTTGGAGAGCTTGATTATACAGTGAATTTCGACTGAAAAGATTTAATTTTTCCTTCTATAAATATAATCGAAATCGAAATAAAAAACCATGAAAGCAAAATACAGTAGTTCATCTTTGGAATTAGCGCAACATCGATTTTGTGCATCAGTGAAGGATCGTGTGGCGGTGAAGGATTCGATCATTCAAGAGTTTATTTCAGTTGCGGTTTAGTATTTTTATTTCTTCTCTTCAGTATTATGTATATTAATTTACCTAAGTTATTTTGTTATGTCATTAAGATAACATATGACGAGCAATTGCTAATATTTTTAATTATAATCATATTCCACATAACGTTGCGAATAGTCCGCATTATGCAATGATGGTCAATGCGATTGTAGAATACGGTCGTGGAATTGATTCATCTACTGCATATGAATCATCGCATTCATACTTGTAAATGGAATTAAAGAAGTCCGATGTGTGACGGTTGATGTGCTCAGAATCAGTGAAAAATTATAAATTTTCTTATGTTACTCATGAGACGATATTTCTCAAATTTGTAGATGTTTCTGACGAATTGGTAGAGATGATGGTTCAAAATTAACATGACTGACATTGCATATTTAAGCTAGGTATTTTCCTTTTCAAATTGTATTTGGATTACAATTTCCATGGTCCATCCAAAATCCACAAATAGAATCAAAATGGGAAATCTAGAAAAACTAGTATGTATACTATAATATGGGATTAAGAACAAGGAACCTCAAACATATTTATAGTGCGGCACCTTTAGATTTGCATTGTTTGTCAAGTGTTATACAAGAACGAGAATGTTGAGAGAGTTAGTGGGTAGAGAGAAACAAGAATGTGTGGTAGAAATCAAGATGTTGTAGGGGTGCTGCCGATCCCCCCCCCCCCCTCTCTATATATACGTGCATGCACACACACCTTTTTTTTTTTTTTGGTGATAGCAGTAGTTTAGGAGGTGTGGATCATAAAATCTGACACTTGTCCTCTAATTATTCATATCTTTGGAAATTACATGCCTTTGTTCCTGTCTTTACACTTCATTGTTCAACATTCCTTTAAACTTTACCTTGGAGCGTCGCACCCGGTTCTTTCAGTTATCGCAGTTTCAGATTATGGATCACGTCTGGCTCTGATTTTATATACTTCGACTTTTTTTAACACCAAATCATTATTTGGTCAATGTATCGGTTGTTAGTTGTGTGCATACAGGATTTTATTATACTTGTAAATGAATACTCTTCTCACAACGAGTAATTACCCAGTATCATTTACTACAACTCTGAACTAACAATGCACATACACATGTTCTAATTCACCTACTTTTATTATTATCAGTGAACCATCAAAATGTCGCGCCGATATGACAGCAGAACCACAATCTTCTCCCCCGAAGGCCGTCTCTACCAAGTAGAATACGCAATGGAAGCAATCGGCAATGCAGGCTCAGCAATAGGCATCCTTGCCAAAGACGGTGTAGTTTTAGTAGGTGAAAAGAAAGTCACATCAAAGCTTTTGCAAACATCGAAAACAACTGAAAAAATGTACAAAATCGACGACCATTTGGCCTGTGCCGTAGCAGGCATCATGTCCGATGCCAACATCCTAATCAACACAGCCCGTGTCCAGGCCCAAAGATACTTTTTTTCTTACCAAGAGCCCATGCCAGTAGAACAGCTGGTCCAAGCTCTGTGCGACACTAAGCAAGGGTACTATTTGAATTTTGAGAACCTCTTAGTTATCACAAAACCATTTGACTACATAAAAGGGATCGATTGAGTGTGTCTGTGTGTCAGAAGTTTTAAAAGTGAAAGCGTACATGAGGCGAGGTAAAAGCCTCAAAACGTTGAGACATAATTTTTTCAGTGAAAATTGAGACGTAAGTTATTATTTCATTGTTGTCACTAATTTTTTATTGATAAACAGAAGTTAAAAACAAATCATATAAAGTTGTAAATAAATAACAATATAAACAGTAGCTTTAAAGAGTGCAGTTCTAATCATCCTTTATCGCTATTCATTCACAAAAGTAACCCCCCCCCCCCCCCAAACAACAAAAAAATATATCCAAAAGAGTACAAAAATTCTGCACGACACACATATATTATAACGTGATTCAATTCGTATTAGTATGTTTGAAGAATTTGAATTCAGTTTTCAGCTTCCGTGCTAGTCCAGGTCCACATGAGCTTTTGTCCGAAGCGTCATATCTCAAACCATTTTGGGTAGAGGTATTTGACAACTCAGAAAATTTCTTTTAAATAGCAATTGAAAAGATCCATTACGTAGCTCGCAGTCGTTAGAAAAAACCTTAATCATGTTGATATTTGAATTGAAAAGTGTAAAGGAAAAAAAAAAATCAGTTTTTTTAGTTTGGGTTTCTCTTTTCCATTAAAATAGTTAAAGCTTAATAACTTCTGATAGTGTCAACGTTTATGGTTAGGGTTCAAAATTCATGAGTTGCGTCCCTCAACAACGAAGTAAAAGTTTTGTACGCAATGACACACACACATACATACATACGTGTGTGTATGTGTGTGCGTATATGTGTGTGTGTGTGTCTATATATATATATATATATATATATATATATATGATTTATATTACCATTTTTGTAATGTGTGATTACACATGTGGGATATCTTAGCTCATATGAGCTAGACTTAGCTTTGATACCATGTTAGATTTGAGAATCATCACTTAGTAATGTGCAAGGTTGGTCTCTTTAGTATTTATGTAGGATTAGTTTAGACGTTTATATCTAACCCCTAAAAAAGTTTAAAATTAGTAAAACACATCTTTTAGTGAAATCTTTTAAACTAAATTTTCATTTATCTTTAATTCGTGCTGATATAACACAAAATATTTAAAACTAACATGCATTATAACAGTCTTTCTAAATTCATTTCTATTAAAAAACATAATAGTAATTCAAAATGATGGAAAAATAATAATACAATTTTGTAAATATTTGCAGTTTGCAGTAAACATTGTAAATATTGTCAACTTTATATTTGCATATGTTTACAGTTTGAATTTTAGATGATTTTAGTGGTAAAATAATCATTTTTAAACCAAAAATGGTTGTTGAAGCATAGTTTTCGAAGTTTGATTGATTGGTGAATTTAGCTATTAGTTTGAAAATAACGGTCGTTAACTAATATCCAGTTTATTTTAATATTTTCATGGCATGAGATTATTTTTAGTGAAAATAAGGAACCTCCCCCATTTTCAAAACTTAATACATTATTTTTTTCCATAATAATATATCAATTACCCATAATTATTTCCAACATTTTTAGTTGGTTTTTTCTTTCGAAGATAAAATCTGCACTTAATTGAAGGTTAATATGGCCAAAATTAAACTTTTTCTTTGATCTTCTTATTGTGCAGAATGCTGGAATTCAAAATATTAGGCCATGTTTGCTTTGATTTTCATCTTTTGGTTTTTGTTTTCTGAAGCCCGTTTTCGGTTTTCCTTTTGAATGTTTTTGCACATTGGTACTTGTGTCTGGTCGGACTGTTCTGAAAAAATGTTTTTAAACAAAAAATTCTAAAGGAGGTGCCCAAAATGAAAATGGCTATTTTGAAAATTGCATTAAATTACAACATTGAGTGGAAATTTATGATGTCTGATTTACACAGATAGAAAAATGTGGTGGAAATCAAAGATCTATAGGGGTGCTCTTGATTTTCACTAGTTTACAACACCTCAAAATCCCTTGATTTTCGCTAATTTACAACACCTCAAAATTCCTTGATTTTCGCTAACCATTTGTATTTAAATATGTTAACGGAAGTAGAGAAAAGAAAGTGGCTGGTGGAAATCATGGGCCTTTTGAGGTACCGGTGTGTGCGTGCGCGGGCGCGCGCACACGTTATATGACACTCGTCTTTCATGGCATTCCCTTTGCATCCGAATAATAATCGTTCATGTATAATTAAATAAGTTAGTGGAGGAAGAGAGAGTTAATAGAAATGAGAAAAAAACGAGAATTTGAGATAGAAATCGGTGGTGTTGCACTGTTTGGGTTGCTCTTGATCCTATCTCGTACAGACGTGCACAGGAGCGGTACTTAATTTAGGCAGACCTGTCTGTAATATAAGAGATTGTACCACAATAGTTAGTATTTTGAAACTTAAAAAGGACATTTTGCTAAAGTTTCCGTATATTTAACAGATACACTCAGTTTGGCGGACTACGCCCGTTTGGCGTATCCTTTCTATTCGTGGGCTGGGACAAAAACTATGGGTTTCAGCTTTACATGAGCGACCCAAGCGGCAATTACGGAGGCTGGAAAGCTGCTGCTATCGGTGGTAACAATCAAGCGGCACAAAGCATGCTGAAGCAGGATTATAAAGAAGAGCTTAGTAGGGAGGAAGCTGTTGAGCTAGCCCTGAAGGTTTTAAGCAAGACCATGGACAGTACTAGTCTTACTGCTGAGAAGCTTGAGCTTGCAGAAGTCTATTTGTTGCCTGAAGGCGAAGTCATGTACGAGGTTTGTTCACCTGATAAACTTGGCAAGTTGCTGGTTAAATCCGGAGTTACTCAGCCAACAGCAGAAGCAAGTTAAGGAATCATTAAAGTAGAAGTTTGATTGATTGAACCGAATGGTTATTTAAACTGTATTTGGTCATTTGAGCCATGGTTAGACCTATTATTACGCTCTGTTCACTTTTTCAGCCTCCATCTGCTTTCTCATGATTATATTTCGGTTAAAGGTGGTAAAAAAAAATTGGTTCCTCTGTATTTGTTAACTCCCTACCATGTTGATGCATGCAACAATTACTGTTTTTATATGATAATTCTTGGACTCATTTTTTTTTTTTTTTTTTCTTTTTTCTTTTTTTTTGTTGATTCCCTACCATGTCTTTTTTTGTCTGTTTTTATATGATAATTCTTGGACTCATTCATTTTTTTTTTGTTTAGTTTATTTCGGTTAAAGGTGGTAAAAAATATTCATTTTTGTATTTGTTAACTTCCTACCATGTTGATGCATGCAACAATTACTCGTCAATCTATAATAGGAAGAATGATAACGTTCCACGCATTCATATTCTCTTACTTGACAAACACATCTCAAACTAAATTCCTCGAAGGTTGGCCATTATCACCACTAAAGAGAAGAGAAACCGAGGGAGACTTAGGAAGGGGAGCTTAGAAGAATAAAAACTACATCAAATCTCAGCTTGTTCGTGAGTTCGAGTTTAGGATCAATTTGATCGAAGGTGCTAGACCAATTGTTATGCCTCTTAGACGAATGGCGCCCAAGGAACAGCGAGAGTTGGAGGTGCAAGTTCGTGACCTTCTAAGGGATTCATTCGGAGAAGTGTTTTCGAGTGGGGTACATCGGTCGTATTTGCAACCAAGACAGATGGCTCGTTAAGATTGTGAGTGGACTATCGTGAGCTGAAGAAGGTGACAAAGAATAATAAGTATCCGTTGTCAAGGATTGATGACCTGTTCAATCGGCTTCACCAAGCTGAAGTGTTTTCTCAGATGGATTTGGCAACGATATTTCACCAGTTGAGGGTGGCTAAGGATAATGTGCCAAAAACTGCTTTTAGAACACCATCTGGTTTTTTCGAATGGTTGGTAATGTCATTCGAATTGACTAACGCGTCAGCGTATTTTGTGTATGAATAGAGTGTTCAAAGATTAGTTGAATAAGTTTGTGCTTGTGTTCGTGGATGATATTCTGGTTTGCTCCAGGGAAGAACACAAGACACAATTGAGAGTTGTGTTAGAGATCTTGTGAAAGCATCAGTTGAAAGCAAAGTTCTCGATGTGTCACTTATGGAAGGATGAAGTGAGGTTTTTAGGCCATGTTGTTTCTGGAAATGGGGTAACGGTTGACCCCCCTAAAGTAGCAACAATCCAGGACTGGGATAGACCTAAGAATGCGACGGATGTTCGAAGTTTCCTTGGGTTGGCCGGTTATTACCGACGGTTTATCAAGGATTTCTCTAAGGTAGCCGCACCGTTAACAGGATTAACGAAGAAGAACCAAGTGTTCACATGTGATGCAAAGTGTGAACGAGCGTTTAGAATCCTGAAGGAGAGATTGACAAGTGCACATGTGTTGACCATTCCGAGTGGGAATGAAGAGATGGTGGTATACACCGATGCATGTAGTATTGGACTTGGAGCAGTGCTAATGCAGAAGGATAGGGTTGTGGCCTACGCGAGTCGACAGCTAAAACCGCATGAGAAGAATTATCCAACTCATAATTTGGAGTTGGCAGCGATTGTGTTTGCTCTGAAGATGTAGAGACATTACCCGTTGGGAGTTCGATTCGAGTTGTTTACGGATCACAAGTCGTTGAAGTATCTTTTCTCTCAAAATGATTTAAATCTTCGGCAGCAACGATGGTTAGAGTTTCTGGCATCGTATGATTTTGATATAGCCTATACTCCTGGCAAAGGTAACGCAGTTGCAGATGCGTTGAGTCGAAGACACACAAGTTTGGGAGCGATGTTTTCGGAATGGAAGAGCCTTGAGTATTTGGCAAGGTTTGATTCCAGGCCAAAGTGTGAGTTGGAACCTAAAATGTTGGCAAGCTTATCGATAAGACCTACTCTCATCGAAAGGATTGGTGAAAGCCAGAAGCAAGATGTTAAGCTTGTCGAGTTTATCCAGAAGCTAAAAGCAGAAGATAAAGAGTTCGAAGTCGATCGAGAAGGTTGGCTTCGGTAGCAAGGGAGGTTATTTGTTCCTGATGTCGATGGATCGAGAGATGGGGTTATGAGAGAATGTCATCACTCGAAGTTGACGATTCATCCCAGTGCTAATAAGATGTATCGAGACATGAAGAGAATTTACTACTAGGAGGGGATGAAGCGAGATATTGGGAAGTTCATTTTCAAGTGCATGAACTGTCAGTTAGTGAAAGCTGAACAGAAGAAGCCAAGTGGTTTGCTTCAGCCACTGGAAGTTCCTACATGGAAATGGGAGGAAATATCGATGGACTACCTTGAACCAGGATAGGAAATGAAGGGATTTGGGTTATTGTGGATCGCTTGACCAAAAGTGCAAGATTCATTACTGTCAAGTCGACTAGGACAGCGTCGAAGCTGGCTGAACTTTATGTGAAATGAATTGTTAGATTCCATGGCGTCCCAAAGAGTATAGTGAGTGATCGAGATCCGTTATTCACTAGCGGATTTTGGAAGAGTTTGCAAGAAGCTTTGGGAACCGAGTTGTGCTTGAGTACGACATATCATCCCCAAACTGATGGTCAGACGGAGAGAGTCAATCGAGTTTTGGAAGATCTCCTATAAGACCATCTACATCTAGTTGAGTTTGCGTATAATAATAGCTACCTGTCTAGCATTGGAATGACACCATACAATGCGTTGTACGGGAGACCGTGCAATTCTCCATCATGTTTGCTAGAAACTAGAGATAAGTTGGTACTTGGGCCAGAGATGATTAGAGAGACCTCGGATTGCATCGAGATCGTTCGACAACGAATGAAAGCGGCCCAAGATCGTCAGAAGAGTTATGCTGATAAGCATCGAAAAGATTTGGTATTCGACATAGGCAATATAGTCTTTGTGTAGATTTCACCATTAAAGCATGTGGTTCGATTCATAAGTGAAGGAAAGTTGGATCCTAAGTTCGTTGGACCATTTCCGATAGTCGAGCGAATTGGAAAGCTCGCATATAGATTGGAGTTACTTGAGAAGATGTCGAGTGTGCATAATGTGTATTTTCTACGGAAGTTTGTGCATGATTCGAATGTGGTGGTACCTCCAGAGCAGTACGAAGACTTATAAGTTGAAACCGCAGTTGCGAAACCTCGTAAGCCACTTCGTGTTCTGGGAATTGACACGAAACAGCTTAGGAGGAAGATAGTTAAACTAGTCAAGGTACAATGGAGTGAAGATGGCGACGATTGTACATGGGAGACGGAAGAAAGTATGAAGGCGACTCATCCAGAACTCTTCGTTGGTAGAAACCTTTAATTGTACCATCGTTATGTCATTGTATCTTATTGTTGTTTGATAAAATTCTGCGTGCTAGGATAAGGCTATGGATGCATGGCTTGATGGTTGCTAGTTTGGATGATAGAATTGGCTTCTCATGGATGATAGGCATGCAGAATTGTTGTAGTTGCTTATGTTTACTTGGAATTTCGGGGGCGAAATTCTTAAGGGGGGGGGGGGGGGGGGGAGAATGTAACAGCCTGCATTTTACATATCGGAAGATCGTAAAATATTTTTATTTTATTCCTTAACGGTTGGATCATTCTCATCTTTTGATAGGTTGCTTATGTGGATGTGAGACATGTCCATAATTTTTACCGATTTTGTTTGTCACCATTTTGCCCCTGCTAATCTTGTACAGGGCATAACTTTTGGCTCAGGTCGAATTAGAGGACGAGACTTGTGCCATTGGAAAGGAATTGATGGTTGTCTTTCATTAGAGTGGTTACATTAAAAATTTGGCTTAACGGTTTGGGAGAAATCGCTGTTTTAAGGTTTTTCATTTGGTTGTCCAGATTTAGTAAGCCAGAATGAGCTGAATTGGAGAGGCCCATTAGTGGGCTGATGGGAGGGCATAAATAGGGGATGAGGGGTATGAAAAATACTTTAGTTTTTCATTTCCTTATTTGGTAGTCTTGTGCTCCTTCTTCCTCTAACACATTTTCACCATTAAAAATCCAAATCCAAGGAGAGAAATCATAAATCTACACCATTGGAGGCTCGATCTACATCGATTAAAGCAAGAGTTCATTAGATCAAAGTAACTGGTGCGAGGTGCTTGCTGTCTGAATTCCTATTTCATTGATTTTAGCTTGTTTTGGCAAATCGGTGAGTGATTTCATCTCTCACGTGAATGCAATGAAATATATGAGTGTTTATGCATGTTTCTCATCAAATTCAAGTGTTCACCATAGATTTACACCATTATATGTCCATTTTCTAAATCACTCTATGATCTAATTTAGCAAGTTTTACTTGTTAATTTCATGTCATTTCACATGTTTATGTTAGTTCGATCTCTTATTTTGTTCATATGTTCAATTTAATGATTTTAGGTGATATTTACATCATTTTTGGGGTAATCATCATATTCATGTTGTTAGCAATCTTATAACATGTATGTGATTGTGTTTGATGAATTTGGTTGAGTCAGTTTCGTCGGATTCATCGTTTGGCGAAGTTTTGGTCGAAATTGGAGTAGAATTGGAGATGTGCAGGAAGTGGATCGGGTCGGCCATAAGTGGATCGGGTCGGTCTTAAATCCTATCGTGGGGAACAAGCTAGAATAAAGCGGATCGGGTCCTAGCAGAATGGGTCGGGTCAGTCTGAAGTGGTTGGGTCGGTCTTAACTGGGTCGGCCATGTTCTGGTGAAGGAGACGATCGGGTCGGGCATGCTGATGATCGGATCGGTCGAGTTGGAATAGTCGGGTGGGGTCGGGTTAGGCTGGTCGGTTGGTTGAGAAATGAACGTGAGGAGTCGGGTCGGATCGGTCAGAAGGGGGTGGGTCGGGTCGGCCTATACCCTGTCGGTCGTGTTTTGGCAGCGTTTCTAAACGCTATGGTGGGTGGCTTAAGTGCTGTAGTTGGTTTCCTTAGCTTGTGTGTATGAATGCTATGAATTTTTTTGAACCTTATACTGATGTTGTTTGGTTCGATAATGATGATAGCTTCGACGAGAGTTCAGGAGGGGATGTTCGAAGTGATGTGATGTGTTCGTTGATCGGTGAAAAGTAACGAATGGGTGGATTCAACTCAAAGGTCGTGAGTTGGGGGATAGTGGTTGCTCGAGAAGGTTGCTTGAGCCATGAAAATTCATCGGGTTGGGTGACTAGAGATGCGAAGGCCGAGAAGTCATCGTTGTCGTAATTTCTAGCAAGCTCAAAGTAGGGGTACAATGGGGGCACCAAAAAGAACGGAAGGTTGCTGGTCGAGTACCTTGGGTATCATTGAAAGGCCTAGTCATCAAGGTTGGACATACATACGTATCGTTGAAAGGCGTACAGAGTTTATGCTAGAGCTGGGTTTACCATTAACCCTTGACATATGGCAAGGTTGGCCGTCATACAATTAACGGTGGTTTCGAAGCAGGATTGGCAGTGATAGCCAGAGTCTGTCATGATTGATTAGTTGCTTTGTTTGAACCGTCTCATGTAGATTGTCCAACGTCGAAGGAGATGTTCCTTGGGTGCTTGTCTAATGTTGGTTTAGGCCTCTAGGGCTTGTGCTTGAGGGGTGTTGAGTTCGATTAGGATGGTTTACATGAGATTTATAATCTGGATGTCATGAGTGCTTTGTCATGATTGAATGGGTGTTCTGGTTTCCATGGATGTATGATTGGATTGTTAAAGTAAAGGCTATCACTGTTTGATGTGGGGAAGATAAGATTGAGTTCTTCTCTGGTGTTGTGGGCATATTAGTATGTTTATCTATCCCTTCTCATATACTTTACTGTTGAAGTTGTTAGCTGTTTTTTCGCTCACTAAGGCTGTTATCTGACTCAAGGTTTTATGTCTCCTCTTGTTACCTTGGGTTGTTCATCCGATTGTTGGATGGGCAAACTAAGTAGCAGGTGACAGGTGATGCCTTAGTGGGAACGGCGATGTTGATCGATGGCGAGCAGGAGACTGGCGTACTCTCTTTATTACTATCTAATAATTGGATTTCCGCTGTTTGCTATTTCTCTGAGTACTGTAGTGAGGCAAATTGTACAGACACAATTGTTGTTATCCGCGTGTATGGGAAATACTTTCTAGTTGTTTTGAAAGTTTAGTGTTTTCTGCTTTACTATCACTACCTGCTGTATAACTTCTATTATATTTTATCCTTACGCTGTGAGTTTACGACAGGTTTCGATATTGTTTATCTGCTCGGTTGATCGTCCATAGCTGCTCAGCACACCCTTCAGCGCATTATTCCTCTTGTTTAGTGTGGTGGTTATGGGCAGTCGTCACATTTGGTATTAGAGCTCTGGTCAACGATTTTAGCCAAAGTTCAAAGACGTAATCACGTATGAGAGACGTACTTGTAGATTTCAGTTGGATGTTTACTATATATATTAGCGTATATAGTAGTAGCGGTTATATCTCCTTAGCAATTTTCTTGGAAATGACTAATTATTCTAAATTGCATATTTATAATGAGTAGACGACCATCAAGACACGCTGCTACGGGAGCTAATACTGGAGGGGAAAATGGCGGTGAACCAAATTAGCCGGCCATGTTTAAGGCCATGGCAGAGGTAATTATGCGAAGGGTACCCGCTCCAGTGGCAGCAACAGTAGATTTAGGTGGACGAGTTCCTAGAGTAATAAATTTTGCAAAGCTGTGCAAAGATTATACATCTCTAGGAGGGAAGCCATTAAAGGGAAACAAACCAGCTGAAGAGGTTTAGAGGTGGATGGATTTATGTGTCCGAATCTTTGGAGACTTGGGCATTGATGGTGAAACGAAGAGGAAGCTTGCATCAAGGCAGTTAGTGGGCAGAATAATGGACTGTTGGAACTCTGTCACACTTGAGACCCCTGAAGAGGATATTTCATGGGAGTTGTTCCAAGCTAAGTTTAAAGAAAAGTTTATCTCCACCGTGCAGAAGTCTGTTCTGTTTAAGCGGTTCGTGGAGCTTAAACAGAATGGTCGCCCAGTTCTTGACTATATTTACGACTTCGAGGCTATGTCGAAGTATGCTCGTTCATATGTGGATACTCCTTATCAAAAGAATGAGAAGTTTGTCTTAGGTTTGGATGCTTATATCGGAAAGCCGTTAGTGGACCATCTTGATGATTCATTTGAGAAGATTGTCATGAGAGCTTGTTTCCCAAGGAAGAAAATGTTGTTGCTGCAACCAAAGAGGCTCAGAAACCACATAAAGGTGGTAATAATTAGAAGAGGACGCAACAACAGCAGAAAGGAAAAGATGGCCAGAAGAAACCTAAGAGTGAGGTGGTTTTCTTTGACTGCCAACAGAAAGGCCATTTTGCTATTGAGTGCAAGAACCCTAAAGCTGAGAAGAAGTGATTCAAGTGTGGAAAGCCTGAGTATGAGAAGAAAGACTGTCCAGAATCAGCTAAAGGCAAGCAGGTTGTGAAGGCATATGCTTTGGAAGCCGTGCCAACTTCTTCAAGAGCTTCTACTGCAGAGGAGAAGGGTGTTGTGGTGCAAGGTACTCTTTCTGTTAATAGTGTTTCAGTTTGTGCACTTTTTGATATTGGAGCATTGCATTCATTCATTCATTTGCAATAAGCTTGTTCGCCGCTCGGGTTTGGAACCCGAGATTTGTGATAAGCCATTGATTGTGACTAATCCAGTTGTGGGTTCGTCCAGTTTGTACACGATTTTCCGTGGTCTAGTGTTGTCGAGTAATGGTTGCTCTTTTGTGTGTGATTTCTTTATTCTTAACTTCGCTAGGTATGGGATCATCTTGGGCATGGATTGGCTCAAGAGGTATGCGGCAAGGGTAAATTGCGAGAAGCTAGAGGTAGGGGTCGGGGATGTGGAAGGGAAAAAGGTGTTGATGTGATGTAAGCGTGAAGACGGGATCTTCGTGAGTTATCTATATTCGCTTGGGATTCCACAAGAAAACCTGTCATCAGTGCTGATCGCTAATGATTATGTAGATGTCTTTGACGAGGTCAAAGGGTTGCCGCCGCATTGTGAAATCGAGTTTAGGATCGATTTGGTCAAAGGTGCTAGACCAATCGCTATGCCTCTTAGGCGGATGACGCCTAAGGAATAACGAGAGTTAGAGGTGCAAGTTCGTGACCTTCTAAGGAAGGGATTCACTCAGAGAAGTGTTTTTGAATGGGGTGCACCAGTCGTATTTGCAACCAAGGCAGATGGCTCATTAAGATTGTGTGTCGACTATCGTGAGCTGAACAAGGTGAAAAAGAAGAATAAGTATCTATTGCCAAGGATTGATGACCTGTTCGATCAGCTTCACGAAGCCAAAGTGTTTTCTCAGATGGATTTGGCAACGGGATTTCACCAGTTGAGGGTGGCTAAGGATAGTACGCCAAAGACTGCTTTTAGGAAACCATCCGGTTTCTTCGAATGGTTGGTAATGCCATTCGGGTTGACTAATGCACCAACGTATTTTGTGGATCCTATGAATTGAGTGTTCAGAGATCAGTTGAATAAGTTTATGCTTGTGTTCATGGATGATATTCTGCTTTACTCTAGGAATGAGGAAGAACACAAGACACACTTGAGAGTTGTGCTAGAGATCTTGCGAAAGCATCATTTGAAAGCTAAGTTCTCGAAGTGTCACTTCTGGAAGGATGAAGTGAGGTTCTTAGGTCATGTTGTTTCTGGAAATGGGATAGCGCTTGACCCCGCTAAAGTAGCAGCAATCCAGGACTGGGATAGACCTAAGAACACGACGGATGTTCGTAGTTTCTTTCGGTTGGTCAGTTATTACCAACGGTTTATTAGGGATTTCTCTATGGTAGCTGCACCGTTAATAGGATTGACGAAGAAAAACCAAGTGTTCACATGGAATGCAAAGTGTGAACAAGCGTTCAGAATCCTGAAGGAGAGATTGACGAGTGCACCTATGTTGACCATTCCGAGTAGGAATGAAGAGATGGTGGCATACACCGATGCATGCGGTACTGGACTTAGAGCAGTGCTAATGCAGAAGGATAAGGTTGTGGCCTACGCGAGTCGACAGCTAAAGCCGCATGAGAAGAATTATCCAATCATAATTTGGAGTTGGCAGCGATTGTGTTTGCTCTGAAGACGTGGAGACATTACCTGTTGGGATTTCGATTCGAGTTGTTTACGGATCACAATTCGTTGAAGTATCTTTTCTCCCAAAAGGATTTGAATCATCGGCAGCAATGATGGTTAGAGTTTATGGCATCGTATGATTTTGATATAGCCTATATTCTTGGCAAAGGTAATGCACTTGCAGATGCATTGAGTCGAAGACACGTAAGTTTGGGAGCGATGTTTTCAGAATGGTAGAGCCTTGAGTATTTGGCAAGGTTTGATTTCAGGCCAAAGTGTGAGTTGGAACCTGAAATGTTGGCAAGCTTATCGATAAGACCTACTCTTATCGAAAGGATTGGCAAAAGCCAGAAGCAAGATGTTAAGCTTATCGAGTTTATCTAGAAGATAAAGAGTTCGAAATCGATCGAGAAGGTTGGCTTCAGAAGCAAGGGAGGTTAGTTGTTCCTGATGACGATGGATTGAGAGATGAGGTTATGAGAGAATGTCATCACTTGAAGTTGACGATTCATCCCTGTGGTAATAAGATGTATCGGGACATGAAAAGAATTTACTACTGGGTGGGCATGAAGCGAGATATTGGGAAGTTCATTTCCAAGTGCATGAACTGTTAGTTAGTGAAAGCTGAACAGAATAAGCCTAGTGGTTTGCTTTAGCCATTGGAAGTTCCAACGTGGAAGTGGGAGAAAATATCGATGGACTACCTAGAACCTGGATAGGAAATGAAGGGATTTGAGTCATTGTGGATCGCTTGACCAAAAGTGCAAGATTCATTCCTGCCCAGTCGACTAGGACAACATTGAAGTTGGTTGAACTTTATGTGAAATCGATTGTTAGATTTCATGGCGTCCCAAAGAGTATAGTGAGTGATCGATATCCGTTATTCACTAGCGGGTTTTGGAAGAGTTTGCTAGAAGCTTTGGGAACCGAGTTGTGCTTGAGTATGACATATCATCCCCAAACTGATGGTCAGACGGAGAGAGTCAATCGAGTTTTGGAAGTTCTCCTATAAGACCATCTACATCTAGTTGAGTTTGCGTATAATAATAGCTACTGGTCTAGTATTGGGATGACACCATACGACGCGTTGTATGGGAGACCGTGCTATTCTCCGATATGTTGGCTAGAAATTGGAGATAAGTTGGTACTTTGGCCAAAGATGATTAGAGAGACCTCGGATTGCATCGAGATCATTTGACAACGAATGAAAGCGGCCTAAGATCGTCAGAAGAGTTATGCTGATAAGCATCGAAAATTTTTGGAATTCGACGTAGGCGATATGGTCTTTGTGAAGATTTCACCATTGAAGCATATGGTTCGATTCAGAAGTAAAGGAAAGTTGGCTCCTAGGTTCGTTGGACCATTTCCGATAGTTGAGCGAATTGGAAAGCTCGCATATAAATTGGAGTTACCCGAGAAGATGTGGAGTGTGCATAATGTGTTCCATGTGTCTTTTATATGGAAGTTTGTGCATGATTCGAATGTGTTGGTACCTCTAGAGCAGTACGAAGACCTAGAAGTTGAAACCGCAGTTGCGAAACCTCATAAGCCACTTCGTGTTATGGGGAATGACACGAAGCAACTAAGTGGAAGACGGTTAAGCTAGTAAAGGTACAATGGAGTGAAGATGACGACGATTGTACATGAGAGACGGAAGAAAGTATGAAGGTGACTCATCCAGAACTCTTCAACGGTAGGAACCTTTAATCGTATCATCGTTATGCCGCTGTATCTTGTTGTTGTTTGCAGAATTCCGCATGCTAGGATAAGGCTATGGATGCATGGCTTGATGATTGCTAGTTTGGGTGATAGAATTGGCTTCTTATGGATGATAGACATGCAGAATTGTTGTAGTTGCTTATGTTTACTTGGAATTTCGGGGGCGAAATTCTTAAGTGGGGGGGGGGGGGAGGGTTAATGTAACAACCCGTATTTTACGTATCGGAAGATCGTAAAATATTTGTATTTTATTCCCTAAGGGTTGGATCAATCTCATCTTTTGATAGGTTTCTTATGGGGATGTGAGACATGTCCATAATTTTTATCGATTTTGTTTGTGACTATTTCGCCCCTGTCAGTCTTGTGTAGGAATAAATTTTGACTCAGGTCGAATTAGAGGGCGAGACCTGTGCCATTGGAAAGGAATTAATGGTTTTCTTTTCGTAGAGTGGTTACATTAAAGATTTGGCTCAATGGTTTGAGAGAAATCGTTGTTTTAAGGTTTTTCATTTGGCTGTTCAGGTTTGGTAAGCCATAATGGGCTGAATTAGAGAGTCCCATTAGTAGGCTGATGAGAGGGTATAAATAGGGGATGAGGGGTATGGAAAATAGTTTAGTTTTTCATTTCCTCTTTTGATAGCCTTGTGCTCCTTCTTGCTCGAACACCTTTCCACCATTAAAAATCCAAATCCAAGGAGAGAAATCATAGAACTACACCACTGGAGGCTAGATCTACATCGATTAAAGCAAGAGTTCATCGGATCAAAGTAATTGGTGCGAGGTACTTGCTGTCTGGATTCATATTTCATTGATTTCAGCTTGTTTTGGCAAATCAGTGAGTGATTTACATCTCTCACATGAATGCAATGAAGTATATGAGTGTTTGTGCATGTTTCTCATCAAATCCAAGTGTTTCACCATAAACTTACACCGTTATATGTCCATTTTCATATGAATCACTCTATGATCTAATTTAGCAAGTTTAACCCATTAATTTCATGTCATTTCACATGTTTATGTTAGTTAGATCTCTTATTTTGATCATATGTTCAATTTAATGGTTTTAGGTGACATTTACATCATTTTTGTGGTAATTGTCATATTCATGTTGTTATCAATGTTATAACATGTTTGTGATTGTGTTTGATGAATTTGGTTGAGTCGATTTCGTCGGATTCATCGTTTGGTGAAGTTTTGGTCAAAATTGGAGTAGAATTGGAGATGTGCAGGACGTGTGTCGGGTCGGCCATAAGTGGATCAGGTCGGTCTTAAATCCTGTCGTGGGGAACAAGTTAGAATAGAGCGGATCGGGTCCTAGCAGAATGGTTCGTTAGGTCGGTCTTAACTGGGTTGGCCATGTTCTGGTGAAGGAGACGATCAGGTCGGGCATGTTGGTGATCAGATCGGTCGAGTTGGAGCAGGGGGGTCGGGTCGGGTTAGGCTGGTCGGTTGATTGAGAAATGAACGTGAGGAGTTGGGTCGGATCGGTCAGAAGGGTCGGGTCGGCCTATACCCTGGTCGGTCGTATTTTGGCAGCGCTTCTAAACGCTATGGTGGATGGTTTAAGTGCTGTAGTTGGTTTCCTTAGCTTGTGTGTATGAATGCTATGGATTGTTTTGAACCTTATACTGATGTTGTTTGGTTCGACAATGATGTTAACTTCGACGAGAGTCCAGGAGGGGATGTCCGAAGTGATGTGATGTGTTCGTTGATCGGTGAAAAGCAACAAATGAGTGGATTCAACTCAAAGGTTGTGAGTTGGAGGATAACGGTTGCTCGAGAAGGTTGCTTGAGCCATGAAAAGTCGTCGATTTGGGTGACTAGAGATGTGGAGGCTGAGAAGTAATCGTTGTCGTAAGTTCTAGCAGGCTCAAAGTAGGGGTATAATGGGGGCACCCAAAAGACCAGAAGGTTGCTGGTCGAGTACCTTGGGTATCGTTGAAAGGCCTAGTCGCCAAGGTTGGACATACATACGTATCGTTGAAAGGCGTACGGATTTTATGCTAGAGCTGGGGTTACCATTAGCCTTTGACATATGATAAAGTTGGCCATCGTACGATTAACGGTGGTTTCGAAGCAGGATTGGCGGTGATAGCCAGTGTCTGTCATAATTGATTAGTTGCTTTGTTTGAACCATCTCATGTAGATTGCCCAACGTCGAAGGAGATGTTCCTTGGGTGCTCATCTGATATTGGTTTAGGCCTCTGAGGCTTGTGCTTGAGGGTTGTTAAGTTTGATTAGGATGATTTACATGAGGATTATAATTTGGATGCCATGAGTGCTTTTTCATGATTGAATGTGTGTTCAGGTTTCCATGGATGTATGACTGAATTGTTAAAGTAAAGGCTATCACTGTCCGATGTGGGGAAGATAAGATTGAGTTCTTCTATGGTGTTGTGGGTAGATTAGTATGTTTATCTATCCCTTCTCAAATACTTTACTATTGAAGTTGTTAGCTGTTTTATCACTCACTGAGACTGTTGTCTAACTCAAGGTTTTATGTCTCCTCTTATTACCTTGGGTTGTTCATCTGATTGTTGGATGGGCGGACTAAGTAGCAGGAAACAGGTGATGCCTTAGTGGGAACAGTTATGCTGATCGATTTCGAGCAGGAGGCTGGCATACTCTCTTTACTACTATCTAATAATTGGATTTCCGTTGTTTGCTATTACCCTGAGTACTGTAGTGAGGCTTTGTACAGACACTATTGTTGTTATCCACGTGCATAGGAAATACTTTCTAGTTGTAATGAAAGTTTAGTGTTTTCAGCTTCACTATCACTACCGATTATATAATTTCTATTATATTTCATCCTTGTGCTGTGAGTTTACGATAGGTTTCGATATTGTTTACCTACTCGGATGATCGTCCATAGCAGCTCAGCACACCCTTTAACGCATTATTCCGCTTGTTTAATGCGTGGGTTATGGGCAGTCGTCACAAATGGTATTAGAGCTCTGGTCAACGATTTTGGCCAAAGTTCAAAGACGTAATCATGTACGAGAGATGTACTTGTAGATTTCAGTTGGAAGTTTACTATATATATTAGCGTATATAGTAGTAGCGGTTGTATCTCCTTAGTAGTTTTCTTGGAAATGGCTAATTATTCTAAATTGCATATTTAGAATGAGTTGACGACCATCAAGATACGCTGCTAGGGGAGCTAATACTGGAGGGGAAAATGACGGTGGACCAAATTACTCGGCCATGTTTAAGGCCATGGCAGAGGTAATTATGTGAAGGTACCCACTCCAGTGGCAGCAACGGTAGATTTAGGTAGGCGAGTTCCTAGAGTAGTAAATTTTGCAAAGGTGTGCAAAGATTTTACATCTCTAGGAGGGAAGCCATTCAAGGGAAACGAGCCAGCAGAAGAGGTTCAGAGGTGGATGGATTCATGTGTCTGAATCTTTGGAGACATGGGCATTGATGATGCAACAAAGAGGAAGCTTGCATCAAGGCAGTTAGTGGGTAGAGCAATGGACTGGTGGAATTCTGTCACACTTGAGACCCCTGAAGAGGATATTTCATGGGAGTTGTTCCAAGCTAAGTTTGAAGAAAAATTTATCTCCACCATGCAGAATCTGTTCAGTTTAAGAGGTTTGTGGAGCTTAAATAGAATGATCGACCAGTTCTTGACTATATTTCTGACTTCGAGGCTCTGTCGAAGTATGCTCATTCATATATGGATACTCCTTATCAAAAGAACAAGAATTTTTTTTTTTTTGGGTTTGGATGCTTATATCGGAAAGCCGTTAGTGGACCATTTTGATAATTCATTTGAGAAGATTGTAGAAAAAGCTATTCGTCATGAGATCTTGTTTCTCAAGGAAGAAAATGTTGTTGCTGCAACCAAAGAGGCTCAAAAACTATAGAAAGGTGCTAATAATAAGAAGAGGAAGCAACAACAACAGAAAGGAAAAGATGGCCAGAAGAAACCTAAGAGTGAGGTGGTTTGCTTTAACTGACAACAGAAAGGCCATTTAGTAGTGAGTGCAAGAACCCCAAAGCTGAGAAGGAGTGCTTCAAGTGTGGAAGGCCCGGGTATGAGAAGAAGAACTGTCCAGAATTAGCTAAAGGCAAGTAGGTTGTGAAGGCATATGCTTTGGAAGCCGTGCTAACTTCTTCAAGAGATCCTACTACAGAGGAGAAGGGAAAGGGTGTCATTGTGCAAGGTACTCTTTCTGTTAATGGTGTTTCAGTTCATGTGCTTTTTGATACTGGAGCATCGCATTCATTCATTTGTAATGAGCTTGTTTGTCGCTTGGGTTTGGAACTTGAGATTTGTGATAGACCATTGATCGTGACTAATCCAGTTGTGGGTTCGTCCAATTTGTGCATGATTTGCCGTGGTCTAGTGTTGTTGAGTCATCGTTTCTCTTTGATTGTGAATAATCCAGTCAATGTGTGATTGCTTTGTTCTTAATTTCGCTGGGTATGGGATCATCTAGGGCATGGATTGGCTCTAGAGGTATGCGGCAAGGGTGAATTGCGAGAAGATAGAGGTGAGGGTTGGGGATGTGGAAGGGCAAAAGGTGTTGATTTGATGTAAGCGCGAAAACGTTGTCTTCGTGAGTTATCTATATTCATTTAGGATTCCACAAGAAGACCTGTCATCAGTGCTAATCGCTAATGGGTATGTAGATGTCTTTGACGAGGTCAAAGGGTTCCTGCCACATCGTGAGATCGAGTTTAGGGTCGATTTGGTCGAAGGTGCTAGACCAACCGTTATGCCCCTTAGGCGGATGGCGCCTAAGGAACAACGAGAGTTGGAGGTGCAAGTTTGTGACCTTCTAAGGAAGGGGTTCATTCGGAGAAGTCTTTTCGAATGGGGTGCATCGATCATATTTGCAACCAAGGCAGATGTCTCATTAAGATTGTGTGTGGACTATCGTGGGATGAACAAGGTGACAAAGAAGAATAAGTATCTGTTGCCAAGGATTGATGACCTGTTCGATCAACTTCACGAAGCCAAAGTGTTTTCTCAGATGGATTTGGCAACAGGATTTCACTAGTTGAGGGTGGCTAAGGATAATACGCCGAAGATTGCTTTTAAGACACCATCTGGTTTCTTCGAATGGTTGGTAATGCCATTCTGGTTGACTAACGCACCAGCGTATTTTGTGGATCTTACGAATATAGTGTTCGGAGATCAGTTGAATAAATTTGTGCTTGTGTTCGTGGATGATATTCTGGTTTACTATAGGAATGAGGAAGAACACAAGACACACTTGAGAGTTGTGTTAGAGATCTTGCGAAAGCATCATTTGAAAGCTAAGTTCTCGAAGTGTCACTTCTAGAAGGATGAAGTGAAGTTCTTAGATCGTGTTGTTTCTGGAAATGGGATAGCGGTAGACCCCGCTAAAGTAGCAGCAATCCAGGACTAGGATAAACCTAAGAGTGCAATGGATGTTCGAAGTTTCCTTGGGTTGGCCGGTTACTACAGACGGTTTATCAAGGATTTCTCTAAAGTAGTTGCATCGTTAATATGATTGACGAAGAAGAACCAAGTGTTCATATTGGATGCAAAGTGTGAACAAGCGGTCGGAATCCTGAAGGAGAGATTGACGTGTGCACCTGTGTTGACCATTCCGAGTGGGAATGAAGAGACGGTGGTATATACCGATGCATGTGGTACTGGACTTGGAGCAGTGCTAATGCAGAAAGATAAGGATGTGGCCTAGGCGAGTCGAAGCTAAAGCCGCATGAGAAGAATTATCCAACTCATAAATTGGAGTTGGCAGCGATTGTGTTAGCTCTGAAGATGTAGAGACATTACCTGTTGGGAGATCGATTCGAGTTGTTTACGGATCATAAGTCATTGAAGTATCTTTTCTCCCAAAAGGATTTGAATCTTCGGCAGCAACGATGGTTAGAGTTTCTAGCATCGTATGATTTTGATATAGCCTATACTCCTGGCAAAGGTAACGCAGTTGCAGATGCGTTGATTCGAAGACACGCAAGTTTGGGAGCGATGTTTTCGGAATGGAAGATCCTTGAGTATTTGGCAAGGTTTGATTTTAGGCCAAAGTGTGAGTTGGAACCTGAAAAGTTGGAAAGTTTATCCATAAGACCTACTCTCATAAAAAGGATTGGTGAAAGCCAGAAGCAATATGTTAAGCTTGTCGAGTTTATCCAGAAGCTAAAACCAGAAGATAAAGAGTTCAAAATCGATCGAGAAGGTTGGCTTCAGAAGCAAGGGAGGTTAGTTGTTCCTGATGTCGATGGATTGAGAGATGAGGTTATGAGAGTATATCATCACTCGAAGTTGATGATTCATCCCGGTGGCAATAAGATGTATCAGGACATGAAGGGAATTTACTACTGGAAGGGGATGAAGCGAGATATTGGGAAGTTCATTTCCAAGTGCATGAACTATCAGTTAGTGAATGCTGAACAGAAGAAGCCATGTGGTTTGCTTCAGCTATAGGAAGTTCCTACGTGGAAGTGGGAACAAATATCGATGGATTTTATCGGTGGACTATATAGAATCAGGAGAGGAAATGAAGGGATTTGGGTCATTGTCGATCACTTGACCGAAAGTGCAAGATTCATTCCTGTCAAGTCGACTAGGACAGCATCGAAGCTGGATGAACTTTATGTGAAATGGATTGTTAGATTCCATGGCGTCCCAAAGAGTATAGTGAGTGATCGAGATCCATGGCGTCGAAGCTTTGGGAACTGAGTTGTGCTTGAGTACGACATATCGTCCCCAAACTTATGGTCAGACCAAGAGAGTCAATCGAGTTTTGGAAGATCTCCTAAGAGCTTGTGTTTTGGATTTTGGAGGATCATGGTAAGACCATCTGCATCTAGTTGAGTTTGCGTATAATAATAGCTACCAGTCTAGCATTGGGATGACACCATACGAGACGTTGTATGGGAGACCATGCAATTCTCCGGCAGGTTGGCTGGAAACTGGAGATAAGTTGGTACTCGGGCCAGAGATGATTAGAGAGACCTCAGATTACATCGAGATAGTTCGACAACAAATGAAAGCGGCCCAAGATTGTCAGAAGAGTTATGCTGATAAGCGTCGAAAAGATTTGGAATTCGACGTAGGCGATATGGTCTTTGTGAAGATTTCACTGTTGAAGCATGTGGTTCGATTCAGAAGTAAAGGAAAGTTGGCTCCAAGGTTTGTTGGACCATTTCCGATAGTCAAGTGAATTGGAAAGCTCGCATATAGATTGGAGTTACCTGAGAAGATGTTGAGTGTGCATAATGTGTGCCATGTGTCTTTTCTACGGAAGTTTGTGCATGATCTGAATGTGGTGGTACCTCCAGAGTAGTACAAAGACCTAGAAGTTGAAACTGCAGTTGCGAAACCTCATAAGCCACTTTGTGTTGTGGGGAATAACACGAAACAACTTAGGAGGAGGACGGTTAAGCTAGTCAAGGTACAAGGAGTGAAGATGGCGATGATTGTACATGGAAGACGGAAGAAAGTATGAAGGCGACTCATCCAGAACTCTTCGTCAATAGGAACTGTTAATTGTGTCATCATTATGTAATTGTATCTTGTTGTTGCTTGATAGAATTCCGCATGCTAGGATAAAGCTATGGATGCATGGCTTAATGGTTGCTAGTTTGGGTGATAGAATTGGCTTCTCATGGATGATAGACATGCAAAATTGTTGTAGTTTCTTATGTTTACTTGGAATTTCGGAGACGAAATTCTTAAGGAGAGGAGAATGTAACAACCCGCATATTATGTATCGAAAGATCGTAAAATATTACTATTTTATTCCTTAAGGGTTGGATCATTCTCATCGTTTGATAGATTGGTTATGGGGATGTGAGACATGTCCATAATTTTTATCGATTGTGTTTGTAACCATTTTGGCCCTGTCAGTCTTGTACAGGGCATAAATTTTGACTCAGGTCAAATTAGAGGGCGAGACATGTGCCATTGGAAATGAATTGATGGTTGTCTTTCCGTAGAGTGGTTACATTAAAGATTTGGGAGAATTCGTTGTTTTAAGGTCTTTCATTTGGGTGTCCAGGTTTGGTAAGCCATAATGGGCTGAATTGGAGAGGTCCATTAGTGGGTTGATGGGAGGGTATAAATAGGGGATGAGGGGTATGGAAAATAGTTTAGTTTTTCGTTTCCTCATTTGGTAGCCTTGTGCCCCTTCCTCTAACACCTTTCCACCATTAAAAATCCAAATCCAATGAGAGAAATCATAGATCTAAACCATCGGAGGCTAGATATATATCGATTAAATCAAGATTTCATCGGATGAAAGTAATTGTTGTGAGGTGGTTGCTGTCCGGATTTCTATTTCATTGATTTTAGCTTGATTTAGCAAATCGGTGAGTGGTTTACATCTCTCATGTGAATGCAATGAGGTATATGAGTGTTTGTCCATGTTTCTCATCAAATTCAAGTGTTCACTATAGATTTACACCATTATATGTCCATTTTCATATGAATCACTCTATGATCTAATTTAGCAAGTTTTACCCGTTAATTTTATGTCATTTCATATATTTATGTTAGTTAGATATCTTATTTTGATGATATGTTCAATTTAATGGTTTTAGGTGATATTTACATCATTTTTGTGGTAATCGTCATATTCATGTTGTTAGCAATGTTATAACATGTTTGTGATTGTGTTTGATGAATTTGGTTGAGTCGGTTTCGTCATTTGGTGAAGTTTTGGTCGAAATCGGAGTAGAATTAGAGATGTGCAGGAAGTAGATCGGGTCGGCCATAAGTGGATCAGGTCGTCTTAAATCCGGTCATGGGGAACAAGTTAGAATAGAGCGGATCGGGTCCTAGCAGAATGGGTCGGGTCGGTTTGGAGTGGTTGGGTCGGTCATAACTGGGTCGGCCATGTTCTAGTGAAGGAGACGATCGGGTTGGACATGTTGGTGATCGGATCGGTCGAGTTGGAGCAGTCGGGTCGGGTCGGGTTAGGCTGGTCGGTTGGTTGAGAAATGAACGTGAGGAGTTGGGTTGTATCGGTCAGAAGGGGGTGGGTCGGGTCGGTCTATGTTGGGTCGGGTCGGCCTATACCCTGTCGGTCGTATTTTGGCAGCATTTCTAAATGCTATGGTGGATGACTTAAATGCTGTAGTTGGTTTCCTTAGCTTGTGTGTATGAATGCTATGGAATTTTTTGAACCTTATACTGATGTTGTTTGGTTCGACAATGATGATAGCTTTGATGAGAGTTTAGGAGGGTATGTTCGAAATGATGTGATGTGTTCGCTGATCAGTAAAAAGCAACGAATGGGTGGATTCAACTCAAAGGTCGTGAGTTGGGGGATAGTGGTTGCTCGAGAAGGTTGCTTGGGCCAGAAAAGTCGTCGGGTTGGGTGACTAGAGATGCAAAGGCCGAGAAGTCATCGTTGTAACGACCCGAAAAGTTCTGATCCTGATTATCAATACCAATACATATCATATATCACATATCGATAAATCAAACACTAGAAATTAACAGATCGTCTATAGAGAGAAGTTAGAGGGTGAGAAATAGAAAGAAGTTAGAATAGAAGAAAAAGAAGAACTGAACACAATAGAGTCTGAGTATCGCGAATCTCACAACGGAACAGAATGAAATATATTATATAACAATACTTGAAATACAAAACTGGTATTTGCACTTACATACATCATCAGAGTACAATTCATATACAATACAGCGGAAATAAACCATATATATATATATATATATATATATATATCTAATGCTGAAGCCTCCTGCTACAAGCTCCTTCAGATGAATCTGTAAAATCCTGAAACTACTTGACTGCCCGTACAAATTTGGGCACCCAAGAGTTTAGGGAAAACATAGAAAAATAAACTCTGGGTCAGTCATGGGACTGGTGTGAAAAACGATTTTAAACAGATTGGTTTAACGTTCACAAATCCTTTTGGAATAAATGATAATCGTAAGACCGATCCACACATAAATACGGATTGCTTTTACCTTACAATAACCCAAAACAATTTTGAAATCATATATTTTTGTGATATTCTAATAATGTCTAAATACAAATAAATATCAATATAGCGGAACGCTTGCATCTCACGCTCCACATACATAGTACACAAACAAAACCGCTGCCGCTTATTGGAGATTGGATTCTTAATATGACAAGGTATGGAACCATCTGCCGATAGTGTATCTCTAGAGGGGAATACACTGGGTTCAACAAGAATGTCTTGCAACTCGGCCTACACATGACCGACCACTCATTTCGCTTGAGTGTATCGAATGTATATCACCAACAGTTGTGTACTGTAACCATTTCCCGAAAAGGGACAGCATCGATAGATTTAAGAAGCAATTGGAATTTCTCTAGATAGGTGATGATGCACCCTAATGGGAGCGACCCACATAGCCATGTTGTCTGCCCGATTTTTATCATTTCCCGATTGATGAGGCTTGAGGTTAGAATTTACCTTTAAAACATCTGGTCATCATTCACTTTGAATGTCACATTGTCAGATCCGTCAAATCACTAATTGACGTCCACAAATATACTCTGGGTGTAAAAGAAGTGCCCTTCTTTGCCACCAACTCGATATATTTGTAAAAATCAACGTACGTGATTTTTAGGGAATACTCTTGTCATACATTCGTCCTTACAAGTCATCCAGGAACAGGATGAACCGAATGTACTTTCCTATTGCATCCAATATAGGAATCACAACATGGATCAGTAGCGGGAAGTCCTCGTAATCCAAAGATTTCGATTACGATAGAATCACTGTTGAAATATCTCAGGGAGCTAACCATATAATTTCAACAAGTATTTCTCCTGCTCATGAAGATCTACGGTCTTCAATTCTTTAAATCGTTTATTTGTCCCTGCAAGTTAGTTTACGTAAAATCATTTCGAAGTGGTTTTGGGTCCAGTTCCCATCCCGGTCTCTTCGAACTAACACGTAGGGATATTTATTTGATAGTTGGTGTTTTAGCTATCAAATTTAAGTGTGTATGAGTAAAACTACTTACACAAATGATTCCATGTTTGATTTACATAACTTATCAATTCAATTTATTTTCTTACATAGATTCATAATAACAAACAGTATGAGATGACTAAGATAAGATGTGTCAGTGTTTAGTTTATCTAGTTTAGATGCGTTTAGTTACTTCAACGCATACAGATGATTAACAAAAATCATTCAATACAACATTAACTTTCAACAATAAATTAACATTTCATTTCAAACTTATAATAGTTGAAATATTTGATCTTAGATAACGATCTATTTCGCATAATTATTTTATCTAAGGTCCTTGGAAATAAATTAACCGATTTCATTTACTTCTATTTTTTTTATAGACTATATAATTGTTGCAGACTTGACTCAAGTTTACACGACAGAATTTATTCAACAATTACGAAGAAGTTCAGCAGCTTCCTGATTTTTCTTATTTCTATTTACTGACATATTTTTAATCTTTTATTTTTCTTTCTTTTACAAGTTCTAGATTTTTAGATAAACATTTCTAGATGGTTGTAGAACTCTCCTTTTGTGTAAATTATATTGTGGAATTTATATATTGTCAATGAGAAAGCTATGTTCTCTTAGTAACTCAAGCAATACTATTAATTAAATAATTAATAGAAACACAGTATGTACCAAACTTCTATTAAAAGCATCTTTGTTTGCGTACACATCCGATGCAATTATATTTCATGTCATCGGTTGATGTTCATACTCATTACTTATACCAGGTTGGTGGTTTTACATTTTAAATATAACTTTACATTGAATATGCTTCTGGTGTTGAAATTTTGAAGCTTATTTATTTATTTATAGCTAATTCGCAGATAATTAGTGGTGCACGATATTGTGTGCAAAAAAGACTGTATATTTCACAACTCCTTGGGTTAATGCCCAAACTTGTTAGTGCCAGTGAAGGATTCTCTTTATAACAAATTTCAAACATGAATCGACTAGATACTCCTTTGTAATACTGCAAATCATTTTAACTGGAAAAAAAGTTATCTTTGTTTGTTTTGAGACATAATACTGGACCTTGGCTAATACCACATCATATATCGGTAGATTATGCTACCAGATGCCATTGCAATTGTCACGGCACCCAAAGACAGTTCAATGAACCCAGAATTCCCTCCTCCACTCACGTTTCTATGTATGCATTATCATAGCCCATCAACCACTTCTTTCCTTTATTCTAATTTCGCCTATACACATTATCCACCAGGCACACATGTAACACATCTCCTTCTTTAATGTTTCAAGCATCCATTTCCCTTCTCCATACATGCAAAAGACCTCCCCTCCTTCGTGCCTGTACAGTACATACGCTCTATATTTTGGTGAACTTACCATTTTATTTATTTATATATAAACAAACAAGTTTAGACTTAAAAAGAATTCTAAAATTTTAAACCAAAACATTATTGAAATTTTAATTAACCTCTAGGCTGAAGCTCAACAACATAAATCACCCCAAAACCCTCTTAACAGCCCACTGTTTCCATTCTTTCACCAATCGCAGCTCACAAACCCATGTTGAACTTGGCAATGCACAATCATGGACCTATACGTCTGCTCATTCTCCTTATACCCGATCCGTTCCCTCCTCTTCTTTGTCGTGCCAGGCCGAGCATCTCAAACACAGGGAAAACGCTATCCTGGCAAACACAAGTAATGGATCAGATTGCTTCACTCCTTACTTGCAGCCATAACCCACTGCCTTTTCCACATCCGACATTCAGTGCATTCTCGGTGCAAACCAGAGCACAGTTTGTTATTATAATTTTATATTGACCTTAATCTATAAAGTACTGCTATTATGTAAAAATTCAAATCAGATGCCTGTAAATAACATGCGTCCTTATATTGCAGTCATCATCAGTCATGCCAAAGGCCTCTTTCTTCGTCTGTACACAAAAATTATAAACTAGAACCACTCCTCCACAAGGTGGCAACATCGTCGTTGTTCCACCACAATTTTCCCGATCACTAGTAACCAGCGGTCATCTTGCAAACCGTGGCCATGCTTGGATCGCTACCAGTCACCAACCATGCTACCGCAATTACTAGACTAACTATTTGGCTATAAATGTATTAAGATTTAGCTACATTAATTTCTTCTCTTCAGCTTACTAGCTCAACTAAGACTGAAGTGATATATGTCGGTGAATATCAGTTGTTATACCATCGTAGGCAGTTTGGGAAAATCAGATAAACCCAAGTATATAATGCATTACCATGTAACAGTTAGATTTTCCTAGTGTCCATCCACTATATCCTAGTGCTCACCTATTCCCTTGCCTGGTCTTATTTAGCTGTTCATTATATATATTACAAATTAAAAAAAAATGAATCAAATCCTTAAGACTTTTGGATGGGTATGAAATGATTTCAGTTCATTGTTCAGCCTATCCGCAGCTTCTCGTTTTGCCACTAAACATATAATTCATCACGATGCAAACGAAATGATATATTAGGCCAATATTTTTAATACTGTTAATCAAAGCCGTCGTTCAGTTTAATAGTCTGAGTGGGTTAGTATTGAAATATTCTTAAATAATATTTCCATGAACGCCATAAACTTTTCCACTTTTGAAGTCAATGTTAAGAGAACTATTATGTAAGTAAAGTAAAATAGCTGTCTAAACCCCAATTCCTAATCTAACTACTTTTGAATATTTCGCTCTGGCATTCAATATGTAGGATCCCTATCAGTATAGGTTGAACAAAAATTTGAATATAAATAGTGGAAAAATATTAGTTGTCCATTCATATATTTTTACTTCATTGCCTTTTTTATTGCGTTTCATCCCTTGTTTTTTGTCAAATCCTTAAATCAATTCCATCTACCCTTAAATAACTTAATATTTTGCATGCAGTATATTGGCTACACATAAGTGTATAAGTAGCTTGAACCATCGAGAGTTAAATACATAACTAGCAGAGAAAGGTAAGGGGTTTACTCACATAGTATTTTAACTGCTGTCTTATATTTGTACTCTGTCTTGCCACTGAATATCCAGTCTGTGTTCTTCATGTTCTACTTCAAATTTCCAGGTCCTACTCCATGATTTCTTCTCTCTTTTAGGCCATAATCTCAGTTTAATACTTTCCATATGTCTTGCCATTCTCACAGGTTTTGTTCACAATTTTTATTCCAAGTTTTGCTCCTTGTTTCACACTGGTTTTCTACCATTCACTGATTCTTTGTTTTCATTTTGTGTACACTTGTTTTCCAGAAAACTCATGTTTATTGTTGCGGGATTTCAAAGTGTATTTATAGGTGTAAGATTAGGGATTTTAACTTGGAAGGTGTTAAGCACGAAGGGTGCAACAGTCTGAAGAGATGTGTATGACGTTGATGCTTGATGTTACAAGTCTTTTATTGTCAACCATCTTTGCTCCTAAACTAAACCTTACACCATGTTCTTGTTGCAGAGTTCCTACATGTGTGTACTTTATAAATATATAAAGTAGCTTAGCATCTAAGGCAATATCCATCACATTTACAATTTCTAGATATTCTTACCATTCCTGTGTACTATGGTCGGCCTCTCTTCTTTCAAATCCAAGCTAGATTGAGCTAAAACAGGGTGAGGTCACCTAAAATCCATAGGATATTTGCTTCTTTTCATGTCATATTTTGTATACATGCAGATTTTCTTTTCTTGGCTGCTACTTCTTTTCAAATCCAATGTTTTGTCTAGGCATAGTTGGCTAATCTATCATGTCTAACACATAATACCTATTACTAGCATTTTTATAGGATTTTAAATAAACTTGCATCATTGTTTCTTTCCTTTCATTTCAGATTTGCTTAGATTTCATTTCACTTTAGTCTTATTTTAATGTACATTTATTTTTACATTAATATGCCAAATGCAAACCATTGTTAGATATATATGTACTACATTTATTTAACTAACTCATCCACATATATTCACTTATATATTTTCATCAAGGTAAATATTATAATTTACTTGTCTCATTTTTTAATTCGAAGTCATGATCTTATGTGTACTTACATATGTGAGTAAGCAAGTATTCTACTTTATGTATATCATTGGTGACCTATGTAACTCCATATTTTTATAAATTCAAAAGCGAGTTCAAGTATAAACAAATAGTGTTAAAACAACATATACTTGATTACGTATTATATATGAATACTACAAGTAAATGTATGATAATAAAATAATTGTTCTAACTAAAATGAGTTTGATTTCATCAATATTATAACTTAATGTATCTCTTGTATTTTAATTTATGTCTTCTTTTTATTTGCTTGCTTGAGTAATTTATTTTATATGAGTTTAAAACAAGTAAAAAGATAAACAAATGATACAACATTGATTCTTTTATTATATACATATATGTATAGGTTAAGGAATTTTAATCCATTGATAAATATATTTTTCTGACATAGTTCCAAATATTTAAATCTTAATTTATTTAATTAAATTAAATTATCAGTATAATCCATACATTATAGATTACACAACTAGTCCAAAACCGAGTCGTTACATCTACCCCACTTAAAAGAATTTCGTCCCCGAAATTAAAGAGTGACGAGTAGACTCCAGTTATTTTCAAAATTATAAACTTATCTCGACCATAGTCATCTTCATGGCTAGGAATATCTGTTCTTACCATTGGAAAACATTTCCATTTCATACGCACGCATTTCTATTCTGTCACATTCATATGTTCCTGATCGTAAATTGGTAAGAAAATAATACTCTAAGTACCAACCCCAAAGACCGAAATCTACATCTGATCAACACTAAGAATATTATTTATCTTAACCAATCCCCTGCTAGGTTCTAATTTCTCGACTTCATATCTCAATTCCTGATCAACCCGTGTTACACATTTTTTTTTATTTTAAGAAAATTCTCTTGATTATGTTTGGTAAAATAATCCCAAAACTTACTTACTTCATTTGTGTAGTGACCCGAAAATCCAGTCCAATTTGAGCTGACTAAATAACACAAGTCCAACCCCCAAATTGCACTAGAAATTCAAGAAACTAATAGAAAGAAGATAGAGGGTGAGGATAGATAAGATAGAAACTTAGAATAGAAGAAGAAGAAGAAGACAACAACAACAACATCAGAGTAACACGAATCTCACAGCGGAACGAATAAAATATAACATAACTTTTGAAATACAAAGTTATAACTGTTTATACATACCATTTTCAGAGTACAACATATAACATCACAGCGGAATAAATAATAGCTATCGACTGCTGAAGCCTCCTGCTCCAAGCTCTCCAAGTGCATCTGTAAATCCCGACTACTTGACTGCCCGTACAAATTTAGGCACCCAAGAGTTTAGGGAAGACAAAACAAATAAACTCCGGGTCAGTCATGTGACTGGTGTGAGTAAACTCAAATCATTTAAACAGGTATATGATATCTCATAAGACCACGCCGTGAATACGAAACGAGTTTTTCCCTTATGAGAATCCAAACATCTTTGAAAAGCAATATCATTCTGATATTATGATAATGTCTAAATACAAATAGATATCAGTCTAGTAGAAACGCTTGCATCTCACGTTCTACATATATAATATACAATCAAAACCGCAGGTGCGTATTGGATGATTGGGTTTCCAACTATGACAAGGTATGGAACCACCTTCCGATCAGTGTACTCTAGGAACGATACACTGGAGTTCAACAAGAACATCTTGCAACTCAGCCACACATGACCGACCACTCATTTCGCTTGAGTGTATCGAATGTACATCACCAACTGTTGGGATCAGCAACCGTTCCCGTATATATATATATGGGACAGCATTGATAGATTTAAGAAGCAAATGAATATTCTCTAGATAGGTGATTATACACCCTACTTCGGTGCGACCGACTTAGCCATGCTGCCTGCCCGATTTCTGTCATTTATCGGATGTGAGGCTAGAAGCTATGCTTACTTTCCATTCATTTATAACACGATCACTTTGAATGCCACATTATCAGATCCGTTAATCATTTAGTTGGATCTGCACAAATAGATTCTGGATATTATGCGAAGGGAATAAATCCGTTGGCCACCATATATATTTGTACAGTCCAACCCATTCGATCATTGGAAATACTCTGTCAGACATTCGTCCATATACGTTCGTTCTGGGACTGAACGAAACCGAAGGCACTATTCTGTAAACAGGACAGCCCTTGCATAACACCGTCTTCAATTAGCTTCATCGTATTTGATCACAACGCTTATGTCAATACGGAGTGGTTCTTTGGATAATAATCCAACCGGTCTCTCCATATTTACAACGTAAAATGGTCAAAACTTGATAGTCTGTGATTTAACTATCAATGAAAACATGTCGGTGTACAAACAACGATCTTATTTCTAGATAGAAATTTGATCGATCAACCATCATCATATATATATATATATATACATATATATTCATATTTCCTTATTTTCTATGATTAGAAAATATACGTTATTTACATTGGAAAACATTACCAATCCTCATTTACGCATCACTACCATTCCACAACTATTAGTCCCTGACTGTAAACTAGCAAGAGAATAATTCTCTAAGTATAAACCCCGAAGGCCGAAACCAACATCAGATCAACACTCAGAAAAATATTCAACTTACCAATCTCTAGTCAGTTTCTAATATTGTTTAACTCTATTTGATTTACTCTTATTCGAATACTATAAGTCGATTAACTCTATTGATTTAACTCTATCGAATAACTAAATTCGATAAACTCCTTTTGATTAACTCTATCGAATAACTAAATTCGATAAACTCCTTTTGATTAACTCTATCGAATAACTAAATTCGATAAACTCCTTTTGATTTACTTGTATTCGGTTACTAAATTCGATTAGCTAATATTAGACTATTCTTATTCGATTAACTAATATTAGACTAACTCAAATCAGGTTATTTCTAATTGAATGGCTAATATTCAATTACTCTATTTCGATTATCTCTTCAATTTCCTTTTTATAACATTTGTTTTCCGTTACAACTATTTCCTTTTTTTCAACTTCTATTTACCGTTTCAAATATTCCTTATTTACAACTTCTATTTACCGTTACAAATATTCCTTATTTACAACTTCTATTTACCGTTACAAATATTCCTTATTTACAACTTCTATTTACCGTTACAAATATTCCTTATTTACAACTTCTATTTACCGTTTACAAATATTTCTTATTTACAACTTCTATTTACCGTTTACAAATATTTCTTATTTACAACTTCTATTTACCGTTACAAATATTCCTTATTTACAACTTCTATTTACCGTTTACAAATATTTCTTTATTCTATTTATTTTCTAAATAAATATCCCTTTTATAAAACTCTATTTGTTTTATCAACATTTTTACCTTTTATAAAAACTCTATTCGTTTTATAAATACTTTCCTTTTATAAAACCGTGTTCGTTTTATAAATAATTTCCTTTTATAAAATCCTATGATTTTATAAAATTCCTTTATTTCAATATACATTGAAATATTCCTTTTTACCACTCAGGGTTTCTTATGATATTCAAAATATCAAACAACGATGATCAATATCGTTCTAACATCCATAATCAATAACAGATTATAAATCACACATATATCACAATATATGAAAACAGTAAAATAATTGTTGAGGAATCCAGTCGGATTCCTCCAACCTGTCTCCCTGCATCCACAGATGTTACACAGTATAATATATATCATATTTCATTTTCAATATGAAATATTCTACTGGACAAAATCAATATTTGATTAACTATATAACTTATGACTATATCTATGTTTTCAATCAAATCTATTTAACAGTCCAGTTTAACAATCAATATACAGCAGTCAAAAAAAAAGTACAATTTATATTAAAAATATAAATTGAGGAGAGTTAGTGAGTTTTCCTCACATTTGCAGTTCGTCGTTAAAGAACGATAAACTGTTTGTTTGATTTGAATCAAACAATTTATTTCGCCATAAATTCATATGAGCCCCAATCCACTTCCAGTCAGTTCCAGTGCGTAGCCGTCATCCATACGATCCTGTCGGATCTTGTTTCGCTGAATTCTTTTTCAACACCGGCCCACTCGTTTCCAAAGCCCAAATCGTATCAACCTGATCCCCTTTAAATTTTCTTTCTTCTTCAAACAAGAAAACCACTTCTGTACCAATAATGAACTCCTTCACCATACACCATTCGACGTGCTCCATGACCCCTTTAAAACTGTAAGCACCATTTCATCACTTCACTTCCGTTCAACAAACCCATACCATATTTGAACATCTCTACCCATGTTTATAACTCCAAACTTCACAAGTCCTCAACAATGAAACCCCATACCCCAGTATAAACTTCCTGGCCTCAATTGAATCCAACGCACATCAAACAGAAACCCTCTTTTGCATAGAGACCTTCCTTCCTCCACTCCGTTTCACGCACCATCTCCTTTCCCTTCTACCAACCTCCACTGCCTTCACCAAACACACATCCTCACAACGTCAGGCACTCCACTTAATGTTTGCAATCTACAGCTTCCACTTCACAGCTATTACTGCCTGTTCCCCCTTTTATACTCAATTACATCAAAAACAAATACCACGGCATCATCCTCTTTTCCCAGGCAACATGCTAAATTGAGTCCTACCCTGCTTCTCCAAAACCAACACCTCCACCTACTACAAGAAAATCATGGTCACAAATTCCATCACCAACGTCAAGTGGAAATGCTGCACCTATAATACAGTCCCATCCTCAATCCCCTTTTCAACGTCTACCACTCCACCCCATAGTTTCTGATCCGCGCCTCCCAACCAATATCCGACTTCGTGCCTTCTACAGTAGCCACGCTACATACATCGACATCAAAAATGTCGGAATGCTCAACAACTCCACCATATGACTCGTCTTGGTCCCTTGAACATCACGTACCCCTCACGTCCGCCCAATACCCTCCACGTTGACCACCAGCCAAAGCCCTAGCGTTGCACTCCAAACATAAAGCTTCAGGTAGTTGCATTGAGATCCACTATAAAGGTATCGGCATGTACTCCAGTCCATTTCGATTTCAATGGATCAATTGTTGGTGAGTTTCATTAAGAAATGAAGGATATTTAATTTAGGGAAGATTGAACATTTGTGGCGGCCGTTCTTTTGTGTTTGCTGTAGAAAATCCTTTTTGATTATAAGGGGATGTTAATGTGTATTTATAGGATCTAGGGTCCTTCGATGCTAGGCTATCCATGCTCCACGTCGTGTATAGGGTTGAGATATTTTGAGGCTATCGGGTTCGGGGTTTTAATGTAGGATTTGCGGTTTGTGTTCTGATATTATGTACCTTGGCTTTGAGTTTAAATCAACAAATGAAACGATACCATTCACTTGTATCTAAACTATTTAAATATATTTCTCATACCTTAAACTTGTTTAACAAATACAAGTATGTGCATGTATTTTGACTTGCCTAGTTGTACATTGGTTTAGTGTCAAAAAGAACTAGCTTGATTAATTCAAATGTATAAAAATTTCCACTTACGTACGGACAGAAATAAAGATACCATTGTGTCGAGCTTAGTGCCCCGATCCAAAAAATATAATAATACCGGTACGTGGACTCATATTTTAAAACTTCAGAATGTTGATTTCAGGGTGCGAAATACTTCAAATAAAAAGTCGCTTATTTAATTAATTAAAAATTACCATAAAATTCTAAAAATTAAATTATCGTTATGTCCCAAAAGAACCTTGTCTAAATTCAAACCCGATCTCTAGTTATATCGAATAAACCGTTATGTTCGACAACCGATTCTATAGCGACTATTTTAAAATTTGATTTGGACTTATCTCACAATCTACATGACGAAATCCTGATTTTTCTCTTCCACTAGAAAGATATACTCCACCAGCTCCACACGTTTCTTGTTTCACAGAAATCCGATTTAAAACGAATCATGTACATTCAGTTGAAGTTCGAATCGTCAAATTACGAACTGCAGCGCCATTTCGAGCTCGGTTTTAAATTATAATATAATTATACGTTCTAGCGTCGTCGATTAAATAATATATTCGTTATTTAAATAATTAAATAAGTTAATTATTACACCGTCAAATATCCGGGTCATTACATTCTTCCCCACTTAAAATAATTTCGTCCTCGAAATTGCTAAGTTAGAGGACGACCCTATCTATTGGAATTCCTAAGATTTGTTTATCCCTTATTTCTGATTTCAACTGGACCAAATAATATTGAATAAAATATTAATTCCTTCCGACTAACCTAGATTTTCAAAAATTCTGAAAATTTCCTAACACTTTAAATTTTTAGAAAATTTCACCATAACCTCCTTTGTACAGCCCTACCGGTAAAACCACAACTCGCCTCTCTAGGCTATCTCCAACCCAAAAGAAAATCAAACAGCCAAGCGGCTTGCCAAATCGGCTCATAAATCTCCAAACTCATATGAAATATAAACTTGTACCTTTTTGCTGACCATATCATTATACCATTCCCATTGGTTATCAACTTAACATATACCAATGTCATTCCAATCCATCTCCTGTCAGTTTTTATCCTCAAACTCAAGTATTCGCTTATACTCAAGTCAAATTCCATCTCAAACTTAAGTACAATTCTTGATTCCAAATCCTTATTAAATTAATCAACTACTCGATATCATCCCAATATAATTCCGTATTATATATAACCTTGTCCAAGTTTAATTCAAATTAATTTATTCACTTTCAATATTTTAATCTATTTAACTTCATAAGTTAAATCTTAATTCCAGAATTTATATTCCTGGGTTTATTTCAAATCAATTTGAAATCATAATACCAGTTCACAACATTTGAATTTCTAACCAGCTTGTTTTCTCAAAACAATTCAAAACCAAAATCTTTGGTAGCAATCCGTCACTTAGAAACTCGAAAATGACACAGATGATGCGGCCGCACTCATCAGAATTATTTTCCAGCGATCGAAGTGAGTTCAATACTATATCACTTCCAATTTGAAAACATTTTCAAAATCTCCCAGGAACTTAAAATTTACTTATTTTAATTCCTGATTCTGATTTAAATTTCAGATTTAATTCCTCTTATTTCATATACTTTACTTATATGAATTCTGATTAGTTATCTATAACCATTTCGCCTTTTTATAATCTCATCTGATTATAATAACAACCAACACAACCAATTATACGATGTTAATGTCAAAACATATCATGTTGGTTCATCGTATTCTAGTGTTTAGAAACCCCTATCGATATTGTGGTGCCCCACCATCGACCAGAATTCATAAGCCACTCAACCAATAAAGCTCCACAATATAAAACAAATTTTTATATCAAATAACAAATACGTTCACTCGTATATATACACTCAACTCAATCTAGGATATCACTATTCCCATCTCTACTGAGTTACGCCACAGAGCCAAGGTAATTCACTTAACTTAAGCTCTGATACCAACTGTAGTGGCCCGAAAATCCAGTCTAATTTGAGCTGACTAAATAACACAAGTCCAACCCCCAAATTGCACTAGAAATTCAAGAAACTAATAGAAAGAAGATAGAGGGTGAGGATAGATAAGATAGAAACTTAGAATAGAAGAAGAAGAAGACAACAACAACAACAACAACATTAACACGAATCTCACAGCGGAACGAATAAAATATAACATAACTTTTGAAATACAAAGTTATAACTGTTTATACATACCATTTTCAGAGTACAACATATAACATCACAGCGGAATAAATAATAGCTATCGACTGCTGAAGCCTCCTGCTCCAAGCTCTCCAAGTGCATCTGTAAATACCGACTACTTGACTGCCCGTACAAATTTAGGCACCCAAGAGTTTAGGGAAGACAAAACAAATAAACTCCGGGTCAGTCATGTGACTGGTGTGAGTAAACTCAAATCATTTAAACAGGTATATGATATCTCATAAGACCACGCCGTGAATACGGAACGAGTTTTTCCCTTATGAGAATCCAAACATCTTTGAAAAGCAATATCATTCTGATATTATGATAATGTCTAAATACAAATAGATATCAGTCTAGTAGAAACGCTTGCATCTCACGTTCTACATATATAGTATACAATCAAAACCGCAGGTGCGTATTGGATGATTGGGTTTCCAACTATGACAAGGTATGGAACCACCTTCCGATCAGTGTACTCTAGGAACGATACACTGGAGTTCAACAAGAACATCTTGCAACTCAGCCACACATGACCGACCACTCATTTCGCTTGAGTGTATCGAATGTACATCACCAACGGTTGGGATCAGCAACCGTTCCCGTATATATATATGGGACAGCATTGATAGATTTAAGAAGCAAATGAATATTCTCTAGATAGGTGATTATACAGCCTACTTCGGTGCGACTGACTTAGCCATGCTGCCTGCCCGATTTCTGTCATTTACCGGATGTGAGGCTAGAAGCTATGCTCACTTTCCATTCATTTATAACACGATCACTTTGAATGTCACATTATCAGATCCGTTAATCATTTAGTTGGATCTGCACAAATAGATTCTGGATATTATGCGAAGGGAATAAATCTGTTGGCCACCATATATATTTGTACAGTCCAACCCATTCGATCATTGGAAATACTCTGTCAGACATTCGTCCATATACGTTCGTTCTGGGACTGAACGAAACCGAAGGCACTATTCTGTAAACAGGACAGCCCTTGCATAACACCGTCTTCAATTAGCTTCATCGTATTTGATCACAACGTTTATGTCAATACGGAGTGGTTCTTTGGATAATAATCCAACCGGTCTCTCCATATTTACAACGTAAAATGGTCAAAACTTGATAGTCTATGATTTAACTATCAATGAAAACATGTCGGTGTACAAACAACGATCTTATTTCTAGATAGAAATTTGATCGATCAACCATCATATATATATATATATACACACATATATATTCATATTTCCTTATTTTCTATGATTAGAAAATATACGTTATTTACATTGGAAAACATTTCCAATCCTCATTTACGCATCACTACCATTCCACAACTATTAGTCCCTGACTGTAAACTAGCAAGAGAACAATTCTCTAAGTATAAACCCCGAAGGCCGAAACCAACATCAGATCAACACTCAGAAAAATATTCAACTTACCAATCTCTAGTCAGTTTCTAATATTGTTTAACTCTATTTGATTTACTCTTATTCGAATACTATAAGTCGATTAACTCTATTGATTTAACTCTATCGAATAACTAAATTCGATAAACTCCTTTTGATTAACTCTATCGAATAACTAAATTCGATAAACTCCTTTTGATTAACTCTATCGAATAACTAAATTCGATAAACTCCTTTTGATTTACTTGTATTCGGTTACTAAATTCGATTAGCTAATATTAGACTATTCTTATTCGATTAACTAATATTAGACTAACTCAAATCAGATTATTTCTAATTGAATGACTAATATTCAATTACTCTATTTCGATTATCTCTTCAATTTCCTTTTTATAACGTTTGTTTTCCGTTACAACTATTTCCTTTTTTACAACTTCTATTTACCGTTTCAAATATTCCTTATTTACAACTTCTATTTACCGTTACAAATATTCCTTATTTACAACTTCTATTTACCGTTACAAATATTCCTTATTTACAACTTCTATTTACCGTAACAAATATTCCTTATTTACAACTTCTATTTACCGTTTACAAATATTTCTTATTTACAACTTCTATTTACCGTTTACAAATATTTCTTATTTACAACTTCTATTTACCGTTACAAATATTCCTTATTTACAACTTCTATTTACCGTTTACAAATATTTCTTTATTCTATTTATTTTCTAAATAAATATCCCTTTTATAAAACTCTATTTGTTTTATCAACATTTTTACCTTTTATAAAAACTCTATTCGTTTTATAAATACTTTCCTTTTATAAAACCGTGTTCGTTTTATAAATAATTTCCTTTTATAAAATCCTATGATTTTATAAAATTCCTTTATTTCAATATACATTGAAATATTCCTTTTTACAACTCAGGGTTTCTTATGATATTCAAAATATCAAACAACGATGATCAATATCGTTCTAACATCCATAATCAATAACAGATTATAAATCACACATATATCACAATATATGAAAACAGTAAAATAATTGTTGAGGAACCCAGTCGGATTCCTCCAACCTGTCTCCCTGCATCCACAGATGTTACACAGTATAATATATATCATATTTCATTTTTAATATGAAATATTCTACTGGACAAAATCAATATTTGATTAACTATATAACTTATGACTATATCTATGTTTTCAATCAAATCTATTTAACAGTCCAGTTTAACAATCAATATACAGCAGTCAAAAAAAAAGTACAATTTATATTAAAAATATAAATTGAGGAGAGTTAGTGAGTTTTACTCACATTTGCAGTTCGTCGTTAAAGAACGATAAACTGTTTGTTTGATTTGAATCAAACAATTTATTTCGCCATAAATTCATACGAGCCCCAATCCACTTCCAGTCAGTTCCAGTGCGTAGCTGTCATCCATACGATCCTGTCGGATCTTGTTTCGCTGAATTCTTTTTCAACACCGGCCCACTCGTTTCCAAAGCCCAAATCGTATCAACCTGATCCCCTTTAAATTTTCTTTCTTCTTCAAACAAGAAAACCACTTCTGTACCAATAATGAACTCCTTCACCATACACCATTCGACGTGCTCCATGACCCCTTTAAAACTGTAAGCACCATTTCATCACTTCACTTCCGTTCAACAAACCCATACCATATTTGAACATCTCCACCCATGTTTATAACTCCAAACTTCACAAGTCCTCAACAATGAAACCCCATATCCCAGTATAAACTTCCTGGCCTCAATTGAATCCAACACACATCAAACAGAAACCTTCTTTTGCATAGAGATCTTCCTTCCTCCACTACGTTTCACGCACCATCTCCTTTCCCTTCTACCAACCTCCACTGCCTTCACCAAACACACATCCTCACAACGTCAGGCACTCCACTTAATGTTTGCAATCTACAGCTTCCACTTCACAGCTATTACCGCCCGTTCCCCCTTTTATACTCAATTACATCAAAAACAAATACCACGGTATCATCCTCTTCTCCCAGGCAACATGCTAAATTGAGTCCTACCCTGCTTCTCCAAAACCAACACCTCCACCTACTACAAGAAAATCATGGTCACAAATTCCATCACCAACGTCAAGTGGAAATGCTGCACCTATAATACAGTCCCATCCTCAATCCCCTTTTCAACGTCTACCACTCCACCCCATAGTTTCTGATCCGCGCCTCCCAACCAATATCCGACTTCGTGCCTTCTACAGTAGCCACGCTACAGACATCGACATCAAAAATGTCGGAATGCTCAACAACTCCACCATCTGACTCGTCTTGGTCCCCTGAACATCACGTACCCCTCACGTCCGCCCAATACCCTCCACGTTGACCACCAGCCAAAGCCCTAGCGTTGCGCTCCAAACATAAAGCTTCAGGTAGTTGCGTTGAGATCCACTATAAAGGTACCAGCATGTACTCCAGTCCATTTCGATTTCAATGGATCAATTGTTGGTGAGTTTCATTAAGAAATGAAGGATATTTAATTTGGGGAAGATTGAACATTTGTGGCGGCCGTTCTTTTGTGTTTGCTGTAGAAAATCCTTTTTGGTTATAAGGGGATGTTAATGTGTATTTATAGGATCTAGGGTCCTTCGATGCTAGGCTATCCATGCTCCACGTCGTGTATAGGGTTGAGATATTTTGAGGCTATCGGGTTCGGGGTTTTAATGTAGGATTTGCGGTTTGTGTTCTGATATTATGTACCTTGGCTTTGAGTTTAAATCAACAAATGAAACGATACCATTCACTTGTATCTAAACTATTTAAATATATTTCTCATACCTTAAACTTGTTTAACAAATACACATATGTGCATGTATTTTGACTTGCCTAGTTGTACATTGGTTTAGTGTCAAAAAGAACTAGCTTGATTAATTCAAATGTATAAAAATTTCCACTTACGTACGGACAGAAATAAAGATACCATTGTGTCGAGCTCAGTGCCCCGATCCTAAAAATATAATAATACCGGTACGTGGACTCATATTTTAAAACTTCAGAATGTTGATTTCAGGGTGCGAAATACTTCAAATAAAAAGTCGCTTATTTAATTAATTAAAAATTACCATAAAATTCTAAAAATTAAATTATCGTTATGTCCCAAAAGAACCTTGTCTAAATTCAAACCCGATCTCTAGTTATATCGAATAAACCGTTATGTTCGACAACCGATTCTATAACGACTATTTTAAAATTTGATTTGGACATATCTCACAATCTACATGACGAAATCCTGATTTTTCTCTTCCACTAGAAAGATATACTCCACCAGCTCCACACGGTTCTTGTTTCACAGAAATCCGATTTAAAACGAATCATGTACATTCAGTTGAAGTTCGAATCGTCAAATTACGAATTGCAGCGCCATTTCGAGCTCGGTTTTAAATTATAATATAATTATATGTTCTAGCGTCGTCGATTAAATAATATATTCGTTATTTAAATAATTAAATAAGTTAATTATTACACCGTCAAATATCCGGGTCATTATAATTTGTTTGAATCAAACTTGTTCAAACGTATTTATCTGGTTTAAATTCTCTTTTTAAACCCCAGTCCAATTTAACTGACCAATCCAACTCTATTCAACTTAATCTTAGTCAACTCTAGTCTATTCTATTCAATTCTCTTAACTTGTTCTTTTTAAAATTTCAGGTTCTAGAATCGAAATCCAACCAAAATAATATTACATTATTCTTATAATATTCCTGAAAATATCCTTCAGCTTCGGCGGATTTCAAGTTCTAGTTTTAATTTAGTTTTAGTTCACCTCATTTATATATTTTACTCTTATACAAATTCCATTTGGCTTGATATACCATCTAATTGTTATAATTTAATACCAGATTATAATAGCAACCATCACACCGATTTATAATAATTTCAGAAAAATATTCCTTTATATCAAAATACGATTTTGGGTAAAATTATTTTATTTACCCATCCTTTAAAACAATACTATGTCGAATTACTCTGCTCAAAAGTTTATAAACACCTGTCGATACAGTTTGCAATCCCGTTTTGATCAGAATTCATAATCCACTTGACAAACCAATCAACACAATATAAAACAGTTTTTATATAAATCTACAAATACGTGCTCATATATGTACACTCAAACTCAATCTAGGGTATTTCTATCCCCATCTCTATCGAGTTACGCCACAGAGCCAAGGTTATTACTAAACCATTGCTCTGATACCAACCGTAACGAACCAAAAAGTACTGATCCTGATTATCGATACTAATACATATCATATATCACATATCGATAAATCAAACACTAGAAATTAACAAATTGTTAATAGAGAGAAGTTAGAGGACAAGAAATAGAAAGAAAGTTAGAATAGAAGAAAAAGAAGAACTGAACACAATAGAGTCAGAGTATCGCGAATCTCACAGCGGAACTGAATAAAATATATTATATAACAATACTTGAAATACAAAACTGGTATTTGCACTTACATACATCATCAGAGTAAAATTCATATGCAATACAACGGAAATAAACTCTCTCTCTATATATATATATCTCTAATGCTGAAGCCTCCTGCTACAAGCTCCTTCAGATGAATCTGTAAAATCCTGAAACTACTTGACTGCCCGTACAAATTTGGGCACCTAAGAGTTTAGGGAAAACATAGAAAAATAAACTCTGGGTCAGTCATGGGACTGATGTGAGAAAGAATTTTAAACAGATTGATTTAACGTTCACAAATCCTTTTGGAATAAACGATAATCGTAAGACCGATCCACACATAAATACGGATGGCTTTTACCTTACAATAACCCAATTTTTTTTTGAAATAATATATTTCTGTTATATTATAATAATGTCTAAATACAAATAAATATCAATCTAGCGGAACGCTTGTATCTCACGCTCCACATATATAGTATACAAACAAAACCGCAGGCGCTTATTGGAGATTGGATTCCGACTATGACAAGGTATGTAACCACCTGCTGATAGTGTATCTCTAGAGGGGAATACACTGGGTTCAACAAGAACGTCTTGCAACTCGGCCCACACATGACCGACCACTCATTTCGCTTGAGTGTATCGAATGTATATAAACAACAGTTGTGTATGGCAACTGTTTCCCGAAAAGGGACAACATCGATAGATTTAAGAAGCAAATGGAATTTCCTTAAATAGGTGATGATACACCTTAATGGTAGCGACCCACATAGCCATGCTGCCTGCTCGAATTTTGTCATTTCCCGGTTGATGAGGCTTGAGGTTAGAATTTACCTTTAAAACATCTGGTCATCATTCACTTTAAATGTCACATTGTCAAATCTGTCAAATCACTAATTGACGTCCACAAATATACTCTGGGTGTAAAAGAAGTGCCCTTCTTTGCCATTAACTCGATATATTTGTAAAAATCAACATACGTGATCTTTAGGGAATACTTTGTCAGACATTCGTCCATACAAGTCATCCAGGAACATGATGAACCGAGGGTACTTTCCTACTGCATCCAATATAGGAATCACCCCATGGATCATTAGCGGGAGGTCCTTGTAGTCCGAAGATTTCGATTACGATAGAATCACTGTTGAAATATCTCTAGGAGCTAACCATATAATTTCAACAAGTATTTCTCCCGCTCATGAAGATCTACGGTCTTCAATTCTTTAAATCGTATAATTGTCCCTGCAAGTTAGTCTACGTAAAATCATTTCGAAGTGATTTTGGGTCCTGTTCCCATCCTGGTCTCTTCGAACTAACACGTAGGGATATTTATTTGTTGTTGGTGTTTTAGCTATCAAATTTAAGTGTATATGAGTAAAACTACTTACACAAATGATTCCATGTTTGATTTACATAACTTATCAATTCAATTTATTTTCTTACACAGATTTAGAATAACAAACAGTATGAGATGACTAAGATAAGATGTGTCAGTGTTTAGTTTATCTAGTTTAGATGCATTTAATTATTTCAATGCATACCGATGATTAACAAAAAACATTCAATACAACATTAACATTCAACAATAAATTAGCATTTCATTTCAAACTTATAATAGTTGAAATATTTGATCTTAGATAACGATCTATTTCGCATAATTATTTTATCCAAGGTGCTTGGAAATAAATTAATCGATAACAAATTTGTGTGCAAAAAAGAATGTATATTTCACAACTCCTTGGGTTAATGCCCAAACTTGTTAGTGCCAGTGAAGGATTCTCTTTATAACAAATTTCAAACATGAATCGACTGGATACTCCTTTGTAATACTGCAAATCATTTTAACTGAAAAAAAGTTATCTTTTTTTGTTTTGAGACATAATACTGGACCTTGGCTAATACCACGTTATATATCGGTAGATTATGCTACCAGATGCCATTGCCATTGTCACGGCACCCAAAGACAGTTCGATGAACCAAGAATTCCCTCCTCCACTCACGTTTCTATGTACGCATTATCATAGCCCATCAACCACTTCTTTCCTTTATTCTAATTTCGCATGTACACATTCTCCACCAGGCACACATGTAACACATCTCCTTCTTTAATGTTTCAAGCATCCATTTCCCTTCTCCATACATGCAAAAGACCTCCCCTCCTTCGTGCATGTATAGTGCATACGCTCTATATTTTGGTGAACTTACCATTTTATTTATATATAAACAAAAATGTTTAGACTTAAAAAGAAATCTAAAATTTTAAACCAAAACATTATTAAAATTTTAATTAACCCCAGGCTGAAGCTCAACAACATAAATCAGCCCAAAACCCTCTTAATAGCCCACCATTTCCATTCTTGCACCAACCACAGCTCACAAACCCATGTCGAACTTGGCAATGCACAATCATGGACCAATATGTCTGCTCATTCCCCATATACCCAATCCGGTCCCTCCTCTTCTTTGCTATGCCATGCCGAGCATCTCAAACACAGGGAAAACGCTATCCTGGCAAACACAATTCACGGATCAGATTGCTTCACTCCTTACTTGCAGCCATAACCTGCTGACTTTTCCACGTCCGGCATTCAGTGCATTCTCGGTGCAAACCAGAGCACAGTTTGTTATTATAATTTGCATATTGCTCTTAATCTATAAAGTACTGCTATTATGTAACAATTCAAATCAGATGCCTGTAAATAACATGCGTCCTTATATTTCAATCATCATCAGTCATGCCAAAGGCCTCTTTCTTCGTCTATCCAGAAAAATTATATACTGGAACCACTCCTCCACAAGGTGGCAACAGCGTTGTTGTTCCACCACAATTTTCCCGATCACCAGTAATCTGCGGTCATCTTCCAAACTGTGGCCATGCTTGGATCGCTACCAGTCACCAACCATGCTACCGCAATTACTAGACTAACTATTTGGCTATAAATGTATTAAGATTTAGCTACATTAATTTCTTCGCTTTAGCTTACTAGCACAACTAACACTGAAGTGATATATGTTGGTGAATATCAGTTGTTATACCATCGTAGGCAGTTTGGGAAAATCAGATAAACACAAGCATATAATGCATTACCATGTAACAGTTAGATTTTCCTAGTGTCCATCCACTATATCCTAGTGCTCACCTATTCCCTTGCCTGGTCTTATTTAGTTGTTCATTATATATATTACAAAATAAAAAAAATGAATCAACTCCTAAGACTTTTGGATGGGTATGAAATGATTTCAGTTCATTGTTCAGCCTATCCGCAGCTTCTCGTTTTGCCACTAAACATATAATTCATTACGATGCCAATGAAATGATATATTAGGCCAATATTTTTAATACTGTTAATCAAAGTTGCCGTTCAGTTTAATAGTCTGAGCGGGTTAGTATTGAAATATTCTTAAATAATATTTCCATGAATGCCATAAACCTTTCCACTTTTGAAGTCAATGTTAAGAGAACAATTATGTAAGTAAAGTAAAATAGTTGTCTAAACCCCATTTCCTAATCTAACTACTTTTGAATATTTCGCTCTGGCATTCAATATGACGGATCCCTATCAATATAGTTGGAACAAAAATTTGAATATAAATAGTGGAAAAATATTAGGTGTCCACTCATATATTTTTACTTCATTGCCTTTTTAATTGCGTTTCATCCCCTGTTTTTGTCAAATCCTTAAATAAATTCCATCTACCCTTAAATAACTTAATATTTTATATACAGTATATTATCTACACATAAGTGTATAAGTATATTGAACCCTCGAGAGTTAAATATATAACTAGCAGAGAAAGGTAAGGGGTTTACTCACATAGTATTTTAACTGCTGTCTTATATTTGTACTCTGTCTTGCCACTGAATTTCCAGTCTGGGTTCTTCATGTTCTACTTCAAATTTCCAGGTCCTACTCCATAATTTCTTCTCTCTTTCAGGCCATAATCTCAGTTTAATACTCTCCATTTGTCTTGCCATTCTCACAGGTTTTGATCACGGTTTTATTCCAAGTTTTGCTCCTTGTTTCACACTGGTTTTCTACCATTCACTGATTCTTTGTTTTCATTTTGTATACACTTGTTTTCTAGAAAACTCATGTTTTTTGTTGTGGGATTTCAAAGTGTATTTATAGGTGTAAGATTAGGGATTTTAACTTGGGAAGGTGTTAAGCAGGAAGGGTGCAACAGTCGAAAGAGATGTATATGACGTTGATGCTTGATGTTACAAGTCTTTTATTGTCACCCATCTTTGCTCCTAAACTAAACCCTACGCCATGTTCTTGTTGCAGAGTTCCTACATGTGTGTAATTTATACATATATAAAATAGCTTAGCATCTAAGGCAATATCCATCACATTTACAATTTCTAGATTTTCTTACCATTCCTGTGTACTATGGTCGGCCTCTCTATCTTTCAAATCCAAGCTAGACTGAGCTAAAAAAGGGTATGGCACATGCTTGAGGTCACCTAAAATCCATAGGATATTTGCTTCTTTTCATGTCATATTTTGTATACATGCAGGTTTTCTTTTCTTGGCTGCTACTTCTTTTCAAATCCAATGTTTTGTCTAGGCATAGTTGGCTAATCTATCATGTCTAACACATAATACCTATTACTAGCATTTTTATTGGATTTTAAATAAACTTGCATCATTGTTTCTTTCCTTTCATTTCAGATTTGCTTAGATTTCATTTCACTTTAGTCTTATTTTAATGTACATTTATTTTTACATTAATATGCCAAATGCAAACCATTTTTAGATATATATGTACTACATTTATTTAACCAAGTAACTCATCTACATATATTCACTTATATATTTTCATCAAGGTAAATATTATAATTTACTTGTCTCATTTTTGAATTCGAAGTCATGATCTTATGTGTACTTACTTATGTGAGTAAGCAAGTATTCTACTTTATGTATATCATTAGTGACCTATGTAACTCTATATTTTTATAAATTCAAAAGCGAGTTCAAGTATAAACAAATAGTGCTAAAACAAAATATACTTCATTATGTATTATATATGAATACTACAAGTAAATGTATGATAATAAAATAATTGTTCTAACTAAAATGAGTTTGATCTCATCAATATTATAACTTAATGTATCTTTTGTACTTTAATTTATATCTTCTTTTTATTTGCTTGCTTGAGTAATTTATTTTATATGAGTTTAAAACAAATAAAAACATAAACAAATGATACAACATTGATTCTTTTATTATATGCATATATGTATAGGTTAAGGAATTTCAAACCATCGATAAATATATTTATCTTACATAGTTCCAAATATTTAAATCTTAATTTATTTAATTAAATTAAATTATCAGTATAATCCGTACATTATAGATTACACAACTAGTCTAAAACTGACTCGTTACAATCGTTGTCGTTATTTCTAGCAGGCTCAAAGCAGGGGTACAATGAGGACACCCAAAAGACCGGAAGGTTGCTAGTCGAGTACCTTGGGTATCGTTGAAAGGCCTAGTCATCAGGGTTGGACATACATACGTATTGTTTAAAGGCGTATGGAGTTTATGCTAGAGTTGGGGTTATCATTAGCCCTTGACAAATGGCGAGGTTGGCCTTCATATGATTAACGGTGGTTTCGAAGTAGGATTGACGGTGATAGCCAGAGTCTGTCATGATTGATTAGTTGCTTTGTTTGAACTGTCTCATGTAGATTATCCAACTTCGAAGGAGATGTTCCTTGGGTTCTTGTCTGATGTTGGTTTAGGCCTCTGAGGCTTGTGCTTGAGGGGTGTTGAGTTCGGTTAGGATGATTTACACGAGATTTATAATTTGGATGTCATGATTGAATGAGTGTTATGGTTTTCATGGATGTATGATTGATTGAATTGTTAAAGTAAAGGCTATCACTGCCCGATGTGGGGAAGATAAGATTGAGTTCTTCTCTGGTGTTGTGGGTAGATTAGTATGTTTATCTATCCCTTCTCATATACTTTACTGTTGAAGTTGTTAGCTGTTTTATCGCTCACTAAGACTGTTGTTTGACTCAAGGTTTTATGTCTCCTCTTATTACCTTGGGTTGTTCATCCGATTGTTGGATGGGTAGTCTAAGTAGCTGGTAACAGTTGATGCCTTCGTGGGAATGGTAATGCTGATCGATGGCGAGCAGGAGGCTGGCGTACTATCTTTACTACTATCTAATAATTGGATTTCAGCGGTTTGTTATTTCTCTAAGTACTGTAGTGAGGCAAATTGTACAAACACTATTGTTGTTATTCACGTTTATGGGAAATACTTTCTAGTTGTTATGAAAGTTTAGTGTTTTCTGCTTCACTATCACTACCTGTTGTATAATTTCTATTATATGTTATCCTGCGCTATGAGTTAATGGCAAGTTTCGATATTGTTTACCTACTCGGATGATCGTCCATAGCTGCTCAGCACACCTTTCCGCGCATTATTCCTATTGTTTAGTGCGGGGGTTATGTGCGGTCGTCACAGACGATGTGAGATTCAAAAGTGAATGGTGGCCAGATGTTCAAAAAAAAGAATTATAACCTCAAGCCTTATCATTTGGGAAAGCCAGAGATCGGGCAGGTAGCATGACAAAGGGGGTCGCTCCCATTAGGGTGTATTATCACTTATCTAGAGAAAATCAATTTCCTTCTTTAAACTATTTTGATGCTGTCCCTTTTCGGGAAACGGTAGGTAACACCCAACAGTTGGTGATATACATTCTATAAACTCAAGAGAAACGAGTGATCGTTCATACGTGGTCGGGTTGCAAGATGTTCTTATTGAACCCAGTGTATTCCCCTCTCGAGTACACTATCGCCAGGTGGTCCCATATCTTGTCATAGTCGGAATCCAATCTTCAATAAGCGCCCATGGTTTTGGATTGTATACTATAAATGTAGAACTTGAGATGCAAGCGTTCTGCTAGATTGTTATTTATTTTCATTTAGACACTATTATAATATCAGAATAAGATATTGATTTCAAAATATTTTGGGTTATCATAAGGTAAAAACGTCTGTGTTTATGTGTGGATTTGGTCTTACGATTATCCTTTTCTTTCAAAAGGAAATGTTTTAACTTTAAAATCAAGTTGAATGATATTATAAACTCAGCGTGTTTTCCTCACTCTGGTTAACCAGACTGATCTGGCGTTTGTAATGCTTGGGTTAGCCCGGGTTGTACAGGTTCAGGTTATCGGGTGTTGTGAAGTCCAAAGACAAGCCGAAGGTGTTCAAACGTATGATATCTAGTCTTTATTCCACTGTGTTGTATATGAGGATAGATTAATATAGCTGTCTAGATGTATTGATGTACTCAGATGATTGTAAGTTTTTATTTAAAAGCCCTCAATAAATTTTATTTATATATTATATCTTGTTCTGTTGCAATGTGAGACTTTGTGTTATATTGGTTCTTCTTCTTATTCTTCTATTATTAACTTTCTTTCTTATCTCACCCTCTAAATTCTTTCTATTAGCTTTTTGGGGTTTTCGGTACTTGAGTTTTAGACAAGGGAGGTATTAGTATCAAGATTCAAGTGTCGAAATTTCTGGGATGCTACAATTGGTATCAGAGCGAGGTTTAGTAATAATCATTTCTCTATGGTATAACTCGATAGAGACTAGGTTAGTAATACCGTAGATTGAGATTGAGTGTGTGTGTGTGTGTGTATAAGAGAGCGTATTTGTAAATTTTATATACAAATGTTTTATATTGTGTTGTTTGATCAGTTTAGGTTGAACTAACAGATTAATGCAATATTGTTTTGTAAAGAGGGCAAATGAAATATTTTTTCCCAAAATGTTTTTTTGTATATAATGGAAATAATTTTATTAAATTATTGTTATATTGGTGTGTTTGATTGATTTGAATGCATTCAAACTGGATTATAAATTTGAATGATTTAATAAAACCAGAAGAAAAATTAAAATATAGAATTTGTGGATAAAATTTTAAATATATGAATTTAAATGAATCAGGAGTTAACTTAAAAATAAGTTAATATGGATGATTGGGTTATATTGATTGTGATTGATTGTTTGTTGAGCAATAGATTGGTTTAATATGAATTCATTAATAATTAAATAAATTGGAAACTAAGAGAATATATTTTAGTATAATAAATTCAAATATAATCAAACATGAAATAAAACTAAATAAGTTAACACTATATCTGTTATTGGCATTGGATATGGAGTTAAGTGAAGGTTGGGAGGAGAAAGGACTGTTAGTTGACTTGCCTTATGACTAGAGTATTGGTTGCTCGACAAATAGGTAAGCCTTAATAATATTGATTTGTTGATTGATTTTTATACCCCCTGAGTTGGGTTGCCACTTGGCTTTTGTTTTCTTTTGATCAATGCGAGCCCGAAGTGGCAAGTTGTAGTTGTTTGGATCGAACAATACAGAGGAAGTGCTGGCGAATTTTTGTAAAAATTTAAGACTTAGATATTTTGATAATATTTTAAAATAATTATTAAGAAAATAGTTGGGTTTGGTGCTTTCTTCTTACTTAGCAATTTCAGGGACGAAACTCTTTTAAGGGGGTAAGAATTAACGACCCGGATTTTTCGGTCATTTGAATTCAAATATTTAAACTTGTTTTAAATATTATACTTGAAATATTAATGGATTTTAATATTGAATTTGTTATTAAATGATGATTAAACGTTATATTTATATTTAATATAAAACGAGCTTGTAATGTCACAATAGTTCATTAAATTGAGTTTTGAGCTTCAATTGAACATATAGAATCCGTTTTAAGTAGGAATTCTATGAAGCAAGAAATGTTAGAATCTGTGTGATTATAATTTTCTAATGAAAAATAAAAATCGAGATTTGAGTATATGCACTGCAAGTTATGTCAAAATCAAATTTTAAAACATTCCCCATGGAAATAGTTAATAAATTATAATGTTTATCTAATAAATTAAATAAGAATTTTAATAGATTTGGATATCGTTAAACTCGAAAACATTTATGTTGAGTTATTATTCTGTATTGACTGGCTCTAAAGCTGTATATTATATTATTTAGATATATACAATAATAATAATAATTTATTATTATTATTTAATTTAATTGTTTTATAATTTATTTATTTATTTACGGTCCAATTTCGCTGCGTTTGGAGTTTTTTGTGTCAGGACGAATTTAACGGTACACATTAAATAGCGGAAGCGGTATAAAATTTAATCTAACCTAAATAAAACCTACCCTATACCTACCTATGCCCTCTTCATCCTTAAGCAATATAACGGACTTGGCATTCCTATACGTCCTACCTGGTGTTCTTCTTCTCCTACCCTACGTTGTATTAATTAACGCACGTGCATATTGAAATATATCAGCTACCCTCTTCTGCCTTCTGTGAAATTTTGAGGCTCGCGCACATGCCATATCAAGTCACAGCTATGGAGATGGACACCACACTGCAACCCTATTTTTTTCCTTCTACCCTTTATTCCCGCAACTCGCACATGCAAATTAACCCACCAAAATACCGAGAAACATAGCTCCTACCCTCTCCACGCATTGTTCCATCAAATGAAAGATCAAACACAGTAGTTCCTATATATACGTCACGAGCTATGAATGTAAAGAAGCAACAGAACAACTGCCTATTAATGTAAACTCACCCAAGAGCACATCTACCTAATCATAACCATTGAAGGAGAAAGAACTGAGCAGGCCTATGGGTATCAAATCCCTCAGCTAAAACATAGTAGAAGACATGCTTTTCAAATCAAACCGTGATGGCCAAGCCATATATTTTGTGATTTCTAAACTATTTATGTGCGTGGCAAGGGCCCTTACTTTATAATTAGGACATACATCCTCTATTTTTTTCCTAAGTAGAGAATCGAAAAGGCAAAAATGGAAACGACTCCTTTAAAATTCCACATAAAAAATATGTAAAAGGAATGGTGAGTGCGTGAGCATTAACATGGTGGTTGCGTGTGTTATCTTCATGCATGAAGGGGAGAGGTTGCCGCGAAGCATGCAGTTGAGGTAATAGATTTGAGAAAGAAGACTTAGCCAACGTGGGTGGTTGTGTAAACAGAAACACGAAAAAAGAAAAGTTTCAGGGAAGCGTTTTGGAGAAGAAGCTACTGTTCATTTGCGGGTTTAGCATTTTGGACCGAACATGTGTGGGATCGAGTCTTGTTATATAAAAAATATATATAATAACGAAATAGGAAAGCACATGCATGGATGGAGTTTGTAATATGATGTTGGGTAGGTGATGAAGAAACGTGAGCATTGGGTAAAAATGTTGGAACATGGAAGCGAAGTAGAAATGAAGAACATGATACTGAAGCTTTCGAAAGTTGGGAAAAGAGAGGCGTGAGCGTGTCAATTTATTTGGACTGATACTGGGCTAGTGGGCTTTCGGGTTATAAAATAAAAATAAAAATAGAAAGTAGTTGGGAAAGTGTAGCAACAACAGGGTAGAAGTTTTTTACGTAGGCACTTGAAGTGGGAAGGAAAGTATAATGTGCGGCAGGAAGAAAGGATGAGAGGTGACGCGGGATTAAATTTGAGTGGCTTGGGCTTTCGAAGACTAAGGTATATAATTATATATATAATAGCGATGGCCCAGGGTGTTTCCATTTGAATGATAGTGTCCAAAAAGGGTCGGCCTGGGGTTAATACTTTTGCCAAAATAATTATATTGGAACTAAAGGAAATTAGTAAAGTAAAGTAAAGTATTATTTAGAGTTAATTTAGTAAAGTAAAAATATTTTTAAGGAGTTAATTTAGTTAATTTAAATTGGGTCATCTTATAATGCATATAACTTTTTGTCAAGTTACCAGAATTTGACAAAAACTATTTACAATAGAATAGTGGTAAGGAGCACAACATTATGTAACTAATTGGGACATAACAAGTGACAGTAGAAATTTATAGTTAAATTAAATGAATGTTTAGTTTAACTATAACTGGACTATTTCAACAATTGACAAAATCAAGGTGAGTTAAACTCACTCGGTTCCCCCACTTATAATTATTGTAAGTTGGGTTTATTATTTGTATGCCATGTTTGCTAATTTTTTGTTGATTTGATGATTGTTTAGATGTTGTTAAATATTGTTATGTCAATTATTTAAATTAAATGTTGTTTAATTTAAGTGAAATGACATCATTATTTTTAATGATTATTTTCAATAGAGGTAACTTACCTTGTTAGTTACGTTTATAATAATATAAACATATTTAAATTAAATTAGATGCTTGAATTATTATTGGTGGCTGACCACTATCCGTTGATTTGATTATTTATTTGCATATGATCGTTACATGAACCATTTAACCAATATGGTCGGATTGTTGGATTGATTATTAATTGTTGAATATAAATTCAATGTTGTTGCGTTATTAACCAATGGGTAGTACTGGCTGAGGAATTTATAGCAAAATGCCCAAATTTACACTGTTTTATAAAGACTGATTTACCGTTATGTGAATCGATAGAAATGAAGTTATAAATTTTATTTTATAACTAAAGATCTATTTTTTATAAATCTATTATATTAGAAAGAGTTTATAAATAAATAAATAAATATTTATAATTTATTTATTTAATTTTATAAGTGATTATCAAATGATTTTATAAACCTGATTCTTATATTAATAAGACTGTTAAGCAAGTGAGCGGGAATTAATGTGACGATTGATAACCGAAATTCATTGTTTTTAAGAAACAATTAAAGTGATATTGTTTTAGGATTGATTATTATTAATTTAATAATAATTAAAGTAAATTTAATTATATTATTAATTAATTAAAAATGGAAAGGTTAAGTGGAATTGATTAACGAATAAATCATGTTTAGAGGCTACATTAACTGAGATTGTTTTATCAAAATAATTTATTAATTTAATGGGAGTAGTTAATGGTGAAGTATATCATATTTATTTTTAAATAAATGTTGAAACTTGATTATCAATTATTAATAATAATCGAAGCGATAATCTGGGAATGTAAAATTTAGTAATGGAAGTTGTGAAGTTTACAAGCCGTGTTTTTAGTTTAATGAATATTTAAGCGATTTAAGGTTTATAATAATGGTATAAGTTCTGTTGGCTAGTTTTTGGGCCAAGCCATCAAGAGTATATGCATTAATATTTGGATGGACAAGAATGCACCTATGTGTGAACCCGAGAGGAAGCCCACTGACTTGTGACAACACCAACGGGGAACCGGTTCGTGATCTAGCCTCTCCCACCAGTTCGCCGCCTTCCAACCATGAGTCGTTCGTGGTCATTAGCCACGACCCGATCGTAACAAAGTTTCACGAACCGACCACGAACCTAGGAGATGATGGACATGACCTAGTCTTCCACGAGTCGCAAATTCAGGAGTTGATGACACCTGTCCATAACTTCCATATTGACCATTTCACTATCCACTCACGAGTGACTCCGAGATCCTTGGGATTTGTGCCACGTGTCTTCATGAACCGCCTGTAGAGATCACATATAAATTGCCTAGCGCTTGGCATTTTTCAGGATCTTTTGGCAATTCAGAGCTCTAATTCCACCATTATCATACCTCCATTATTTTTATTCAGAGTGATCTTGAATTTACTGAGTGAATTATCATTGTAAAAGTGAGACTGAGAGAAAATATTGGTTGTACTTGCATTCAAACATATAATCAAAGTTATATAAGTGGATGTGGGCTCGTTAACGCTGAACCACTATAAATTTGGTGTGTTTTTTGCATTTTCTTTCAATTTTAGTTATTATTCTCTGTAATTCAAGACAATTTGGGTGTTAGAGCCATAATTTGGTCTAACATTTTGGTGCTTTCACTGAGAATTGAATTCTCAGCTCATCGGATTATTACTCTACTATTTAGATTTTTAAGTATAAAGAAAATAGTCTGAACTTCCGCTGTTTTGGTTTTTGAAAATTTCAGCATGGTTGGGACGTTATGGCTGGAAAGAAATCCAAGGATTCACGAGCTTCGCGATCAAATGAAGCTACAAACGAAGCTAATGAAGAAAGTGTTCAGGAGCAGGCTGAAGTTGCCTCCCCAGCTCGTGGCTCGCAAGGGGCGAACCGACCCCGGGGGGTCACGAATTGCTCCCAAATGGAGCTCACGAGCCGCCCAGAAGATGGAGCCACGAGCCACTAAGGGGAAAGAATCACGAGCTGTGTACAAAGGGGGTCCACGAACCGTCTTCAACAAGGCACCACGAGCCATCAACCAAAGGGGTCACGAACCTCCGTCACCAAGGGACCACAACTCGACTTGGAAAGGAGATTATGGCTCGTTCTACTCACGCTGGTGCTTCAGCTTGACCTGGCTCAAGTTCACTATGTCCAACAGCGAATACCGATGACCAGATACATGCTTCTGATCAGTAACAGAGAGAGAGAGAATTCTCTCATGTACTTGATATGTTGGAAAGGACAAATGATGAGTTGGCAGCCCAAAGGCAGGAGAGTTCTTTTCTACGATAGAAAGTGACCGAAATGGGCAGAAAAATCGATGAACTCAAAAGGCAGAGAACACCTTCATTAACTCATCGCTTCACCCTCAACTCTTCCGCTTCGTTCAAAGAACCTCTGAAACACCAACGACGACCTCCGCTAGAAAGGGCTGAAAATGTGGATTAGCTCCAGTTCGAATCACTCCGTTCTAGAGCAGAGACGGCACTGAACTAAGGATAGAACAATCATAACAGGAATAATCGTGCCTCGCCACCTGTGGAAGGGCCCACAGCACTACCTAGGGCTCAGGTTGTCAATAACCCAATCGACAACCAACCATTGCAACCCTCTTGCCGTGTGATTGATCGTGGCCACAGGAGGCAAGGAAGTTCTTCTCAAGCCTCATACTTCGGAGGACCTCATAAGGCAAGGAGTACTGACCTGAATCCACCTTGACCAATGCCGACGTTGAAGCAATGGTGAGGTATATCATGACCGATGTCCATGGATAAAGAAATGAAGATTGGGGTATAGACCGCAGTCATACGCCATTCACCGATGATATACTAGATGTTCGGTTCCTAGGACGATTTACTATGCCAACGAAGAACCGTTATTCGGGTAGGACGGATCCAGTCCAACATTTAATGAGATATTCATGGTATATGAATGCTGCAGCCACTCCCGACGTAGTAAAGTGTAAAGCACTCCCGATCTTTTTAGAGGATGTGGCATTAATGTGGTTTACCCACTTGCCTGCTCGATCAATTTCCAGCTTCAAGGAATTAACATAAATCAATTTTAACTTCACTCTCAAAGGTCCAAAAACGTCACCGTGCTATCACTTATTAAGCAGCGTCCTGATGAAAATCTGAGATCGTATTTGGACCGCTTTGATTTAGCAGTCACGGAGGTTAGAGATCCTCGCGAGCAGACCGTCCTGATGGCCTTAATTTAGAAGGCCAATATACATCTACGCTAAGGGGAGGTGTATGCAAATCGAAAGAGGAAAGTCGCCGATAAGGAAGATATATAGAGCTATATGGCCATCAAACAATCCGGAGATAGCTCTGGAAAGGTAGAGGTGAATGTTGGAAATAAGAATCAAGGTAGCGGCCGCCAGAATGGGAACGGAAGTCGGAAGAAGAATCGGGGAAATGGTTCAGAAAAGAGACCTTGGTTCAAAGAATTTGAGAATTTTACACCACTGAATGATATGTTAGAAAATATCTTCCTAGACACTTATAATGTTCTCCAGTACAAGAGGCCCCCACCAAGAGACTCAACAGAGAAAGAGCGTAAGATATGAAAATTCTGACTTTTCCATCAGACTCATGGTCACTCTACTAACGAGTGTCGTCACTTGAGAGGTATCGTTGAAAGAATCCTTAGAGAAGGGAAGTTGGACGAATATAAGGTCGCTCCAGAAGACGGGGGCAAGTCGGGAATACCCCAAATCAAAATCAACCTGCTTCTAGGCCCACTGCTCAACAGAAGGGAAAGAATATTGTTATCAACACTATAGTTGGAGGACCTCGCCCGGCTAGATATTGCTTTAGAGCGATGGATCAATATGTGAATGCAGCTAAGCATGTTGGAGTAGGAGAGTGCAGTAATCATGAAGATACCACCCCCGATCAAGCAACAGAAAACAATGTTCGACGATGTCATATTTCGCGATAGAGATAGTAGTGGAGTTCACTCCCCTACCGAAGACCCCTTAGTCATCACCGTTACTATTGGTCTTGCTCTTGTCCATAAAGTCTTAGTGAAACAATGGAAGCTCGGTCAATATTCTATCTAAGAAAGCATTTGATTAGATGAAGCTCGAAGATGGGGATTTGAAGCCCTGTGATTGATGGTACACGGCTTCAATGGGGCCTCGATGGCTTCAATGGGATATGTAGAATTGTCAGTGACCTTAGGAGGAGGAGATCGCCGGAGAGTGAGAATTCTCCCATTTGTAATTCTGGATATTGATTCGCCCTATAATGCCTTTTTGGTTCGACCAGCCCTGGCGGAATTCAGAGCCTACATTGCGCCTCGGTGCTTATTGTTGAAATTCCCGACAGATGCAGGAGTAGGAGCGATTAAAGGTGACCAGGCCACAGGGCGAGCCTGTTACACGGCGGAATTGAAGATGTTGGTGAATGGACTGAATATAGAAACCAAAGGTGCTTCTCCTCCTATGAAGGAAGGGTCAGCATAGCAACTAAGGGGGACGACCCCGAGAGAGTCGCCTAGAGAATTTCTCAAGGACATAGATCCCAGAGAGGACGAAGAGCCTAGGGGAAGAATGGCGACGCCCAATGAGACAACTGTGGATATCCCAATTGACAATAATGGCCCAGCGAAGGTTTTAAAAATCGGACCCCAATTAGATCATCTTCGAGTAAAGGAATTAACTGATTTCTTAAAGGCCAACTTGGATGTTTTTGCATGGACCTATGCTAACATGTATGGGATATCACCCTCAATTATAAGTCACTCATTGAGTATCAACCAAAACATTTTCCTGTTAAGCAGAAGAGGTGGATGCTCGGCCCAAAAAGGTCGGCTGCCTTAAAGGAAGAAGTTGAGAAGCTGAGAAGCAACGGGTTTATTAGAGATTCGGCTTTCCCAGAATGGATCTCAAATCCCGTGTTGGGAAAGAAGGCCAATGGAAAGTGGCGTACATGCATTGGTTTTTCAGACCTGAATAAAGCTTGTCCGAAAGACAATTTCCCTCTTCCTAGGATCGATCAACTTGTTGATTCAATAACAGGCCATGAACTTCTCTCCTTCATGGATGGATACTCGGGATATGACCAAATTCCCATGCATGTTCCGGACCGGGAGCATACCAGCTTCGTCACAGACTTGGGACTGTACTGTTATGTAGTAATACCTTTCGATCTAAAGAATGTTGGAGCTATATACCAATGGCTAGTGAATAGAATGTTCTACAATCAGATTGGGAAGAAGATGGAAGTGTATGTTGACGATATGTTAGTAAAATCCAGACAATCGTTCGACCATACTGGTGACCTAGCAGAAATGTTTGACATTCTTCGACGATATGGGATGAAAGTCATCCCTTTGAAGTGTTCATTTGGAGTTGCCTCCGGAAAATTCCTAGGCTTTATAGTTAGCTCGCGTGGAATTGAAATTAATCCAGATTAGATCACAGCGATCAGGAATATTCAAGAACCAAGGCAAATCAAAGATGTGCAAAGCCTCACTGGAAAAGTAGTCGCATCAAGTAAGTTTATCTCTAAGGCCACAGATAAGTGCATTCCATTTTTTGATTTGATAAAGCGAGGGAAACGCAATTTCAAATGGACCCCTGATTGTGTGGAAGCATTCCAAAACCTCTTGAGTCATCTAGAAAAGCCCCAATATTGTGCTAGCGGAGCAGAACGGAACTAACCAAAGATAGAAAAGCTTGCATACAATCTGTTGGTCACATCTAAAAATCTTTGCCACTATTTCCAAGCTCATCCCATCACTGTGTACACTGACCATCCACTCCTACTAGTTTTACAGAGACTAGAGGCGTCAGGAAGGCAACTCAAATGGAATATAGAGTTGAGTCAATTCGATTTGAATTTCCAGGCCCGAAGATCGATAAGAGGGCAAGTATTGGCAGACTTCATAGCAGAATTTACTATCCCAGAGGATGATGTAGCGAGTGAAGAAGTTGACCCCTCAAAACAACTAGTTGACCCCAACGCCTGGAAACTATATACTGACGGAGACATGAATGACAGACGATCTGGTGCTGGAGTAGTACTTGTAACTTCCGAAGAACGATTCATATACTATGCCCTGAGATTGGATTTCCATGCCACGAACAATGACTCGGAATATGAAGCCCTGATTGCCGGGCTCAGGCTTGCAAAGGAGTTGGGGATAGCAAAGCTGGATATCTTTTGCAATTCCATGATTGTTGTGAACCAGGTCAATGAAGAGTTTCAGGCCAAAGGGCCAAGGCTGGTATCATATTTGGAGAAAGTAAGAAAATTATTGGGTGAATTTGAACACTATAGCATAACTCATATCCCTCGATCAGAGAATTCGAAGGCAGATAAGTTGGTCAAGATGGCTAGTTCTGAATACCCTGATGACACAGAGATGGTCCCAATTGAGATATTACAGTCTCCAAGCATCAATCAGATGGAAATTGATCCTGTACTAGAGACTGAGCCAAAAAGGGAGTCATGGATGACACCCTTAAAGAATTTCCTGATGAATGGAACACTCCCAACCAAGAAAAGTGAGAGACATGCTGTTATTCGAAAGGCCTCCAGGTATGTCATGCAGGGCGAAGTCCTCTACAAGCAGGGATTCTCGATGTCGCTCCTCCGGTGTATAGCTCATGATGACATCGAGTGAGTATTGAGATAAGTACATGAAGGCGAATGTGGCGAATACACTGGAGGCCAAACACCGGCAAAGAAGATACTGCGGTATAGCTATTTCTAGGCCAACCGTAAATAAAGATGCAGCTAAGTATGCACGACGTTGCGACGCATGCCACAAATTTTCTAAGATTCCCAAGGCACTGCCTAGCCAGTTGAAGACGATGATGAGCCCGTGGCCCTTCGCTGTTTGGGGAATTGACATTATCAGAAGCCTCCCCATAGCGAAGGGCGGAGCAAAATTCTCTATTAAAGCTGTGGATTACTTCACAAAGTGGGTCGAAGCGAAGCCATTGACCACGATCACAACCAAGCGAGTGATTAATTTCGTCGTTAGAAACATTATATGTCAGTTTGGAATCCCGAAGGTCATCATAACAGATAACAGGACCTAATTCGAAAACACAGAGTTTTGGGACTTTTGTCAGAGATATCATGTCGAGAAAAGATACAGGCTGTGGCGCATCCGCAATCAAATGGATAGGTAGAAACAGCAAACAAGGTGATCAAGTCCATTCTAAAGAAGCGATTGAAGCGGGCCAAAGCCATGTGGGTCGATAAACTACCTCTTCATTATGGGCCTACAGAATAACTTACAAATCAGCAACTGGGCACACACCCTTTTCCCTCGCTTTTGGATCTGAGACGGTTATCCTGGCCGAATTAGAAGTACCATCTCACAGTACCACTTATTACGACCCGATGACTAACTATAAGTTGCTCCTCGAGTCCCTAGTTATTATTGAAGAAAAGAGGGACGAAGCGGATCTATGTGCCTTGAGGCACAAGCAGCAGATTGCTCGTTATTGCAATAAAAAAGTCCAAGCTCAAACCATTGAACCTGGAGACTTGGTTCTAAAGTGTGTCTTTCCACCCCTAGTCCATTTGGATCCGAACTGGGAAGTACCATACACCATCCAATGGAGGCTTGATAATGGATCCTTCAAGCTGGCGACCGTGGATGGAGACGAGATCCCCAAAGTGTGGAACGCCCAGCATTTGGGGCGTTACTTGACATGAAATTGTCATCTTTACTCTTTTGTTTGTAGGACCATTTAAAAAGGCATGACTTTCCTAGAACAGTCTGGTTATATAAGCAAAAGATTATAAAGTGGACGTAGGTCATGATTCGACTGAACCACTATAAAATACTGTGTGTCATTCACTTTTATCGCACCCTTTTTTATTTACTTTTTCATTCTTTATGAGCTGTTATAATTATGAAATTTGCTATGAATAGGATGACCACCTCAAAGCACGCCATTCGAGGTGCCTTCTATCAGGTAAGGAGACCAACAGTTCGCAGAGCATCGAAGGTGCAATGAAGTAAACGACACAACTATCGACACTCTAGTTCTCATGACCTAAGAAAGGGTATAAAGGACAGGGGAATGAATTTTCCATGAGGTGTGAAGGTGCACCATGATTAAAAAGATCGTCTCGACTAAACTCTACCCTTGGCATCCGACGGGAGAGTATAAAGGCACCAGGATTGAGTACTACAAATGAACTCCTACCCCACTAAAGGATTGGGGGGGGGGGGGAGGGGAACTGAAAGCTGAGTTCAAACTCCATCCTAGGCATACGATAGGGGAGTATAAAGTCATTTTGATTAAATGCCACAAAAGGGCTCCTATACCGTCACAGAACTGGGAACTAAAGTGAAAGCTCAGCCCGAACCCCTCATGTCCGGACGTGAAGAGCAACCTATGCACGACTCTAATCAATCCTCAACAAGCCCTGGCCAAGCATTATGTTAATGTTTGATTGGGGGCATACTCATACACATATACGCATAATATAGCAATTTTAAATTCTTGCACATGAGTCTAACCTAATTATGATTCAAATATTTGTGTATGACTAAGTATGATAAACTTGCAGGTACACGATAACGCAAAAGAAACAGAACTTCATTTACTAATGCAGATTTACAAAACAAAGCTGAAAAAAAGTGAGGTCCATTCTCACCACTACATCAAAAGGCCAGTGGAAGATTTAAAAACATAAACAAATGAACTCTATTTGGGCTTTGGGGATGACCTTGGCTTTTTCTCTTTCCTCTGCTTCTCCGGCTCCTCGTTGTCGGCCTCAAATTTGTCATGCTTCTTCCTCTTCTCCTATCCGAAGGAGGATCTTGCGGAATGTCAGAGGATTGGGATGCAAGTTATGTAGTTATCGACTTGGTGGAGAGCTTTATGATTAATCCAGATTTGGGATCAGCTGCAGAGATATGTGGCACATTTAGAGGCCCTTCCTCTATTTTCAATTGTAGTTGTTTATCCTGTTTGGACTTCATGTCGGCTAAGGTCATGTTGTCTCATCCTTTGTCTCTCCCGTGATGGCGACCTCCTCTTCTTCATCCCCATTGTCACCATCAGTGTCCTTTAAGGCTCTAATGATTTCAGTATCCTTAGGAACATCAGCGCTTAATGCCACAATGGCCTTTTCAGTTGCTTCGACCTCAGTTTGCTTTGGAACTTCAAGGACCTCGGTACTTGATGGTATGCTGACCTTCTCGACCTCTGCTTGCTTTTCTACAATCCCCTCGGTCGACTTGGCACCTACATCATGAGAAGCAACTGTTAATAGTTTGGGAGAGAATGTGGTCTTCTCGATTGTTTGCTCCATAATGCGACAACAAGTTACAATAGCTTTGACAAATTGTGGAGAGAATATGGAGATACCTTCCGCTGATTCCTTACCCGAAGCTGCAGAGGAATCCCTAGGAGCTGGAGGAACTGGGACCTTGGAGATCAATGGATCATCTGGGTTATATTCCTCAACCTCAGAAGTCTTGGGCTCTGTTGCTGAGCATGAGCTTTCATCAACTTTATACTTGCCCTTGAGCTTAACCCTCTCTTTCTCCATCTTCTCTTGAATTTGATGTCTACCCTTCGCTAAGGCTTCGGGCTCTCCACCTCTGAGGAAGGTCTGCATAAGCTTCCCCTCTATTCGACTTCCTCAACCTTTAAGCATTGCTTTTCACCCTCGACAATCATATCCCATACATTAACCAAGGTGGTGGGATAGTTCTTAATCCAATAAATGTCTCGGGTTCAAATGAATTGAGCAAAAAAGTCCATCAATAGTTCGTCAAACCCTTATATCTCCTGTTTAACTGCAGCGAGCTTAGCAGTAGCAGTGGAGGCTAACTCGAGGACATCATTGGCATTAATCTCAGCAAGAGCTTCCCGTCCCTCAGCATGGGCAAGTTTGTCATTTAAGCTCGCCTTTTCCTTTTCCCAAGCAGTCTTTTCTATGGCAAAGCGGTCCTGTGACGCTTTCAATTTAGCATTAGCCATCTTGAGATCTACTATCTCCTTTTTCAAAGCCACCTGCTCTTGGTTGTTTGAATCAAGCTCAAGATGGAAACATTTTTTTAGCTTTTTCTGACTCTGTTTTATAATTTTCAACATCCTGCTGAGCTAAAGCGAGCTGAGCCTGTGTGCCTTCAAGTTCCTTCTCAGCTTTCCCCTGGCCTTAACGTCATGATCAATTTTCAACCTAACTCTTGGTGCATCTATTTCCAGACGACGAATAACTTCTGAAAGATTCTTGGCATGTTTCTTCATCGCCCTATATTGTTTAGCCACATGGCCAACTTGGCCCATAACTTTTGTATCCCAGTCCTCGGGGACCGGTTCAAGATCTGGCACGAAATGCATCCTTTCAAAGTAGATGTCGGGGAACTGCTTTCGCAAATGCTTTAGCTTTTCCATATTATCAGGAGTGAGGGCCACCTTTTGTATGGTAGTAGTGTCCAAGCGGTGCTGACCAGAAGGGACAAGAGCTGCTTTCTCTTTTTCCAAATCTTTGCTTAAATCCTTGTGCTTGTCTTTGGATTCATGATGCTTCTTGGAAGATTTTCCTTGAGGAGGTACACCTTTCAGAGGAGTCGGAGCTTCGGAGGGTTGTTTGCTTCCCACATGTGAGCCGTGATGACTACGGTACTTCACGGGATCCTGCCTCAAAGGAGAGCGAGAGCTCACAGAATGAGGCTGATAAGAATCATGATGTCATTGACTATCTCTTCCATGACTATCACTGCGATCATGCTCAGTTACGAGAATGAGCCAGGGTGTGTTCTCACGAAGGTCATGATGAGAATAGGAATAGCAACGAGGCATTTTTCCTGCAAAAATAACAAGCAAGTATAAGGACCATGAATACAAACAGTGTATGGGTGTTGTGACGAGTGGTGCATGTGATGTGCGTATCCCGCGTAATCCCCCCTAACAGACCAGGGCCCAGAGCTTGGCTCGTCAGTACAATATCTTTCTCTTTGATGGAAGTAGTTTTTTCCTCAGAGATTGGGAAGAACGGTTCTGCTCCAAAGTCCTTGGATGAATAAATGTTATCAGGCAGGGGGATCTTGTTCAATTCCCCAAATATTTATTCCTCTGTTAGCGAGTCATGAGGTGTAGGCTCCACTGGCAGTGGAGTCTTCAGAGGAGACTGCTCCTTGGAGATTGAGGTATCCTTTGATCCGTCAACTTGAGTTTCACCTTCTTTGTATATCTCCATTTCTTCGTCATCTTGGATCTCCATAGGTGAAGGAATTTTATGAAACTCAGTCATCTTTGTAATTTCCGTGGTCACATGCCCTTTGACTGGGGGCACGTTGCTAGATTCCCCAACTGTCTGAGTAGGGGGCACATACTTATGGGGCTTGCCACCCGGACCGAACCCAAATCTTACATTCAGAAGATGGCGTTTGTGAAGGTTCTCGTCGGTTATACGCTTCTTGATTCTGCATAAGTCAGACCTGCTTTTTAAAAGACAGGACAATCGATCGTCGTACACCAGACCCTCTGTTTTTTGGAAATTATGAGCTGTACAGAAAAAGAAAAAATTAGTACTTTAATCATGTAGTTGGAATATACACTAAACGATTTAGAACCTACTTTACTGTAGCCATTTCCTTGCACATCCAGCCTGATGTTTTATGTAAAACCAGTTAGATTTAGCATTTCCTAAATTACTGTGTCCATCCGACAGGACCTTTCTGGAGGGGATCGACTCGAAGAAAATGAAGTTCGATGTCCCTGTGGAACGATGTTTGAAATAATAATAGATGTTCAAATCTTTGAAGGTAAGCTCGGTCTCCAGAATTTCTGCATAGGCAATATACAAGGTATACAGAGCAGCATAAGCATTGAGATGGAGTTGCATGGGAGCAATACGTAGTCGTCTCAGAAGATCAACAATAATCAGGGGAAACGGAGGAGTAGCACCTACCAAGCACATGACTCTACTGATAGCCATGTACCCCTCCGGAGCGGAGTTGGGCATGTCTCCTTCCTCTTGAGTTTTCACGTTAACCCAGGGAATCCCATGTCTTAAACATAATCTCTTTAGCTTTATATCATCCAGTTTGGGGGCTACAGAGTCACTCAACTTGTCAACTTCTTTAATACCTTCAATTTCGTTAGGAGCTCGATCATCTTCCTCTTCCTCAAGTGCTGTGCTCTCAGAAGTTGTTGATTCTGTATTAAGATCCATCTGATACTCAGATCCAGAGTTACTCCAATCTGGATCCGACGGGAATACATCAGGATTACAACAATTTGATGACTCTGGGTCTGTACTCTTCTCTAATATTCTTGCTGAACGTCTATCAGACATGGCTGTGTTGGTGAATAAACATGAGCAATTAGTGCATAAATACCCGTAGACCCCGTGCATGCAAGTGCTAGTGTGTGCAAGTGTGTATATTACTGAAAGAAAAAGCATGAAGTAAAGCAGGGGAATGAATAGTCAGTCATCATATATCTTTAAGTTGAGCAATCATCCAGTTCAGAAGGTTCGTCTCGAAGGCTCTAACCTAACTGTCCATCAGTTCGTTTGGGTTATAGTCGATTTTTTGCTAAAGGGTAAAGTGGAATATTCGATTAGTTGGTGCTACGAAGTCGAGTATAGCTGTATAACAAGAATTGGCTAGAAAATAAGTCAATTCATGAAGGTTTGTGAGACGATTTGTGATAAGGGATCGGATCGCATGAGAAGATCGGCTCGTGATGGGGGCTTAATTAGTCGACATGCATCGGCTCACCTAGGTAACGGTTCGTGATGGAGGATTACTCCAAGAGAAAGGCTCGGCTCCTGATTGCATAGGGCTCGTGATGAAATATCCATTTATGTACCATGACCGTTCGCGAGACACCGCCGCGAACCACCTAATATGCTCTCATCCACGAACAGGTACCCCTTCTCCCATCCATGAATCGATGCCCTGCTCCTATACACAATTCGACCCGGCATTTGACTCTCCTTCATAACCCGCTTCGACGCCACTGCATCCCACGACCAGAACTGCTGAAGTTGATCTTCCTTCCTACCAACTCCCTCTTTTACTCGTGAAGCCATCACCGCGAATGGGTCCTTGACCGATTAGCTATCTCACAAACATATTTTGCTCCCTAACTCTCCATCTTCCATCTGCATGAGTGGATCCTCGACAATGAAACTGACCTCGAGTCTCTCCCTCAACCTGCAAGTTCTTAACCCTTCCTTCCTCTCAATCCTTAATCCCCCGAGCTCCGCCACCATTATCGTAACTTCTGGCGGCGATTTCAAAATCAGCAGCGAACCCATGGAGATCAAAGGAAAAATGAAAAATGAATTGACACTTGAGCCGATGCGAAATTCTGAACAATATGATGGATCGTAATCAAGAATCTCTTTGTTATTACTATTACTTCTTTGGGTCAATCGATTGGTAGCGAAGTTGGACGGATTTGGAGGAAGATGTGAATTAGGGTTAATAATTGGAAAAGAACAGACGACGTAGTAAAAAGTAAGAAGGAAAGGTAAAATAGAAAATGGGACCAGCTTATATAGCCTTCGCGAGGACCTTTCATCTCCCCTTTATTGTCTTGCTAGGATAGCTCGGCCCGATGGGCCACGAGTACTCATACAAGCCCATTGCTGCTCGTGCAAGGGCAGCCGATGCCGATTCGTGATGGACACCGCCCCAGGAGACATGGGTCACAGCACGATTCGATTACAAACACTTTGTGATGACTAATGAATTGAAAAGCTCGTGGGCCTTACTTACAAAAGCAATGAAATTATTTAAGACTATTTTTACGAAAGTTTAAAGGCTCACTTGGAGAATTGCTCACGATATGCTCTGAAGTTTTAAGTTAGTAGGTGACTAATGAATAGAGAAACAATTGCAAACTCGATGATATATTTATACTCGTTAGAAAACGCAATCTTTTGAAATAGCATGACGATACATACAAACACGACTGTCAATAGTTGTCTGTTCAGGAATAGGCGTACTGATTAATTTCGAAGCATGTTCCATCTCCGATGAAACATACTTTGAGGGGGTAAAATGTTGGCTAGTTTTTGGGCCAAGCCAACAAGAATATGTGCATTAAAATTTGGATGGAAAAGAATGAACCTGTGTGTGAACCCGAGAGGAAGCCCATCGGCTTGTGACAACACCTATAGGGAACTGGTTTGTGATCTAGCCTCTCCCACAAGTTTGCCGCCTTCCAACCATGAGTCGTTCGTGTTCATTAGCCACGACCCGATCATAACAAAGTTTCATGAACCGACCACGAACGCAGGAGATGATGGACATGACCTAGTCTTCCACGAGCCGCAAATTCAAGAGCTGATGACACCTGTCCATAACTGCTATATTGACCATTTCTCCACCCGCTCACGAGAGACTCCAAGATCCTTGGGATTTGTGCCATGTGTCTTATGACATCCCACGTCCGTTAATGTCACTCACTAAGGGAATGCGTTAAGTTTCGTGAAGCGTTATAGGTAAAAAGAACAGAAACATTACAAAACAGATATAAAATAGCAGCGGAATTTAAAACTTTTATTAATCATAAAGCATGGTTACACCATATGTATGAAAATACATAAACTTAGTACATCATTAAAAACTTCTGTCTTGTACTTTAAATATCAGAGTGCAATAACAAAGAAAGCATAATCCCCAAATCATAAGCCATAGTAGCAAAGATGGAAGCTTAAGCAATACATCTAGAAGCTCCAAGTAAGACGATAGTAGAATCCTGACTAAGCCTGAGAATTCCCTCCCTTGAGAACCTAGGGGGAGAGGGAAATGGAAGAAAGAAGAGGAAACAAAAAGATTCAGACATAAAGTCTGGCGAGTCTAGTTACTTTAAGCCGATAAATAAATAAAAGTAACATGATAGGCATATAAAATGGATAAGAGAGATCACTACATAAATGGTAGGTGTGACAAGGTAAACAAGATAAGGTGTATGTGCCTCACTAATGATTAATCTGCTCTATTTCTAGTATAACTGGAATGAGATGATACCTTCCACTACGAGTTGATAGGCTTAGGTCATACGTCCAAGTATACCCTAACTACTACCCTAATCAATCAGCTCCCTACTCTGTAGATACCCTGTGTTGGCCCTTCAGTAGGAGGTATCACTTCCTAAAGTGGCAACCCAAGATGTGTACAACCATATACACTGGTGTCACCGTCGTCTTAACCCCCTCTGCCCGGCCCATGCACGCACATGTCCCCGGTCGGTTTGCGCCGCCCACACCATCTGTCTCGTTTGGATCTCTTACAATTAATCAGTAAGCGTGCCCCTTTTCCGCCTAGTACGGAGTTCTTTACTTGATACCAACTCCGGGTTACTGACTGAAATGGATTCCAAACAATATGATACAAGCTCTCCCCCTTGTCCTGTATCCCCACTAGGTTTTCCACTGACTATGTATACCCTTAGGTGTCTTTAATTACATAGCCCTATACCCGTTATGCTTACCCTAAAGGGGTGTCTTTAATTACATAACTCCAATCTTTCTACTGGTTATGCTTACCTATAAGTGTCTTTAATACATAACCCCCAATCTTCCAACCGGTTATGCTTACCTATAGGTGTCTTTAAAACATAACCCTATTATTCCTACAAGTTACGTTTAACCTAAAAGGTGTCTTTAATTTCATAACTTCGTTATTTCCACCGGTTATGTATGCCACTAGGTGTCTTTAATTACATAACCTTATCGAGTTAAATTTGTGGGTCTATATATGCTAATATTACCCACCTACCCAAGATTTACTTAACACTCCCACTGATCCAAGCATGTTTATTTAGCGGTTAAGCTGTGGGCATATATATATATATATATATATATATATATATATATATATATATATATATTACCCACCTACCCAAGATTTACTTAACCCTCCTACTTATCCAAGCTTGTTTATTTAATGATTAAGTTTGTAGGCCTATATATACTAATATTACCCACTTATCCAAGATTTACTTAACCTTCCCACTGATCCAATCAATTTACTTAATCCTAATCTTATTTCATAATCATACAATTCCTATGGATTAGATTTGGTTAAGTAGTCCAATTCATTACCATGTCCATTTATGGTTTCATAATGGGCCAGACCTCCCACATTAGGCCTACAACATGTGGATGCTGGATATGCCAGTCGGGTCCGGGTAGACTTATTCCACAGTTGGGCCTAACCTCGTGTCATAGCCCGATTCATATTTACGTACTTAGACCTCCCACATTAGGTTCAACATTAGTGGCTGTTGGATATGTCGGTCGGGTCCGGGCAGACTTCCACCACTAATGCAACCTAACGTCGTGTCATAAGTACAATTACAATTCCTAATTGTAATTACTAAACATTCCATTTTTAATTAATTTACCAATTAATTAATCCTTTCCTTTTATAGGTGTCAACACCTATTTTACCCAATAATTTGAATTACATATCCAAAAATGTTCATATTCAAATTATGCCATTTTTAACCCTTTTTCCCCCGTTCCTTAACTATCCTCACAAAATTGGCAATATGCCTAGGCTAGACAATAGCCTAGTCATAAACGATAACTGGGAAAATAATGAGAATATAACTAAAATGATCATCTTGGCATAAACATAAACTTATCATGATAACAATGTGAGTGGACATGTAATTTTCATCATAACAAGACGAACATACAAACAGGCATGAACATGAAATTGTCATCATAACAAGGTGGACATAAAACCGAAGAATGGTTGGCAGTCAATAACTATAATGTCACAATAAGCATAGTAAGATCTAAATTAATCAATTTAGATGTCCAATCGGGTTAGATCTAACATGATAACACAAGGTGATAGTTTAGATCACATAATTTAGATCTAACATGATAACATAAGGTGATAATTTAGATCACATAAAATAGATCTAACTTGATAACATAAGGTGATTATTTAGATCACATAAAATAGATCAAACATGTTAGCACAAGGTGATAATCTAGATCTGACTAACAGTTTCAATGTCCACATAAATTAGATCTACTAATTTAAAAATAGATCTACACAAATCCTCATCATAGTATGTCATAAAAGTTATAATTAAGATAAAGATTTAGATCCAATCCTAACCAATTCAAGGTGACATCTGTTCATGATTTACATGAATGATTAGATCTATCCAATGATATAACTTTCCAAATTAACAGATTTATATTAACCACAATATAGTTACAAACCAAGATCCACAATAATAACATAGTAGAATAATCACAGTTGAATTGGATCTAAAGAAATAGATCTGTCATGATAATAGAATAATCACAATCAAATAAGATCTAAAGAAATAGATCTGGCATGACATAATAGAATAATCACAATCGAATTAGATCTAGAGAAATAGATTTGTCATGACATAATAGAATAATCACAATCGAATTAGATCTAAATAAATAGATCTGTCATGACATAATAGAATAATCACAATCGAATTGGATCTAAAGAAATAGATCTATCACGACATAGCATCAGATATGATAATAGCATAGATTCAAGGTTTACACATGTCCAAATCACAGTCTTTCATAATTTACTCTTATTTATCACAGCGTTATGTTTAGAGAATAGAGAGAATGGATCTTGAATTTCTGAATTTGATTTGCAAAGTATGTTGTTGTAGAAAACGGTCCAGTTCGCACTTCAGCAGCATATGGCCTCCACGACTTCCAATGAAGAAATATGAGAAATAACAACATATTTATAGCTGTAGAACCCCCCTGAAACCGACTGCCACCTCATCCCTAGGGGTGTCGACACCCCTGTGGGTGGGTCGACCCATAGGTCGACACCCCTCTATGGGGGTCGACCCCCTAGAGCGGGAATTTTGTCGCTCTGACGAATTTTTCGAATTTGAATCTTTCTGGATAGAATTCTGACTCAGCTCTAACTCATCTCTGACTCATACGTATGTATATAATTTTTCTACATGTATACAAACTTAAAACCCTCATAACTTCTTCATATGGTGTCCGTTTTACGCAAACCAAATGTCTATCTTGACCAGAATTTCGAGACGGACGCAATGGTGCAGTCTGTTTTCTCTAGTTCTAAATATTAAATTAATTATTATTTAATTTATTCTCTTTAATGTCATTAAAAATTTGGGGTGTTACATTCTCCTCTACTCAAAGGATTTCGTCCCCGAAATCTCTAAGTTGAGAAGAATGTATATCATATCATCCATCTACTCATCCACCAATCACTGGCATCCATTGTCCTTAAAGATTTTTAATGCTTATATGAATATATGCAAAGTTGTGTGTATATGTCTCAACACTAATCCGAAGATCAGGCGGTCTACTGATTCAGTTGACCTCCTTAATGCAATGTGTGTCAGTGCCATGCATCCAATATGTATGCGAATAAACCTGTTGTGTCATATAAGTTTTGTATGTGTGCACATTCATTCGTCCAAATGCAACATCCATATGCTAAATCATCCATTTCCATTCATAAAATAAAATAAAATGCACACACATCCATATGCATTATGAGAGTGATTGAGCCAATCTTAGTGCCTAATGTGTGTGTATATGTGTCCACAGGCAACCACTAGCAAACACTTGCATCCATCAAACATAACATGTTTCAAACACATGTTTACATCCATCAGATTCCTATCTAAAGGTAGAAAATACGATGGATAAGATATATTCTATTGACCGAAACAAGCACTGATAAACTTAGGAAAAAGGAGTTAAGAACGTACCCTTTAAAAGAAATGGGTATGAAGCACAAATCTTGTCTTTGGTCTCCCAAGTCACATCTTCTGGGTTATCTCCCCATTGAACCTTTAGCAACTTGATCTCCTTATTGCGCAGCTTCTTAACTTCTGACCCAAGAATACGGGTAGGGACTTGTCTGACAGTCGCCTCCCATTCCACTTCGACTTCTTCCAACATAATCGGCTCAACAACTTCCGCGGTGCCATGCAAGCACTTCCGCATATGAGAGACGTGGAAAATGTCATGAATGCCGGATAGATTTTATGGGAGCTTTACTCGGAAGGTCATTTGGCAAATCTTGGTTATGGGAAGTGGTCCCACAAACCTAGGTGCTAACTTCCCTACTGATCTGAAGCAAACCACATTCCTTAAAGGCGATACTTTGATAAAAACCAAGTCTCCCACTTCAAATTTGATGTCAATCCTTCTCTTGTCTGCATAGAACTTCTGCCTATCTTGAGTCGTCTTCATCCGCCGTCGAATAAGGTCAATCTTTTCGGATGTTTCCCTAACCATATCTAGCCCAAGTAATAATCTTTCTGTAGATTCCCACCAACAAGTTGGTGATCTACAGGGTCGTCCGTACAATGCTTCGAAGGGTGCCATGCCGATGTTGGCTTAATAGTTGTTATTACAGGCAAACTCTACTAAAGAAAGATGCTCTTCCCAAGTCCCTCCGAAGTCTAGGATACACAGCATTAAAAGATCTACAAGAATCCTGTTCACCCTCCCCGTCTGTCCGTCGGTCTGAGGATGATAAGCGGTGCTCAAACACAACTGTGTACCTAATGCTTCTTGCAAGCTCCTCCAAAATTCACTGGTAAACATGGGGTCACGATTGCTCACGATGTTGGAAGGTACTCCATGAAGATGAACTATCTCACGAACATAAATTGCTGCCAACCATGGTGCCGTCCTCTTACTCTTAACTGGAAATAAAACGAGTGCTCTTAGTAAGCCTGTCTACTGCCACTCAAATGATGGTGTTGCCCCTCGTTGATCTAGGCAAACCATCTATGAAATCCATGGAGACGCTTTCCCACTTCCACTGTGGGACCTCTAAAGGATGAAGTAAACCACCGAGCTCCCTTTGACTTGCTGGAAAATCGAATATTGAGAAACAACGCTGCTACATCTTTCTTCATGCCATCCCAAAAGAAAACCCTTTCTCAAGTAGCTCCTCTTCTTGCTTACTTAGCTCCCTCCTTTCCCTTGGAGCCATATGGCGCACTGGTAATGCAACTGGCTTTGCATTGTCCACCAGATATATACGAAAATCGATCTCGCGCCTCGGAGGTGAGTCCCGTACCTCATCAAAAATGTCAGAATAATCTTGAATCATTGATAGATGCATCAAGAGACTCTAGGAAACTAAGCATAACCGACCCTTATGGGTCACAAGAAATCTCGAGGGTTCTCCCATGACAAGTCAAGGGCCTAACGACCGTCCTCTCATAATCCAGAATGGAACCATCTATTGTAAGCTAGTCCATTCCTAGAATCAACCCATAGCCTATAAACCCGAGCACATATGCATCGCACTCAAACTCAACGCATAACACAGATATTCTCAAACCCGGACAAATCATAGACGAATGAGTCGAACCACTAATGGGGTTTGAGGCAACTACGGGATCCACTACCATACTGGTAATTTAGTGCAGAGATTCAACTACAGAACTAGATATAAACGAATGCGAAGCGCTAGAATCAAAAATAGTTCTTATAGAAAGATTGGAAAGAGAAATCAAACCTTCCATGGAAACTTTCCTACCTCTATCTGGTGTACTAGCTACGAGAGCATTTGCTTGGTCTCCCGATGTTTCTGTCCTTTGACCTTGTCCTTGCTTCCTTAGGCACTCTCTAGAATAATGTCCAACCTCTTCACAAACGAAGCAAGCATTCTTCCCTTTTCCTGCAGTCCTGGGCTAAGTGACCCTCTCTCCCGCAACTATGGCACCTACTCTTATCCTTGTCATTCCTTCCGCCCTTCTTCTATTGCTGTTACCGTCCTTTCTTGGGCCATACCTTTTTATTTTGTGTTTCCTCAATCTTAACTTCTTCCTTTCAGATTTATTTGAACTTTATCTGTATTCCCTTCCTGGGCCAACATTTTTCTCATCCTTGGGCTGTGCACCTTAGCCCTAACTCCCTTGTTCTTTTTTTACCATCCTTGTGTAACAAGCTAAAAAGTTTCTCGAAAGTTGCTTCCATCGCACAGAAATCCTTACAAAGCTCAAGAAAATTAGTCGTAGGTGATACTATTGCAGCTACAGACAGTGGTTAGGCACTTCATTTCCCTTTGACATGTGCCACAGTTCAAACATGCCTACGACATTATGCCGGAATGGGGATACATTTCAGGAAGAATCGGTTCCCCATACAAAAAGAAAAAGGAATCAAGTGGAGAATCAAAAGATACTTCCTATGGCTTTGGGGAACATGTTTTTCAAAACAGACTTTTCTTTTTGAAAATGCTTTTTTTTAATTCTTTTTGAAAATAATTTTTGAAAACTTTATCCAATCTGGTAACCTTCAGCTCTGATACCAAGTGTGACACCCCACGTCCGTTAATGTTACTCACTAAGGGAATGCATTAAGTTTCGTGAAGCGTTATAGGTAAACAGAACAGAAACATTACAAGACAAATATAAAATAGCAGCGGAATTAAAAACTTTTATTAATCATAAAGCATGGTTACACTATATGTTTGAAAATACATAAATTCAGTACATCATTAAAAACTTCTGTCTTGTGCTTTAAATATCAGAGTACAATAACAAAGAAAGCATAATCCCCAATTCATAAGCCATAGTAGCAAAGATGGAAGCTTAAGCAATGCATCTAGAAGCTCCAAACAAGACGATAGTAGAATCCTAACTAAGCCTAAGAATTCCCTCCCTTGAGAAAGTGGGGGGAAGGGAGAAACGGAAGAAAGAAGAGGAAACAAAAAGGGTCAGACATAAAGTCTGGCTAGTCTAGTTACTTTTAGCCAGTAAATAAATAAAAGTAACATGATGGGCATATAAAATGGATAAGAGATATCACTACATAAATAGAAGGTGTGACAAGGTAAACAAGATAAGGTGTATGTGCCTCACTAATGATTACTCTGCACTATTACTAGTATGAATAGAATGAGATGATCCCTTCCACTATAAGTTGGTAGGCTTAGGTCATACGTCCAAGTATACCTTAACCACTACCCTAATCGATCGGCTCCCTACTCCATAGATACCCTGTGCTGGCCCCATAGTAGGAGGTATCACTTCCTAAAGTGGAAACCCAAGATGTGTACAACCATATCTACTGGTGTCACGGTCGTCTTAGCCCCCTCTGCCCGGCCCATGCACGCACATGTCCCCGGTCGGTTTACGCCACCCACACCATCCATCTCATTTGGATCTCTTACAATCAATCAGTAAGCGTTCCCCTTCTCCGCCTAGTACGGAGTTCTTTACTTGATACAAACTCCGGGTTACTGACTAAATTGGGTCCCACACAATATGATACAAGCTCTCCCCCTTGTCTTGTATCCCCACTAGGTTTTCCACTGACTATGTATACTCTTAGATGGAGCAAGTGAAGAACGTAAATCCTCATGAGCGGAAGAACTATTGTTAAGTATCTCTAGCTGATCCCTAGAGTTAACAATGATTCTGTCGTGTTTGGAATCTACGGAATGCAAGGACTACTCACTACTGATCTGTATGGTGATTCCTAGGATGTAGTAGGTGGGTGCCTTTAGTTCTTCTTGTTCCTGGTTGACTTGTATGGATGATGTGAGATTCAAAAGTGAATGGTGGCCATATGTTTAAAAAAAGGAATTATAACCTCAAGCCTCATCAACCGCGAAATAGCAGAAATCGAGCAGACAACATGGCTAAGTGGGTCGCTCCCATTAGGGTGTATTATCACCTATATAGAGAAAATCCATTTTGTTTTTTAAACTATTTCGATGTTGTCCCTTTTCGGGAAACGGTGGGTAGCTCCCAACCGTTGGTGATATACATTCGATACACTTAAGCAAAATGAGTGGTCGGTCATGTGTGGCCGGGTTGCAAGATATTCTTGTTGAACCTAGTGCATTCCCCTCTAGAGGTATGCTATCGACAGGTGGTTCCAACCTTGTCATAGTCGGAATCCAATCTCTAATAAGCGCCCGTGGTTTTTGATTGTATACTATATATGTAGAACATGAGATGCAAGCATCAGCTAGATTGTTTTTTATTTGTATTTAGACATAAATATAATATCAGAATAACATATTGATTTCAAAATGTTTTGGGTTATCATAAGGTAAAAACCGTGTATGTTTATGTGTGGATTTGGTCTTACTATTATCCTTTTCTTTCGAAAAGAAATGTTTTAACTTTAAAATCAAGTTGAATGATATTATAAACTAAGTGAGTTTTCCTCACTCTAGTTCGCAAAACTGATCCAAAGTTTGTAATGCTCGGGGTAACCCGGGTTGTACATGTTCAGGTTATCAGGTGCTATGAAGTCCAGAGACAAGCTGAAGATGTTCAGACGTATGATATCCAGTCTTTATTCCACTGTGTTGTATACGAGGACAGATTTATATAACTGTCCATATGTATTGATGTACTCTAATGATTGTAAGTTTTTATTTTAGACCCTCAATAAAGTTTATTTATATATTATATTTTGTTCTGCTGTGATGTGAGACTCTTTGTTATATTGGTTCTTCTTCTTATTCTTCTATTCTTAACTTTCTTTCTTTCTTATATCACCTTCTAATTCTTTCTATTACCTTTCTGGGGTTTTCAGTACTTGAGTTTTGGACAAGGGAGGTGTTAGTATCAAGATTCGAGTGTCGAAATTTCCAGGATGCTACATGTTTTGTCTTGAAAAGCTTACTGGAGATCATTAATTAAGGTTACTGTTGACATCAAAAGTGGCATCTTGACAATCAAACCCCAAAGTGTGTAATCCACACACAAATCACAAAATATTCTCACAATCGCATAATGCAAGAACAACAATAAAAATAAGGAACACACAAGAGTTTTATAGTGGTTCAGATTAATCGAAGCCTATGTCCACTTATAATCTTTGTTTATATTGTCGATTACAGGATACAGTTAGCACTATCAATTTCTTATACGACTCGAAACCCGATCCGAAAACCGCACAAAAATTAATTAGCTAGTTAACCCGACCCGTTTTGTTAGCGGGTCATTTTCGGGTCAACCTTAATTTAACCCATTTATAAACGGTTGGGTTTAGGGTCGACCCGCTTACCCGATTTTGACCCGGCAAACCTGATTATATGTTTTTATCTCTTCCATATTGTTAGTCTTTTATGTATGTTGTTAGTGTTAGTCTTTTATGTTTGCAGTAATCAGTATGCTTATATATTCTTATGCAAGCTGTTATATTTTTCTAATTTATTCTTGTTTGTTGTTCGTTATATTTTGCTTATAACAACTATATCTCTTGCATACTATTAGTCCTTTATCTATGTAGTATACTCATATATTCTTATGTATGGAAAATGATTTTTGGATATGGTGATTTAATGCTTTATATATATGCTTCCTATTAGTGATTTTGTAATTTGTTACCTATTTGTGATTGTGTAATTTGCTGCATGTCGGTGATTAAATAATAGTGTATCCTCTTGGTGATTTGGTTCTTTTGTTGTTTATATTAGTGACAATAATTGCTAATGGGTCAAATAGGTAAACTCGACCCAACACCACCCGACACGGCCCGTTTTGTTAAACGGTTTACACGGATCGGGTCGGGTCAACCCGTTTATAAACGGATCGGGTTAAGGTTGGGAAAAATGGTCCATTTAATAAATGGGTTGATTTGACCCGTTTATAAATCAACCTGATCCCGACATGACCCGAGTCGAACTTGACCCGGCGACTCATTGGTAACCCTAGTTAAAGTTGTTTTATTTGTAAGAAAGTAGAGAAAGAAATGAATTATACACAAAATCATTGTGTTTCAATGATGTGTTCAGCTTCCCTTCGAGCAACAACCTTGCATCTCAAGAGTGAAATGAAGGTTTAGCAGAAAAGTCCTCTCTTTATCTTTCAAAATGCCCATTTATAGCTAAGCATCCGGGTCGGGTCGACGTGCCACATGGCAGCCATCCCAGGTCAGATCGGCTATGTGCCATGCGATGTAGGAAATCAGGGTAGGCTGCTAGGCCTAGTCTTCACGTAAGATATAGTTATCCTCATATCATGTAGCACACATGTTATCCAATTACTATTTTAAGGAGATAGAGTAGGCCAGAGTTGACCGAGTTTGCAGCCTTTGAATGTGTCTTCAGGTTTTAGGACGGTATGGGTTGACTCGATCTGACCAACCTGAAAAGCTCTGATCCGAAGTGTGTTGGGCGATGCTTGGAATGTATTTAAGTCGACCTGGGATATTCGAGATGGAATTAATGATGTGCTTCGACCCGAAACTTGGTAGTGCAAATCCAGTTCGAACCAACCTGTTTGATCCGAAAGATTAACCGACCCGGAACTCCTATCATGTGAATTCTAGGTCTCCGAGAACTTTTGGTACTCCAAACAAGTAAATAGAGTTAGCGAGAGTTCATACTCGAATCTTGAGTACTCTACTCGATAGAGATCCAAGTTGTGACGGCCTCGGTAAAAGGCGTGTCAACACTTTGCCCCCCAAAACATATATTTCTTGATGAAGGAAAGTGTTTTTTGGACATTCCGCCAGCCGTAGAAATCCAAGAGAATTAGTAAAATATGGTTACTGTATAGAAGTCCAGAAATCCTTGATCACGCCGAATCGTATTAAGTAATTATAGAAGACCGGAAAACCCACGATCGCTGTGGATCGTATTAATAGAAAACCAAAAATCCTTGGTCGCGCGGACCATATTATAGAAAAACTAGAAGAAAACCCAAAAATCCGGCGATTGCTTCGGATCGTATTAGAAAGAAATCCAAGAAAACCGTAGCCTCGTTGGGCCTATCCATGTGCTAATATAAACCACACCTGTAAAGATACTAGACAAATAAATATGTCAAATCCTAATAGTTATCGTTTAGCCTTTTCAAGCATAACCATGCTTGAGTATCATAGTAAGCATAGTCCGTACTCAATTTATGACTGGATCGCCTTGTTAAAACCTAAATAGATAATTCAACCCTTCGGGCATAAACTATACGTGGAAATCCAAACTAAGCATAAGGCATACTCAAGTTATGATTGAGTTTTCTTGTCACATCCTGACAAGTTAATCTGTCCTCGTGGGTATAAACCATACCATGAGTTTTAGATCGAGTATAAACCATGCTGTAGAATCCAAATCGAGTATAAACAATACTCATGTTGTGATAAAACTATGCTTGCCACAATCTGACAAGATAGTCCACCTATAGGTATAATCCATACTTAGAGTTTCGAGATGAGTATCCAAACCCTAGTTTGTAATTGAGTAATTTTACTACATACTGACATGACACTTAAGTTTACCAAACATAATCCATGCATGAAAATTCGTTTTATTAAATCTAGATATTATTACAGGACCAAAACAAAGCCTGGTTGGTTTATCGTTGAGTCTAGTGCATGCTCAGGGATTAAATCCTAATCTTATATGTGTGTACTTCAACTTTGCCATTTATTCATTGGATGGTTCTATTGACAAAAGCAAAGTATGTACGATAATTAAATCCTAGTCCACGTGCATATGTGAGTTGGCGTAGCCATCCGGACATCCTAAAACAAACAAATACATATCTTATTATAAGGAAAGCAAAAATCCATGGTGATCTAATCCAGATCGGTTGATAATGATCCCACGGTTGCTAGGTCGCTCCAGTTCCGAGGAGCATTGGGTGGTGGTAGTGCCAGTGTAGGCATTGTTGGTTGCTTAACATATTCAGGAAGCTCTTTATGTCTGATCCGCTCTTCGATGAGGTCATGTAAGTGCATGCAGTCTTTTGTGGCATGACCTATCATATCATGAAACATACGCTGTAACCCAGAATGTCGTTCCTTCTGAGTTGGTTCCGTCCTGGGAGGCTTAGGGAAAGGAAGAGTTCCTCGCACGTCGAGGTATATATATCTAGAAATGAAGAATTTAGCTTGGTATATTTGTCAATTTGGGTTCTCTTTGGAATCGCACATTTCTATCATTCTTTTGTAGGGCCTTTCCCATGCCTTTATTCTTTCTAGAGTTGGATGGTCCTCCATCCGTTCCCATGAAAACGTCGAGGTTATCGACCTCAGTATTAGCATCCTCTTGCCGTAATCCTCTTGCCGTAAGAACCTGTCGGCTTCAAAGAAGAATTCACCAAAGTCTCTAGGCAGGTCTCGTTATGAGGGTATTTTGAAATTCGTCTTGTCAAGATGCCGAAGACAACTACCATGAGTACCATTAACTGGTACAGGCGGTCCAATGATGCCACCATCGCATTAAACCATTCCAAATATGAGCGTAGGGTCTCGCCAGACCTCTGTTTGATATAAGGGTCATGACACTCTTAAGCCGACATATATCGACTCTGAATTGCTCTATGAAGCGGGCAATCAAAGCATTCCGACTGTCTATCAATTAGATTCCAACTGTTGAAAGCACATGGCAATGTGTCGGTCAAGAACAAGGGAAGCACTTGTCCATTACGTTAACTGACGACGATAGTACTTCCATGTGGAACATGAAGTATCAAATGTACGGTAGGATCAGTTCTGCCATTGTATACCTCCAAAGATGGTAGCTTAAAGTTAGGAGGGTTGAGGAAATTCCTGATGTCCCGTGAGAAAGGGCCACGATTGATGTTATCCACATCATCATGAGATGTTTCGCCCTTAGAGAAGCATCAAATCAAACTGGCAATTTGGTTTTCGTCTCCAAGAAGTTACTGCCAATTACACAGTCCGGCACTGGTGGATTCAGCGCAAAACTTGGTAGATGATGGAAGTATGTCTTATATGTATGTGCAGGTGCAGCTCGACTCTTCCCCCAGGTTTGGATCGGTATGACCGAGCTGATCCGGGCCGGTATGGTTGAGCCGACCTAGGATAACATTCCAAGTTTCCATCTGCGAGTTGCCCGTATCCGGGGATACATTGCTTGGTTTACATTAGTGTTTCCCTTCATAGTATCATGATTTGTTGTGCTGTGACATTGTTCAATGAATGAAGGGTCATTACTCCTGAGTTTGCTCAGGTCAGCATGGGAGGTAGGCCGAGTCGGGGGTTGCATAGATTTGGTCTGTGGTAAGATGTCGGGCCGAGCTGGAGCTTGGGTTGACTGAGCCATGGTGCTGCTATTTCCCTAGCGGTGCTAGTTCCAGGGAGTGATGTAGGGTTGTTTGGCCTTCTATCCATCCGGGCGAAGAACCTATCCATTATCTCTTGTTGCTTGCGAAGAAGTTCATCCTGATGTTCCATCTTTTTCCTCAATTCCTTGACAACGCTATCCATCTCCTCCCTATTCAGGTAGACAGAGGGGTCTCCATAAGAGGAAGCCTCCAGGCTTGCCTCATTTCCTGCGGCTTGAGCATAGAGAGACACTCCATTCTCTTTTCGTTTCACTATCTTTAATCAAAATACATTCTATCCAAATCCTTCCAAGCTAGAAATTGCCAAAGGTGCACCCGTGTTTGCCCCTTCCTAGCCGGTCAGAATGTTGACGTCAAAAAATGGCACTCTTGACAATCAACCCCCAAAGTGCGTAATACACACACAAATCATACAGTATTCTCACAATCACATAATGCAAGAACAACAATAAAAACAGGGAACCTGCAAGAATTTTACAATGGCACGGCTTAACCTACGTCCACTTATGATCTTTGTTTATACTGTCGATTACAGGTTATAGTAGTTTGATTTGTAAGAAATTAGAGAAAAAATTAATTATACACAAAATCCTTGTGTTTCATTGATGTATTCAGCTTCCCTTGGAGAAACAACCTTGCGTCTCAAGAGTACAATGAAGGTGTAGCCGAAAAGTCCTCTCTTCAGTCTTCAACATGCTTATTTATAGTTGAGCTTCTGTGTCGGATAGCATTCCACGTGGCGACCATCCCGGGTCGAATCGACCACATGTCATGCGATACAAGAAATCAAGATAGTCAGCTAGGCCTAGTCTTCATGTGAGAAACAGTTCTCCTCGTATCATGTAGCACACGTATTATCCGATCTACATTTTAAGGAGATAGAGTAGGCCATATGTGACGGCCCAAACTTCACCTTACACGAAAGTCCGGATTGTTTTGAGAACATGACTCATCAGAGCACAAACATGAGAATATTTCATTGCTATTACAACAATATACATCAGAGTACAAAATATCATAGTATTAAAAATCAATTTACAATGGATAAATATCAAAGATTAAATTTACATTCAAAGTTAAAATTTACAAATACAATGTACAACGGAAATATTTCAATTATCACAACTGAATGAAATACAGGATACAAAGCTTTCCGTATATTAATCCAGCTGTAATCTAGGATCTTGAAAAGAAATATCTGCAAAACCAAAACTACTAGCTGCCCATGTGGAAAATATGGGCACCCAGAGTTTAGGTTAAAACAATAAACTCTGAATCAGTCATGGGACTGGTGTGAGAACTAAAAAGTTATTCAATCTTTACTTTAAAAGTTGGGAAATCATGGGACCACACCTTATAACATGGAACGATTTTACTCCACATGAATCACAGTTTAAAATAAAACAACGCAAAGTTTTTGGGAAAAATGAAGCTACTATAAGACTTAGATCCCATCGAACAATGCAATGCAAGCTGAAGGATAGAGTTTTCCCTTATAATAGCCAAACATGCTTGGTGCGTTTTAAGCAAATCATTTTGATATTACTATAAGTGCATAGTGTCTAAATCAACTTCAAATATAAATGTATCAATCATAGACAACATAGGTACCATATATTATGCCGCCAAACATAGGTTTACAGCTAAAACCGAAAAGTCACGTATTGGAAATTGGATTCCATCTGTGAGTCGAGGCAATGGATGTTCCTCACCAATTTAGGGCCTCTAGCGGGATGACCCAGGATCACCCGCAGTGAACCCTTGGATCTTGAAGGGCTGGTCCACACTTACTTTAGTGGATTAATTATTCCTGAACAATACATTTCCCTATCCTATTGGACCTCTAAACAGGTCAGTACGGTGACCCTGTGAGCATATAACCCTATATCCGAGGCATAACGCTATCCATCATTCACATAAGTAAATATGCCTGGGTTCCATACCATGGCACTACCTCTAGCTAGAAAGAAACGCATGCACTCCCTGTTGTCCTATCCCGTTTTTAACAAATATCGGGGTGTAAAGCTCGCGAATTAACGCTATACACAAAGCTATGCTATTTAAAGCCGTGCTTTGATCATCAACTACAAGACTCTTCTTTTCAACAAAAGCCTTGATCATTTGCATCTCAGCATGTCACACTGACAATTCACGCCATACAACTGATGTCTATCAATATATAACCTCTAAGCTCATACGTCTCAGAGAAGGGTGTTAAGCAAGAGAATAAATTCTCTACCACCAAATATATATATATTAAATAGAAAACAATCAACACGGAATGAAATCAAATGTCAGACACACATCCATTTACAAGTCCGTTCTGGGTCTGAACAAAACCGGGGGCACCTTATTCCTCGTCCCATATGTCCAATACAGGAGAGAAGTCCTTGCATATCTGGTCGATCTCCAAGTACGTCTGGACAATCACCACTTATTACCTCGTCTTGGGTGTACAACCTAATCAAGATATCAGTAATCATCCATACGATGTGAAGATCTCCGGTCTTCAACCACCGTCTTCATCGCCGACTTTTAGTCGTCGTATTAGTTATTCAGAATGGGTTTAACCCGATCTTTCCGAATAATTCGCGTATTTTATAATCAATAATCAAGTACTATAAAACACATCATATGCCTCACTCCTATTCAAAATATTCTTTTATCCAAATATTCCAATCTTTAGGGAAAGGTTCCCAATAATTTTATCAAAGATAAGTTCATTTAGATTATTTCTTTAATCTTCCTTTGAATATCAATTTCAAAAGATTTTATTTTGTCCTTTAACAATTCTAAACCAAATTAAGGTTTACAAAACTAGTCAGGATTATCAAGCCTTACCGAAGTAATCATTTATTATGTAATCTTTATCCCATCCCATTCATCCCATGGAGCAAAACTGGCAGTACTCCATATCTAACACCTACGGTGTTATCGGTACATTTAATTGCCATTTCACGTTCAAAATCTAATTAAAGATTTAAATATCGCCTGGAGAAAAACTGGCGGTACTCCATTCTCGATCATTTCATGAATTTGATAAATTTAATTAACTCATTCACTTCCCAATCTAATTAAAGATTCATTAAAGCTCTGGTTCAGTTTTAATCTCAAAAATCATTACTTTATGATTATTCAACTTCAAGAAATTAATCATGCCTTTAACTGGGTTAAAGAATCAATGTCATTTAAAAAACGGTTCACGATAAACTCAAATCAACTTCCATTAAATATGGAATCTTCATGGAAAACAGATCAATATATAATTGATATAAATTTCTGTTTCAGACTAATAATATAAATGGAATAACAGCAAAGCCTTTTAAACTCCATACATAGTAACAGTCTTCATTCACCGAAGCTCATCTCGATTATTATTAAATCGAATTCCTTTCAATTCCAATTTAATATATTTAAATTGGAAAATTTACTTTGGAAAATTCCCATTAAATTTTAACAAAATATTTATAAATTCCAAATCTTAACTTCACTGTTAATTGGGTTAAAGAACAGATGCTATTTAAAATATTGTTCACGATAAGCCCAAAATCCAATTTGATATTAAATACAAGGCTCTAAATAGAAATTATATCGGCTTATTTTCAATATCAAATTCTGAAACCAAGAAATATCGTATTGGGAATAGCGACATATATATCTTCCGAATTCCTCAACAATATCCATGTAATCACAGAATCCAATATCGAAATATTCCAAAGATTATTTCCATTCAAATCCATTCCAATTTATTCACTGGAAAATTCTGGTTATTTCAAAAACCATTTGTAAATCCAATTTATTTATTTAAAACATTCGATTATAATTCTAGTTAATAACTAGTTCATTTAGATAAAATATCTTTTATCCTTTCAAATATGGAAATTTTCATCCAAAATCTTTCCAAATCATTTATTATGATTTTACACCATTTTCCATATTTTTATTTATATTATTAAGGCACTTACAGTCGTTTTCCAATAACGGCCACCGAACTGCATCCATAGTGATCTTGTTCAAAATATAATTTGGACATATTTAAAAATCCAACCATTTAAATTTAAATCTCTTATATTCACTGGAAAGATATTTTTGATACGGACCCAACGGTTCTAGTTTAGGAGAATCCAATGGTAGGATCTCTAGTTATGCCAATTTGAAGTTAATGGTTGAAATTCGCGAACGGCCACTGCACGGCGCATTCTATTCAAGCCATTAAATATAATATATATATATATATCATCAATTTCTAGTTTAAAACGTGCTTTATAAATTGTTCATAAATTCATTTCAAAACGATTTCAACTTCATTTTCAATTTTAAATCAAAATTAAATATTCTATATCATTATAATATTAAAATAATAATATATTCAAATATTAGATTTTGAAATCAATTCTATTCGATATTCATTATAAAATGAATAAAATGGATCGATAAACTCGTTTGGGTTAAAATGGCGAATATCTACTTGCTTGGCTTCATATATTCCAATATTTTCGTGTCCATCCAAAATCGGACATCAAAATCATATGTTGATTATTCACTGAATATTATTTCAAAATATTCGTTATTTATTCTCTGAATGCGACTCAATCAATTACCATATAATTTCAGTTATATGGCTTTCATACATCACATGTTTCCAACAATAATGATAAATAATCATTCAACGTTCAAACATCATCCAGAGTGCAATTTACCACTGTATAAACATTAAAACAAATAAACAAATATTGCTCATCACAGCCAGTTAACCCATCAATTAACATATAACTAAATATCGTGATTAATGTATGTCCAATATCATCCCATTCCCGTGTGGGGTTTTCAAACAACAACATTCTATTTAAAAAATCATTGGTTAGTAAATTTAACCAATTCTAATTTGGTTTGAATTATTTTTCTAACTAAACAAATTTTACTATTTAAATTATAAATGGATATTTATAAATTAATTTCAACTACCACATTAATGATAACATTATTATTAATACGTTAAACAGTACAATCACAACACAAATCACCAAATCATCCAAATAAATAAATACTTAACTACCCAATACCATTTACGACGCCATAAGTGGTCATCGCGAAGTATGAAATCCGAGTGTCAGTAATAGCCATACTTCACTTCCAATTTATATGATTTGTGCAAATTCGTGTGTTGAACTCCATACAACCGATAAAAATCAATACTAGCAATTTCTATACATTTATAGTTATAAAATGAATTAAATAACTGTACAAAATTTTAGTGAGAGAATTCTCACATTCGTTTCCACTCCGCCATTCTTTATTTTTGAATTTTTGTTTTTAACAAAAATAAACAGACATTTAATTTTGTCAAAAATTCCAACTGCCTTCGTTTCTGTTCTGGTGAGTTCCATGTTGTGGCGTTCGTTGAGACAATCGCATTGCAACTGAAATCACTGAATTTCGTTTCCATATGAAAAAGTTATACTCTTTTAAACATTAACTAGTGCGAACCCGTGCTACGCACACGGGTTGTTGCTATAAGGTTGCACTATAAAGTTTGTATAATAATATTTGATTATGCGATCTTGTAATGATTTGTTTTAATTTAAATTCAGTGCATAAAATCAAAAATTATCCTTTGTGTTAAATCTAAGAATATGCTCGTTTAGTATAAAATGCAATGTCATTGATGTTGGCTTCAAAACGTATAATAGAGATGTAGATTTCAAAATACATAGCACAGATAATGTTTCTGAAGCGCGGATGAAAATCATAATAACTAATGTTGCTGTGTAAACTCTACAGTTGTAGCGTATAATAAGCTCGCATGGGTTAAAGAATACACAGCAACTGCCTGTAGATAGCCAAAGACGTTGATGTAGAAATAATGCAAGTGGAAGCTAAAACCGTATATAAGTCAAAGATAGTTGCATTTTCAATTTATTTTACAGACTAAGCAGGTATATTAGGTTCTATGAAACATAGTATCATATAAGAGTAGATAATTAATGAGTTACTAATATTCCCAATAAAACCACATAAAATTGCTAGGACAATATAGTATGGATACTGCATCCTGCATTATTCACAATTATTCACAATGAGTGAATACTCTCTCTTACTGTACAAACGCACTTTTTAGCAGCCGAACTAACCACTACATGGATCAGTGGGACATTCATGCTGCACTCCTCAACCTTGATATAGCATATCAGCTATGCTAATAAGCATTTAACATGCACTCTACTCAAAGTCATGTTGACTATATTGAAGTAATCCAAGTAGAAAGGTTTTTATCCATTATACCAGTATAATTAAGAAAAGTGTAGGGTCTACATCTTGCTTGGGCGTTTGGGATGCGCAATTGTAATCTGCAGAGAGAACGAAAAGAATTTGTTTCCATAAAATATAATTAATAATCATTATGAGCTGACTAACAAACTACCTTTACCTTACAAAAGTTGGTTTATGAAAACATTTTATCCATTATAATGATACATAAATATAAGATCATACTTGAACTGTATGAAGAATACTTCTAGGGCGATGCAATTTCTGTATATGTTCACTGATCTAAAAGCACAGATTAATTAACAATATCACTTCAGACTAGATAAATGTAATCTGCGAAGAGAAAAAGTATAATTTGCTTAATTAACAGTATCACTTCAGAATGGATAAATGTAATCTGCAAAGAGATAAAAATATAATTTGCTTCACCAAAATAGAAGTAATAAATATTATTAGCTAACCAAGAGATTACCTTATTCAGAAGCTGACCCATATTGGTTTCCAGTCAAACAATGTCGGTTTTCAACATTTTGCAGCATGCACCCTCTCAAATATTGGTGCAACAGCCTTTTCTTCCACGACTAAGAAGCCATATGAGGTAGGAAAGTATAAAAGTCCAATGTAATCAACAGACACAACAATGACGTGGAAATAAAATATTTACTAATTTAAAAGCATGAGGTAAACAACATGAGGTTCGGGGTATCAAGTAGTTCAGTTCAATTTCAATGTTGTTTTATTTCTCAAATAGCATGAGGTAAACATCTAACAAAGACAAGTGACCATTTTACAATGACAAATAATCCAAATGTAAAGTTTGTCCAGAAGAATCTCATACCATGTCTTCGAAATGAGAAGACCCAATTGCTCACTCCACTACAGTATATTTAAAGTCCATAACTACACAAAGCATGATAGGCAGAAGCGTCATAAATAAATATTCAGCAAGTGGTTTAGTTTGCATAATAGTCAAAGGCGTGAAGTACAAATTTTGATAAACATGTGTGAGCAATAACTGGAAGCAATAACATGTGGTGTTTCTTCTACCCGTAAACAGTTTGTTTTCTTCACTTCGAATACTATACAACTAATCAAGTGTTCATTCATAAGGACTTGTCCTATATGAATTTCACGTATTTGATGAGGAAGAAAAAAACATAACATGGCCATAATCCGACAACATTAGAGACTGTAATGTAATTGAAAAAGAGGTTGCCAAGGATTTTAGATATTCATTTGTTATGCAATCACCCTTTATGACGCATTAAAAAAAACCGTAGTAAATTATAAGTAGAAGTCGATGATGTACAAAGACAAAAAATGAGAGGTAGCAAATAAAAACAAAAGAAAATGGACTAATTTCCACCATATAAGCATAACTGGAAGGAAAATGCAAGACAAATTGTGTTGTCATTGTATAAAATGCAAGCTTAGTCAAGATTCATAAGTTTTGGCTATCAATTGCACATAATGCTGGTGTTCTACTGTTGCCAGAGAGACAATACTGAACGATCTATTTCTTTAGACATTGAGATGGTGAGAAAACATAAATAAGAATAAATAAACATACGCAATAATTAATTATTTTAGTCAGGTTAGATGAGTCAACATTGTAATACCATTCATTATAGGGATGAGCAGGAAAACCGATTACGAACCGAAACCGAACCGAAACCGCATAAAACCGATAAAAACCGCATCTTAAAAAACCGCAAAACCGATGAAACCGCACTATTAGTATGGTCCGGGTTCGGTTTTCATCCTTTTCCAAACCGCAAAACCAAAACCGCACCGAATGTTACTTATACGTAAATTTTAACGCTACCTTCTCAAATTTAGCTTCAGGCAAATCTGCACGTTCACTACTTGGCAATCATGGAAGCAAAAGAGCAGCAATACATGTTGCAGCACTCTAGCTACATGGCTATGTTGACTCAAGTTGCCAAGATTAATCATGACGTGTTGATGGAGATGTCTGATCATAGAAAGGATCTACAAAAGAAAACAAAACTAATATTGAACACCTTGAGAAGCTATCCATACCAGCCGCCAGACAAAGCTCTTACTGTATTAGCTATAGAGGTTAAAAAAGGTGGTATGCTATTGCTGAGAAGTATCTAGAACAAATTCTACATACTGCTTTCAGTCCATCAGAATTATGATTTGGATTACATCCTTTGCCTTGATGTCATTTATAGTAAGATGGCATTAGGATTAGACCAATTGGTAATTACAGTAAAAGAGTTTTCATTTTCATGTGAAGATCAATATCACACACTGGACAAATAAAAAAGCCTCTGCCTCAGCTTTAAACATTTCATGTGCATCACCATCTAAGGGAACGATGTTTTTTTTGTTAATTAGTTTTAAAACTGAAACCGCAATTTTAAAAACCGAAACCGCACTTTTAAAACCGAAACACACCAACGGTTTTTGGCCCGGTTCCGGTTCCTATTTTTGAAAACCGCACGCTAGCGGTTCCGGGTGCGGTTTTAAGTCAAAATCGCACCAAACTGCACCATGCTCATCCCTAATTCATTAAATGGTTTTGATCCAATCCATTTTATTTTAAATAAATGGATTGGGTAATTTGGCAGGGTATGTTTTTGACAGTCCAAAAGAAAACCCCCAAGGTAAATCAAATCTGTGTTGGTTTTCCATGAAAACAACTAAATGATCCAATTTTCATTGAGTGAAGTTTTAATCATGTCCTCGAAATGGTATAATTAATGAAAGTTTTAATGAGGATGTGGAGATGGTTGAAAAATAGAATACAGTGCAGATAAAAATTATAAATATCTTTCCAATTTAAGGAAGAATCAGTTAAAGTTTTAGTTAAATATTTCTACTATTTTAAGACACTTGATTGTATATTTGTAGTCGTACATAGATAAGTATTGAATTCCAAACATAAGATGAAAAATGGGTCTTTAGACTGACTTTATCTTGCTTTTTATAGGAAAAAATTCACCTTATATCAAAAGTCACAGGAAGCTTTGAAGTTCACCAAACCTTTTTAATGAAGTTTTACTTTTGTAAGAAATTAGCCTTTTGAAACTGCTTGAGACTGCCGCTAATTGCAACTCCAAAGTTGTGATATATCCTTTTTATAAATTCATAGGCATTACGTTTGAGGCTTGCTTAATAAAAGGTTTCAAGTCATTTTTACCGCTTACTATTTTCTAAATATGCCAACGCATATATTATCATAATCTTGCATTTCATAATGCAACATGCAAAATGTTGGGTGGTAATTGTCAAATCAGTAGGGTACTGGGTTTGACAGACCTATGAAGACATATGTCTATTTGTTAAAAGGGTAACATTTAGATACACAAAAAAAATGATAACAATGATAGCTCTATAAGTTAAACAACCTATTCCATGATTTCTACTTTCGGCATATATAATATACTGGCGGTAAAATGGTAATGGAAAAATAAACATTTGCCTAAAAAATTACTGGCAAACAACTAACTTTAGGTTTGGTCTTTCTGTAGCCAAAATACATAATTTTTAACACTAACATTTATACAACGAAGACAGAACACAGAGTGTGCTAAGTACTTAATCGTTCTAAATCCACTACAAAAATATCTAAAACATGCTAAAAACTAAATATAGAAAGTTAATAATCATATGATAAACTAATGAACTTATTTTAGGTAACCTTTTAACAAAAAGAAAAATTAGTTGGGAGAAAAAGGACAAATGAACCTATCATGGGATTATTTAAAAATAGCAGGAAGAATGAAAATTCATCCAATGTATGCGTTATGATTTCTTATACGGTACAATTGATCAACTTAAAAGAATCTTACAATAACTAATGTAAGCAACCATTCAATACTCTCTGAATTAGGCTCAAGATTTCGATGCTTAATAAGTAATAACAAAAGCAAAGGACAATAAATGGTGTAGAAAGAAACTTTTTACAACGGAGAGAATAGGCAACATCAGATATTGTAAATAATGATGAGGAAATAACAATGCACTAATGATGCCTAATGTTAAGAATAACCATGAAATTAATATTATGTTTATTTTGTAATTGTGGGCATCTTTGAAAATATGGAAAAAGCTTTGCTTTGACATGTTGGTTAAAGGTTTTTCTTCCCAATGTAAAAGATAATAGAATCAATATATTTATTTTTTTCAGAATAATCCAAACCAGTTAACATGTTCCATGCTCTGATTGATAGTGTAATGAAATTTATGCTCTTGTTTAATGGTTGTTAGGTAACGGGAAAAATAGAAAAATTAAATTGAGGTCACCAACGTAATCCAAAATTGATGGATTTTTTTTCTTTTTTCATGAGCTGCATTTTTAAGATCAAATTAATGAAATGGATAAATAAAAATATCCCCATACCTACGTTTTAAGGCAACCTCAGAACATACGATAAACATGTTACCTCTCTATAAACAACTTACTCATATAGAGTGCTAAGATAAAATATGGATATATCTGGAAGTTTTTCTTAGTTAAAACTTAAAAGATACATCATTCACTTAAAATATTAGTACTCCCCAAAATACATAAATAGTACCTGATAAATATCACTATGACTACAGTATCCAGTTTCGAAAAAGCCAAAATAATCAACACAAACATCTAAATCTGCATTGGTCCTAGTATATGTTCTGGGCTTCAAAATAATCATCCATCATAAAGAATATGTAATTATGCAACACTTATGATAAAAAAGTATGTCATTTGAAAATAAAAAACAATAATTTCTAATAATCAAATTGTATAAAATATCAGAAATCAGCAGATTCTGCACTTCATTTTTTTTTTGAAAATTGTGTAATAAAAAAGGCAATTTCAGTGTCATAATAATTGACTTTCCTGTATCATTCTAGGTAAGCCAGAAACAAAGCTAGGTGGAGTTGGGAAAAGAAATATTTTTACCTCGTGCAGGGTGGAGAAGCATGGTAACGAAGGCCTAAGATGGAAGGTCATCAACAGCGAGCCCTGCGAAGTAGTCGGCTGAAGGTATATCATCATAATCTTGCATTCAAGAATGCATCATGCAACATGTTGGGTGGTAATTGTCGAGTCAACAGAGTACTCAGTCTGACAAAACTATGAAGACATATGTCTGTTTGTTAAAAGGTAAACATTTATATAAAACAAATGAGAAAATAATGATAGCTCTGTAATTTAAACAACCTATCCTTGATTGCTACTTTCAGTCTGTATAAAATATTGGCAGTAATAGCTAATAATGGAAAAATAAACATTTGTGTAAAAAAAAAAATACTGGCAAACAACTAACTCTATATTTGATCTTTCTGTAGTCAAAATACATTTTTTTTAACAATAACAGTTATACAACTGACACAGAATACGTAATGACATTAGGCTTGGTTGAGCCGTTAGATCTGGATAAAGTACACGTCGCAGCATATGATTTTTTTTGATAGAAACGAAACAGAAAGGTCTTCCGGTAGATATTGAGCTTTCATGTAATATATGAACATGTGCTATGCACATGGAATGTAATTAGTTTTTTTAATGATATAGACAGTACGATATTCGAAAAAGAGGCCGTGGACAATGTACATTACTATGTTTCTCCTTTGAGCAGTATCTGTTATTAAACATGACATTACTGATATCTGTAAGGCACACTAGGTAGAGGACTCAGATAAGAAAATGGTAAAATAACATCGACATAAAACAAATTTAGGCATACTGAAATATATTATTATTGAGGGAAATTCAACATTGACTACTGCATTCCATGTTATTCTTTAACACAGAGAATCATAGCAAGGGGAAACCTATGAAAGATAATGTTATCTGCCTGCACACTAATAACAATGCATAGTAAAATGAAATCTTGTTCCCCTATGACATTATTTGTATTGCATTTACTGCAATAATAAATCAAATGAAGAAAAATATGTTATCCTGAGGCCAAATTGACAGAGGTCCTAAGAAGTACATATTGTGACGTAGACAGTCTCCAAGGCAGTTATTTGAACGTGATTTTCATATCCAAATTGGAATAAGACATGAGACTTTTATACTAAGATCAATGTGTGATGTTAGTTAATTCTGGGAAGATGATCATAGCATAACCATAAAACGATCTGTAGTTCTCGTATGCTGATTACCAATTTACTTCAACATTATGCAAATAACAATACACTCTGTTAAAAGATTGAGTATTTGTACATTGCACATTCTAAAATGACGATTTTCAAATGATTTCTTTACTCTAAAGCAGCTACAGGCTTTAAGGATTCTCTTTGATTTCCTACTGTAATTAACTACTATGTTGTAAAATATTTAGACTATATATAGTACATATTGATGTCATGGACAACATTTGTTTTTGACATAAAGTTGATCATCAACAAATTAAAAAAATAATGAAATAAAATAAATCATCTACTTAAATTAGTAAAAATGCTAAATTAATTGGTACTCTTAAACACTTACAGTTGCAGAAAAATTCTACCTCTGCTCTGAAAGTTATTCATAAGGCAGAAAACAACATTAGAGTTGTAGCCTCCAAAACCTGAAGCATACCCACTCTCATTCCTGATGAAATATAAGAATTTCAAAGGTTATATCATCTCAAAAGTATAACAAAAAAGAGCAGCACATTGGCAACATACCGCTTATATAATGCATATATAGTTGAACCGACATATATATAAATGAAAAATATTTGAACAATAAGAGAACTGACCATTTATTAAGTGAAATTGATAATGCATATATTTGAAAATAAATAAATAACAAAAAAGAGTAGCACATTGGCAACATACCGCTTATATAATGCCTATATAGTTGAACCAACATATATATATATATATATATATATATATAAATGAAAAATATTTGAACAACAAGAGAACTGAGCATTTATTAAGTGAAATTAATAATGCATATATAATTGAAAATAAACAAGTAAGTTAACTATGTTATAATGATTCCACTCATAGGTGGCATGACCAAAATATACATTGGTGGCCTAAAGTCTATCAGTTTCAAATGCGATATAAGAACAACTATGCAATGCCTATATAGTTGAACCAACATATATATATAAATGAAAAATAATCGAACAATAAGAGAACTGAGCATTTATTAAGTGAACTTAATAATGCATAAATAATTGAAAATAAACAAATTAGTTAACTATGTTATAATGTTTCTACTCATAGGTGGCATGACCAAAATATATATTGATGGCCTAACGTCTAGCAGTGTCAAATGCAATATAAGAACAACTAAGTACTGGGTAGATCTGGAAAAAAATCTAAGTTGAGGACCAGGAAAAAGCATTTGGACTCCTTCCACAAAGTTAGACGTTAAACTAAGGCATTTATTAGGGAATGAAGAGTACCTTAAAAGTATTAAATCATGTTTAAACATGGTAGGGTTTGTATTTTATGAAGTTTTGGAGCAGTTTTGGGATTGCAGTCATCAATGGGATAGTTCTTTTTACCTATTCCCCTGAAATAAACTATGGGTATTTATTTTATTATTTATCAGCAATTTCATCACTTAAATCTTCTTGTAAAAAATACCATTTGACAGAGCATTTGCAATAAATATGCAATATATAGACCTACTTGTCTTGCTCGTTCTTCACTCTAAAGTGTTCTAAAAATTATTCCATATCTCCTCACTGTGACTTTCCCTTCCCTTTCATCTCTATCCAAGGTGAAAGCATTAACTAATGTTAGGTTTTAATGCTAATGGTAATGCTAAAAATATCGGATGAAATAAGTACCTATTTATAAAGGTCCCTTTCATCTCTATCCAACAGGTGAAAGCATTAACTAATGTTAGCTTTTAATGCTAATACTAATGCTAAAAATATCGGATGAAATAAGTACCTATTTATAAAGGTAAATAATAATTAAATGCTCGACTCAATATGCACAAAAAATAGATTGCATGTAACTCAAACCAAAATTTTAATGAAATAAAAAGATAATAATTTACCGAGAGGAATGGTTTCAAGATATTCACATTCGAGGCTTGAAGCACAAAGCGATTGGATAGAAAAGTTAGCATAAAAAGAATAATAAAGCTAACTTGCAAGGAAATTGATACGCATAAAAAATAGAAAAGTCAAAGAAAAAAATGGTTGGAGTACTCAACTCTCAGGTTTAATTGTACTGGTAAATCATGCTTGCATGTAATTCATATATTAGTGGTCTACAGACTAAAATTTCAAAGTAAAAGTAATTAGCATCAATAGTTTCACATTACCATTTTAATGCAAAGGATATCAATTAGTTTACTAACCAATTTAATGAATACTATTTATCGCATTAAAATACCAAGAAATTGCCTTTAATACACTCTAAAATTACAAAATTACTTAATAATCCTTCTTTTCATGGAGCTACACTAAGCAAACAAAAAAAACAAAACTTGTTGCATCAAGGTAGGTTGTACCTAAAAAATTTCTTTTCTATCAATGTGATGAATATAGGTGCAGGATTAGCAAGTACAAAGTGTTCCAACAAATGCAATACCTCCCATCTATTTTGTTTAAATAAAAATGAATATTTTAAAATTGATAGAGTAAAATCCAAAAAATACAGTTAAAATGATAACTACAAATACATCAATCGCAAACTTAAATTTAGAGTCTTAACTGAGTTTGGAAGAGGTGGTAAGAAATTTACTAAGAAAAAAACAAAGCATTAGGTACAAAGTATTCCAACAAATGGAAGACCTTCCATCAATTTTGTGTATATAAAAACTCACATTTTAACTCAATTAAAAAAATAATCACCGATTAGATCAAAACAGGCATAGAAATGTGCTTCCTTTCTAAGCATCAGTAAGTTACAAAACGAACAGTGGAGAACCCAAAATAGTTCAATCGATGCAGATGAACGGATCCATCAGCTACTCAACTTCAATCCCAGATGTTGGACAATAACCTCCTATTCATCATTGGTTGTGTGAGTACCAAGTAGAAATTAAATCAACCATTAAAACTATCACATAATTCCATATTAATTTCCTAACTCAAACACACATTTGCCTTGGGACTAATTATCGATGTCAACCATCCGTGTAGTACCCTGTCAAAACAAAGAAAATAACACACCAACTATTCTTACACTTACAAAAACTGAAACATAAAACAGTGTTGTATATATAGAGATGATGAATATTTTAAGATTCTAAGAAGATTTCATACTATTAAAATGTGTTAGAAATGCCAACAGACTTATGTGAATGTTTGTGTGCGTGCATTATTCCCGCTTAACTAATATAAGAATTGTACCAGTTGAATGGATTCGAGCCAGCAGAAACTGTAAAATATTATGTCTTTGCATTAAAAGTAGGATCGCCAAATTATTAAATATGTTTGTAGCCCACCACAAATGAGAAAATAAACTAATGGTTATGTTATTAATCAAGTAGTTCAAAATCTGTAAACCCTGTAACATTGCAAAGTTGTGAAAAGAATTATAATTTGTTGAACCAAAATGATACTATCAAAGGTAATGTTGCAGAATCTCTTTTATGCTTTACCAAGAAAATGATACTCGCCATCCTGTATATACACGTTGTAATGAATTCATACTGTATAATAAAAACAAACATAGAAAGCAAACAGTGCTGCAAAACTGTCAAAAAGTTCAGAAAGAAAGCATACATTCAGATAAGGGAAATGTACAAAAAAGTCATAGTGCACAAACCCTAGTATTACCATAAATTCAGTGGGAGCATAAAATCGGTACAACAAAAATAAAGTGGTTTTTCGAAACAACATCGGTTCAAAAGTCGATAATCACTCGGGAAAGCGTCAAGCTGGGATTGTAATCAGTTTGTAAATGCAGTCGTCGAAATCAAGCCAGCGTAGAAATCGAAGCGGAAGGGGTAGAGAAGGTAAAAGGGGAAGAAGAAACTGGCGCTTGAGGGAGGTGCTTTTGTCATAGGGTTTAGAAGCAGAACGATGAGGAAGAAGAGCTAGCTAATATTTGAGGCAAGTTGCCATGGAGGAGACATGAAGATTGAGGCTAAAGCGTGGGGTTGAGAAGGTCATCCATCGTCTATGAGGAAACTGCAGCCGTTTGATGTTGGGTGTGGACAGGTGGCAACATCTTGTTTTTTTGGCTGAAAGTGGAACTGAAAGGACTTTGTGGAAAGATTGTGCTTTCATATAATATAACAGATTACATTAATTAATAACTAAATAAATAATTAACTTCTTAATTACATTATCATCTTCCTGTATCATCGTTCCAACCGTTGAACCCATTCTTCGACTTGAACCCTTCGCCTCCGCCGCCACCAGAGACTGTCGTACCCCGATCCATCACCACCCCTTGATGCGCCACCACCCCACAACCCTCCACCCTAAGAACCGTGCACTAGGACCCCCCCTTGGCTCGCAATCCTGCTTCGAACGGAGCACCTTGGTGCCAAAAATTCACGCAGTACATAACACGAATTCCCATCATCACCATATGAAAACAAAGATCTTGAGAAGCTCTTTAATGTTTGTTTAGAAACTTTCAATGTGGATTGGACGAGATTAATGGATGAAAATCTGAGCATTTTAGCCTTCAATTTTAATAATTGGGAGCGGCTTGAGAATATGACGAGCTAGGATTTCTAAATAGGGATTTATACCCTTAATTTTATTTATTTTTATTTATTTAATTCAATTAGTACTTATTCATTGATATGAACTCCAAATCTACTCCAAGAATGTCGCCCCCAGCTAAATACCCCCATTTCGGACACAATGGGATATGTTTCGTTAGCCAATTTGACTATTTCGATCAGTTTTTATTTAAATTAAAATATAAATCAATATATTGAATTTTAAACGTACGTTTTAATTTACCAGGGGTCACATACTGACTCAAAAAATTGCAGAAAAATAAATCTAGCTATGTTTTGATGATACAATCCTAACAAATTTTTTTTTTGTCAAATTTGAAGACCATTTGAAAAATGACCTTTTTTCAAGTCGATTAAATTTAAGTGAAAATTAGGCACACATTTCTAAAAGCAAACTTAATTAGGCTCACATCCGATCATAAACTTATTATAAATTAGGTCCCTATTTTTCAAAACTAGATCAAATAATAAATAAAAAATAAAAAAATTACGTAAATTAATATTAAAATAAATTATGCATTCGACAAAAAAGCTAGTCCAAAAAACATTAAAAAACACGAAAAAACCAAAAAACAGTAGAAAATAGGGAAAAAGTACAGTTAAATGCATAATATTATGCACATATATGAATTTCCTTGCATACATATGTGCATGTATTCCAGCTTTTGCATCTGCATTGTTTTACTTGCATATTTCAGTGCAATTATTGCATAATTCTAGCATAAAAATGTGCAATAATTCATACCAGTGCAACTCAGTTCATTTTTATTTGCAAGCAATTGTGCAAATAAAACAGAAAACATGCACACATGTGTGCAACATATCTGCAAGCAAAAAGTTAGCTGTATATCCTTTATGCAATAGTTGCATACATGTGTGCAACTATTTGCAATAGTTGCATACATGTATGCAACTTTTTTTTTAACTGGCGTGGGCTTCTGGAATTATTTCCAGATTTTAGATTTTTTTTAATGATTGCCGCATTTTTTCTAGCACAAATGAAGGAGGCGGAAGTAAAAACTAGGGACCGGGTTTGAAGACAAAAGATGGGAGGGACGCGGAGTTTATTTCAAAGTTTAATAGGGACATGTAAAAAACACACCCTAAATTTAAACTGAATATACAAAACACGTTTAAATTCGCCACGCTCACATATTAATTCCAAAAATTATGAAATTAGAAACTTAACAATAATTTGACATTCCGGGTCCAACAAAAGTGGTTTCGTCGAAAACGGAGGTCGTTTGCAAAATGGCTATTTTTAAGGGTTATATATTATATTAAAGTGAATATATGTCTCGCATCCCTAAAACATTTCATAATATAACTCACGTCCCTGTCATGTTTAACTTTCAAACCCAGTCCCTATTTTCCCACTTTCGCCTGCTGTGTTGAACACTTCCGCCTTTTTCAATTTTCAGCTAAAATTTTTGGCGCTACTAGCTAAAAAAAAAAAATCTAAAATCTGGAAATATTCTCGGAAGTCCATGCAATTTTTTTTTTAAAAAAAAATTACATATATGTATGCAACTTTTGCTAACAGTTGCATACATGTATGCACCTATTGCATACGTTGTTTTCTACTGAAAATATGGATCTAAACTTGCATACATGTGCGCAACTATTTGGAATACTTGCACACATGTATGCAAGTATTTCATGTAGAAATTTGAACTAATACTTATGCATGAGAATTTTTGCACACTTGTATGCCAAAATTACGCAATACCTACATAGATGTATGCAAAAAAATTCAAACACAGATGCATGAGTTGAAAACATGCATAGATGTATGCAGGAAAATACAAATATGTGCATAATATTATGCATTCAACTGCATTTTCGTTGTTTTTTCTGTTTTTGATGCCTTGTTTGATGTTTTTTGGATCTGATTTTTTTAGCGTTTACGTGTTTTATTTAAATAAGAATTTATGTGATTTTTTTGTAATTTTTTTACTGAATTTTCGAAAAATAGGGACTAAATTTACAATAAGTTTATGACCGGAAGTGAGCATAATTTTAAAACTTAATAGGGACCTGTGCTAAACGGACCTTATATTAAATTATATATAAATTCCGTATCGACTATTCTAAATTTTAAACTGGTCATAACTTGCCATTTATAAAGTGAAATCCGAATTTTCACATTCATTAGAAAGTTATAATTAAACAGATTCTAACGTTTCTGGTTTTACTGAAATCCAATTTATTTTGAATCCTATACATTTAATTGTAATTAAAAATCGAATTTTCAAACTATTGCGCCATTTCAAAATCCTTTTATTTAAATTTTAAATCCATAAGTTCTAACTTCATTTAAAATAAATTTTTATCCATTATTATTTAAAATAAATCATTTTAAATCTTAAAATCCATTAAAATAACTTAAATTAAAATTTTAAATTGGTTCATAAATTCCTGGTTGTTACAATCTCCCCCGCTTAAAATATTTCTGTCCTTGAAAAGGGACGGAGCTAAAAATTGTTTAACTAACCAATTCAACTTTCATTCTTCAATTTTCCTGTTTTTAAGAATTTTCTAATTTCTCAAAACTTTGGCTAACATCCTATATTTTTGAAAAAAATCGCTATAACCTCCTTTGTACGAGGAGGGTTTTGAAAAATTTATTGGGCCGTATTAGGTACCTAGTAAATCACAAAAAAGCATACACAATTTTTGTGACTTATTTGTGTACAAGGGAGAACGTGTAAAAGTCAAAATCTCATACCTTGCCTTGTTGTTGGAAATAAAATAATCCATCTGCCATATCTAAAACAAGAGAGACGTGAATTTTTGTCATCTCCAAGCCTGTGTAGGTTTTTATTATATCCTGCCCCGAGCACCATTACATGTATTCCTTAATTATGTCCATAATCAGTCTCCTGTTCAACCTGTAATTCAGTCCTCGCCTTACAAGCATTTCGCCCGTATGGTAAATCAAACCTCGTCATATAAGTGCCAAATGCTCATATGGAATATGATATGATGTCTTCATGTAGTATGCCATGCGGTGTAGTTCATAATTTATTGGTTGTTATCCTATGGCATGGTTTATAATCTCACACAGAACAACCATCACAACGCATCAATTTCATTCACAGGAGTTTATATAATAAATAAAATTGTGAAGCCAACTCATTAAGGTGTACCTATTTGTCGGGCTCACAATATAATTCTTTACGCAACGCGAAGCCATTAACATGCTCAACAAATATATATGCATGCAATTCCAATCAATTTTCAATTCAGTTCAATATTTGAATCGATTTGGCTTAATTTTACCTTTCAATTCTCTTATTGGTTTTACCGTTCCAATATTTTTATTAGTTAACTAACAATCACACATCACAACCAGCAATCAATTAGTTGATTATCCTTTCAAATATATAACTTTTATATACCCAAAAATCATATTTTCAGTGCCAAATCACAACCAATAAACTCTAACTAAGTTTGTTTCTCACAACAGTCAATTATCCCACTTTTGAAACTCAAACATAAATTCTGAGGATGTCCGGACGATCATCAGAATCATCCACAGGCGATTGGAGTGTAATTCTATATCTACCCAGTATATTTTAGGCTTCGAATATACGTTTGAACGGCGTATATGCAAAATATTCTTATACTCGATAGTCCAGATAAAATATAAAATAAAATACTCAAACACGTATAATAAGATATAATTTTCAAAACTAAATTCAATTTTTTTTGTATAAATAACACTCTTCCAACTCATTCTAGGATGATACTGATCCTATCCCTAACGAGTTATTCTTATAGGATGTTACTAACCGTATCTCTGATGAATTCTCTCGTTTGGTTCTAATGTGTCTTGTTCTCCGAGCTTTGCAAACCAAAGCACTGATACCAACTGTGACGACCCAAACTTCACCTTACAGGAAAGCCCAGATTGTTTTGAGAACATGACTCATCAAAACACAAACATGAGAATATTTCATTGCTGTTACAACAATATACATCAGAGTACAAAATATCAGAGTAAGAATAAATAATTTACAACGGATAAATATCAGATATTAAATTTAATTTAAATTTAAAATGTATAAATATAATGTACAGTAGAAATATTTCAACTAGCACAACCTAATGAAACATACAGATACAAAGCTTTCCGAATATAGCTCCAGATGCAATCCAGGATCCTGAAAAGAAATATCTGCAAAACCAAAACTGCTAGCTGCACATGCAGAAAATATGGGCACCCAAAGTTTAGGTTAAAACAATAAACTATGAGTCAGTCATGGGACTGGTGTGAGAACTAAAACAATTACTAAATCTTTACTTTAAAAGTTGGGAAATCATGGGACCACACCATATAACACGAAACGGGTTTACTCCACATGAATCACAGTTTAAAATAAAACAACGCAATAGCCAGACATGCTTGGTATGTTTTAAACAAATCATTTTATATTACTATAAGTGCATAGTGTCTAAATCAACTTCAAATATAAATGTATCAATCATAGACGACATAGGTACCATATACTATGCCGCCATGCATAGGTTTACAATTAAAACCGAAAAGTCACGTATTGGAAATTGGATTCCATCAGTGAGTCAAGGCAAATGATGTTCCTCACCGATTTTGGGCCATCTCAAGCAGGATGACCCAGGATCCCCCGCAATGAACCCTTGGATCTTGCAGGGCCGACCACACTTACTTTAGTGGATTAATTATTCCTGAACAATACGTTTTCTGGTCCTATCAGACCTCTAAACAGGTCAGTACGTTGACCTTGTGAGCATATAGCCCTATATCCGAGCGCCTCGCTATCCATCATTCACATAACTAAATATGCCTGGGATCCATACTATGGAACTACCTCTAGCTAGAAAGAAATACATGCACTCCTTGTTGTCCCATCCTGTTTTTGGCTCATACCGGGGTATGAAGCTCGCGAATTAACGCTATACACAAAGCTATGCTATTTAAAGCCGTGCTTTGATCATCAACTACAAGACTCTTCTTTTCAACAAAAGCCTTGATCATTTGCATCTCAGCATTCCACACTGACAATTCACGCCATACAACTGATGTCTATCAATATATAACCTCTAAGCTCATACGTCTCAGAGAAGGGTGTTAAGAAAGAGAATAAATTCTCTACCACCAAATAGATATATATTTAATAGAAATCAATCAACACGGAATGAAATCCAATGCCATACAAACATCCATTTACAAGTCCATTCTGAGTCTGAACGAAACCAGAGGCACCTTATTCCTCTTCCATATGTCCATACAGGAGAGAGGACCTCGCATATCCGGTCGATCTCCAAGTATGTCTGGACGATCACCACTTGTTACCTTGTCTTGGGTGTACAGCCCAATCAAGACATCAATAATCATCCATATGATGTGAAGATCTCCTGTCTTCAACCACCGTCTTCATCGTCAACTTTAAGTCGTCGTATTAGTTACTCGGAATGGGTTAAACCCGGTCTTTCCGAATAATTCACATGTTTTATAATCGATAATCAAGTGCTATAAAAACAAATCATGCGCCTCATTCCAATTCAGAGTATTCTTTTATCCAAATATTCCCATCTTTAGGGAAAGGTTCCCATTTATTTTATCAAAGATAAGTTCATTTATACTATTTATTTAATCTTCCTTTGGATATCAATTTCAAAAGATTTTATTTTATCCTTTAACAATTCTAAACCAAATTAAGGTTTACAAAACTAATCGGGATTATCGAGCCTTATCGAAGTAATCATTTATTATTTAATCCCTATCCCATCATATTCATCCCATGGAGCAAAACTGGCAGTACTCCATATCTAACACCATGGTGTTATCAGTAAATTTAGTTACCATTTCACGTTCAAATCTAATTAAAGATTTAACTATCGCCTGGAGCAAAACTGACGGTACTCCATTCTCAACTCATTCACTTCCTAATCTATTTAAAGATTTGTTAAAGCTCTGGTTTGGCTTTAATCTCAAAAATCATTACTTTATGATTATTAAAATTTAAGAAATTAATCCTGCCTTTAACTGGGTTAAAAAATCAATGTCAGTTAAAAAACAGTTCACAATAAACCGAAATCAACTTCCATTAAATAAGGAATCTTCATGGAAAACAGATCAATATATAATTGATATAAATTTTCGTATCAGACTAATAATATAAATGGAATAATGGCAAAACCTTTTAAATTCCGTACATAGTAACGGTCTTCATTCATCGAAGCTCGTCTTGATTATTATTAAATCGAATTCCTTTCAATTCCAATTTAATGTATTTAAATTGGAAAACTTTACTTTGGAAAATTTCCATTAAATCTTAATAAAAGATTTATAAATTCCAAATCTTAACTTCATTGTTAATTGGGTTAAAGAAAAGATGTCACTTAAAACATTGCTCATGATAAACCCAAAATCCAATTTGATATTAAATACAAGGCTCTAAATAGAAATTATATCGACTTATATTCAATATCAAATTCTGAAACCGACAAATATCACGATATATATCTTCCAAATTCCTCATAAATATCCATATAATCACGGAATCCAATATTGAAATATTCCGAAGATTATTTCCATTCTAATTTATTCATTGAATAATCTTGGTTATTTCAAAAACCATTTACAAATCCAATTTATTTATTTAAAATCATTGGATTATAATTTTAGTTAATAACTACTTTATTTAGATAAAATAACTTTTATCCTTTCAAATATGGAAATTTTCATCCAAAATCTTACCAAATCATTTATTATGATTTTGCACCATTTTTCAATATTTTTAATTATTTTATTAAGGCACTTACAGTCGGTTTCCAATAACGGCCACCGAACTATATCCAAAGCGACCTTTTCCAAAATTGATTTGGACATATTTTAAAATCTAACCATTCAAATTTAAACCTCTTATATTCATTGGAAAGATCTTTTCGATACGAACCCAAGGTTCCGGTTTTAGGAGAATCCGACGGGCAGATCTCCCGTTATACTAATTTGAAGTTAATGGTTGAAATTCGCGAATGGTCGCTGCGCGACGCGTTTTATTTAAGCAGTTAAATATGTATATATCATCGATTTCTAGTTTAAAATGTGCTTTATAAATTGTTTATAAATTCATTTCAAAACGATTTCAACTTCATTTTAAAATTTACATCAAAATTGAATATTCTATATCATTATAATATTAAAATGATAATATTTTCAAAATATCAGATTTTGAAATCAATTCTATTCGATATTCATTATAAAATGAATAAAATCGATCGATAAACCCGTTCGGGTTAAAATGGCGAATATCTACTTACTTGGCTTCATATATACCAATATTTTCTTGTCCATCCAAAATTGGACATCAAAATCACATTTTGATTATTCACTGAATATTATTTTAAAATATTCGTTATTTCGAAATTGGAATGCGACTCAATCAATTACCATATAGTTCAGTTATATGGATTTCATACATCACATGTATTCAACAATAATGATAAATAATCATTCAACATTCAAACATCATCCAGAGTGCAATTCACCACTATATAAGCATTAAAATAAATAAATAATGCTTATCACAGCCTGTCAACCCACCGATTGACATACTGCAAAATATCAGGATTAGTATATGTCCAATATCATCCCAATATCCGTGTGGGGTTTTCAAACAACAACAATCTATTTAAATAAATAACTGGTTAGTAAATTTAACCAATTCTAATTCAGTTTGAATTATTTGTCTAACTAAACAAATTTTATTGTTTAAATTATAAATGGATATTTATAATTTAATTTCAACTACCACATTAATGATAACATTATTATTAACATGTTAAACAGTACAATCACATCTTATATCGCCAAATCATCCAAACAAATAATGCAAGAATATTTCAAAGATGGCCTTACCGTAGTAAACCATCCGAGGAGATGTTAGAGGGGTTCAAGACGGCCTTACCGGAGTAAGACGACCAAGAAAATGCCATGAAAGTTCAAAGACGGCCTTACCGGGAAAAGCACATGAAGTTCCAAGACGGCCTTACTGGGGTAAGACGACCAAGGAAAAGCACATGAGAGTTTGTTTATACTGGATGGATATAGTTTGGAGCTGGAGCTCATGTTTATCCTATACGGATCCAGTTGGGAGCTGGAGCTCAATGTTTATACTGGACGGATCCAATTAGGAGCCGAAGCTCAAGAGTGATCATTATTGATTCGTGAAAGCTAAGCGGCAGCTATTCTAACCCCGAACACGACTGGAAACTACAGGTCGGTTCCGTGCGTGTGGGCCGATGTTGCCGCGCTTATTACATGCGTTGAAAACAAAGAGGGGCGAGAAGTCGCCTAAAAACCTAAAAACATGAACTTCGAACCGGAGTCCGGCAAACTGAAGGGATCCGCTGAATGGGATCAGCTGATAATAATCCTGCGATTGCTCGATCCAGGATCATTCCCTCTTCAGGGAGTCAGTGGTGGCAGTGCAGGGGCAGATGCAGGCATTGTTGGTTGAATGACATACTCGAGTAGTTCTCCTCGCCTGACCCGATCCTCGATAAGGTCTCGCAAATGTCTGCAGTCATCAGTGTTATGACCATCCATGTCATGAACTATGCATTGTCTGCCAGAATTGCGTTGTGCTAGTGTTGGTTCCCTCTTGGGAGGCCTTGGATATGAGGCAGCACCTCCTGTATCTACGTAGATATTGCTCAGGGTGTCATTTAGTTTAGTGTATTTGTCGTATCTGGACCCTCTCCAGGGTGGAGCATTATGATCATTCTTTGCATTGGTTGCTCCTTTGCCTTTTCCAGAATCAGATAGTTCTCCATCTTTGAGCATGTTGACTTCGAGGGTTTTCTTATCGGAAGTTGCATCTTCTTCTCGTAGAAATCTATCTGCTTCAAGGTAGAATTCGTCGAGATTTCGTGGTGGATCTCGGTACAAGGATTTTTCAAATTCCGGGTTATCTAGAACGCCGTATACTGCTGCCATCAGTACCATCTATGGTTCTGAGCGATCAACTGATGATGCTGCAATGTAGAATCTTTCCAGGAATGAACGCAGAGTTTCTTTGGGCCTCTGCTTGATTGTGGTGAGGGACATGACATTCTCGGGTCGTGCGATGTGGACCCGAAATTGTTCAAGGAAGCGTGCGACCAACATGTTCCAACTGCTGATCGATTCCGTTTCTAGTTGTCGAATCCACATGACTGCTATATCAGAAAGAAAGAGGGGGAAACATTTAACCATGATCTTTTTCGATACCGATTGAACTTCCATATGTCGTTTGTATCGCATCAAGTGCACGGTAGGATCTGTCCTGCCATTGTAGGGCTCCAGTTGTGGAAGTTTGAAATGAAGGGGATTGCGAGAATTCCTGATTTCTTGAGTAAACGGGTTGTGGTTGACGTCATCCACGTCATTCTGATAAGTGCGGCCTCTCGAGAGGTGTTGAATCAGATCAGCGAGTCGATTGCCTTCAAAAAGCTGTTGTAAACTACCAAGATCAGAGCTGGTGCCCCCAGCATTGAGTGCAGGAGAGAACGGAGGCTGCTAGTGAGGATCGCGGATCGCGGGTCGAGGGTGGTGACCCGATCCAGTTCGATCGGATCGATTCATGAGGCAGGTTGGTGAAGGCTGGATCGTGGTTCGTGGGGAGCGAACTGAGGAGGGGCGATCCGACCCGGTGCTGGTGTCCTATCACGAGCCGATCCCTGCTGCAATTGAGTGAGTGTTTGCGCTTCGGTATCCATCTGATATGGAGCTGAAGTCGGCCGCTGTGCATTTCCAACAACGAGGGGGTTGCCCCAAGTACATGTGATGCCCCAGCCGCTTCTGTGGCTTCATTTCCAATGACTTGAGCATTGCTCGGCCTTCCATCCATCCGAGAGAAGAATTGGTTGATCATTTCCTGTTATTTCTAGAGGAGACCACCTTGTCGTGCCATCTGATCTCTCAGTTCAGTGAGAACTCCGTCCATCTCGTCTCTGGTCAAGTATGTAGAAGGATCTCCATGGGAGGAAGCTTCCTGGCTTGCCTCGTTCCTTATGTCTTCAGCTTCAGCATCATCGGCATGAGCAGAAGTTCTAGTCTTCTTCCTTTTGTTCGCCATTGAGTCTCCTTTCAATCTAGAAATTGAGGTTGTCGTGTGCCCCCCTTTCTGGAACGCCAAAATGTTAGACCAAAATCTGGGCCTAACACCCAAATGCAGATCACAGAATGCAAAAAATGATAAATAAGAGGAGACACACGAAGTTTTTATAGTGGTTCGGCTGTAGATATAGCCTACGTCCACTTTATAATCTTATTGTTATACTGACAGATTACAAGAATCAGTTATATGTAGACACACAATCCGTATGTTAATTGGGATTACAAGAGGAGAATTCATGTTTAGAAAGGTGCAAAGTCCTTATTATCGGTAATGGCAGAGGCTGTCTAGATATAGGAGAAAGTTTCAGCCAAAAAGTCAGAGAGAAAAAAATCCCCTTAAAATTTCATGTAGAGGTGTATTTATAGCTGTAGGAGAGCTTCTGGGAAGACTGGTTCGTGATGGGGTACGTGGCACCCGATCCGAAAAAGTAGGAGCAAGATGTGGCATGAGAATAGGTCAAAACAGTGCATGTATCAGCAGGTGCTGGGGTCGGTTCGTGGTCATGGGATCGGATCGTGATATGGGCTCCACGAACCGTGGTTTGATCGTGAGCTGTATGGTGAAGTTGGTGTGTCACGAGCGGATCGTGATCATGAGGTGTACCACGAACGGGTCGTGGTCTGAGGGTGCAACATGATCTGAGGGAGGCGATCCGATGAGCGGCGATCCGAGGGTGCATGAGCCATACTCCGATCGTGTGACGCTTCGTTGCTTTATCCAGGAAATTGCCAGATTACACCAGTTTACGGAAACGGGCATAACTTTCAAACTGTAAGTCCGATTGAGCTAAACCAAAGCTCAAACTGAAGCTAACTCGTAGATCTACAGGAGTTATAAAGCTTAGCTCCGTAATCGCAGTTTTCGGGCCTAGATAAGGTCATCTGGTAGGAGTTCTGGGCCTTTCTTTGTTCGTGATGCGACTTTGACCAAATCGTTGCCTATCTTCTGATGTTGTTCTCCATATCTGAGCGTGATGCTATCCAGATATTCAATGTGACAGCTTTTACCAAAAAGTGTGTCAACAAATTCCAATTTACATGCTTTCCAAATACATGTCACTCAATGTCCAATTAGATGCAATTAATTCCAATTTACATGTTTTCCAAATGCATGTCACTTAATGTTTAATTAAGTGCAATTAATTCCAATTTACATGTTTTTTTTTCAAATATTACCATTCATTTATTGATTACATCTTTTAGTCAATTTCAACACGCCTCTTTTACACCCATTATTGTACAAAATTTCACAGAGCCCTTATTAATCCTTTTTTAAACATTTTTCTTATTATTATACAATTGCGCTATTATCATCTCATCTTGTTGTTTAACCTAGTTTGCGCAAAAAAAAGAAAAAGAAAGGTTTAAGCTCAAAATACCTAAACTCAACCTTAGAAAAAAGGGAAATGGCCTAGGCTTAGATAGACATAAGTAGATCTAAAATAGAAATAGGGCTAATGACAGAACTGAAATAAAATTTCATATGAAGAACAAAGCTGAAATAAACAACAGTAATGGATTTGCTAAAATAGACAAAAAGGGTAGAACATGAACAGAAATCAGATCTAAAAGAATTATTTATAAAGAAGAAAATTATGGACAACTTGATTTGTAAATAAATAACAAATAAATAAAAGATTTAGATCTGAAATCACTGAACCAACTATTGTTTCAATTTTATCCTTAACTTGGAAAAAATCTTATAATCATAGTAACATTCACAAAAATTTGAGAAAATCCAATAAGCCTTTGTAGATCCTCTCTATTTATGAATATCCCCTAAAATATGTGTAGAACCAAGCCTCAATACTCCATTAAAATTATATTTGAGAAGAAGGTTATTTGAGAGAAGTAAAGAAATGAAGTAGTGAAGATTATATTAGGTTTTGGAGGCTACTTATAACAAAGTTAGGTGTCCAAGTACATTGGATGTTATGTGTAATGACCTAGTTTTTGGACTAGTTTTATAATCTATAATGTATAGGTTATACTGATAACTTGATTTAATTTAAATAAATAGAATTTATTAATCTAGAGAATATCAGGGAAAGTTTAAATAAATATGTTTGTTGGTGGTTTAAAATTCCTTAACCAATGTTACATATGTAAATATAATAAATATTTTTTTAATTATTTTTTTATGTTTTTACTTGGTTTTAAAAGTCATATGAAATAGATTACTCAAGCAAGCAAATAAAAGGGAGATATGAACTAAAATACAAGGGATACATTGATTTATAATATTGATGAGATCAAACTCATTTAAATTAAGAATAATTATTTTTAATATCATTTGCATATATTAAGTTGTCATATTAATATATTATATTTATATAATCAAGTGTATGTTGTTTATGTTACATCTAAAACTTGTTTCAAAGGTTATGTATATAGAATTATATAAAGTAAATAATGACATATACTTATAGTAAATTCACATTCTTACTTCACATGACACATAAGAAGATCATGACTTTGAATAAAAGAAGACAAGTTCTAACATTTGCTTAGATTGAAATATATAAGTAAAATATATATAGACGAATGTATATGTAGACAATTTACATAAGTAAGCATAAGATTCAAACTTGTTTATACATTGCATATAAATAGATGTAATATGTATATATGAAAATATATATATGTATAAGAAAGTATGAATTTGAAATATGTGTATTATACATGCATATAAATATATACATGAAGTTATTACAACAAGAATGAAATAAAAATGGAAATATAAGAAAAGTAATGTGGCAAGAAAGAAAACAAAGGTCGCTAAGTATACTAGTGTTGAAAATGGTAACCTAGGCATTTAATTGAAAAGAAGGCAAACATCTCATAAAAGAAATCTACAATGTGACATCCTATAAGTTTAGGCAACATTAGCCATGTTCATACATATGCTACTACCTTTAATGACAAGCACAATTGAAAGGAAAGGTAGGAGATCAAAGAAATCCCTTGTCTAAAATCTGAAATATTCCGGACTTTGATTGAAAGAAGGGATGGCCAACCAAGTACAAGATAGAATATAAGCTTCAGTATGTTGTTTTCCTTGGATGCCAAGCTTGAATTTGTTAATATATACAGTAAGAAACACATATGAAAATTCTAAAGCAATAACAGGGTATATTAATTTGCTTAGTAGAAAAGTAAAGACTGTAAATGAATTGTTAAATCACACACATCACTTCCACTAAGTAAGGCTGTCGCAAACCTATAGCTGTTTACCTAAATGCCTAGCCTAATTATGCATTGAAAACCCATATAAATACACTATGATTTAATACCTACTAGTCTCTTACTAGGACTAATAATGGCAGAGCAACCTGAAAGTTACTAAGCACATCTGTTCAATCATAACAAAGATAGCCTAAACATCCTGGGTAGCTATACTGTATTTTAAGACATATTACATCTATAAATACATTTGGGAACTCCACAAATTTATGCAAGAATTTTCTGAAACCAAATGGAAAAGAAAGAAAGAAGAGAAACAGAACATGAAGAACACAAAGATGGGAAATTCAATGGCAAGAAGTATACATATATAAACAGCAGTAGCCATATGTGAGTAAACTCCCTTGATCTCTTCAATAATTTATTATTTTATCCAAGTAGATTCTAAGTACATGTACGTTAATATCATATTGGATTCTAATATTTAAGTTGTTTAAGGAGTTATATATGGAATTAGTTAGATTACACTTGCAAGTTTGAATAAAACCTGGAACAAGAACATACAAAGGACAGTGAAGAAAATATATGTGAGTAAACCTTTTCTTTTAAATCTTCTTGAATTCAAACTAGTAAATAATTTCATGATGCTAGTATATGTTGGGTAAACATTAAATGCAAGTTTAATGAGAATAATAAAATGAAAAGACAAGTGTCTTTTAGGTGAAAAGGTAGTGTCTTTAGAGTCAAAAGTCATGTCAGTTGAAATGAAGAGTCGTGTCCGTTAAAGTCAAAAGTCATGTTAATTAATGATGTGTCTATTCGTGAGGAGTCGTGTCTGTTCGTCAAGTGTCATGTCCATTAGTCAAGAGTTATGTCTGTTCGTGAAAGGTCATGTCTATTGATGAAAAGGTATCTATTGGAGTTGAATGGTCATGTTGACCACTATATAAATATGGGTGTGGTCATTTTGTGAGTAGGAGAAAAAAGGAGAAAAAAGTGAGAAAGAGAGGGAGAAAAAAAGGGAAAAGGAGTAAGAGAAAAAGTGAGTATTGTAAGAGAGAGTAAGAGAAAAAGAAAAGAGTGAAAGCAAGAGAGAAAGTGAAAGCAAGCTTTTAAGAAATTAAAAGATAGAAAATCTAGTTTTCTCCTCTTCTTCTCAATTCTACAAACTGGTATCGGAGCATCCGTTTTTACAAATTGGTATCAGAGCTAGGTTGATACAATGGTATTTTTATTCTTTTCATCGTTCATTCTCACAAAGGAAAATTAAGAAAGATGGAGTAACAGAAAAAAGGAAGAGTTGATCTCCAAAGGACTATGGGAGATTGTTGAGAGTGGCTATGAGTGGCCAAAAGACGTTAAAAACATGTCGGAGAAAGAGAGTGAGGCATTCACAAGCTTGAGAAGGAAAGATCTTCAAGCTTTTATAGTGCTGAGTGAGAACGTTGATAAAGAAGCATGGTATCATATTAATGGAGAGAAAACCGCAAAAGATTCATGGAAATTGTTGAAAGAGATGTATGCAAACGAGGATGTGGAGATGGCAGAGGTCGAAGAAGTAATTGAAGAAGATGATGAAGAAGAGATCGAAGGATTCAAAGCGGTGTTGATGGGAAAAAAACTGCTAAAGACAAAGAACCTGAAGTAGAAGAGAAGGAAGAAGAAGTAGAGAAAGAGATGGTTAAAGAAAATGATGATGTAGATGAAAATGTAGAGGATGAAATTAAGGAAGAAAAAGAAGACGAAGAGGAGGTCAAAGAAGAGGATGAAAGCAAAGAAGCTGAAAACAAAGTTGAAGAAAAGAAAGTAGTTGCAATGGAGAATATTGCAGATAATGTTGATAAGACAAAAATGGACAGCAAAGAAGAAACAGTGCAAAATGACAACTCAATGTTGATCGGAGAGCCTAGAGTTGGAAAAACAGCTGTGTTAGAAGGACTAGCGCAGAGAGTAGTTAGAGGTGATGTGCCAAGCAATTTATTGGATGTTAACTTGATAGCACTTGATATGGGAGCATTGACGGTAGGTGTGAAATATAGAAGAGAATTTGAGGAGAGGCCGAAATCTATGCTAAAAGAAGTGGAGGATTCAGATGGGAATATGGTATTGTTCATTGATGAGATACATTTGGTGCTTGGAGCAGGAAGGACTGAGGGAAGTACGGATGCTGTCAATTTGTTCAAACTAATGTTGGCTAGTGGGAAGCTGAGGTGCATTGGTTCAACCACATTGGAAGAGTACAGGGAGTATGTTGAAAATGATGCTAAGGAGGAGACGCCTCCGTATGTTGATTTGGTCGGTGACGTATACAAACCCCCTTAAAGGACTAAAGCATTTTAGTTTACGGGGGAGTTTTGTTGGGTAAACATTAAATGCAAGTTTAATGAGAATAATAAAATGAAAAGACAAGTGTCTTTTAGGTGAAAAGGTAGTGTCTTTAGAGCCAAAAGTCATGTCAGTTGAAATGAAGAGTCGTGTCCGTTAAAGTCAAAAGTCATGTTAATTAATGATGTGTCTATTCGTGAAGAGTTGTGTCTGCTCGTCAAGTGTCATGTCCATTAGTCAAGAGTTATGTTTGTTCGTGAAAGGTCGTGTCTATTGATGAAAAGGTGTCTATTGGAGTTGAAAGGTCATGTTGACCACTATATAAATATGGGTGTGGTCATTTTGTGAGTAGGAGAAAAAAAAAGAGAAAAAGTGAGAAAGAGAGGGGGAAAAAAGGGATAAGGAGTAAGAGAAAAAGTGAGTATTGTAAGAGAGACTAAGAGAAGAAGAAAAGAGTGAAAGCAAGAGAGAAAGTGAAAGCAAGCTTGTAAGAAATTAAAAGAAAGAAAATCTAGTTTTCTCCTCTTCTTCTCAATTCTACAAACTGGTATCGGAGCATCCTTTTTACAGTATACACTTCCTTGTAAATTATGGTTGCTTAATAATACTATTTGTTTAATGTTTGTACTTCGAAAACAAGTTATCTGGAATATTGATAGAGACTTGAATCATGAACACCTCATCTTAAAAGAAATCGAGTACTAAAATTCTAGCACCTTTTAAACAGCGGTGTAAACATGAAAGTTATTCCAAACGAAATATAGTTTAGGTTAAAAATTACCTCAGCCTCTAACGTGCTATGTATAGGGGCAGCTCGAAAATCATAGAGAATGGCAAACAATTTGTCAAAAATTGAAAATGTTAATCCATTGATTCATGTTTACTGAGCTATTAAGAATATAAAATCATGATTTTTAGAAGTGAAACAGTGATTTTAGTTAAGTGGACCATAGGAAATTTATAGTGTAACTAGAAAAAATTCGTTGGTCATTCTTCAGCAATGGGGTTGATCAGAGGGGGTAGTGGTTGGCGAGGAAACGCTGGATGGGGTATGGAGCATGGGAAAAATATAAATGAATTTTTCCATCAACTAACTTGAGCGAATAGGGCATATACAAGGGTTTAACTGTTTATTTTGCCATTGTTCACCATGGAACTGCATTGCCAAAGGGTCACCGGAGGTTGCCGCACCTGGATGAAAATGTCGGGCTTCACATGTGTTGTGGTGATACCAAGAGAAGGAGGAAGGTGAACAGATTGTTTTGGGCACTTCTGGATTGAACAGTGAAAGTTTGATTGAGATAGTCAATGGTGGGTCTCAGATCAGGATTGAGCTCGGGCAGCGACGACGAGCATGTGGAAGAAGTCGTGACCGCGACATAATGGCCGAAGTCCAAGTGTGTGTACACCAGTGCACGTGTGTGCATGGTAAGGAGTAATGGAATAAGCAAATAGAAAAACAAAATAGAAATACAGTAAGTAACAAGGAAATGCATGAATTAACAAAGGTAAAGGTAATGAAATGTATTTCCTTTCGATGTTCATACTTCGATTTTGCAGAGTTAATGGTGCCTACGTATGTAGCGGTTTTTGCCTAACCCAGTTCAGTGTCTAGTTCATGGCATACGCTACACATTTAAACACCTATGTCATTTATTAGTGCTAATATCAGTTAGTATGGCATATGCTGCTTACTAGTCCTTATCATTTATAACCAAGTCCACAAATACATTATATATATATATATTTAATTGTATCGAATAAAGCTCTAATTTTAAAGGAAGCTAGACTCTCATTTCATGGAGAAGCATCAAGTGTTGATCCTTATTGTCTTACTTATTTCACTGAAGTCCTCATATACATAAGGTAGAATCAAGTTGTAAATAAAGGAAACTAACTTTATTTACAATTGGGGTCAAATATGGTTGCACAAACTCCAGCAAGTTATACAAGCCTTAAAAAAAGAATTGAAGTTCTAATCTTTTGGAATGAAATTGAGGTAATACGTATGGGCCATACTGAATAAGGTAAGTTACTAACAGGAAACATTTTACAATCATATTAAATAGCTCTAGCTTCATGCTACTGCTTCACAGCTTAATGTTTTATCCGATGGGAATAATTCTGGAAATGGATGAATAAATAAACTTTTGCGGATATATTTTGAAGAGAAAAATAAAAGAGCAAAGTTATAATTAAGGAATCTTGTTGTATATAACGTTGTTGTATACACAATTATATGATTTTTGTTTGATGATAACAACCAAATAAACATTATTATAAATGTGTTTGAAATCGTACTGTTAAATATATACATCACTGACTGAAATATAATATTTATATTTAAATGGAATACGACCATACAGACATTGATATATTCATACTGTATTCTATTTAAATTGAATATTCTATTTCAATAACACAACAGTACAAATCTTATAAACTCCACTATTTAAACAGTCACAGAATATTTGTATTAATAAATAACAGAATAAAATAAACAAGGTTGTTTGACAACAATAAAATAATATTTTATTTCAATCAAACTTGTTTATTACAAACAATAGTACAATTCATATATATATATATATATATATATATATATACACACACAGCTCCTCACTCATACATTCAGTATACATTTTTTTTGATATAGACACTTTCACTGTTACACACACTGTATATTGTTCACCATCAATTTCTGTCTTCTGTCTCCACAGCTTACAAGTCAGTCCAGTCTTCATATCTGTCATACAAATGAACACACAAAGTACGCTGCAATAGAAATAATACTGAATACATGCAAATATAAATTTTATTTTTAAAATTTTATTTGCCTCAGTTTTCTGGTGTGTTTCTCATCATATTTCATGACTTGATCTGATTTATATAGACATCATCTGTAGTGCTCACTGGTCAGCCTCAACAAACTGTACTGGTTTGCTGATCAGGACCAGCATCAAAAATTGCTGATTCTGACCAGCCTCAACACAGTGCAGCAGTCTGCTGATAAAATTTGCACATACACGATACATGTATACACACATGAGTGTGTGTATATACACATATGATATGCATGTGCAGGCAAAATGTAGTCAAGGCAAACAAAATGTCAAGTCGGCAAAAGAAAATGGCCGAGCACATATCAAAGAGGTTCAAGAACATTTCAGCAGCAAGGCTCAAACACAACAAGTCAAATGTAAGCATGGGTGGTCGAGAGAAGTGCAAACATGTCAACTGCATAAGCATGGACAGAAATACAAAGGCAGTAGATTTAAGTGAAAGTGCCAACATAGCAGCAAACAAGGCAGTTTCAAAGAATGGCATGGCAAAGTATAGTGCAGCCAAGCTTGGCAAGTCAGGATGAGCATCACAGTTTAAACTGAAGTACATGTGTGGCACAACAAATTTTAAAGTGGTCGAGCACAGTTTCATGAAGCCAACACAGCATGGATACAAGCAGAAAAAGGGTGCAGTTATGAATTTCAACACATCATGGATATATATATATATATAGTGCAAGTTCACATATACATGAAAGCATGATTCAAGTGTACAAGTGTGGATGTGCAAGTGTCATGGTGGGTGCAGCTACAAGTTTCAGTGAACAAACAAATGAATAAATGCATGTCAGGGAGCAAAGACCATCAAAACAGTGGCACAATGGCATAGCGACAAAAGTCGTTGGTAAACAGTATTGGGATAAAACAATTTATTTTCAATCATGCAGTGGGATTCCTGAAAAAAAAAATCATAGTTACATGTTTTAAGAACAGCTTAAACACTATGGTGAAGCACTTTCAGATCATGTTCAAAGGGAATACAAGAAAAAAATTATTTTGAAGTTATTTCAAGAAAAATAGTTTTGACATGATTTTTTTTTAGGTAATGGTTTCATTTTTGGCAAGAAAACTCAAGCTCAACAATCATGGTCGAGCATTTCAGTCCAGGTTATAATGGTGCCAGCAAGTTCATAGAAGCCCAAGTAAAGCAAGTCACAAATGCAGAACTCAAGAAAATATGAATCAAGTACCAAAACAATGTGCTCAAGTTCATTCATGCATGGGAAATTAAAGATTGGATTTAACCATTTATGGAATGGTGAATCAGCAAGAATCATACTTGAAAATATTCTGCAATTATCAATTTCCAGAAATACTCATGATATAACAACATATTTGGCAAGAAAAACCATTTATGTTTCCAATTTTCAAATGCAAAATTTCTGGCAAGAAATTAGTTTTCAAATCATCCAGATATCATGCAAGGATCTAAAGGGGTTTAAATCATTTCAGGAAAGTCAATTCAACATTTTTTCTTTCAGATTACAGTATATATGTTTTTGGAAATGAATCAGAGAATTATTTGGAGAATAACACAAGGGTTCTGTTTTTACACATGATTTATGGGATCATTCAATCAAGCATGAATTTATACAAGGGTGATTCATCAAGGAAATCGAATTGATAGAAGGGGAAAATTTATTTTCCAATTTTATCAATTAAATCGATCAAGCCAAAAGAGGAAATCTTGTATTTCTGCAAATCAAAAGGGGAAAGATATATCTCAATCAAGCCGAGCAAATCAATTTCAATAAAAGATTTCAAAAGGGGATTTCACGCAAAAATTCAGTGCAAAAATATCAGCCAAGTCATTATAATGAAATCAGAGTTTTAGGGTTTCGATTCTACCCTATATTAGACACCAATTCATCATCGGCACAAAAAGTATCGAGACGACAAACAATTCAATCGAAACCAAGCATAACAATTTAAAGCAACAAAAGAGAAAAATTCTAATTACTCACGGTTTCGATCAAGAGCAGAGAGCAACCCCAAATCGAAGCATCAGAAAGCTGAGAGCAAGACAAATTCGAACACCAGAGATTTATTTCATCAAGCTTTGAATCGATTTGGGAGGATTTCAAGAAACCCTAGCAATTTTCCAATCACCTGCCGCCATTTCTAATTCCATAAGCAAAGGGATCGGGCAAAAGGAAATAATGAATGGGCCGGCCAAGCATATGTGAAAAGGGATGAACCTTTATAATTTAAACTCCTTTTAAAACAAGGGTTTCTTTTGTTTCTGTTTTTCCTTGTTTATTTAATTTTGTTTTGTTTTTAATTTTCTTCTATAAACAATTATGAACAGTTTTTCTAGAAGTCTGTAAAATTCTAGAGTTCCAGTCAGGGTGTTGACTGGCAGTCCACTAGAGTCGGTAAATTCTAGGGTTACGAGTTATAGGGTTTGTAATTCGGGAAATCTGATCTTGGGGACAAAGATCAGTCAGGGTTTTTAGTATAGGGTTAGTACAGCAACAGGTATTGCGAGTGTAAAAAACTGTATAGGCGGTTAGCGAGGGTCGCGAGTCTGTAAGTTTGTGTATGCGGGAGTCTGTATAATTCTATAATAAAAACCTTGGGGAATGCAGCAGTAGGCAGGGTTGCCGAAGCTGGGTATATCTGTGTGTTATTTATTTACAACATTTATTTACTCTGATCGTTATTTGTGCTGTAATATTTTTAATATTATATACTCAGTTAAAAACTATGATAAACCCTATTCAACCCCCCTCTAGGTTTAATCTAGATCCAACAATTGGTATCAGAGCTGGTATAAGGTTACAACATGATAGTGAGTTCTCGCTCTATGATCTAGTGGTGAAGTAGTGACTCTTATCCCTACATGTCTGTGGGTGGTTGTCCATGTCGAGAGGTAGGACGTGAAATCAGTCTCTGAGGTACCTTTGTTTGCCACCGGGGTGTCATTAAAATCCTCGAGAAAGCGAGAACATTTGGTATCAGAGCAGGTTTTCTGTTTAACTCTAGAGTAATGGTGATTCCTAGTTGTCAGTTGATAGAGAGTCAGTCCAGTTCATCTCCAACTATTTTCAATGGAACAGATTTTTAAACTGGAAATCCAAAATGAAATTTTATTTAAAATCTGTTAATATTAAATATTGGGATGTTGTTATCAATGGATTTGATAGTGTAGATATTACTTTCAATGCCCGTGCTATGAAAATTATATTTGATTATCTTAGTACTGATCAGTTTAATCTTATCTGTCATTGTTTATCTGCACAGGAAATCTGGGATACTCTCAATACGATGTATGGAAAATCTGACAATAGCTCAAAACCCCAGATTGTCAACTCAGATTCAGAATTTTGTTTAACAGGATTTACAAATGAGAATTCAGAAGGATCAGATGATGGAGAATCAACAGATGCTGAAGTTGAAAATTTCTCATACAAAGATTTGGTTAATATGTGTGTGGATTTAACTAAATCTGTTGATAAACTCAAATCTAAAAAAATACTCTAAAATCTAGGAATTCTGAGTTGACCAGCAAATTAATGATTTGGAATCACAGCTTGAATATTTTAAAAATTCTTCAAATTCAAATTGCAAAAATTGTTTAAAATTGAAAACCAATCTTGTTCATCTCAATAAAAATATTCAAAAGTTTGAAAAGGAAATTCTGATCTTAAAAGGAAACAAGATTGAGTTATCAAGTTTGAATAACTTTTTAGAAAAGGAATTTGAAAATTTTAAAACTAATATTCATTCCAAACTTGAAATTGCTGAAAAAGGAAAATTTGTTGAAATCGAATTCGATTTTGAAAGAACTTGAAAACGAGATTGAAAATTTCAAGAAATTTGAGTCTGAAAGTCGAAAACATTTTGAATTTGAAATTGCTGAATCCCAAATCAAAATTAAATCACTTGAATCTGAAAATTTGGTTTTGAAACAATATGATGCTGAAAGGAAGATCATTGATAATCGCTGTTTAGATTTAATAAAAGAGAACGGTGATCTTATATTCAAAATTCAACGACTAGAGTCAACTTTGACTAAATTTTCTAATAGTGAAAAGTCGTTGAATATGTTGTTACAAAACCAAAATTCTATTGGAAATAAACATGGTCTTGGATTTGGGAAAACAAATGTTTTTGAAAATCGCAATTCAAATGTTTTTAAAAATCCTCTAAACTGCTTTGAAAAGAATGGACTTGAAAATCTGAACTTTGAAAATTCCAAAGGATTTTTGAAACAAAAACAAAATGAAAAATTGTTTTATAATAAACCATTTAAACATATCTGGATCCCAAAAGGAAATAAAACGAATTCAGTTAACTTCAAACAGATCTGGGTTCCTAAAGGCACAAAGGTAAATTCGGATGGTTTGTTATATAAACAAGTCTGGGTACCAAAACACGTGAACGAAACTGTGAGTGGTTTTACAAATTTTGTTAGACCACTCGATCCTATCAACTGTTAGGTATCTGAAGTGGCCGAGGAACAGCTGTGCTCAAAAGAGAAAAGTGATTCAAACTGCTTCATATCATTGAATCACCCACTGTTCCTTAGCCAAGTCTGATGAGTTAGAAATTCTGGTTTACATCATCTATCAGGTATGATTTCTAAATTCATCTTTGTAAATATATTTTTTCCTTTTTCCCCTTTCTGTTTGTTTTTTGTTTGTTTCTGATTTGTCACTGCCATATTCTCCTTATTCTGTGCTTCATTAACTTCCAATTGCAAAATTCATATTTTTCTGGAAATTCACTTTATTTGAATAAAATTCTCATGTTTATAATTATTTCCAGACTCTGAGTCTAATCTTGTAATTTTCTGTAATTGATTAGAAGTTTATTTTATTCTTGAATTCGTAACAGTGCTGAAGCATTTATGTTATATCTTGAACACTGTTATTCTTGAATTCTAATTTTTTTTGAAGATTCGATTATTTGATGAAATTTCACACCTCTGTTGTTTTGAGTGTCTTCTAATTCACTTTGGAATGGCTAAAAATATTACACTCATTACAGCACACTGCTATTTATCGGTTGTGATAATTTCATTAAGTTTCGGATTGGCTTGAATCAGTGATACATCTTGGGATTCATCTTTATTCTTGATCATTATGACTGAAATTGTTTTGTTTGAAATCATCTGAAATTATTGATATTTTGTATAATCACACACCTCCTAAATTTGAAATTATGAACCTTTGTGTGATTGATTCATTATATCACAAAACTTGACATTGATTCAAGTGATTTCAAATAAATTATTTATGGATCATGAATATCTCTTAATTATTTGATGTAAATGATCTGAAATTATTCTTAGAAATCTTGTGAAAAATTCCTTTGAAAATTTGGTCTTGAAATTCACTCTTATTTCATGATTATCTGATTTAATTATTTGTTTGTTTAAAATCATTTGAAATTATTGATTTATTGAATCTCACACATATCTCAAATCAAAAATTTATAATCTGGTGTGATTGATTCATTGAATTCTGATATTTTCATATTCCTCAAATGATTTCAAGTAAACAGTATTTTAATCATTAGATCATGAATCATCATATGTGGCCATCATCTTGACAAGTATGATTTGAAACTATGTTCTGTGTTGCTCTGATATTGTTTTGAAAAATGTTTGTTCTGGAATCACATGCTTGCTGCTCTGATACATGTGCATAATCTATTATCTTGTCTGTTTGGGCTTGGTACTTAATAATTCTTTTGTCTCTGACATTCTTGTTCAGTATCATGTTAAAATTCCTCGTAAATCGAGACACCAAGTGGTATCAGAAGTGCCTTATATTTGTCTCACCCATCTGTACTTAGATTCAAACCTTCACCATGTATAAATCCACACACTCTTTTTGTCTTGTACACATTTTCCCCTCTTGTCGTGTATAGATCAGCATATTCCTCTTGTATTTGATTTTCAATTTTAGAACTATTTATTAGTTATTCATTCAGAAATTGAAATTAGTATCAAAATTGAACTGTATTTGTAATTCATCAAAATAATTATCAGATTTTGAAATTGTGATGAATTATGACTGCATTATATTTCACAACAAGAGGAGATTTTACTTAGATTTTCATGATGGTTGAATATTTATTATAATATCTTTGAACTGGCAACTATTTCACGATCACCCTCATTATCTATCATCTTTCTGCCATCCATGATAATTCTATATTAATGTGGAGAGTTTGATATTTTTTTTTAAAAAAAAAATCATCGTAAATAAACAGTGAAAATATGTGTGATAGTAATTGGACTATGTTATTTTTTTCAGAATTGGTGACAGTTGATTTTTTTTTTAATGATCCCAGTACAATCGAGCATATTTCATAATATAATTAATTTAGAAATTCATTTCACAGTCCATTTTCTGTACCTAACACTTTTCTATCATTCATATTGGTCTGGTATACCGAGGAGTTTCTCTATTTAAAGCTGAAAATAATAAAATATAAAAGTAATACATAAGTGTGTCTCTAAACCTCATTTAAAAATCCAAGCTCTGGTTATGCATGGTTATGAGACGTCTTATAATTTAAGCTGCGACTGATCCCATTTAAAAATCCAAGCTCTGGTTATGCGTGGTCAGTGTGCTCTTGAATACAAAATAAATAAAAAGGAAATAAAGTGATAAAAATAGAAATTATTTTGAAATTCTCCTTGGTATTTGTAAAAACCAGCCTATCAATCCATCCTTCTAATCTGTGAAATGTGTTAATATCTTATGAAGTATTATGATTTGTTGATTGATATCTATTGGGATTTGAGACTATCTGATTTTGTCACTTAAATTGAATTATTAATTATAGTCCAAATCCATCACTGCTTTTGTGCTTTATTTTTTATAAAAATCCTTTGAAAATAATTGGAAATGAATTGTTTTTAAAACTCTCTCCATTTTATATAAAATTCATCGTATATTCATCATTCTCTAGAATGTGAAATATGCCACCTGTTCTTAGAATATTATGATTTTTGTTTGACTGATTGAAATTTATGATGATCGTTCTTCCTCTTAAGCTGAAATTATATTTGTTAGTCATTTTTCATCTATATTTTAAATTCTGTATCCTTTTGATGATAACAAAAGGGGGAGAATGGGTTGAGATTTTGATTTATGAGTGAATATTTTATAAATATTTTTAATTTTTGAAAATTTATGATTACTCATATCATTAATTTCACTCACGCACAGTTATAGGGGGAGTTGTCTGTTGTAGGGAGAGCTGGTAAATAGGGGGAGTTCAATTTACACTGTCAAACACATTTATTGTATACAAAATCTTTTATTTGTTTGCCATCATCAAAAGGGGGAGATTGTTGTATATAACGTTGTTGTATACACAATTATATGATTTTTATTTGATGATAACAACCAAATAAATATTATTATAAATGTGTTTGAAATCGTACTGTTAAATATATACATCACTGACTGAAATATAATATTTATATTTAAATGGAATACGACCATACAGACATTGATATATTCATACTGTATTCTATTTAAATTGAATATTCTATTTCAATAACACAACAGTACAAATCTTATAAACTCCACTATTTAAACACTCACAGAATATTTGTACTAATAAATAATAGAATAAAATAAACAAGGTTGTTTGACAACAATAAAATAATATTTTATTTCAATCAAACTTGTTTATTGCAAACATCAGTACAGTACAATTCATATATATATATATATATATATATATATATATATACACAGCTCCTCACTCATACATTCAGTATACATTTTTTTTAACATAGACACTTTCACTGTTATACACACTGTATATTGTTCACTGTCAATTTCTGTCTTCTTGTCTTTTGTCTCCACAGCTTACAAGTCAGTCCAGTCTTCATACCTGTCATACAAATGAACACACACAGTACACTGCAATAGAAATAATACTGAATACATGCAAATATAAATTTTATTTTTAAAATTTTATTTGCCTCAGTTTTCTGGTGTGTTTCTCATCATATTTCATGACTTGATCTGATTTATATAGACATCACCTGTAGTGCTCACTGGTCAGCCTCAACAAACTGTACTGGTTTGCTGATCAGGACCAGCATCAAAAATTGTTGATTCTGACCAGCCTCAACACAGTGCAGCAGTCTGCTGATAAAATTTGTACATACACGATACATGTATGCACACATGAGTGTGTGTGTATACACATATGTTATGCATGTGCAGGCAAAATGTAGTCAATGCAAACAGCATGTCAAGTCAGCAAAAGCAAATGGCCGAGCACATATCAAAGAGGTTCAAGAACATTTCAGCAGCAAGGCTCAAACATAACAAGTCAAATGTAAGCATGGGTGGTCGAGAGAAGTGCAAACATGTCAACTGCATAAGCATGGACAGAAATACAAAGGCAGCAGATTTAAGTGAAAGTGCCAACATAGCAGCAAACAAGGCAGTTTCAAAGAATGGCATGGCAAAGTATAGTGCAGCCAAGCTTGGCAAGTCAGGATGAGCATCACAGTTTTAACTGAAGTACATGTGTGGCACAACAAATTTTAAAGTGGTCGAGCACAGTTTCATGAAGCCAACACAGCATGGATACAAGCAGAAAAAGGGTGCAGTTATGAATTTCAACACAGCATGGATATATATATATAGTGCAAATTCACATATACATGAAAGCATGATTCAAGTGTACAAGTGTGGATGTGCAAGTGTCATGGTGGGTGCACCTACAAGTTTCAGTGAACAAACTAATGAATAAATGCATGTCAGGGAGCAAAGACCATCAAAACAGTGGCACAATGTCATAGCGACAAAAGTCGTTGGTAAACAGTATTGGGATAAAACAATTTATTTTCAATCATGCAGTGGGATTCCTGAAAAAAAAAATCATAGTTACATGTTTTAAGAACAGCTTAAACACTATGGTGAAGCACTTTCAGATCATGTTCAAAGGGAATACAAGAAAAAAATTATTTTGAAGTTATTTCTAGAAAAACAGTTTTGACATGATTTTTTTTTTAGGCAATGGTTTCATTTTTGGCAAGAAAACTCAAGCTCAACAATCATGGTCGAGCATTTCAGTCCAGGTTATAATGGTGCCAGCAAGTTCATAGAAGCCCAAGCAAAGCAAGTCACAAATGCAGAACTCAAGAAAATATGAATCAAGTACCAAAACAATGTGCTCAAGTTCATTCATGCATGGGAAATTAAAGATTGGATTTAACCATTTATGAAATGGTGAATCAACAAGAATCATACTTGAAAATATTCTGCAATTATCAATTTCCAGAAATACTCATGATATAACAACATATTTGGCAAGAAAAACCATTTATGTTTCCAATTTTCAAATGCAAAATTTCTGGAAAGAAATCAGTTTTCAAATCATCCAGATATCACGCAAGGATCTAAAGGGGTTTAAATCATTTCAGGAAAGTCAATTCAACATTTTTTCTTTCAGATTACAGTATATATGTTTTTGGAAATGAATCAGAGAATTATTTGGAGAATAACACAAGGGTTCTGTTTTTACACATGATTTATGGGATCATTCAATCAAGCATGAATTTATACAAGGGTGATTCATCAAGGAAATCGAATTGATAAAAGGGGAAATTTTATTTTCCAATTTTATCAATTAAATCAATCAAGCCAAAAGAGGAAATCTTGTATTTCCGCAAATCAAAAGGGGAAAGATACATCTCAATCAAGCCGAGCAAATCAATTTCAATAAAAGATTTCAAAAGGGGATTTCACGCAAAAATTCAGTGCAAAAATATCAGCCAAGTCATTATAATGAAATCAGAGTTTTAGGGTTTCGATTCTACCCTATATTAGACACCAATTCATCATCGGCGCAAAAAGTATCGAGACCACAAACAATTCAATCGAAACCAAGCATAACAATTTCAAGCAACAAAAGAGAAAAATTCCAATTACTCACGGTTTCGATCAAGAGCAGAGAGAAACCCCAAATTGAAGCATCAGAAAGCTGAGAGCAAGACAAATTCGAACACCAGAGATTTATTTCATCAAGCTTCGAATCGATTTGGGAGGATTTCAAGAAACCCTAGCAATTTTCTAATCACCTGCCGCCATTTCTAATTCCATAAGCAAAGGGATCGGGCAAAAGGAAATAATGAATGGGCCGGCCAAGCATATGTGAAAAGGGATGACCCTTTATAATTTAAACTCCTTTTAAAACAAGGGTTTCTTTTGTTTCTGTTTTTCCTTGTTTATTTAATTTTGTTTTGTTTTTAATTTTCTTCTGTAAACAATTCTGAACAGTTTTTCTAGAAGTCTGTAAAATTCTAGAGTTCCAGTCAGGGTGTTGACTGGCAGTCCACTAGAGTCGGTAAATTCTAGGGTTACGAGTTACAGGGTTTGTAATTCGGGAAATCTGATCTTGGGGACAAAGATCAGTCAGGGTTTTTAGTATAGGGTTAGTACAGCAGCAGGTATTGCGAGTGTACAAAACTGTATAGGCGGTTAGCGAGGGTCGCGAGTCTGTAAGTTTGTGTATGCGGGAGTCTGTATAATTCTATAATAAAAACCTTGGGGAATGCAGCAGTAGGCAGGGTTGCCGAAGCTGGGTATATCTGTGTGTTATTTATTTACAGCATTTATTTACTCTGATCGTTATTTGTGCTGTGATATTTTTAATATTATATACTCAGTTAAAAACTGTGATAAACCCTATTCACCCCCCCCCTCTAGGGTTAATCTAGATCCAACAAATGTCGCTAGAGACGGATAACGCATACGTAACATCGTGAAAGAATTGAGGGATATACACTGCTTATCAAAGAAGAGATTAGCCTGGAAGTTGTTCTCTATGAGATTTGGGCTGAGTTAGGCCAACATGGGATTGAAGAGAAATAATGTAAAATAATGTTATTTCAAATCTGAAACATTTTTGTAAGTGAACCCAATTTGTACATAACAAAAGAAGAGCAAGTGTGCCTAAGGAAGTCTACTAGGATTATTGGGCATATAGCATTCGGGCTTGGGACATATTAGGCCGTAAATGTTATTTTTTTTCTAACTTAAGCAAATTTTAATAAAACTTGATATTAAATAGAAGGTAAAAAAATAATTTATATATATATAAGAGAAGATCAGGAAGTTATTGAAATAACTGTATAATTAAGTTTGAATAAACGTCAAGCAAAAATCGTCATGTAATCTTAAATTCGAACCTCCAATGTATTTATATATGTAGTACATTGAAACAAAATAAAAGTTAATAAAAATAAACAGGTAATCCTGAAAGATTTATATTAATATAGAAATGAAGTTAGCTTGGTTTATTAAAAACAAAATAGAAGTCTAAAATAAATTCAATTGATTTATTTCCAAAGAATTAGGATAAGATTATGTGAAAGAAGTCATTATCCGAGATCGGATATTTTAAACTATTATTAGTTTGAAATAAGACATCAAATCATTATTGATTTTTAATGTTGTGATGGATGATTATTGATCAAATTTTCTGTTATGCTATGAAGTGAACAAACAAATCTAAATTAGTTAAAATAAAACGTTGACACATTCTATTATATTTAAATCACCTTGTGCTAATTATTGTTCTGAAATTAGGAATCAGATTATCTGTTAATTAAATTGAATTGACAAGTCATGTAAATTAAATATGGAATGATTTGTATAAATAGTTTTACTCATCTACACTATTTAAATTTGATAGTTAAAACACCGACTATCAAATAAATGTTCCTTACGTGGTTGTTCGAAGAGACCGGGATGGGAACTAGACCCGAAACCACTTCGAACTAACTTTACGTAAACTAACTTGTAGGATACTTATATAAATGGTGAAATTGAAGATCATAGCTTTTCACAAATGGAAGAGTTACTTGTTTAAATTCTATGGTAGCCGCCAGAGTTATTATAACATGTAATTCTCTCATGATTGAAATCTTCGGATTTGCAAGGACTATTCGCTGCTGATCTATGGGTGATTCCTACATTGGATGCGTTAGGAGAGTTCCTTTGAATCATCCTATACTTAGGTGACTTTTATGGATGAATGTCTAACAGAGTATTTCCTAAAAACCACGTGAATTTTACAAATATACTAAGTTGGTGGCAAAGGGCACTTCTTTTACATCCAGAGTATATTTGTGGAAGTCACTTAGTGATTTAACGGATCTAACAATGTGGCATTCAAAGTCAAGGCCGAATGTTCTAAAGGTAAATTCTAAACTTGAAGGAAGCCTCATCAACCAAATAACGACAAAAATTGGGCAGGCAACATGGCTAAGTGGATCGCTCCCAATTAGGGTGTATTATCACCTATCTAGAGAAAATTCATTTCCTTCTTTACTCTTTTTGATGCTGTCCCTTTTTGGGAAACAATTGCCATACACAACCGTTGGTGATATACATTAGATACATTCAAGCAAAGTGAGTGGTCGGTCATGTATAGTCGGGTTGAAAGATGCTCTTGTTAAACCTAGCGTATTCCCCTCTAGAGATACACTATTGGCAGGTGGTTCCATACCTTGTCATAGTCGGAATCCATTACCCAATAAGCGCCAATAGTTTTGATTATATACTATGTATGTGGAGCGTGAGATGCAAGCGTTCTGCTAGAATGTTATTTATTTGATTTATACATTATTATAATATCAGAATAGTTTTAATATCAAGAATGTTTTGGTTTATCATAAGATAAAAACCCCATTAGTATTTATGTATGGATCGGTCTTACGATTATAATTTCTTTCAAAAGGATTTTTGAACATTAAATCAAGTTATTTTAAAACTGTTTACTCACATCAGTCCCATGACTGACCTAGAGTTTATTCTTCTATGTTTTCCAAAACTCTTGGGTGCCCAAATTTGTACGGGAAGTCAAGTAGTTTCAGGATTTTACAGATTCACTTGAAGAATCTTGGGGCTGGAGGCATCAGCGTTATATATATGAATTTTATTTCAGCTGTGTTTTATATGAACTGTACACTAATAATGTATGTAAGTACAAACACCAGTTTTGTATTTCAAGTATTGTTGTATAATATATTTTATTCAATTGAGCTGTGAGATTCGTCATACTGATTTTGTTGTGTTATATTCTTCTTTTTCTTATATTCTAATTTACTTTCTTTCTATTTCCCACCCTCTAACTTCTTTCTATTAACTATCTGGAAATTTATGGTGCTTGATTATTCGATATGTGATATCAGATACATATTAGTATCGATAATCAGGATCGGAACTTTTCGGGCCATTACACTTGATATCAGAGCAATTGTTTAGTAATAACCTTGGCTCTATGGCGTTACTCGATGGAGATGGGGTTAGTAATACCCAAGATTGAGTTTGAGTGTATATATATGAGCGTGTACTTGCTCGTTAATATAAAAATTGTTTCATATTGTATTAATTCGTTTGTCGAGTGGTTTATGAATTCTAATCGATACGAGATTGCAAACTGTATCGATAGGTGTTTCTAAACTCTTGAACAACGTAATTCAACATAGTATTGTTTTAAATCAGGATAAATGAAATAATTCAACCCAAAATTATATTTTGATATAAAAGAATAATTTTCTAGGATTATTATAAGTGGTTGTTTTGATTGCTATTATAATTTGGTAACAGATTATAACATCGAGATGGTTATATATAACAAACATTGAAAATTGTATAAAATTAAATTATACAAATGAGATGAACCAAAACTAAATTCAATCCAGAACTGGAATTAGAAATACCGGGAAGTTAAGAAGATAGTTTCAGGAATATTATAAAGTAATATAATATTATTGGGTAAGATTTGGATGAGAATCATTTTAAATTGGATTTTGGAAGGAATGTAGCACTGAACTCACTTTATTCGCTAGGAAATAATACAGATAATGATCGCAACATCACTAGTATTCATTTTCAAGCTTCTAAATGAAGGATTGCTGCCTTAGAAAGGATTCTGATGGTGAATTATTTGAAAGAAACAAGTTGTTTGGAGAATTCAAAAATTTTGAATCTACAATGGAATAAATATATGTAATTTCAAACTGATTTAAAAACCGGGAATTTGGATTTAGGAAGTTAAGATTTTAAATAGAACAAGTCAAGTGGATTGAATTGAGGGGACTAGAGTTGACTGAGGTTAAGTTGAGCAGAGCTAAATCAGTTAGTTAAATTGGATTAGAGTCTTAAAAAAAGAATTTGAAGCAAATAGATATATTTGAATAAATTTGGTTCAAACTAATGAAGTTAGTAAGTTTTGGGATTATTTTCCCAAATATAGTCAGGAGTATTTCCTTGAAATAAGAAAGGGGTAACACAGGTTAACCAAGAATTAAGATACGGAGTCGAGAAATTGGAACTTAACCAGAGATTGGTTGAGATAAACGATTTTCTGAGTGTTGATTTGATGTGGATTTTGGTCTTCAAGGTTGATACTTAGAGGATTATTTTCGTACTAATTTACGGTCAGGAACTGACGAATGTAGGAGATTAGCAATGCGTGCATATGAAATAGAAATGTTTTCCAACTGTAATAATGAATATTTCTAGATATGAAAATGATTGTGATAGATAGCAGATTGTTGATTTGTGTATTGAATGTTTTGATTTCAGTAAAATGTTTGGTAGATAACCAATGTATTTTGGAAGCCTTAATTGCTGTGATTGTTAGGGGATGACCCATATATGTGTTTTGTTATAATCTATGCTTTTGAGCATAACTTGAACCTCCTCGTTACTCTTTAATTTTGGGGATTAAATTCTTTTAAAGGGGGTAGATTGTAAGGACCCAGTTTTTGGATTATTTTTATAATCTATAATGTATAGATTACACCAATAACTTAATTTAATTTAAATAAAGAGGATTTAGATATCAAGAGAATAACAAGGGAAATCCAAATAAATATGTTTTTTGATGGTTTAAAATTCCTTAACCAATGTTACATATGTATATATAATAAATAATTAATGTTTTATCATTTGTTTATGGTTTTACTTGCTTTAAAAACTCATATGAAATAGATAACTCAAGCAAGAAAATAAAAGGGAGATATAAACTAAAATATAAGGGATACATTATTTTATAATACTGATGAGATCAAACTTATTTAAATTTAAAAAAATATTTTTAATACCATATGTATATATTAAGTTGTCATATTCATATATTATATGTATATAATCAAGTGTATGTTGTTTAAAACACTTTTGTTACATCTAAAACTTGTTTCAAAGGTTTCCAAAAAAGCTTGAACTTGCAAACCTCAGAGAGTTCTCTGATGTTTCAAAAACCAAGACCCCTAAATTTCATTGGTTTAAAGACTTTATCCCAAGCAATTTTGTGGTACTTACCCTTCAATATGAAGTTAGCACACATTTTCTCTATTTTTTGAATAGTTTTTTACTGGAATGTTGTGTGATTGAATCCAGTAAATAACAATAGCAGTAGTAACTGTATGTGTAAGCTCCACTCTACCTGCTAGAGATGAAAGTTTGCTAGACCAACCCTCTAACTTGCTATGAATTATATCTATTAGTCTAGAGCAATCTCTATCTTTAATCTGATTTATACTTAAAGGAAGACCAAGATATTTAATAGGAAGATTTCCATCTTTAAAATTAAGGAGCTTGAGAATATCATCCTTACATATAGTCTCCTTACTGAAATATATTTTACTATTACTAATATTAACAAACATGCCAGCAAATTTATCCGTATTATCCAAAATTCTTTTAATGGCAACTACACTATTTCTATCAGCTTTTACAAAATGAAGCATATCATCTGCATAAAATAAATGAGTAATATATGGCTTATTTCTGTTAATAGGCTTAATATTTCCCTTTATAAACTCAATTCCATTTGAATTGAGAAGTATTCAATAACAATAGAGAATAGGTAGGGAGACAAAGGGTTTCCTTGCCTAATTCCTCTATGGCTATAAATGAAACCTTTTGGGGAACTATTAATCATAGCAGAATAGGTTCCATTACAAATGCATTCTTTAATTAAAGCATAGAATTTCTCATTAAAACCCATTTTATGCATAATGTATATGATAAAATTCCTATTACTTTTATCAAATGCTTTATATAGATCAATTTTTAACACATGAGATTTTTCAAATTAAAATTCCTTATTAACTCATGAGCTAATAAGGTATTTTTAGAAATTAATCTCCTAGGAATAAATGCACTCTGATTTTCAGATATGATAAATTTAAGAAACAATTTCAATATGTTGCAAAGAAGACAAGAAATAATTTTATAGATAAAATTACAATAAGCAATTGGCCTATAGTCTCCTAAGCCCAAAGGAGTTTCAATTTTAGAAACCCAAGTTAAGAAGGCATGATTGGAATTTTTCAACAGCTTACCAGAGTTAAAAAATTCAGAAATGCAATCACATAAAGAATACTGCATATAAGCCTAATGAGTTTTATAAAATTTAGCTCCAAACCCATCAGGGCCTGGACTTTTATCATTTTTAGCAGTAAAAATGATATTCTTAATTTCCTCTCTTTTAATAGGGGCTAAAAGAACCTCAGACCAATCACTGTTGGCAGTGTATTTCAATTCCATATTGGGAAAAAATTTGCTTGATTAAAAGAATTATATAATGTGCTAAAATAATCAATAGCCTCTTTCTCAATGAGAGAGGTTTCATTACTTATTTTTCCGTAATAGTCAATAATTTTCCCAATATCATTCCTATTCTCCTATTAGACATTTTAGTGTATAAAAACTTGCTAGCTTAATCCCCTGTAGTTAACCAATCAATCGTAGCCTTTTGTCTAAGATTGACAGAATATATATAAAGAGCATTAACCTACTTAGCTTGTGCACTAAAAAACGAATCTGCCTTGCACTTGTCAGAGTAGTTTTCATCCAATTCATTTTGGAGTTTTTCAAATTCATCTCTAATCTCTTTTATATCATTTTCCTTCTAGACTTATTCCAGTTTTTAATATTGTTTTTAATAATCTTCAATGTTTGGTTGAACTTATATTGTGCAGTGCCATATAAGTTATTATTAAAATAGCTTGTGACAACTTTTTTATAATCATTCTCAAACACTTGTCCATTAACAAACCTGAAAGGGGAGTAAAATACACCACACTTATTAACAAAAATGACACAAGGATAGGTGTATGATCACTAGAGTTTTGGGGTAAAGTACTACATTTCACATTTGAAAAGAGGTTAATAAATTATTGGCTAAAAAGAACCATGCCTAGCTTACGCTGGATATTCCTATATTCACCTGACTTCCAGGTGAATTTATTACCTAATATAGGTGGTTTAATTAGCCCGGATTTTAGTATAAATTTACTACCCTTTCCTATTTTTGGAAAAGGCGGCATTTCCCCCACCTTTTCATTACCGTGAAATATCGTATTGTAGTCCCCAATAATGAACCAAAGGCTGTTTACAGAGAGTCTAAATTGCTCATTGTGATTCCAAAGCTTAATTCTATCATTTTCATAATTGGATACATAAATAAAAGTAATCTTAAGTAGAAAACCCCCTTTATTTTTAAATATGCAATGAATATACTGCCAATCAAAAAAATGACCAACAAGAGACCAAATGTTAGGATTATGTAAAACCATAATTCTACCATTTACTTTCATGATATTATTATTGACCATATTCCAATTTGAAAGCCTTCTTTTATGAAGATCAACTAGTTTTTTGTCTTTCAATTTGTGTTCAAGCAAACCTACAATACCAGGTTTGTACTGATTCAAAAATTTTGAAAGGTCAAGTTGCCTTTCAGGGGAATTAATCCCCCCATATATTCCCATCTATAATATCCATAAAATTTTTATAAAAAATAAGCTATATAGGATACAATCCAAGGATATAATATAGCTACAACAAATCATTGTGATTGCTGCAGTCTGCCTTCAAATCCAGCTGCTTTCCACTTCTTTTAAAATTTGTGTTGCCAGTGGTTTTAAGCTGATTATCCCATTTAGTGATTTTCTCTATATACTTCTTTTTGAATTCATGATCCTTGGCATCCTCAGTTTCCTCTGTGGTGCTTAAATCTGTTAAACTTTTAGTCCTCTTCTTCTTTTTTCTTTTTATTATTGTTGCAGATAATGAAGCTGAAACTGCATTGTTTACTGCACTTTCGATGTTCTCTTCTGTGACAGTAACATGCGCGGAAGGAGCAAGGGCATTTGCTAACAACGAAGCATTAGTGAAAATGGGATTTGCAGATAGAAGTACAGAACAATTATCAATCCCAACGTCTGATTTATTCTTATTATAAATTTCTGAACATGTAATATAACTTGAGTTCTTCAATGAGGGGAGGGCTCAATGACCTATGTATTTGAAGCCCCACCAGAAGTTATTGTAATGTTACTGACAGAAATAGTATTCTCATTCAAAACTGAGGGAATTTCAGTTCGATTTTCCTCAGTTTTTCTTTGAGAAGCATTGCCTGTCGAGTTTTCAAGAACAGTTGCCTATTCTTGTTGATTTTGCATATGCTCTTTCAGATCAGAGTTGCCTAGTATATTATTGAGTATTGACCCAGAGTCAATATTCATATTGGTCTGCTTGTTTCCAGTTAAATCTACAGTACCTTGAAACTGTTAGGATGCGTTGTTTAGATCAGAATTACCCAAATCTGCATCAGTTTTGTGTGAAATATCAATATTCATTTCTTCTTCGTTAGAACGTGGAGAAAATGTAGTATTAGGGGAATTCTGTGTATTTACTTATGAATTAATCCCCGATACATTAATGACAGGATCTGTATTATCTTTTGGCTTATCACTCCTTTCATTATTGTAGACACAATTATTTAAGGAGTGTCCAAAGCATTTACAAATCTTGCATCTGTCTAGAATCGGTTCATAAGTAATATATTATGTGATGATTTCCCCATCATGCATGTAGATAGATGCTTCATTGGGTAATTCTGCTTCTGCTTTGATCTTTACAAAAAATGTGCATAGCTTAATCGAGTTCCCTTTGCTGTTTGCTCATCCAACTTCAAAGGTATACCAACAATAATGAATATTTCTAACTGTAATAACAAATATTTCTAAGTGTTAAATATACAGAAACTTTAGCAAAACGCCATTTTTAAGTTTCAAAATACTAAATATTGTGGTACAATCTCTAATATTACAGATAGGTCCGCCTATATTAAGTAAAGCTCATGTGCGTGTGTGTACGAGATTGGATCAAGAGCAACCCAAACAGTGCAACACCATTGATTTCGATCTCACATTCTCATTTTTTTCTCATTTCTATTAACTCTCTCTTCCTCCACTAACTTATTTAATTATACATGAACGATTATTATTCGAATGCAAAGGGAATGCCATGAAAGACGGGTGTCATACAACTTTTGTGTGTCCGTGCCCATGATTTCCACCAGCCACTTTCTTTTCCAACTATAATGTAGGAGATTAGTAATGCGTGCATATGAAATAGAAATGTTTTCCAACTATAAAAACGAATATTTCTAGATATGAAAATGACTGTGATAGATAGCAGATTGTTGATTTGTGTATTGAATGTTTTGATTTCTGTAAAATGTTTGGTAGATAACATGTGTGTTTTGGATGCCTTAATTGTTGTGATTGTTAGAGGATGACCCATATATATGTTTTGATATAATCTATGATTTTGAGTATAACTTGAACCTCTTCGTTACTTTTTAATTTTGGGGACGAAATTCTTTTAAAGGGGGTAGATTGTAAGGTCCCCCTTTTGGACTAGTTTTATAATCTATAATGTATTGATTATACCAATAACTTGATTTGATTTAAATAAATAGGATTTATATATCTAGAGAATATCAAGGGAAATCTAAATAAATATGTTTTTTGATGGTTTAAAATTCCTTAATAAATGTTACATATGTATATATAATAAATAATTATTGTTTTATTGCTTGTTTGTATTTTTACTTGCTTTAAAAACTCATATGAAATAGATTACTGACGCAAGCAAATAAAAGGGAGATATAAACTAAAATATAAGGGATACATTATTTTATAATACGGATGAGATCAAACTCATTTAAATTTAGAAAAAATATTTTTAATATCATATGTATATATTAAGTTGTCATATTCATATATTACATGTATATAATCAAGTGTATGTTGTTTAAAACACTTTTGCTACATTTAAAACTAGTTTCAAAGATTTACAAAAAAGCTAGAACTTACATACCTCAGAGAGGTCTCTGATGTTTCTAAACCCAAGACCCCTAAATTTCTTTGGTTTACAAACTTTATCCCAAGCAATTTTGTGGTACTTACCCTTCAATATGAAGTTAGCATATATTTTCTCTATTTTTTGAATAGTTTTTACTAGAATGTGGTGTGATTGAATCCAGTAAATAATAACAGCAGTGGTAACTATATGTGTAAGCTCCACTCTACCTGTTAGAGATAAAAGTTTGCTAGACCAACCCTCTAACTTGCTATGAATTATATCTATTAGTCTAGAGCAATCTCTATCTTTAATCTTATTTATACTTAAAGGAAGACCAAGATATTTAATAAGAAGATTTCCATCTTTAAAATTAAGGAGCTTGAGAATATCATCCTTATATATAGCCTTCTTATTGAAATATATTTTACTTTTACTAATATTAATAGACATGCCAGCAAATTTATCTGTATTATCCAAAATTCTTTTAATAGCAACAACACTATTTCTATCAGCTTTTACAAAATGAAACATATAATTTGCATAAAGTAAATGAGTAATATATGGCTTATTTCTGTTAATAGGCTTAATATTTCCCTTTATCAACTCAATTTCCATTTGAATTGAGAAGTATTCCATAACAATAGAGAATAGGTAGGGAGACAAAGGGTTTCCTTGCCTAATTCCTCTATTGCTATGAATGAAACCTTTTGGAGAACCATTAAGCATAGCAGAATAAGTTCCATTACTAATGCATTCTTTAATTAAAGCACAGAATTTCTCATTAAAACCCATTTTATGCATAATGTATATGATAAAATTCCTATTAATTTTGTCAAATGCTTTATACAGATCAATTTTTATACATATGAGATTTTTCAAATTAAAATCCCTTCTTAACTCATGAGCTAATAAGGTATTTTCATGAATTTAATCTCCTAGGAATAAAAGCACTCTGATTTTCAGATTGATAAATTTAAGAAACAATTTCAATCTGTTGCAAGGAAGACAAGAAATAATTTTATAGATAAAATTACAACAAGCAATTGGCCTATAGTCTCCTATGCCTAAAGGAGTTTCAATTTTAGGAACCAAAGTTAAGAAAGCATGATCAGAATTTTTCAACAGCTTACCAAAGTTAAAAAATTCAGAAATGCAATCACGTAAAGAATATTGCATATCAACCTAATGAGTTTTATAAAATTTATCTCCAAACCCACCAGAGCCTGGACTTTTATCATTTTTAGCAGTAAAAATGATATTCTTAATTTCCTCTCTTTTAATAGGGGCTAAAAGAACCTCAGAGCAATCATTATTGGCAGTGTCTATAAATTCAATATTGGGAAATAATTAGCTTGATTAAAAGAATTATATAATGTGCTAAAATAATTAATAGCCCTCTTTCTCAATGAGAGAGGTTTCATTAATTATTTTTCCATTATAGTCAATAATTTTCCCAATATCATTTCTATTCTCCTATTAGACACTTTAGTGTAGAAAAACTTGCTAGCTTCATCCCCTGTAGTTAACCAATCAATCTTAGCCTTTTGTCTAAGTTTGTCAGAATTATTATAAAGAGCATTAACCTGCTTGGCTTATGCACCAAAAAAACGAATCTGACTTGCACTTTTCAGAGTAATTTTCATCCAATTCATTTTGGAGTTTTTTGCATTCATCTCTAATCTCTTTTGTATCATTTTTCCTTCTAGACGTATTCCAGTTTTTATGATTATTTTTAACAATCTTCAATGTTTGGTTGAACTTATATTGTGCAGTGCCATATAAGTTATTATTAAAATAGCTCGTGACAACTTCTTTATAATCATTCTCAAACACCAATCCATTAACAAACCTGAAAGGGGAGTTAAATATACCACACTTATTAACAAAAAATCACACAAGGATAGGTGTATGATCACTAGAGTTTTGGGGTAAAGTACTACATTTCACATTAGAAAAGCGGTTAATAAATTCTTGGTTAAAAAGAACCCTGTCTAGCTTACAGTGGATATTCCTACATTCATCTATCTTCCAGGTGAATTTATTACCCAATATAGGTGGTTCAATTAGTGTAACAACCCGCATTCTACGCGTCGGAGGATCGTAGAATATTTATTTCTTTCATATATGAAGTCGTATGGTCATATGGCTTTGGGAAACAACCATCGGGGTCATTTCCCACGTACATGATGTAACAACCCGAAAATCTGGGCCAGTTTAAAATTTTTATTTTGGCAATTTTAGTGAATTTTGAACGTTTAAAATGAATTATTTTAAAGAATAACGACGAGAAATTTATTTTGAATATAAGTAGAACGTATATATTATATACGTCGTCGTTAGAATATAAATAATTATTTATAATTATAAATAGAATTGAAAATGGCGCGGTAGTTCGATAATTCGATTTCAAACTTCAATTGAATGTACCGGGTGCAAAACAATCCGGATTTTAGTGAAACCAAAAATAATAGGATCTATTTGATAATATCTTTCCAACGAATCCAAAAAATTGAGATTTCATAGCAGGGGTCAAAAGATATGTCCAGTTGAAAATTCTGAATAGTCGCTATGGAATTCAGGCCCTTAAAAATGGGAATTTTGCAAACGACCTCGGATTTCGACGAAACCACTTTTGTTGGATCCAGGATGTCAAATTATTGCTAGGTTTCAAATTTCATAATTTTTCGAATCAATATGTGAGCGTGGCAAAGGAAAACGTGTTTGACCAGTTTTAGTTGATTTTAATCGACTGGAAAATGGCCATTTTTCCAACGGTCTCAGAATTCGACGAAACTAGTTTTGTTAGGACCGTATCGTCAATACGAAGCTAGAAAATATTTTTCTGGAATTTTTATAGTTAGTATGTGCCCCGGTAAATTGAAATGCGTGTTCAAATTCAATATATAGAGTTATATGTTGATTTTGGCGGAAACTGATCGAAACGATCGAATCAGCTTATGATACATATCCCATTGTGTTCGGAATGGGGGTAATACGCTATGGACGACAGGCGGTGGGCCTCGTTTAGAGGTCGTATGTAAAAGTCAACTTTTTGAATTAAATAATTAAATAAAATAAAAAATATATATATATCCTCCTCTCTCCCTCTTCCTTTAACTTCTGCCCCCCTTCTCGATTCATTCATTACAAAAAAAAATAATAAAAAAGAGAGAACGAAGCGGAGAGGAGCGTCGCCCCCTCTAAACCGCCGCCGCCACTTCGACGACCCCCCCTCTTTGATCGACGCGACGAAACCCCCCCCTCGTGCCGCGCCACCACCCACCTCCCTCCCCCCTTCCTCCTCGTGTAAGCCGCAACCAATACCCCCCTACCCTATGCGCCACCGATCAGAGACCCCCCCTGCCTCGACCGACGCGAGCTACCCCCCCTTCCTGTTGCTGACCGACGCCAGACCCCCCTTTTCTCCGACTGCTGCGCACCAGATACCCCCCTCCCCCCCGGGCCACCAGCAAGTCCCTCCACTCCCTCTATCAAATAAAGGTGAGTTTTTACTGATTTTATTTTATGTTAAAACTGATTTACATAATGGAGAGTTTGAATTTTTAGCATAGGAAAAAAACTAATTTTTATATATATTATAGCATAGGAAAAATCCAATTTTTATATATTGAATAGCAAAGTAAAAATACGATTTTATATATTGAATAACAAAGTAAAAATCCGATTTTTATATATTGAATAGCAAAGTAAAAATTCAATTTTTATATATTGAATAGCGAATTAAAAATTCGATTTTTATATATATTATAGCAAAGTAAAAATCCGATTTTTATATATTGAATAGCAAAGTAAAAATTCGATTTTTATATATTGAATAGCGAAGTAAAATTCGATTTTTATATATTGAATAGCAAAGTAAAAATTCGATTTTTATATGTTGAATAGCGAAGTAAAAATTCGATTTTTATATATTGAATAGCGAAGTAAAAATTCGATTTTTATATATTGAATAGCGAAGTAAAAATTCGATTTTTATATATTGAATAGCGAAGTAAAAATTCGATTTTTATATATTGAATAACGAAGTAAAAATTCGATTTTTATATATTGAATAGCTAAGTAAAAATTCGATTTTTATATATTGAATAGCGAAGTAAAAATTCGATTTTCATATATGGAATAGCGAAGTAAAAATTCGATTTTTACATATGTAGAGAATACGGGCAACGAAAGAGACAAAACGGCGAGAACGACGAAGATTTCTATAAATGAAGTATCGTGGAGTTGGAATAGCTATTGGTGAGAACTTCTCACTCTTCAATCTCTTTTTCTAGTTATATATATATATATATATATATATATATATATATACTAGGATGCAGACGGTGTTTAGTAGCACCCGACACCATCGTCCGCAGACCATGGACTTGTTTGTTTGGTTGTGTAGTTGGTTAGATTATTTGGTTTGAATTGAATCGTGTGGTGAAATGGAATGGATTTGATTGATGTGTGAATGGCGTGGGCCTTCACTAGACCGGGGATAAGGCTAGGCCTTGTCCCGTTTCTAGTATCGTGCCGTTATGCCGCCGAAATTTTCTAAAATAAGTTAGAAAAATAAAGATATCGTTTTATTTAATAAATGAACCGAATAGAATATTCATAGGTTGAATAAAATAGAGTGGTCGTTAAAAATATAATTTTTAACGTGAATGTGAATAAATAAATATTCATTTACAAACCGGACGGTTTGTTTATATACACCTATTTGAAGGACATTGATTGGGACGATAAATTTTACACATCGCCCAACTGCACAAATAAAATCTATGTTTGCTTGTTTGAAACCCCACACGGGTATTGGGATAATATATGATATACACTAATCCCAATAATTAGTTGTATGTCGATCGATTGATTGATAGGCTATTATAAGCGTTAGATATCTATATTTGATGCTTATACAGTGTAGTGCACTTTGGATGATGGTCGATTATTTATCGTTGCTATTATATACATTTTTTGTATGGAATCCATATAATTAACTTTATATGGTAATTGATTGGGCCTCATTCCAATCGGGAAAATAAAGAATATTATAAAATAAAGGTTCATGTGTTGACAGTACTCATTCGTTGAGATTAGTCATGTGTTGAACGAAATATTTTAACAATAAAATTTACATCTTTATCATATATAAGATTAGAAACTAATTGGAAAATAGATAAGATGAGTGGTCTCCTGGATATTGATCTGATGTTGGTCTCGGCCTTCGGGGTTAATATTCAGGGAATTGTTCTCTTACTAATTTACGGTTGGAGTCTGATTTTAAATCAAACGATAGATACCATAATTTTTATAAAATATATTAAATAATAAAAATAGTCACACGTGGACAGTACTCATTCGTTGAGATTAGTCATGTGTTGACCAAAATATAGATTCACGTATTGAATAGAATAAATATTCATTTGTTGAATAGAATAATGGAATTATTGAAATATATAAAGCCGTGTTGATTAGAGATGCGCTATTTTGACACGAACGATATATATATATATATCGATTATATTCGTTTTTATAATGAATATTGAAAGGAGATAAAAATCGAATATAATAGAAAGCAAATTCGAATTGAATTGAATAGAAAACGAATTTGAATTGAATTTGAATAGAATAGAAAATGAAACGAATTTGAATTGAATTTGAATATAATAGAAAATGAAACGAATTTGAATTGAATTTGAATAGAATAGAAAATGAAACGAATTTGAATTGAATTTGAATAGAATAGAAAATGAAACGAATTTGAATTGAATTTGAATAGAATAGAAAATGAAATGAATTTGAATTGAATTTGAATAGAATAGAAAATGAAACGAATTTGAATTGGATTTGAATAGAAAACGAATTTGAATTGAATTTGAATAGAATAGAAAATGAAACGAATTTGAATTGAATTTGAATAGAATAGAAAATGAAACGAATTTGAATTGGATTTGAATAAAAAAACGAATTTGAATTGAATTTGAATAGAATAGAAAATGAAACGAATTTGAATTGAATTTGAATAGAATAGAAAATGAAACGAATTTGAATTGAATTTGAATAGAATAGAAAATGAAACGAATTTGAATTGAATTTGAATAGAATAGTAAATGAAACGAATTTGAATTGAATTTGAATAGAATAGAAAATGAAACGAATTTGAATTGAATTTGAATAGAATTGAATATGAAACGAATTTGAATTGAATTTGAATAGAATAGAAAATGAATCGAATTTGATTTGAATAGAAAACGAATTTGAATCGAATTTGAATTGAATTGAATATAATCGAATTTGAATTGAATTGAATATAATCGAATTTGAATTGAATTGAATATAATCGAATTTGAATTGAAATGAAATTTAAAGCGAATTATATGGAATATTCAATTTTGATTCGAAATTGAATAGGAAGTTGAATTTGTTTTGAAAACGAGATTAAAACGATTTATGAAATTCGTTTTAAAAGGAAATCGATGAAATATATGTTATATATATATATATATATATTATATATATATAATATAATGGCCTGAATAGAACGCGCTGCGCTGCGGCAGTTCGCGAATTTCGACCATTTATTTCGAACGGACATTACGGGAGATCCGACCGTCGGATTCTCCTAAAACCGGAACCGTTGGGTTCGTATCGAAAAGAGCCTTCTAACGAATATTAGAAATTTGAAATCTAACGGTTGGATTTGGAGATACATCCAAATCAAATTCAGAAAAGGTCGCTGTAAGTGCAGTTCGATGGCCGTTGATGGAAATCGACTGTACGGGCCTTGATAAAATTATTAAAAATAGTAATAATTAGTGTAAAATCATAAGAAATGATTTGGGAAAAATTGGGATGAAAAACTCCATATTTGAAAAGATAAAAATAGATTTTTATCGAAATGAACTAGTTTTGAACTAAAATTAAAACCCATTTATTTTTAAATAAATAAATTGGATTTGAAATGGGTTTTAAATAGAATTGATCTGTGGGTTTATCGTGAACGGTGTTTTAAATGACATTAGTTCTTTAACCCAGAAAAGGGAGTTTTAATGAATCTGCAATTAGATTGAAATGTGGATTGATAATTTAAATTATCAAATTTGGAAAGGGAGCGAGAATGGAGTATTACTAGTTTTGCTCCAAAGCGATAGTTAAATCTTTAATTAGATTTGAACGTGAAATGGTAATTTTACCGATAACACCATGGTGTTAGATATGGAGTATTTCCAGTTTTGCTTCATGGGATGAATAGGTTGGGATTGGGAAATAAAATAAATAATTACTTCGGTGTGGTTCGCTAATCCCGACTAGTTTGAAAAACCATAATTTGGTTTGAAATGATATCCAAAGGAAAATTAAAGAATAAATTTAAAAGAATTTATCATGGATAAAATTAATGAGAACCTTTCCCTAAGAATATGAAATTTAGAAACTAGTTGTAGGTTAGCTAAGAAGAATGGTTTCCTGGTATTGATCTGATGTTGGTTTCGGCCTTCGGGGTTAATATTTGGGGAATTGTTCTCTTGTTGATTTATGGTTAGTAGCTACTGAATTGGAATGAGGCGTATGTTGTGCTTCTGTAACATTTGTTTTTAATATATGCGGGTTGTTCGGAAAGGCCGGGTTTATACCCATTCTGAATAACCGATTCGACGATAAGTCGAAGATGAAGACGGTGGTTGAAGACCGGAAGTCTTCACATCGTTTGGGTGATTACTGATGATCTTGATTGGGCAGTACACCCAAGATGAGGGAATCAGTTAGTGGTCGTCCAGACGTACTTGGAGATCGATGGATATGCGAGGAAAGTGCCTCCGGTTTCATTCAGACCCAGAACGAACTTGTAAATGGATTGTGTGTCTGACATTGGATTTTATTCTGTGTTGATTTATTTCTATTAAATATATATCTGTTTGGCGGCGGAGAATTTATTCTCTTGCTTAACGCCCTTCTCTGAGACGTACAAGCTTAGAGGTTATATATAGATAGATATCAATTGCATGACATGAATTGCCTGTGTGGCACGCTGAGTTGCATGGATCAAGGCTTCTGTTGAAAAGAAAAGTCTTGTGGCTGATGATCAAAGCACGCCTACGTGGCAGCTTTGTGTATAGCGTAGATTCGCAAGCCTCACACCTCGGTATGAGTTAAAAACGGGATACGGACCGTTGGGAGAACACGACGTTTCTTTCTAGCTTTGGTGGTGTCAGTGACTTACCAGCCCTGACATTTATATACTTTTCACCTTTGTGGTTGTTGGAATGAGGCGCCTCGATTATAAGTCTGTAAGGACCGGGAAACGTGTGTTCAGGCATAATTAATCCTCAAACGTAAGAGAGGACCGGCCCAACCGAATCCAAAGGTTACCCAGAGTGTGTAGTCCTGAAAATTTGCTAGAGTGTCTCGAAGCGGAGAGGAGCTTGCCCCTTGCCTCGACTCATGACGGAAATCCAATTTCCAATACGTGTATTGCGGTTTTAATTGTAGAACTAGTATGGCGACATGATATATGGTACCCATGTCGTCTATAATTATATTTATGATTGAAATTGTTTTGACACTATACACTTATTATAGTATCAAATGATTTGTTTTAAACGTACCAAGCATGTTTGGCTATTATAAGGGAAAACCCTATCCTCCGGCTTGCGTTGCATTGTGTGATGGGACCTGGGTCTTATAATAGCTTCATTTTTCCAAAAAGCATTGCGTTGTTTATTCTATGCACTGGTATTCTTGGGAGAAAACCCGTTCCGTGTTATATGGCGTGGTCCCTTGAATTACTCTCTTTTAAAATAAAGTTTTAAATTACTGTTTTAGTTCTCACACCAGTCACATGACTGACCTGGAGTTTATTGTTTTAACCTAAACTCTGAGTGCCCCCAATTTTTGACACGGGCAACTAGTAGTTTTGGTTTTGCAGATTTATATTCACAGGATCCTGATTTACAGCTGGAACAATGCTCGGAAAGCTCTGTATCCGTGCATTACTTTCAGTTGTGTTTTATATTATTTTCCACTACTATGTAATTTATTGTAATCTCTGATATTTATCGAATGTAATTTATTTATACTCTGTATATTCTTGTATCTGATGGAATTGTTGTAATAACAATGAAATGTTCTTCCGTCTACGTTCACTTGTGTGTTGGTCTCAAGGTAATCCACTCTTTAACTCACGGGGAAGTAACGGGTCACTACATATGATTTTTGCCGATTTTTAAATGACCGTTTTGCCCCTAGCTGATCTTGTTTCGGCCATAACTTTTGATTGGAAAGGAGTTTTGACTTGAAACCACTTCCATTGGCTTCACATGATGGTTTACCTTTCCGTAGAGTGGTCACATATTGAAAAAGGACTTACTATTTGGGAGATATGGCTGAAATAAGGTTCGAAAGGTGAAAACTGCTTAACCGGGCCAAATAGGGTGATTAGTGAAAGGGCCCCTAACCCATTTCGGGATTAGGGTTATGTGGAGGCTGAAAAGAGTTAGGTTTTCATTCCATTTCAATTTTATAGCCTCCACTTACCTCTTAGAAATCCTAAAAATGGCCTCCAACCTCTAAATCACCTCCAAATCACTTTCTAATCAAGGATTAAGCTTAGCAACATCAAATTGAGGAGAGAAAGCACCAAGGCAAAGTTAGAGCTGCTATGTTACATTGGGAACAGCGCCAAACTGAGATTTATTTCAGTTTTGAGGTTTTATTTGTGGCTAAGGTGAGTGATTTGCAAGGTTTCTCACTAATTATGGTTAATTAAGGGTAATTAGTATTGATTAGCGAATTTATACACTAATAAATTCTGTAAAAATATTTATAAATTCGAAAATAATGTTTTATACCTCTGTTAGAAAGTTGGGTTGATTTGGTTAAGTTTTGCTAATCCTACGATTAGTTTTACTCAAACATGCTTAAGGGAAAATATGGGATTTTGGCTATGTTTGATCCATTTTACATGCTAGGATTGTTGTTTTGGCATTTGTGAATGATTATACATGTTGCTATGACTGTATGATATGATTTGTGATTGTTTAGAAGTGTTAGATTGGTCGAAAATGCCGTCGAATGGCGTAAACATTCGTTGGAAGAAGTTACATGATTTTGGCCGATCCGGATTGGATCGGAGGAAGGAGCCCGATCCGAACCATCTTCCACGAGAGCTGCTCACACCCAACCCGATCCGCCCTCGTGGGCATGATGCTACTCTGACCCGAACCGATGCACCATGGAGAAGCTTGAGAGACCCGACCCGATCTGGAGTGCTTGGGAAGAAGGACCGAACCAGAGGAGTTTTCCATGAATCCAGTAGGCGTGGACTCCGATCTGAACCGCTCGAGGAAGGCTACCCTGACCCGACCCGCATAGCCACCTCCGAACCGAACCAATGAATGGCGATTGGACTTGAAGGCCCCGACCCGATCCGCCAGGGGTGATGACAACGATCCGAGCACCCGAACTAAATTAGAAAGGAGCATTCAAACCGAACCAAGCAGGAGGGGGCGAACTGAACCGAACCGGAGGATCGACACCAAGTTGACCTAAACCCGAGATGCAAAGGAAGTCCAAATGAGGAGTTGTGCCTCAGGATCCAAATGGGAACCAAGGAGGGAACTTCATGAGTTGGGCTTTGCTGCGGGACGTGTGCAAAGGAGTTGTCGGTATTCATAACTTCGGTTCACCACTGAGAGACGGCTAGTGGGCTTGTAGTGATAGTTGTACGGGATTAGATTCCATCATGGCCCAATGGATTGGTGACCAAGGTAGTGGATATCGTATACTTTACACACTGAGTGAGAGATGTGAGGATGGTTGCTATGTTTGATTTGTTTGTCATCATTGCGACATGCACAACCCCACCCCTGTATTCTTTACACCATCGGTTTAGTGGCACCTTAGAGTATTGTACGGTATGTAGTGCTAACTCTTTGGTTGCAGGTCCAGGTTCAGGTATGATTGGATTATACCTGTTACTGTTCTGTTTTGTTGCTTATCGCTCATACCAGACTTTTTGTCTGACCCAGAGTTTTATGTCTCTTCTTATTACTCTGGGTGCTCTCACGAGTAGACTATAGACAGGTTAGCTGGATATGCATGAGTAGCTGATCCGAAGACGAGCAGGAGGCTTCCACGTATGATACATATAGATATTCTCCATGTGTTGTTGAAGATCACTGCTTGAGCATTAGTAGTGCATCTTCCACTTTAGCTTTCTTTTGCTTTAGCGACAGTTTAAAATTGTAATAATGATGTTGGGTCATAAGCTGTATTTGGATTTCCGCTACTATGTTGGTTTAGTTTTCAGCTTATGCACTGTCTCGACTGTTTTATGTCAAAATTATGTTATTACTATATTTTGTTCCATGCGCTGTGAGACATTCTACATGTTTCTTTGTTAGTTCCTTCATCTTCTTTCCTTTCTTTGGCGATCGTTCCATGCTAGTCGGGCATGTGTACAGCGCACTATCGGAGGAATGTCGACTGGTGCGGGGCGGGCCATCACATTTGGTATCAGAGCACTTGGTTGCATAGTTAACCTAGGGAAAGACACCAGGGAGAGATAGTGTATGCATACGAGAGCACATATTTGTGGTTATTTTGGTTTTCAAAAGCTATATATGTATATATTATTAGTATAGCTAAGGATGAAGTCACACTATACTGGCACCACTATGGAGATAGTTAATCGTTTTCTCTATGCAGATTGAATGAATGGTCGATACGTAAGGGGTACTGGTAGAGGAGCCAATAATGGGAATGCTCCTGACATGAGGACGGTGTTCACTGACCTCAAGAGAGAGATGCTTAGAGATGTACAGAGGGCAGCTCCCAATGCTGGTAATGGTGGTGGTCCAGTAGTGCAGGCGCCTAGGGCCGATTTCGCCAAGCTGAATAAGGATTATACTAGTCTTGGTGGGAAGCCGTTCCACGGAACGGAGTCGGCTACGGATGTTCAGGATTGGTTGGATAGCTGCAAGCGTATCTTCGAAGACTTGGGTATCGAGGATGCGATGAAGAGAAGGTTAGCATCCCATTATCTGCAAGGACAGGCAATGAATTGGTGGAATGCTATCAAGGCAGCAACACCAGAGGATCAAGTCACTTGGGATCAGTTTAGAACTCGTTTCAGTGATAAGTTTATTCCAGCTGCTCAGAAGTCAGAATTGTTTAGGAAGTTCTTGGAGCTTAAGCAGAATGGTAGGGTAGTCTCGGAGTATATTGCTGAGTTCGACACTTTGTCGAAATATGGGTTATCCCTAATAGATACTGCCGAGAAGAAGAACGAGAAGTTTATAACAGGTTTGGATCAGTACTTGGGGGAAAAGCTTATTAACCACACCGATGAGACATTTGAATCGATTGTGGGGAAAGCATTGAGGTCAGAAAGCCTTTACCCTAAGTCGAAGACTGAGGTTGTATCTGTAGAGGAGCCAAAGCCGCAAGCAAGCGGTGGAGGCAAGAATAATTCCCAGAATAAGAGGAAACAAGACCAAATCATGGATGGTCAGAATAAGAAAAATAAGAAAGATGGCTAGTGCTTTAGCTGTGGTAAGATGGGCCACTATGCCAGAGATTGTCGGGAAAAGCCTGGGGAAAGGAAGTGCTTTAATTGTGGCCAAGCGAGACATCACAAGAATGAATGTCAACAACCTCCTAGGGAGAAGCAGATCATGAAAGCATATGCTATCAATGCTGTTCCTTCTTCGTCGAATGTCCCAACTGCGGCGCAGAAGGAAAAAGGTGTCGTTATTCGAGGTATGCTTTCTATTTAAGATGTTTTTGATCGAGTTTTGTTTGACAAACCTGAGTTAGTCGATAGACCTTTAGTAGTGCGAACCCGATTGGTGGTTTGACTAGCCTCAGTATGATTTGCGGTAACGTGGTCTTATCGAGTCATGGATGTATGTTTGTTTGTGATTACTTTGTTTGGGCTTTACTAGGTTTAGCATTATTTTGGGGAGTCGATCTACTCTGAAGGAATAGGGTGGTATTAGGTACCTACCTAGTGACGGCGACAGTAACTGGAGTCAAGGAAGCTGAGAGGTTATCGTTGTAATAAGTTCTAGTTGTCTCTGGGAGGCAAATGAGTGCTCCAGTGCTTAGTTGGTTTGCTAGTATCACTTCACGTAGATTGTCTGAATTCGGAGGAGATGTTCCTTGGGTGCTTGTCTGATATTGGTTTAGGCCTTTGGGGCTTGTGCTTGGGGAATGTCAAGTTCGACTAGGATGGTTTGCGTGAGAGATAAATAGTTGCTGCGATTCTTCATTGGATGATATCTTGGTTTACTCGAGGAGTGATGGGCAGCCGTGACATGAAAAGGCTGTTCAATGGTATAGACTGCCCTGAGTTAGACTCGATAAGGTTATGAGATGGCTCGACTGGGACTCGAGAAAGATGCGAAGTAATGGATTGTTTAGGACCCTATGCTGATGTTATCTTTGGATAGTAGAATTTTGAAGAAATAGGATGTGTTCGTTGACCATGGAAGATGCAACGATGGTTAGGACGATTCAAGTTGGACTTGAACTCGTAAAAGAAAATAGGTATTCGTTGATCTTGGAGCTACAACGAATAGGGAGACGACTCACGTTGGACTAGGGTTTGTAGGTAATGGATACTCAAGACTGGGTCTGAGTTTATGGGTAATAGATTGACTCGAGTTGGACTCGAGAGGGCAGCAAGATAATGGATAGACTTGGGTGGGACTCAAGTGTTTCAGGCGGACTAAAAGCAGGGGTATCTGGGGACGCCCACTTACCTTGGATCCGTTGGATGTGATCTAGTTATCCTTGGAGGATAAACGTATGTTGGACATACGGTAGTCCGTTTGGAGGCAGAGCTTCCATTAGTTATTGATGTTGGTTGGACCAGACATATAGGTATCGACGTATTCATGGCTTTAGCAGGTGATAGATAAGAATTGTTTGATGGATGCTATGGTTATTGTGTTTGCTCCTACCTTTCTTCTCTTAAGTATCACCTGTAGGATCCTGTTGAATGGAAATAGTATAAGTTCGTTGATCATGGTGATATGACGGGTGTAAGATACTTTACGTTAGACTTGAAGTATGTTGGGCATTGTGGAGCGTCCGTTGACCTTGAAGATTCAGCGGATATAGGAGCTTCAAGTTGGACTTGGACTCGAAGGTAGAGTACCTAGATTCATTGGATGAGTCTAGTTCACCTTTAGAAGGTGAATGTCCGTTGGACGTGCAGTACGAGTATAAGTGGAGTACCTAAGTTCATTGGATGGGGTCTAGTTTGCCTCTAGGAGGGGAATGTATGTTGGACGTGCAATACGAATGTAGGAAGGACTCAAGTTGGACTTGAAAGGACATTTGAAATGTTGTTGAAAATTTGGCGTATAGGGTTGGATTACCTAATAAGATGACAGTAGACAAATGCCGTAGTACCGGACTGGGTGCGATAGCTGATACATTTGGGTAGGGGACATGCCAGTTTAGAGGCTATTTTTCTGGAATGGAAGCAACTAGAATATATCATGGGGTATGACTTCAGATTTAAATGTGAATTGGATTCAGAAACGCTAATAAGCTTGACGATTAGATCGATCTAGATTAAGTGGATCGGTTCTAGTCAGAGGGACGATCCCAACCTATTAGAAATTACCTCTAGGGTAGAGATGGGAATAGATGGCGAGAGAACGACTATAATTGGGAAGTAGAGAATGACATAAGAAAGTCGTATCCAAAACACTTTGCCTGGTAAGATTTACTTTGTAATTTAGTTATTCCGCATGCTAGGATAGACTTGTTTTGCTTGTTTTGCATGTTTGATTATTGTTTTATGGCTGAAAGGCATGCGGAACCCTTTGTGTGTTTTGGTTAAGGAATTTCGGGGGCGAAGTTTCTTAAGGAGGGGAGAATGTAACAACCCGCATTCTACGCATCGAAGGATCGTAGAATATTTTTTTTCTTTCTTATATGAAGTCGTATGGTCATGTGGCTTTGGGAAACGACCATTGGGGTCATTTCCCATGTACATGATTTTTGCCGATTTTTAAATGACCGTTTTGCCCCTAGCTGATATTGTTTCGGCCATAACTTTTGATTGGAAAGGAGTTTTGACCTGAAACCACCTCCATTGGCTTCGGATGATGGTTTACCTTTCCGTAGAGTGGTCACATGTGAAAAACGGACTTACCATTCGGGAGATATGGCTGAAATAAAGTTTGGAAGGTGAAAAACTGCTTAACCAGGCCAAATAGGGTGATTAGTGAATGGACCCATAACCCATTTCGGGATTAGGGTTATGTGGAGGCTGAAAATAGTTAGGGTTTCATTCCATTTCAGTTTTCTAGCCTCCACTTACATCTTAGAAACCCTAAAAATGGCCTCCAACCTCTAAATCACCTCCAAATCACTTTTTAATCAAGGATTAAGCTTAGCAACATCAAATTGAGGAGAGAAAGCACAAAGGCAAAGTTAGAGCTGCTGTGTTACATTGGGAATAGCGCCAAACTGAGATTTATTTCAGTTTTGAGGTTTTATTTGTGGCTAAGATGAGTGATTTGCAAGGTTTCTCACTAGCTACGGTTAATTAAGGGTAATTAGCGTTGATTAGCGAATTTATACACTAATAAATTCTGGAAAAATATTTATAAATTCGAAAATAATGTTTTATACCCCTGTTAGAAAGTTGGGTTTATTTGGTTAAGTTTTGTTAATCCTACGATTAATTTTGCTCAAACATGCTTAAGGGAAAATATGGGATTTTGGCTATGTTTGATCCATTTTACATGCTAGGATTGTTGTTTTGGTGTTTGTGAATGATTATACATGTTGCTATGACTGTATGATATGATTTGTGATTGTCTAGAAGTGTTAGATTGGTCGAAAATGCCGTCGAATGGCGTAAACAGTCGTTGGAAGAAGTTGCAGGATTTTGGCCGATCCGGATCGGATCGGAGAAAGGAGCCCGATCCGAACCACCTTCCACGAGAGCTGCTCACACCCGACCCGATGCGCCCTCGTGGGCATGAAGCTACTCCGACCCGAACCGATGCACCATGGAGAAGCTTGAGAGACCCGACCCGATCCGGAGTGCTTGAGAAGAAGGACCGAACCAGAGGAGTTTTTCATGAAGCCAGGAGGTGTGGACTCCGATTCGAACTGTTGGAGGAAGGCCACCCCGATCCGACCCGCATAGCCACCTCCGAACCGAACTGATGTATGGCGATTGGACTTGAAGGCCCCGACCCGATCCGCCAGGGGTGATAAGGACGATCCGAGCACCCGAACTGAAATAGAAAGGAGCATTCGAACCGAACCAAGCAGGAGGGGGCGAATCGAACCAAACCGGAGGATCGAACACCAAGTAGACCTAAACCCGAGATGCAAAGGAAGTCCAAATGAGGAGTTGTACCTCAGGATCCAGATGGAAACCAAGGAGGGAACTTCATGAGTTGGGCTTTGCTGCGGGACGTGTGTAAAGGAATTGTAGGTATTCATAACTTTGGTTCACCACTGAGAGACGGATAGTGGGCTTGTAGTGATAGTTGTACGGGATTAGATTCCGTCATGGCCCAATGGATAGGTGACCAAGGTAGTGGATATCGTATACTTTACGCACTGAGTGAGAGATGTGAGGATGGTTGCTATGTTTGATTTGTTTGTCATCATTGCGACATGCACAACCCCACCCCCGTATTCTTTACACCATCTGTTTAGTGGCACCTTAGAGTATTGTACGGTATGTAGTGCTAACTCTTTGGTTGCAGGTCCATGTTCAGGTATGATTGGATTATACATGTTATCGTTCTGTTTTGTTGCTTATCGCTCATACCAGACTTTTTGTCTGACCCAGAGTTTTATGTCTCTTCTTATTACTCTAGGTGCTCTCACGAGCAGACTAGAGACAGGTTAGCTGGGTATGCATGAGTAGCTGATCCGGAGATGAGCAAGAGGCTTCCACGTATGATACATATATATATTCTCCCTGTGTTGTTGAAGATCACTGCTTGAGCATTAGTAGTGCATCTTCCACTTTAGCTTTCTTTTGCTGTAGAGACAGATTAAAATTGTAATAATGATGTTGGATCATAAGCTGTATTTGGATTTCCGCTGCTATGTTGGTTTAGTTTTCAGCTTATGCACTGTCTCGACTGTTTTATGCCAAAATTATATTATTACTATATTTTGTTCCATGCGCTGTGAGACATTCTACAGGTTTCTTTGTTAGTTCCTTCATCTTCTTTCCTTTCTTTGGCGACCGTTCCGTGCTGCGCACTATCGGAGGAAATGTCGACTGGTGCGGGGCGGGCCGTCACAATTAGCCTAGATTTTAGTATAAATTTTGCTACCCTTTCCAATTTTTGGAAAAGGCAGCATTTCACCCACTCTTTTCGTTACTGCGAAATATAGTATTATAGTCCTCAATAATTATCCAAAGGCTGTTTACAGAGAGACTATCGCTCAATGTGATTCCAGTGCTTAATTCTAACATTTTCAAAATTGGATGCATAAATAAAAGTAATCTTAAGTAGAAGACCCCCTTTATTTTTAAATATGCAATGAATATACTGCCAATCAATAAAATAACTAACAAGAGACCAAATGTTAGGATTATGTAAAATCATAATTCTACCATTTCCTCTCATTATATTATTATTGACCATATTCCAATTTGAAAGCCTTCTTTTATGAAGATCAACTAGTTTTTGATCTGTCAATCTGTGTTCAAGCAAACCTATAGTACCAGGTTTGTACTGATTCAAAAAGTTTGAAAGGTCAAGTTGCCTTTCAGGGGAATTGAGTCCCCTTATATTCCAAGCTATAATATCCATATATTTTTTTTTAAAATAAGATATATAGGATACAGTCCAAGGATACAATATAGCTACAACAAATCATTGTGATTGCTGCAGTCTGCCTTCAAATCCAGCTGCTTTCCACTTTTTTAAAAAATTAGTGTTGCCAGTGGTTTTAAGCTTATTATCCCATTTAGTGTTTTTCTCTATATGCTTCTTTCTGAATTCATAATCCTTGGCATCCTCTGTTTCCTCTGTGGTGCTTATATTTGGTAAAATTTTAGTCCCCTTCTTTTTTCTTTTTATCTGTGTTGCAGATAATGAAGCAGAAACTGCATTGTTTACCGCACTTTGGATGTTCTCTTCTGTGACAGTAACATGCGCTAAAGGAGTAAGGGCATTTGCTAACAATGAAGTATTAGTGAAAATGGGATTTGCAGATAAAAGTGAGGAACAATTATCAAGCCTAACATCTGATTTATTCTTATTATAAATTTCTGAACTTGTAATATAACTTGAGTTCTTCAATGATGGGAGGGCTCAATGACTCGTGTATTTGAAACCCACCTATAGTTACTGTAATATTACTGGTAGGAAGAATATTCCCATTCGAAACTGAGGGAGTTTCAGTTCGATTTTCCTCAGTTTTGTTATGAGAAGTGTTGTTTGTCGAGTTTTCAAGAACAATTGCCTATTCTTGATGATTTTGCATATGCTCTTTCAGATCAGAGTTGCCTAGTTTATTGATGAGTATTGACCCAAAATCAATATTCATATCGGTCTGCTTGTTTCCGGTTAAATCTAAAGTACCTTGAAACTGTTGGGATGCATCGTTTAGATCTGAAATATCAATATTCATTTCTTCTCCATTGGAACGTGGAGAAAATGTAGTATCAGGGGAATTTTATATATTTACTTTTGAATTAATCCTCGATACATTAATGACAGGATCTGTATTATCTTTTGGTTTATCACTCCTTTCATTATTGTAGACACGATTATTTAAGGAGTGTCCAAAGCATTTCAAATCTTGCATCTGTATAGAATCAGTTCATAAGTAATTTGTTGTGTGATGATTTCCCCATCATGCATGTAGATAGATGCTTCATTGGGTAATCTGCTTCTGCTTTGATCTCTGCAAAAATACGTGCATAGCTTATCGAGTTTCCTTTGCTATTTGCTTATCCAACTTCAAAGAAATAACAACAATAACGAATATTTCTAACTGTAATAACGAATATTTCTAACTATTAAATATACGGAAACTTTAGCAAAACGTCCTTTTTAAGTTCCAAAATACTAACTATTGTCGTACAATTTATAATATTGCAGATAAGTCTGCCTAAATTAAGTACCGCACATATGCGTGTGTGTACGAGATAGGATCAAGAGCAACCCAAATAGTGCAACACCACCGATTTCTATCCCACATTCTCGTTTTTTTCTCATTTCAATTAACTCTCTCTTCCTCCAATAACTTATTTAATTATACATGAACAATTATTATTCGAATGCAAAGGGAATGCCATGAAAGACAAGTGTCATATAACTTGTGTGCGCGCCCCTGCGCGCACACGTCGGTACCTCAAAAGGCTCATGATTTCCACCAGCCACTTTCTTTTCCAACTATAATGTAGGAGATTAGTAATGCATGCATATGAAATAGAAATGTTTTCCAACTGTAATAATGAATATTTCTAGATATGAAAATGACTGTGATAGATAGTAGATTGTTGATTTGTGCATTGAAAGTTTTGATTTCAGTAAAATGTTTGGTAGATACCCTGTGTGTTTTGGATGCCTTAATTGCTGTGATTGTTAGGGGATGACCAATATATGTGTTTTGATATAAGCTATGATTTTGAGTATAACTTGAACCTCCTCGTTACTCTTTAATTTTGGGGATGAAATTCTTTTAAAGGGGGTAGATTGTAAGGACCCAGTTTTTGGACTATTTTTATAATCTATAAAGTATAGATTATACTAATAACTTGATTTAATTTAAATAAATGAGATTTATATCTAGAGAATATCAAGGGAAATCCAAACAGATATGTTTGTTGATGGTTTAAAATTCTTTAACCAATGTTACATATGTATATATAATAAATAATTAATGTTTTATAGTTTGTTTATGTTTTTACTTGCTTTAAAAACTCATATGAAATAGATTACTCAAGCAAGCAAATAAAAGGGAGATATAAACTAAAATATAAGGGAAACATTATTTTATAATACTAATGAGATCAAACTCATTTAAATTTAGAAAAAATATTTTTAATATACTGGATCTAGATTAACCCTAGAGGAGGGGTGAATAAGGTTTATACAATTCATTGCTGAGTTCAAAACCTACAGGATATTAAAATAATAAAAAGATCACAGAATGCAGCAGAAATAAAAGTGCAGAAAATAAATCACACACAGATATACCCAGCTTCGGCAAAACCCTGCCTACTGCTGCATTCCTAAGGTTTCTACTAGGTAAAAAACAGAACCCGCATATAAGACCATGTACACTCGCGAACCCCTCGCTCCTATTCTAATCCTACGCTCAAAACCCTAGACTGGTCTATATCAACTAGACCAGATTTTCCCCTAGTTTTACAGACACTAGTAAACTGTCAGGTAACCCCTAACTAGTTCCCCCTAGATTTTACAGAATCTAGAACTGTTCAGACGGTTTTTACAACTCAAAATAAAAACAATTAAAACTAATAAATAAAAACCCTAGGAAATAGAAATAAAGGTTATCCCCTTTACCATGACTTGGCCGGCCATTTTTAGCTTGGTGCGCCCTTGTTTTTATTTGTCCCGATCTCTCTTTGCTCTGGGAAGAAAAATAATGGCGGCGGCATCTAGGGTTTCTTCAATCTGCCCCAAATCAATCTCGACTTCAAATTGAATTACTTTGGGTAAACTCTGAAGCTCGAGTTCACTGGTTTGCTTGTTGATTGATTTTGCTTGGGCTTTTGATCGAAACACGTGAGTTTTCTGAAATTTCTTTCTTTGAATTGCTTGAAATGATTTTGTTGGTTTTCGATTTGATAAAGCCTGTGATGAGTGGTGTATATATATAGGGATTATAAAACCCTAATCGACTCTCTGATTTCGTGAATGACTTGCTGATTTGTTGGCTCAATTTCCTCTTTTGGATTGATCGATTTAATTTATGAAATTTGTTGACTTGATTTCCTCGATGAATCCGGACTCGACTGTGGTCTTAAAAAAAAAACAGATTTTCCCTTTTTGATTCGAATTTTTTTGGATAAATATGAAAATGAATGATTCACTGGAAATAATTTGTTGGCCCCTGCGTGATTGAGAAAACTTGCCAAAACCGATTCTTGCATCCTTAATTAAATCATCAGTGAATGTTAATTTGATTTCTACTGAAAATTTCCTTGATTTTAAATTGAGTCATTTCTGGAAAGATTACTTCTAATTGATTTGTGAACTGTATTTATGCCAACATTGACAAATCCCAGTAAAATAAAACATTCCCCTTTCAAAGACTTTGTCGTTTCTGAAAACATTGTGAGATTTTTCTGTAGATTTAAGCACTTGCCAAAAATTACCTTTCTGTGATTTCTGCAAGTCATTAAAACTTTGATATCTGTATATGCTGAAACTTGTACATACTTGGCTATAAAGAAATACCTGATTGATTAAAAAAAGCAGAAAATAAACGAAATTTATTTTACCATACACTGTTTGCTTTATCTAGAATTGTAACAGGCCATTTATGCCTTGAATTTTAGACATGCTGTTTTGATCATGATGTTTCATTTTTGCACCATGTATAGTCGAACCAACATATGTTATACTATGTTCTTTCCTTCACCACTGTTAACATGTTGCATTTGAACTGTATATTCATTGCTGGGATGCACCATTGCTTGTTGACATGTTCATTTTGAAACTTGTTCTGAGTAGTCATTTCTGACATGAATCAATGCACCATATTTGTGTGGCTCGGCCACTTGTGAGCCATTTCATAATTTATGTTGTATGCTCGACCAAGTTTGAATATCCTATATCTTTAACATTGCCAAAGTTTGCAACTATTGTTCACCTGTCGTGCCCATGAGTATATGTTCCACTAGATTCATTGCTGCATTATGACTTGAAATATTCTAGCTGCACCTTCATGTTTGCTTGGCTGTCGTACTGCCAGTTGGATCTGTGTCTTTCACCATCCTGGATTGGTTTGTACTAACCTGCTTATCATGTTTGCCCACATCAGCCATATTGTACTTATGCATTTGGAATTTGCTGAGTTGTTGTATACTTATCCTAGCTTGACCACTTGGCTGTGTTGATCATGATTCACCCATGTAACCCTTTTTGCTATAGTTTGAATAATGAGTTATGCCATGTCTTGTTCTTGCATGTATACTTTACCACTGTCTCATAGCTGCTTTGAAAACATGACCATTTTGTCTTGTAATCCTTTGTGAAACTGGCTTGCACATTTATGATAATCAGCCTTGAACTTGTATATATTGACATGTGCACATGAAGTTTTGGGCTGAAACTGATTAGCTCATTCACACCATGCTAGTCCACTTTTACTTGATCTAATGCACACAGTTGCTTCATCTTATGTTGTAGCTCCATTCATGAATTTTCTGCATCACTTCCTTGTAGCTGCTTGTGTTGTGTGGTGCACGGCTCGATCATGCCATGTTTACTTGATTGAGTTTTCTTTGTTTTCTTTGAGCTGATGTGTACTGAGTCAAAATGGTCCACGTGGCTACTCCTCAATTGCACGCTGATTGGCGAGGCAGTGCACACGTGTGTGTGTGTGTGTATATATATATATATATATGTATATATACGTGTGTATTTGCAGCCATCAGACAACTTTTCCCTGTCCCTGTATATATAGAAACTGGCTGCCTTGTGGTATTTATAATGTTTCACTGTGAATATCACAAGCTGTCTAGTCATAGATAAATCAGTTCAAGTCATGAAAAATGATGAGAAACACACCAGAAATCTGAGGCAAATAAAATTTTAAAAATAAAATTTATATTCGCATTTATTCAGTTTAAATTCTATTGCAGTGTACTCTGTGTGTGTGTTCCATTGTGACAGGTATGAAGACTGGACTGACTGAAAGCTGTGAGAACAGAAGACAGAAGACAAAATAAGCAATGTATACAAGTGTGAATGTATAAAAGTTAATTTGGAAATGTATGTATATATGAATTGTATAACTGAGTGACAGTGTTGTAGTGAGGAGCTGTGTATATAAGAATATTGTACTGATATTCGTAATAAACAAATTTGAATGAAATACAATATAATTTCATTGTGTTCAAAACAAATTTGTCTAACATATTCAGTTTATTTACAAGTACAATTTTCTGTGAATGCTATGAAATGTGATGTGTTCAAATAGTGGAGTTATAAATTTGTATTGTTTAAATGTTTGAAACGTAATATTCAATTTAAATAAAATACTGTATGAGTATATAAATGTCTGTACAGTCGTATTCTATTTAAATATATATATATATTATATTCCTGACTGTGATGAATATACAAAACAGTACATTAACAAACACATTTATAATAAAATATATTTGGTTGTTATCATAAAAAAAATCATATAATTGTGTATACAACTGCGTTATATACAACAATCTCTCCCTTTTGATGATGACAAACAAATATGAAGATTTTGGATATAATAAATGTGTTTAATAGTGAATATTGGACTCCCCCTATTTGAATTCTCCCCCTACAACAGAAACTCCCCCTATAACTGTGCAAATGCTCCCCTTACAACAGAAACTCCCCCTATAACTGTGCATGAGTGAAATGTGAAACTGAATTGGAATTTCCAAAATGAAAATATTCACTCATAAATCAAAATCTCAATCCATTCTCCCTCTTTTGTTATCATCAAAAGGATATAGAATTTAAAATATATATGAAAAATTGACTAACAAATATAATTTCAGCTTAAGAGGAATAACGGTCATCATAAATCTCTATCAGCCAAACAAAAATCATAATAAACAAAGAACTGGTGGCATATTTCACATTGTAGAGAATGACGGATTTACGATGAATTTTATATATTATGGAGAGTTTTTCAAAAACAATGATATCCAATTATTTTCAAAAGAAATTTATAAAATTGAGCTCAAAAAACAGTGATGGATTTGGACTATAATTAATAATTCAATTTAAGTGACGCAATCAAATAGTCTCAAATCCCAGTAGCTATCAATCAACAAATCATAATATTTCATAAGATTTCAACACATTTCACAAGTTAGAAGATGGATTGATAGGATGGTTTCTATACTCAGAGGAGAATTTCAGATTTATTTCAATTTATAGCACATTTTCCCTTTTTCTTTTTCTTTTATTTAAGAACACGCTGACCATGCATAACCAGAGCTTGGATTTTTAAATGAGGTCAGTCGCAGCTTAAATTATAAGTTGTCTCATAACCATGCATAACCAGAGCTTGGATTTTTAAATGAGATTAGAGACACACTTATGTATTAATTATATATATATATATATATATCGTTTTCAGCATTAAAAGGAAAAATTCCTCGGTATATAAAACCAATATGGATGACAGAAATGGTGGTAGGTACAGAGATGGTTTGTGAAATAAATTTCTAAATTAATCATATTATAAAATATGCTCAATTGTACTGGGCTTATTAAAAAATTTCAATTATCACAAATTCTAAATAATAATATAGTCCCATTTCTATCATAAATAATTTCCACTGTTTATTCAACAAGATTTTTTAAAAATTATTTACTCTTTGCATTAATATAAAATCATGATGGATGACAGAAAGATGATAGATAATGAAGATGGTTGTGAAATAATTGCCACTTCAAAGATATTATAACAAATGTTCAACCATCATGAAAATTCAAATAAAATTTCCTCTTGTTGTGAAATATACTGCAGTCACAATTCATCACAGTTTCAAAATCTTATAATAATTTTGATGAATTATAAATACAGTTCAATTTGGATATTAATTTCAATTTCTGAATGAATAATCAATAAATATTTTTAAAATTGAAAATCAACTATAAGAGGGATTTGGAAGGGTCTATACAGAGCAAAAGGGAAGTAAAATATATACAGCAAAAACAGCACATCTAAACTGATGCCACTTGATGTCTCTAATCATGAGAATTTTGACATGATACTGAACAAGAATATCATAGACAAAAGAATTATTAAGTACGAAGCCCAAGCAGACAGGATAACAACTTATGCACATGTATCCGAGCAGCAAACAAATGATTCCAAACTAAATATTTTTCAAAACAATATCAGAGCAGCATAGAAAATAGTTTCAAATCATGCTTGTCAAGATGACGGTCACATAAGATGATTCATGATCCAATGATTAAAAATACTGTTTACTTGAAATCATTTGAGGAATATGAAACTCTCAAGATTCAGTGAATCAGTCACACCAGAATATAAATTTCAGATTCAAGATATGTGTGTGATTGTAACACCCCACATCCGTTAAGGTCACTCACAAAGGGAATGCCTTAACTTCAATGGAGCATTATGGGTACTGGAACAGAAATATTACAAGACAGACATATATAAAACAGCGGAAAGTAAAGTGGAAGTACTTCAAATCATTTATTAAACAGAATTGTTTACAATAAAAGCCCATCAACTTCCAATACCCAAATACATCGCTAAAATATCTGTCTTGCTCAAAAACAAAGAAGCATAAAAATAAATTGTAGTATTCCCCAATAAAGCAAAGCAAGCCATAGCCAAGAGAAATCCAAGCAGTACATGAAAGAGCCTTGGAGCTTGGTAAGATCCGAAACAAACTGGGTCAGTCATAAAGACTGAGTAAGTCCTAGTGTCTTTCAGCATAAAAACAGGTAAAGATAACATGGCATGAATAAACTGAAAGTAAACATAAGCATGACGACAAGATAAGCTACAGGCACGATAACTAAGAATAACATCATAGGGTTTCTGTCATGTATAACATTACAAGGTTCCCATTCGAGATGAACTAAGTATAGTTTCGCAAGATTTCTATCAAGCATCGCAAGATTTCTCTGCTTCAACATTAAAATGATATCTATTTTCTCTGCACCACCTAACTAGTGTCTCAACTAGTAATCAATATAAAATGGTAAAATCATAACGTGATCTCGATCCCCGAAATTAAGGTTGCTTTCACATGTACATCTATTATTTATTACCTAGATCTAATCTAGGGTTTTCTATCGAGCGCTTCCTAGATTCAACCAGGATTTATGCCACCTAGGTCCAATCTAGGGATTATGCTACCTATTGAACGCTTCTCGGATTTAGGGTTTATGCCACCTAGGTCCAACCTAGGGATTATGCTACCTATGTGTGTCATACGGCCCCCAATGATTGTAGATATCTATGCTGGTCCCACCATGGGGTGTATCAAGACGCATGGTGGCGGCCCGACGCAATTCTAGAATACATAGGTTATACTACTGGTGCCCCTAGTGCCCTGTTTGTCTGCTCCGAAGTGTGTGCACGCCCTCACTCCGTTAGAATCTACACTGTTACACCCACTGCCGTCGCTTTGACCGCTTACAATCAGCCAAGTAATCGTGGCCCACCCTGCCTAGTTTCAGGGTACCATGATACATCTAGTGGGTTACTGCTGAAATGGGTCCCCGTTACTAGGGTTTCCTACTGGTTAAGTTTGTTGGCCTATATTTTCTAATATTACCCATCAACCCGTTATGTACTTAACCCTCTCCGTCCATCACGTTAAGTTGGTTATGTGTTTTCTCTTGTTTTACTTAACCCTACCACACATCATGTTATATCGGTTAAGTGTTGTTCCTTGTGTTACTTAACCCTACAGCAAGCCTTGTTATACTGGCTAAGTGCTCTCCCTTGTGTTAACTTAATCCCACCGCATGTCATGTCATATTGATTAAGTGTATATTGACTTAGCCCACCTACTTATCATGTTGTGACGGTTAAGTGTTACCCTCTGTTGTTACTTAACCTTACCGCGCATCATGTTATATTGGTTAAGTGCATGTTAACTTAACCTCATCCGCCAGTCATATTATAATGGTTAAGTGTTACCTTCGTGTGTTTACTTAACCCTACCACGCATCAGGTTATATCGATTGGGTGTTATCAACCTATTCAAGTTAGCCCAACCCATCCGCTGGTCATGTTATAACGGTTAAGTGTCATTAGCCTAGCCACGTTACTTAACCCACCCATTCATATCATATTGGTTGAGCCTACATTTATAAGTTTTACATGTTCTTAACTCATACCGGTTAGGTCCACATTTACATGCCAAATTTCCATGTCATCCCACCTAACCCTCTAACCATACCAACATCTTATTATGGTTAGTATTCCTTAATTCATTCATTATGACGAAAGAATCATGACCTCTCACATTAGACCGTGCATTTTGTGGCCACTTGATTTGGCGGGCGGTTCCGAGCAGATTTACACCACAAACTGGGTCTAACCTCGTGTCATAAACCGTTACGTCTACAATTTGGCCTTCGACCTCTCACATTAGACTGACACTTTGTGGCAACTGGATTTTCCGGGCGGTTCCGGGCAGATTTACACCACAAACTGAGTCTAACCTCGTGTCAAAGGTTCATTAATGGTCGCATTCCACCCAAAACCCCAATATCAGTTCATGTGTTTAACATATAGAAATTTTCATGATTCACGTTTTTGCCCCCAAAACGTATTCCCAAATTATTATCATAATTCACTATAAGGTTATGCCAAGTTATAGCCTTTTATTTACAATACATGCCAATTACCCAAAACCCAACTTAGGCGTGTTCATATTAAACCTCTACTACGTCATAAATTATCATATATGTTTCAACTCCAAATTTTACATAATTAACATATGCCCAAGTTCTAGATTACATGTAAATTTTACATATGCCCAATTCGTACCAAATTTACATATGTTCAATTTATGCCGTTTTACATGTATGCCAATTTTATGACATTTTACCGTATCAAGTTCTAGCCAAAATTACATGTAACAAGTTTTATACCCAATAAACCCAAATCACGATTCATGATGCAGTTATCCCAAACTATATTCTTTTTATTACAATACATGTCAGTTGCCCAAGTTCATAATACATGTTTATGCCAATTATCAATTTTACAATCGCTTTCATGTTCAAATTCCCAATTCTACATATGCCTAATTAACATAAACCCAATCTTTTGATTTAATTTACATAGTCCCAAACTCGTGATTTAATTTACATGCCAATTCATGTATGCCCAAACTTGCAATTTCAATTATATTGACAATACCCAAATTTCAAATTTCATGTTATGCCATCAATTCTACCACACACATATATCCAAATAGGCAATATCCAAATATTTCGCCGTATACAAATCGCATGTATATCGTAGTTTAGGCCTAATTCCGAAATTGACCAAGGTTCATCAAAAGAAAATAAATAGGGGAAGGTAGAATTTGTATAATAATAAGTACAGAGAGAAAACTGGCATAAGAACATCGTTTCAGGCATAAAAGATAGATCTTGATAATAATATCAACATGAGTAAGAAAAACTGATTTACAACAAGCTGAATAGATCATAGGCTTGACATAAAAAAAATGAGAATAGAAAAGTTCCAAAACTCAAGATCCAAGAAGTAATAGAAATAGATCTGAATCAATAAACATACTTAAATCTAATTCCACTTTACTCCATGGCCATATTATAATTTAAATGTTTAAATCTAAAAACAACAAGAACTTACAGAGCATGGCTAGTGAATTAGGAACTGAAATTGTCATTGAACGTTGTAGTAGTGTTGATTTATTGTTTGAACCATTGTTGAAGCTTTGTTCTTCGAATCGATTTGAGTTTGAATGTTTGTACTTCAATTTGGGGGCGGCGGCCATGGTTCAAGAGGGAGTTCAACAGCATAATGGTGTAAGAATGATTTGATATGAATTAGGTTAGGTCTAAGGGTATTTTTATAGGTGTAGCAACTAGTTTAGGCCCTTAGATTAACCCTAGAATCAATCCGGACCGTCAAAACACGTCTCAGGCTTCAAAAATGAGTTCTGAGTCAAAATAGGCCGGCCAGGTCGACCTGTAGGGGGGAGGTCGACACTATGGTCGACCTGGGGGGTAGGTCGACCCTATGGTCGACCTGGGGGGGGGGGGGTAGGTCGACCCTATGGTCGACCCCCTGGTCCAGTCCTGCCTGAAAACTGCTGAAACTTGTACAGGCCATAACTTCTTCATCCGGACTCCGATTTTCGAAAACTCGGACTCTATTTCATGTAAAATTTCGAGACGAACGCAATGGCGTAACCCGTTTCCCTGGTTCTGATTTTAGAATTAGCCTTGATTTCTTGTTTTAATATGTTATAAAAATACAGGTTGTTACATTCTCCCCTCCTTAAAGGATTTCGTCCCCGAAATCTTCAAGTTAAGAAGAATGTGTCCTACCATCCAATCATCCATCTACTCAATCATCAATCACAGGCATCCATTATCCTTAAGAGATTTCTAATGATGTATGAACATATGCAGAAAGTGTGTGTATATGTTCCTTATCTAATGCAAATGATCAGGCCTGATTGATCTTCTTAATGCAAAATATGTTTTAGTGCCATGAGTGCAACATGTATGCAAATAGTCCTAGTCACATAAACACTATATGTGTGCACAAACATCCATCCATATGCATCATCCATATGATAACACATTCAATTTCATCCATAAACAAGTATAAACTCTCATGCATATGCAATATGGAAATGTGTCTGAGCCGATCTAGTGCTTAATGTGTGTTCATGCATCCACGAGCAACCACTTGCAACCATCAACCATAACATGTCTCAAACACATGTTTACATCCATTAGTTCCTACCTAGAGGTATAACCAAATGATAGAAGCAAGTAAAGAAAAACTTTGTACCCTAAACACCAGCCCAAAACCAATATATATGATTCTAGGAAACCAAGCATGATAAACTCCTTTTAGGTCGCAATAAATACCTTCCTAAAAACAACCCGTATCCTATAAAACCCAAAGAGTTTAGTCAACCCAACGGATACCCTCAAGCCTAAAATGTATTACTAACAGACGAGTCATGCTCCCTATGGGGTTTCTAACAGAAATGGGATTGAGAATAGGACCGAGAGGATATACTTGAAAGATAGCATGCAAATAAGCTCTACAGGAAAAGAGGGATCAAGGATATACTCTTAAAAAGAGATATGATGCACATATCTTGTCTTTAATCTTCTAAGTCGCATTTCCTTGAGCTTAACTCCATTGTGCTTTGTCCGTCTTTAACTTCATAATTTCTTAATTCTTGTTTCCAAAATATGAGTTGGAACTCATTTCATTGTTGTCTCTCGTCCCATTTTCCCTTATCCTCCTTCTAGTATACTTGGCTCAAACATAACTGTGTACTCATGGTTTCATGCAAGCTCTCCAAAATTCACTAGTGAATCCTGGATCTTGTTTACTCACTATAAGGTATTCCACACAGAAGAACTCTCTCTTGAAAACAAACAAATGATAAACATGTTGTCAAATGTACTTACTAAGGTGATTTTCTATAACTCATGCATAAGTGAAATGAACCATCCGCCTTAGTGGCGAACACTACTCGAGCGGATCGATAAATGTATCAAGAACGGATCGATAAATGTATTAAGAGATTCTAGGTAACTAAACATGGACGAACCCTAAGGGTTACACTAGACTTCGAGGTCATTACCAAGGCAAGTTAAGCGTCTAACTACCCTTTTTTCATACTCGAGAATGGTACCATTTCTGGACAACCACTCCATCCGTAGAATCAACCCATAGCCCAAAAACATAAGCTTTACTTCTAAACTCAACACTTAGCATAGACATTCTCAAATCCAAACAAGTCATGAATAAATGAGCCGATTCCCCAACAGGATTTGAGAATAAAATGGGATCCTCTACTACGCTAGTACTAAGGTGCAGAGACTCAACTATTGAAGCATAATTAAAAGGATGCGATGTACAAAAACAAAGTTCTAACGGGATGATAGAAAAGAAAAGCTAAGCCTTTAACAGAAACGTTACCACCTCTCTTAGGTACGCTAGTAGTGAGACAATTGCCCTCTCGACGATCTAGTTCTTTGCCCTTGTACTTGTCCTATAATACTTAGTTACATGTCCCTTTTTACCATACAAAAGATATTCTCTCTTGTCATGGGTTTTTATTATTCTTCCACTTGGCCTCTTTCCTTTCACCTCTTTCCTCTTCGTGGATTAAGCCATATCAACAAGTTTCTCATCCTTAGACTTGTGTTCTTTATACTCGTTCCTACTATCCTTGTATAGCTTATTGAAAAGTTTCTCGAAAGCTACTTCCATCGCACGGCAACCCTACAAAGCTTGAGATAAGATTAGTCAAAAGTAAAACTACTGCGGCTACAGATGGAGGTTGGACACTACTTTGCCCTCCGACATGTGTCGCATGCCTGCAAACTATGGTGAAAAAGAAAGAGAGACTCAAGGAGAGAATCAAAAGATAGTGCATATGGCTTTGGGGAATATGCCTTTCGTAAAACAAAACTTTACTTTAGAAAAATGCTTCTTTGTTAGTTTTGAAAATAATTTCAGAAAGTTTTTAAAAGCTTTTGCCCAGTCTGGTAACCTTCTGCTCTGATACCAAATGTAACACCCCACATCCGTTAAGGTCACTCACAAAGGGAATGCCTTAACTTCAATGGAGCATTATGGGTACTGGAACAGAAATATTACAAGACAGACATATATAAAACAACGGAAAGTAAAGTAGAAGTACTTCAAATCATTTATTAAATAGAATTATTTACAATAAAAACCCATCAACTTCCAATACCCAAATACATCACTAAAATATCTGTCTTGCTCAAAAAAAAGAAGCATAAAAATAAATTATAGTTTTCCCCAATAAAGCAAAGCAAGCCATAGCCAAGAGAAATCCAAGCAGTACATGAAAGAGCCTTGGAGCTCGGTAAGATTTGAACTAAGCTGTATTCCCACCCTGCGAACCTGGGGGGGGCAACGAAAGAAAAAGAGGCGAAACAAACTGGGTCAGTCATAAAGACTGAGTAAGTCCTAGTGTCTTTCAGCATAAAAACAGGTAAAGATAACATGGCATGAATAAACTGAAAGTAAACATAAGCATGATGACAAGATAAGCTACAGGCACGATAACTAAGAATAACATCATAGGGTTTCTGTCATGTATAACATTGCAAGGTTCCCATTCGAGATGAACTAAGTATAGTTTCGCAAGATTTCTATCAAGCATCGCAAGATTTCTCTACTTCAACATTAAAATGATATCTATTTGCTCTGCACCACCTAACTAGTGTCTCAACTAGTAATTAATATAAAATGATAAAATCATAACGTGATCCCGATCCCCGAAATTAAGGTTGCTTTCACGTGTACATATATTATTTATTACCTAGATCTAATCTAGGGTTTTCTATCGAGCGCTTCCTAGATTCAACCAGGATTTATGCCACCCAGGTCCAACCTAGGGATTATGCTACCTATTGAACGCTTCTCGGATTTAGGGTTTATGCCACCTAGGTCCAACCTAGGGATTATGCTACCTATGTGTGTCATACGGCCCCAAATGATTGTAGATACCTATGCTGGTCCCACCATGGGGTGTATCAAGACCCATGGTGGCGGCCTGACACAATTCTAGAATACATAGGTTATACTACTGGTGCCCCCAGTGCCCTGTTTGTCTGCTCTGAAGTGTGTGCACGCCCGCACTCTGTTAGAACCTACACTGTTGCACCCACCGCCGTCGCTTTGACCGCTTACAATCAGCCCAGTAATCGTGCCCCACCCTGCCTAGCTTCAGGGAACCATGATACATCTAGTGGGTTACTGCTGAAATGGGTCCCCATTACCAGAGTTTCCTACAGGTTAAGTTTGTGGGCCTATATTTACTAATATTACCCACCAACCCGATATGTACTTAACCCTCTCCGTCCATCACGTTAAGTTGGTTAAGTGTTTTCTCTTGTTTTACTTAACCCTACCACACATCATGTTTTATTGGTTAAGTGTTGTTCCTTGTGTTACTTAACCCTACAGCAAGCCTGGTTATACTGGCTAAGTGCTCTCCCTTGTGTTAGCTTAACCCCACCGCATGTCATGTCATATTGGTTAAGTGTATATTGACTTAGCCCACCTACTTATCATGTTGTGACGGTTAAGTGTTACCCTCTATTGTTACTTAACCTTACCACACATCAGGTCATATTGGTTAAGTGTATATTGGTTAAATTCATGTTAATTTAACCCCATCCACCAGTCATATTATAATGGTTAAGTGTTACCCTCGTGTGTTTACTTAGCCCTACCACGCATCAGGTTATATCGATTGGGTGTTATCAACCTATTCAAGTTAGCCCAACCCATCCGCTAGTCATGTTATAACGGTTAAGTGTCATTAGCCTAGCCACGTTACTTAACCCACCCATTCATATCATATTGGTTGAGCCTACATTTATAAGTTTTACATGTTCTTAACTCATGCCGGTTAGGTCCACATTTACATGCCAAATTTCCATGTCATCCCACCTAACCCTCTAACTATACCCACGTCTTATTATGGTTAGTATTCCTTAATTCATTCATTATGACGAACGAATCATGACCTCTCACATTAGATCGTGCATTTTGTGGCCACTGGATTTATCGGGCGGTTCCGGGCAGATTTACACCACAAACTGGGTCTAACCTCGTGTCATAAACCATTACACCTACAATTTGGCCTTCAATCTCTCACATTAGACTGACACTTTGTGGCTGCTGGATTTGTCGGGCGGTTCCGGGCAGATTTACACCACAAACTGAGTCTAACACTGTGTCAAAGGTTCATTAATGGTCGCACCCAAAACCCTAATATCAGTTCATGTGTTTAACATATAGAAATGTTCATGATTCACGTTTTTGCCCTATAACGTATTCCCAAATTATTATCATAATTCACTATAAGGTTATGCCAAGTTATAGCCATTTATTTATAATACATGCCAATTACCCAAAACCCAACTTAGGCGCATTCATATTAAACCTGTACTAAGTCATAAATTATCATATATGTTTCAACTCCAAATTTTACATAATTAACATATGCCCAAGTCCTAGATTACATGTAAATTTTACATATGCCCAATTCGTACCAAATTTACATATGTTCAATTTATGTCGTTTTACATGTATGCCAATTTTATGCAATTTTACCATATCAAGTTCTAGCCAAAATTACATGTATAAAGTTTTATACCCAATAAACCCAAATCACGATTCATGATGCAGTTATCCCAAACTATAATCTTTTTATTACAATACATGTCAGTTTCCCAAGTTCATAATACATGTTTATGCCAATCATCAAGTTTACAATCGCTTTCATGTTCAAATTCCCAATTCTACATATGCCTAATTAACATAAACCCAATCTTTTGATTTAATTTACATAGTCCCAAACTCGTGATTTAGTTTACATGCCAATTCATGTATGCCCAAACTTGCAATTTCAATTATATTAACAATACCCAAATTTCAAATTTCATGTTATGCCATCAATTCCACCAGACACATATATCCAAATAGGTAATATCCCAATATTTCCCCTTATACAAATCGCACGTATATCGTAGTTTAGGCCTAGGTCCGAAATTGACCAAGGTTCATCAAAAGAAAATAAATAGGGGAAGGTAGAATTTGTATAACAATAAGTACAGAGAGAAAACTGGCATAAGAACATCGTTTCAGGCATAAAAGATAGATCTTGATAATAATATCAACATGAATCAAGAAAAACTGATTTACAACAAGCTGAATAGATCATAGGCTTGACATGGAAAAAATGAGAATAGAAAAGTCCCAAAACTCAAGATCCAAGAAGCAACAGAAATATACCTGAATCAATAAACATACTTAAATCTAATTCCACTTTACTCCATGGCCATATTATAATTTAAATGTTTAAATCTAAAAACAACTAGAACTTACAGAGCATGGCTAGTGAATTAGGAACTAAAATTGTCATAGAACGTTGTAGTAGTGTTGATTTATTGTTTGAACCATTGTTGAAGCTTTGTTCTTCGAATCGATTTGAGTTTGAATGTTTGTACTTCAATTTGGGGGCGGCGGCCATGGTTCAAGAGGGAGTTCAGCAGCATAATGGTGTAAGAATGTTTTGATATGAATTAGGTTAGGTCTAAGGGTGTTTTTATAGGTGTAGCAACTAGTTTAGGCCCTTAGATTAACCCTAGAATCAATCTGGACTGTCAAAACACGTCTTAGGCTTCAAAAATGAGTTTTGGGTCAAAACAGGCCGACCAGGTCGACCTGTAGGGAGGGAGGTCGACACTATGGTCGACCGGGGGGGGGGGGGGGGGGGTAGGTCGACCCCCTGGTCCAGTCCTGCCTGAAAACTGTTGAAACTTGTTCAGACCATAACTTCTTCATCCGGACTCCGATTTTCGAAAACTCGGACTCTATTTTACGTAAAATTTCGCGATGAACGCAATGGCGAAACCTGTTTCCCCTGACTCTGATTTAAAATTTAATTCTGCCTTGATTTCTTGTTTTAATATGTTATAAAAATACGGGTTGTTACAGTGATTCAATAAATTAATAATTTCAAATGATTTTAAACAAACAACTATTTAAATCAAATAGCCATGAAATAGTAGAGAGATTCAAGACCATTTCTTCAAAGAATTTTCAAAATTATCTCTGACAAGTATAAGAAAAATTTCAGATCATTTACATCAAGTCTGAAAGGTATTCATGATCCTAAAAATAATTTATTTGAAATCACTTGAAACAATGTAAAGCTTGAGATATAATGAATTATTCACACAAGTTTGATAATTGGAAATTTAAGTGGTATGTGATAATCAAAATATCAAAAATTTTAGATGATTTCAAATAAACAAATTTTAACCATACCGATCATGAATACAAAATGAATTTAAAGATGTATCACTGAGATTCAAGCCAATCCGAAAATCAATGAAATTATCACGAATGATAAGAAGCAGTGTACTGTAATGAGTATAATATTTTAAGCGTTTCCAAAATGAATTGGAAGAAACTCAAAACAGCATAAGTGTATGAAATTTCATTAATTATCCAGATCTTCAAAAATTTAGAATTCAAAATAACAGTGTTCAAGATATGACATAAATACATCAACACTGTTATGAATTCATAAATCAGAAAATAAACTTCAAATAATTGCAGATATTTACAAGTTTAGATACAATATCTGGAAATGATTAAAACATTAGAGTTTTATACAAATGTAGTGAATTTCCAAAAGATCATGAGTACTACAATTGGAGGTAAAGGAAGTACAAGAAAAATTACAATGATACGACAGTGACAAATGAAATAGACAAAGAAAATAAACAGAAGAGATAGAAGGAGGGAAAACATAAAAAATATTTACAAAGATGAGTTTAGAGATTATACCTGAAATTGATATAAGCAAATGATTCTCTAACTCAACAGACTGGGCTAAGGAACTTGTGAATGATTCAATGATATTAGTCAGTTTAATTTCAGTTTCTCTTTCGCAAAGCAGTTCCTCAGCCTCCTATGGTACCTAAAAGTTTAGGGGATTGAGTGGTCTGACAAAATTAGTAAAACTGCTCACAGTTTTGTTAACATCTTTTGGAACCCAGATCTGTTTGTATAACAATCCACCCGAATTTATCGTCATACCCTTTGGAACCCAAACTTGTTTGAATTTAAACGAATTTACTTTATTTCCTTATGGGGTCAAAAATGAATTAAATGAATTGTTATCAAACCAATTTTATCGCGATTGTGATTAAAAAAAACTTTTGGAATTTTTAAAATTCAAATTTTCCGAATGACCCTTCTTAAGGCAGTTTGAAGGATTTTTGAAATCACAAGAGTTCAAATTTTCAAAATCATTTCTTATCCCAAAAACAAGACCATTTTTATTACCAAAATAGAATTGATTTTTCAACAACATATTCAAAGATTTTTCTCCATCAGAAAATTTACTCAAAATTGTTTCAAGTTGTTGAATTTTAGTTTTAAGATCAACGTTTTCTTTCATTAAATCTGAGCAGCGATTTTTAGTGATCTTACATCTCTCAAAATCAGATTTCAAAAGCAAATTTTCATTATTAAGCAATTTAATTTTGGTTTGGGACTCAGTAATTTCGAATTCAAAATGTTTTCGACTCTCAAATTCAAATTTCTTGAGTTTTTCAATCTCAATTTCTTGCTCATTCAGAATAGACTCAGTTTTCGACAAATTTTGTCATTCAGCAAAAATATATTTTGAGTATTTAGTCGTCTTAAAATTTTCAAATTCTTTTTGCAAACAATTATTTGTGCTTTCAAGCTCTATCTTGTTCTCTTTTAAAATCAGGATTTCATTTTCATGTTTCGGAATATTTTTATTTTGATGAACAAGATCATTTTTCAAATTTAAACAATTTTTGCAACTAGAATTTGAAGACTTCTTAACGTTTTTGAGTTTCGATTCCAAAAGATTAATTTTGCAGATCAACTCAAGCTTCTCAGATTTCAGAAGTTTATTTTTAGATTTTAGATTCTCAACAGATTCAGTTAAACCATTTGAATGATGAGTTAAATTTTTATAAGAAATATTTTCTGTTGAGTCTCCAACTGAATTTCCATCTGTACAACCTGTTAAGCACAAATCTGAAGCTGAGTTGTCTTTTTGGGGTTTTGAGCAGTTATCAATTTTTCCATACAACGCGTTGAGAGTCTGCTAGATTTCCTGCGCAGTTAAACAATGGGAAATAAGGCTATATTGTACATCATCAATGTAAGAATATAAAATAAGAGCAGCGCGTAAATTAAATTCAATATCAACCCTATTTACAATATCATACCCATTTATAATACTATTCCAACATTTAATGTCAACAGATTTTAAATAGGATTTCATTTCTAATTTCCAATTTAAAAAATATGTACCATTAAAAATAGATGGAATATGACTGGACTGACTCTCTATGGACTGACAACTAGGGATCACCATTACTCTAGAGTTAAACAAAAAACCTTGCTCTGGTACCAAATGGTGTCTCTATTTACGAGGAATTTTAAGCACCCCGGTGGCCACCAAAGATACCTTAGACATTGGTTTCACGTCCTGCCTCTCGACACAGACAACCATCCATGGGCATGTAGGGGCAAGAATCAATACTTCGCCACATGATCATACAGCGAGAACCCCCTATCATGTTGTTACCTTAAACCAGCTCAGATACCACTTGTTGGATCTAGATTAACCCTAGCGGGGGGGAGGGGGGTGTGACGATCCCAAAATCCGAGGGGCGGTATTAAGGATAATCATTGGGAAATAACACATTAATCATCATAGCAGAGTACAGATATTAGCAGAAACAATAAATAGAATAATTTTACATGGATATGACAGCGGAATCACAACATGTAGGAACATCAGAATAGCGTAACGTGGGATATAACTTAGTAAATAAAAAGGAAAGTGATCAGTCATCATCGCCAGAGGCGGAATACATACATGCAGTGAGACATAATAAGGGTATCAGTCTACATCGCCGAAGGCGGTACATATACATACAATAAGAAATACGGAAAGTAAATCAGTCTGCATCGCCCGTGGCGGAATCATAATATAAGTATAGTAATGGCGGAAAATGTCAAAGTCATCTCTGTGAAGTCAGTCTCGCCATGAGCCAAAAATGCACCCTATGCAGCAGTGCAGAGCCAAAAACAACCTGTGACCTGTGTACTAGGCTGCCCGTGTGAAAATAAGGGCACCCGCGTTTGCAAAGTGAAACAAACAACGAGTCAGTCATGGGGACTGGTATGAGAAATCTATTTAACAGTTAAACAGCAGTAATGAGCAAATCATAAGACCACGCCACTTTCGCGGAACGGGTTTACTCCAGTGATTTCTAGTGCGTTTAAAAACAAGGTAAATTCTTTTAAAATAACGCGATGCCTTTTGAAAGAATGAAGCCATTATAAGACTCAAGTCCCATCATACAATGCAACGCAAGCCGGAGGATAGAGTTTTACCTTATAATAGCCAAATATGCTTGATACGTGTAAAGCAAAATCATTTGATATTATTACTAGTGCATATATGTTTCAAAAACGAATAGCATCATAAATATCAATCATAGGCGACATGAGCGTCCCATGCCACTATGTCGCCATACTAGTGTTATAATCGAGTCCGTTGGTTCGTATTGGAAATTGGATTTCCGTCATGAGTCGAGGCAAGGGGCAAGCTCCTCTCCGCTTTGAGACATTCTAGCAAATGCCTCAGGACTACACACTCTGGGCAACCCTGGATTCGGATGGGTCGGTCCTCTCTTACGTTTGAGGATTGGCAATTCCTGTACACACGCTTCCCGGTCCTTACAGACCTATAATCGAGGCGCCTCGCATTCCAACAACCACAAAGGTGAAAAGTAGATATAAATGTCAGGGCTGGTAAGTCACTGACACCACCATAGCTAGAAAGAAACGTCGTGCTCTCCCAGCGGTCCGTATCCCGTTTTCAACTCATACCGGGGTGTGAGGCTCGCGAATCTACGAAATACACAAAGCCAGGCCACGTAGACCTTGCTTTGATCATCATCCACAAGACTTTGCTTTGCAACAGAAGCCTTGATCACATCATCTTGGCATGCCACATAGGCAGTCCACTCCATACGATTGATTTCCACCGATATATAACCTCTAAGCTCGTACGTCTCAGAGAAGGGCGTTAAGCAAAAGAATAAATTCTCCGCCGCCAAGCTGATATATATTTAACAGAGATCAATCAGTATACAACAAAATCCAATGTCAGACACACAGTCCATTTACAAGTCCGCTCTGGGTCTGAACGAAACCGGAGGCGTCAAATCCCTCGTATATCCATCCAATCAACACATACGTTCAGACGGCTACTACTTCCGTCCCCTTCCGGTAGCTACTCCGGTTAGGAACCTCAGTAGCGCCCATCCAACCGATACGAAGATCGTCGGTCTTGAATTGTCTTTGCATTTTCCAATTCGAATCGCTCGATAAATTATTTGAAATAAGGGTTAGCTCGGCCTTTTCAAATAATTCACGTCATTAGAATTTAAATCGATTCTTTCTATGGTTATATTATTCGACATCCATCTTTCAGTTATTTAGTGTTATTTTCGTGTCAAACACATACAACCATCAAATATCAAACAATTCACGCCCAATTGGTTTTCTTTCAATCAATGTTGCTTATAATATTTTATAACGATTTTTCACCATTTTTATTTATTTAAAAATGGCCATATTTAATTTAAACGGCGTTTCAGGTCGTGCCGTGGCACTGGCGCTGTTTTTCCCCTAATTTGTTTTACACATATCGGAAAATCTAACCGTTGGATTTCTACGAATTCTATACCAGTGGGAAGATATTCCCAAAGCGAACCCAACGGTTCAGTTTCGTGAGAATCCGACGGTCGGATCTTCCACACTAGTCGTTTGAAATTACGGTTTCAAAATTCGAACTGCAGCGTCGTTATTCGATTAAATTAAATTATATTTATATTTGTATATAAATATAAACGATTCTGGCGTTGTTTTTCCCTTAATTTGAATTAAAACATTCCGGACAATCCAACCGTTGGATTTTTACAAGGTTGGTGCCGTTGGAAAGATATTTCCAAGGCGAACCCAGCGGTTGCGGTTTCGGGAAAATCCGATGGTCGGATTTCTCGTACTAATCGTTTCAAATTACGATTCTGAAACACGAACTACACGGCTTCCAATCCCTTTAATTATATTTATATTTATATATATAAATATAGTTCATTCTATAATTTCAACTATACTTCATACTATATTTTCAACTTCGTTTTCACCTCAAATATTTCACTAACGCCTTAATATTTCGAAAAATTTCGCCATAACCTCCTTTGTACGGGGAGGGGTTTGGAAATTTATTGGGCCGTATTAGGTACCCAATAAATCCTAAAAAGCATTCACATATTTATAGTGATATATTCTGGTATTTACGGGGGAGCATGTACTGATAATCACTCCAGAGAATAAATTCCCGTCACCCCGTTTCCGTGTGGAAATAAATAGTCCATGTGCCGTATCTAATAACTAGAGCGACATGATTATTGTCAACTCCAGACCCGTGTGGGGTTTTTATTAATCTGGCAATTTATCGTTATAATTTATATAGTCCATATCAGTCATTAGTTCAACCTGTAGTACATAGTCATCGCCATACAAGCCTCTTGCTTGTATGGTAAATCTTCCACCTCGTCACACAAGCTCCAATTGCTTATGTGGAATATGATGAAGTATGCCTATCATCAAGAAGTATGCCATGTAGTGTAGTTCAAAATTAATTGTTACTATCCTATGCGTTATTTATTATTTCACACAGAATAACCAGCACTCCGCATCCAATGGCATTCATAGGAGTTGATATATAAATAAAATTGCGCAGCCAACTCATCAAGGTTTACCTATTTGTCGGGCACGCAAATAATTTCTTTACTCTACAGCTAATCCATTTTTCCTGTTCAACACATGTATATATATGCAGAACAAAGCTAATAGTAATATTTCTAGCAAACTACTATTTATTTTAGCACGTGTGTATTTTTAACTAAGCGTATACATGATAAAAGGAATATTTTTATAATCAAAAATATTTATTCGACACATGTGTATTTTTAACTAAGCGTATACATGATAAAAGGAATATTTTTATCATCAAAAATATTTATTCGACACATGTGTATTTTTAACAAAGCGTATACATGATAAAAGGAATATTTTATCATCAAAAATATTTATTCGACACATGTGTATTTTTAACAAAGCGTATACATGATAAAAGGAATATTTTATCATCAAAAATATTTATTCGACACATGTGTATTTTTAACAAAGCGTATACATGATAAAAGGAATATTTTTATCATCAAAAATATTTATTCGACACATGTGTATTTTTAACTCTTCATATTCACTATAAAAATGTAGTTTTCATTGTCGATTCATTTTATTTTTAAAAGATGATAACATTCAACACATGAACTTCAACTCAACGAATGAATTGCAATTCAACACATGAATATTCTATATAGTTTGTATATATATAAAAATGTGATTTTTATCGCTAAAGCCATTTGTTTAAATTCAAATAATATTCAACACATGAATTTCAACTCAACGAATGAATTGCAACTCAACACATGAATATTCTATATAGTTTGTACATATATAAAAATGTGATTTTTATCGCTAAAGCCATTTGTTTAAATTCAAATAATATTCAACACATGAATTTCAACTCAACGAATGAATTGCAACTCAACACATGAATATTCGATACAGTTTATGTAATTTATTTCAACGAATGAAAATTATTCTGACACATAAATATTTCAGAAAATTTCGGCAGTATAACGGCAGGGTAGTTAAAACCGGGACCGTCCCTAGTACGGCTCCTCCCTCTACCTTAAAACCTCGCGGTTTTTGACAATGGGGATCATGCATCTAGTTCGCACGCAGGCGACATGTTTTATTTTCAATTCCACAATCCTATTTTATTTTGTTTCAACCACAAGAGGGTATTTTTCAACCACAAAGGTATTTTTCAACCACAAAGGTATTTTTCAACCATAAAGGTATTTTTCAACCACAATATCAACCACAAACAATTGTTTCCAACCATTCGTCATACCATATAACATCACGTCAAACACAAGCAATAAATATCGTCCATGGTCTGTGGACCAGGGGAGTGTATATATATATATATATATAATATAATAATTCACTTGCATTTCATCACAATTTAAAGCATATATGTTTCAAACAACGCTTGTATAATTTGTACATCGGTAATATAACTTATACAACACATGTACATGAGGTATACAATGCGTATATAATTTACACTTCGCTTATATAATTTATACAACGCGATTTCATTCACACAAGTAGTTTAGATTCCTCACATTGGTTATTGCAGTGCTAAAAATCGTAGGAAGGTCAGAAAAATCCGCGGCTTCTTCTAGAATGTAGAGAGCCTCCTTGCGGTCACGGTGTCTCCTGTTTCATCAAATTTCGTTAAAGAACGAAAAAGATATTATTTTTCAAAGTTTTGCAACACTTAAAAGTGTTATTTTCATTTCAAAATTTTACATCAGAAAAGTTTTTAAAACTTCGAAACTAGGTCACAATTTTTTAGCCAATCCGTACCTCGATGCTTCGATCAGACCTCACTGCGTCAAAGAGCTACGAACCACCTCCAGATCGGCGGTGGTGGCGATGGGTTCGGTGGCTTGTGTGCGTCGCGGCGGCGATCTGAAGGTCGCGACTTTCTGGTCGAATTCCGACGTCGTCGGTCGATGGAAGGTGGCGTGGGTTGGTCGGATGTGTAGAGGAGGCCAAGGCGGTCAGAAGCTTCAACAGGCGGCGGCGGCGAAATCACCTGAGGCGGCGGCAAAGTCGTCGAGAAGATTTGAGCCTTCTGAGTCGTCCAGATCGTCTCTGGCGGCTAGGGTTTTGGGGTATTTTATTTTATTTTATTTTTTAAAGGAAAATTCATATTGGTCCATGCTTTATAGGAAATTTTAAATAGTGTTTTTGCAAACGGACTCCTTTTTAAACCCAACGACTGTCGCCCCTAGCTAAATACCCCCATTCCGGACACAATGGGATATGTTTCGTTGGCCATTTCGACTATTACAGTCAGTTATTTTTCAATTTAAAACATAAAACATTCGATATTTAATTTAAACGTACATTTCAATTTGCCAGGGCCACAAACTGAATCAAAAAATTCCAGAAAAATAAATCTAGCTTTGTTTTGACGATACGGTCCTAACAAAACCTGTTTCATCGAATTCTAAGCTCGTTTGAAAAACGACCATTTTTAGGTCGACCCATTTTAACAGAATTTGACCAAACACATTATCTTTTGCCCCGCTCACATACTAGCTTCAAAAATTATGAAATTTGAAACTTAGCAATAATTTGACATCCCGGACCCCACAAAAGTGGTTTCGTCGAATTCCGAGGCCGTATGCAAAATCTCAATTTTCAAGGGCAATATATACTATATAGCGACCTTTCTGAAAATTCATTTGGCCATAACTTTTGATTTCCGCTATGAAACTTCGATTTTTCAGATTCGTTAGAAAGGTATACTTAAACAGATTTAAATATTTTCAGTTTCGCTAAAATCCGTTACAGTTTCCACCCGGTACAGTCAGACAAAGTTTGTATTCAAAATTTCAAACTGCTATACCATACCAAATTCTATATTTTATTGAAATAGGCTGTTTCAATTATTCAAATTCCTTGGTAATAACCTAATTTAAAAAATTTAAACTGGTTCACTTTTTCTGGGTTATTACAATCTCCCCCACTTAAAACTTTTCGTCCTCGAAAAGGAAATAACAGCTAAGTAGGAAATAAAATGTAAATGCAAAGTATTGTAAGGGTACCTTGCACCGGAGTTAGTCAGAGATGTCCACTCTGCATTTGGGATAGGCTTGTTTAATGCTTTCCTCAGTCTCCCAAGTACAGTCTCTTGGATCACTACTCCATTGCACTTTGACTAAATGAATCTTTTTCCTCCTCAGCTCTCTAGTTTCTTTGCCAACTATCTTTAATGGCTCTCTCTTGAGTGCTAATTCTGGAGTTATGTCAATATCCTGTTGCGCTGCTTCTTCCACAACAAGATCTGGATCATGAACATGTTTTCCGAGTTGAGATACGTGGAACACATCATGTACACCAGGCAACCAATCAGGTAATGAAACCCTATATGCAAGAGTTCCAATCCGTTCAAGTATAGGAAAGGGACCAATAAATCTCGGTGCCAACTTCCCAGTCTTGCCAAATCTGATTACTCCTCGCATTGGAGAAACTCTTAAATAAACATAATCGCCAACGGCAAACGATATATCCCTTCTTCTCGCATCAGCATAACTTTTCTGTCGGCTCTGTGCGGTTTTCAATCGCTTCTTAATGAAATCGACTTTATCCGATGCTTCTTGAATCATATCGGGCCCTAACACAAGTCGGTTGCCAGGTTCTACCCAACATGCGGGAGATCTGCACGGTCTACCGTATAATGCTTCAAATGGAGACATTTCCAAACTTGCTTGATAGCTATTGTTGTAAGAGAATTCGGCTAAATGTAAGTGATCTTCCCATGAGCCTCCAAAATCGATAACGCAAGCCCGTAGTAAATCTTCTAGAATTCTATTCACCCGCTCAGTTTGGCCGTCTGTCTGTGGGTGATATGCGGTGCTTAGATTCAATTTGGTTTTCAATTCTGTCTGGAATGCTTCCCAAAATTTGCTAGTAAACAGGGGATCCCTATCACTGACTATATTGAGCGGCACCCCATGTAGTTTAACTATTTCTTTGAAGTAAATCTGTGCTAGACTTTGAGCCGTTCTGTTGGATCGGACAGGTATGAAATGGGCAGTCTTCGTGAAGCGATCTACGATTACCCATATACTGTCGTTTCCTTTTCTAGTTCTAGGCAAGCCATCAATGAAGTCCATCGAGATTTGTTCCCACTTCCATCCTGGAATTTCTAATGGTTGCAATAGTCCAGCTAATTTCTGCTGATCACACTTAACTAGCTGGCAAGTGGAGCATCTGCTAACATATATTGAAATATCTCTTTTCATCGCCTTCCACCAGAATGTGCGTTTGATATCATTATACATTTTGCTCACACCGGGATGGATACTCAATTTGGATTTGTGGCACTCATCAAGTATTTCTCTCCTGAGCTCTGGAATTCCAGGCACACAAATTCGCCCTTTTAATCTTAGGACCCCTTGGCTATAAAGGCTAAAATCTGAGGGTTTTCCTTCTCGGATCCGCTGGCTAATCCTTTTAATGAATTCATCGTCCTTCTATAGAATAGTAATCTTATCTTCTAAGGAAGAAGTAATGATAAAACTGGCAATGATTTCATTCTTTCTGCTGAGAGCATCTACGACAACATTGGCTTTCCCCGGAGTGTATAGAATTTCAAAATCGTATGCTGTAAGGAATTCTAACCAACGTTGTTGTCTCAAGTTTAAATCTTTCTGGGTGAATAGATATTTCAAGGATTGATGATCGGTGTATAGTTCGAATTTCTCACCCAATAAATAATGCCCCCAGATTCTTAAAGCAAACACGATAGCTAATAACTCAAGATCATGAGTTGCATAGTTCCTTTCATGCGGCTTTAGCTGACGGCTGGCATAAGCGATCACTTGGCCTTTTTGCACTAACACTGCGCCTAGCCCTCTAATAGAAGCATCTGTCCATACAGTCAAGTCTTGGTTGCCTTCTATAATTGTTAATACTGGAGCGGTTGTCAACTTCAGTTTCAGCTCCTGGAAAGCTTCTTCACATTCGGGAGTCCATTTGAATTTCTCATGCTTCTTTGTAAGCTTTGTCAATACTCCTGATATCTTTGAAAAATCCTGAACGAATTTCTGATAGTAACTAGCCAATCCAAGGAAACTTCGAACTTCTGTGGGGGTAGTAGGTTGTTTCCAGTTCTGAATCGCTGTAATTTTGCTTGGATCTACAGCAATTCCTTCTTTTTATATGACATGGCCTAGGAATTTAACTTCATCCCGCCAGAAGACACACTTAGAAAATTTAGCTTTCAAGACATTTCTCCTTAGAATTTTCAACACTTGATCTAAATGTTTTGCATGTTCGTCTTCCGACTTAGAGTAGATTAAAATGTCATCAATGAAGACTAGAACAAATTTATTCAATACACCCCGGAACACTCTGTTCATAAGATCGACGAAGTATGCCGGAGCGTTACACAAGCCGAACGGCATTACTAACCATTCGTAGAATAAATCGGGACCCCTGAAGGCTGTCAAAGGAACACAGTCTTCGGCTATACGCAATTGGTGGAAACCTGTAGCTAGGTCCATTCTGGAGAATACTGTTGCTCCATTTAATTGATCTAACAGATCATCTATTCGGGGCAAAGGATATTTGTTCTTTGCTTTGTTGGTCAAAATCAACTCTGGAGCATAGCGCGACAACTGGGTGAACTTATTTAGATAATCCTGAATAGAGAGATCTCCTTGCTGGAGATTAGCAAATTGCTCTCGCATCCTCTCTAGAGCTTGTTCAGGTACAAACTTCTCATTGAACATAGTTCTGAATTGTTCCCAGGTCCTGACAGTACCTGCTGCATCTTCTGAGGTAATGGCATCCCACCACAGCTCTGCCTCCTCCTGGAGGAGCCAAATGCCAAGTCGGGCTTTGTTGTTGGTTCCTATATCCATGCCTTCAAAGATTTTCTCACAGGTTTTCAACCAAGCTATAGCCTCGGTCACTGTACCAGTGCCAGTAAAAGGTTTTCCCCCAAGATTTCTGTACCTCTTCGCAACTTTATCTAGCTCAAAGTCTTCAGGTGCTGGTGGCTGAACAATAGGGACTTCCACAACTACGGGGATATTCCCCCATCCTCCTGCTGCATCTCCTCGGCCTCCACGGCCTCCTCTAGCTGCTGCTGCTGCTGCTCGTGTAGCCATCTAAGAGAATACCGTATGAGCAAGAAAAGAGTCAAGCTCACAGATTTGATAATTTTCATAAATGATAAAGCAGGGGAATACAAGGAAAGATAATGATGATGTACTGATCAAATTGTTTTGCTAATCTGCTTAGCTCATTCTAGGACATTGCTAATCCTATCTCTAATGAGCTACTCATATTAGAACACTACTGATTCTATTCTGACGAGGTGTTTAATGTGTTAGATCCCGGAACTATGGTTAACCAAAGCTCTGATACCAACTGTGACGATCCCAAAATCCGAGGGGCGGTATTAAGGATAATCATTGGGAAATAACACATTAATCATCATAGCAGAGTACAGATAATAGCAGAAACAATAAATAGAATAATTTTACATGGATATGACAGCGGAGTCACAACATGTAGGAACATCAGAATAGCATAACGTGGGATATAACTTAGTAAATAAAAAGGAAAGTGATCAGTAATCATCGCCAGAGGCGTAATACATACATGCAGTGAGACATAATAAGGGTATCAGTCTACATCGCCGAAGGCGGTACATATACATACAATAAGAAATACGGAAAGTAAATCAGTCTGCGTCGCCCATGGCGGAATCATAATATAAGTATAGTAATGGCGGAAAATGTCAAAGTCATCTCTGTGAAGTCAGTCTCGCCATGAGCCAAAAATGCACCCTATGCAGTAGTGCAGAGTCAAAAACAACCTGTCACCTGTGTACTAGGCTGCCCGTGTGAAAATAAGGGCACCCGCGTTTGCAAAGTGAAACAAACAACGAGTCAGTCATGGGGACTGGTATGAGAAATCTATTTAACAGTTAAACAACAGTAATGAGCAAATCATAGGACCATGCCACTTTCGCGGAACGGGTTTACTCCAGTGATTGCTAGTGCGTTTAAAAACAAGGTAAATTCTTTTAAAACAACGCGATGCTTTTTGAAAGAATGAAGCCATTATAAGACTCAAGTCCTATCATACAATGCAACGCAAGCCGGAGGATAGAGTTTTACCTTATAATAGCCAAATATGCTTGATACGTGTAAAGCAAAATCATTTGATATTATTACTAGTGCATATATGTTTCAAAAACGAATAGCATCATAAATATCAATCATAGGCGACATGAGCGTCCCATGCCACTATGTCGCCATACTAGTGTTATAATCGAGTCCGTTGGTTCGTATTGGAAATTGGATTTCCGTCATGAGTCAAGGCAAGGGGCAAGCTCCTCTTTGCTTCGAGACATTCTAGCAAATGCCTCAGGACTACACACTCTGGGCAACCCTGGATTCGGCTGGGCCGGTCCTCTCTTACGTTTGAGGATTGGCAATTCCTGAACACACGCTTCCCGGTCCTTACAGACCTATAATCGAGGTGCCTCGCATTCCAACAACCACAAAGGTGAAAAGTAGATATAAATGTCAGGGCTGGTAAGTCACTGACACCACCATAGCTAGAAAGAAACGTCGTGCTCTCCCAGCGGTCCGTATCCCGTTTTCAACTCATACCGAGGTGTGAGGCTCGCGAATCTATGAAATACACAAAGCCAGGCCACGTAGACCTTGCTTTGATCATCATCCACAAGACTTTGCTTTGCAACAGAAGCCTTGATCACAGCATCTTGGCATGCCACATAGGCAGTCCACTCCATACGATTGATTTCCATCGATATATAACCTCTAAGCTCGTACGTCTCAGAGAAGGGCGTTAAGCAAAAGAATAAATTCTTCGCCGCCAAGCCGATATATATTTAACAGAGATCATTCAGTGTAGAACAAAATCCAATGTCAGACACACAGTCCATTTACAAGTCCGCTCTGGGTCTGAACGAAACCGGAGGCGTCAAATCCCTCGTATATCCGTCCAATCAACACATACGTTCAGACGGCTACTACTTCTGTCCCCTTCCGGTAGCTACTCCGGTTAGGAACCTCAGTAGCGCCCATCCAACCGATACGAAGATTGTCGGTCTTGAATCGTCTTTGCATTTTCCAATTCGAATCGCTCGATAAATTATTTGAAATGAGGGTTAGCTCGGCCTTTTCAAATAATTCACGTCATTAGAATTTAAATCGATTCTTTCTATGGTTATATTATTCGACATCCATCTTTCAGTTATTTAGTGTTATTTTCGTGTCAAACACATAAAACCATCAAATATCAAACAATTCAAGCCCAATTGGTTTTCTTTCAATCAATGTTGCTTATAATATTTTATAACGATTTTTCACCATTTTTATTTATTTAAAAATGGCCATATTTAATTTAAACGGCGTTTCAGGTCGTGCCGTGGCATTGGCGCTGTTTTTCCCCTAATTTGTTTTACACATATCGGAAAATCTAACCGTTGGATTTCTACGAAGTCTATACCAGTGGGAAGATATTCCCAAAGCGAACCCAATGGTTCCAGTTTCGTGAGAATCCGACGGTCGGATCTTCCACACTAGTCGTTTGAAATTACTGTTTCAAAATTCGAACTGCAGCGTCGTTATTCGATTAAATTAAATTATATTTATATTTGTATATAAATATAAACGATTCTGGCGCTGTTTTTCCCTTAATTTGAATTAAAACATTCCGGACAATCCAACCGTTGGATTTTTACAAGGTTGGTGCCGTTGGAAAGATATTTCCAAGGCGAACCCAGCGGTTGCGGTTTCGGGAAAATCCGATGGTCGGATTTCTCGTACTAATTGTTTCAAATTACGATTCCGAAACACGAACTACACGGCCTCCATACCCTTTAATTATATTTATATATATAAATATAGTTCATTCTATAATTTCAACTATAGTTCATACTATATTTTCAACTTCGTTTTCACCTCAAATATTTCACTAATGCCTTAATATTTCGAAAAATTTCGCCATAACCTCCTTTGTACGGGGAGGGGTTTGGAAATTTATTGGGTCGTATTAGGTACCCAATAAATCCTAAAAAGCATTCACATATTTATAGTGATATATTCTGGTGTTTACGGGGGAGCATGTACTGATAATCACTCCAGAGAATAAATTCCCGTCACCCCGTTTCCGTGTGGAAATAAATAGTCCATGTGCTGTATCTAATAACTAGAGCGACGTGATTATTGTCAACTCCAGACCCGTGTGGGGTTTTTATTAATCTGGCAATTTATCGTTATAATTTATATAGTCCATATCAGTCATCAGTTCAACCTGTAGTACATAGTCATCGCCATACAAGCCTCTTGCTTGTATGGTAAATCTTCCACCTCGTCACACAAGCTCCAATTGCTTATGTGGAATATGATGAAGTATGCCTATCATCAAGAAGTATGCCATGTAGTGTAGTTCAAAATTAATTGTTACTATCCTATGGCGTTATTTATTACTTCACACAGAATAACCAGCACTCCGCATCCAATGGCATTCACAGGAGTTGATATATAAATAAAATTGCGCAGCTACTCATCAAGGTTTACCTATTTGTCGGGCACGCAAATAATTTCTTTACTCTACAGCTAATCCATTTTTCCTGTTCAACACATGTATATATATGCAGAACAAAGCTAATAATAATATTTCTAGCAAACTACTATTTGTTTCACCACGTGTGTATTTTTAACTAAGCGTATACATGATAAAAGGAATATTTTTATCATCAAAAATATTTATTCGACACATGTGTATTTTTAACTAAGCGTATACATGATAAAAGGAATATTTTTATCATCAAAAATATTTATTCGACACATGTGTATTTTTAACAAAGCGTATACATGATAAAAGGAATATTTTATCATCAAAAATATTTATTCGACACATGTGTATTTTTAACAAAGCGTATACATGATAAAAGGAATATTTTTATCATCAAAAATATTTATTCGACACATGTATATTTTTAACTCTTCATATTCACTATAAAAATATAGTTTTCATTGTCGATTCATTTTATTTTTAAAAGATGATAACATTCAACACATGAACTTCAACTCAACGAATGAATTGCAATTCAACACATGAATATTCTATATAGTTTGTATATATATAAAAATGTGATTTTTATCGCTAAAGCCATTTGTTTAAATTCAAATAATATTCAACACATGAATTTCAACTCAACGAATGAATTGCAACTCAACACATGAATATTCTATATAGTTTGTACATATATAAAAATGTAATTTTTATCGCTAAAGCCATTTGTTTAAATTCAAATAATATTCAACACATGAATTTCAACTCAACGAATGAATTGCAACTCAACACATGAATATTCGATACAGTTTATGTAATTTATTTCAACGAATGAAAATTATTCTAACACATAAATATTTCAGAAAATTTCGGCAGCATAACGGCAGGGTAGTTAAAACCGGGACCGTCCCTAGTACGGCTCCTCGCTCGACCTTAAAACCTCGCGGTTTTTGACAATGGGGATCATGCATCTAGTTCGCACGCAGGAGACATGTTTTATTTTCAATTCCACAATCCTATTTTATTTTGTTTCAACCACAAGAGGGTATTTTTCAACCACAAAGGTATTTTTCAACCACAAAGGTATTTTTCAACCATAAAGGTATTTTTCAACCACAATATCAACCACAAACAATTATTTCCAACCATTCGTCATACCATATAACATCACGTCAAACACAAGCAATAAATATCGTCCATGGTCTGTGGACGAGGGGAGTGTGTGTGTATATATATATATATATATATATAATATAACAATTCACTTGCATTTCATCACAATTTAAAGCATATATGTTTCAAACAACGCTTGTATAATTTATACATCGCTAATATAACTTATACAACACATGTACATGAGGTATACAATGCGTATATAATTTACACTTCGCTTATATAATTTATACAACGCGATTTCATTCACACAAGTAGTTTAGATTCCTCACATTGGTTATTGCAGTGCTAAAAATCGTAGGAAGGTCAGAAAAATCCGCGGCTTCTTCTAGAATGTAGAGAGCCTCCTTGCGGTCACGGTGTCTCCTGTTTCATCAAATTTCGTTAAAGAACGAAAAAGATATTATTTTTCAAAGTTTTGCAACACTTAAAAGTGTTATTTTCATTTCAGAATTTTACAACAGAAAAGTTTTTAAAACTTCGAAACTAGGTCACAATTTTTTAGCCAATCCGTACCTCGATGCTTCGATCAGACCTCTCTGCGTCAAAGAGCTACGAACCACCTCCAGATCGGCGGTGGTGGCGATGGGTTCGGTGGCTTGTATGCGTCGCGGCGGCGCTCTGAAGGTCGCGACTTTCTGGTCGAATTCCGACGCCGTCGGTCGATGGAAGGTGGCGTAGGTTGGTCGGATGTGTAGAGGAGGCCAAGGCGGTCAGAAGCTTCAACAGGCGGCGGCGGCGAAATCGCCTGAGGCGGCGGCAAAGTCGTCGAGAAGACTCGAGCCTTCTGAGTCGTCCAGATCGTCTCTGGCGGCTAGGGTTTTGGGGTATTTTTTTTTAAAGGAAAATTCCTATTGGTCCATGCTTTATAGGAAATTTTAAATAGTGTTTTTGCAAACGGACTCCTTTTTAAACCCAACGACTGTCGCCCCAAGCTAAATACCCCCATTCCGGACACAATGGAATATGTTTCGTTGGCCATTTCGACTGTTACAGTCAGTTATTTTTCAATTTAAAACATAAAACATTCGATATTTAATTTAAACGTACATTTCAATTTGCCAGGGCCACAAACTGAATCGAAAAATTCCAGAAAAATAAATCTAACTTTGTTTTGACGATACGGTCCTAACAAAACCAGTTTCGTTGAATTCTGAGCTCGTTTGAAAAACGGTCATTTTTAGGTCGACCCATTTTAACAGAATTTGACCAAACACATTATCTTTTGCCCCGCTCACATACTAGCTTCAAAAATTATGAAATTTGAAACTTAGCAATAATTTGACATCCCGGACCCAATAAAAGTGGATTCGTCGAATTCCGAGGTCGTATGCAAAATCTCAATTTTCAAGGGCTATATATACTATATAGCGACCTTTCTGAAAATTCATTTGGCCATAACTTTTGATTTCTGCTATGAAACTTCGATTTTACAGATTCGTTAGAAAGGTATACTTAAACAGATTTAAATATTTTCAGTTTCGCTAAAATCTGTTATATTTTCCACCCGGTACAGTCAGACGAAGTTTGTATTCAAAATTTCAAACTGCTATACCATACCAAATTCTATATTTTATTGAAATAGGTTGTTTCAATTATTCAAATTCCTTGGTAATAACCTAATTTAAAAATTTTAAACTGGTTCACTTTTTCCGGGTTATTACAGGGTGAATAGGGTTTATACAATTTATCATTGAGTTCAAAACTTACAGGATACTAAAATAATAAACAGATCACAGAATGCAGCAGAAATAAAAGTGCAAAAAATAAATCATGCATAGATATACCCAGCTTCGGCAAAACCCTGCCTACTGCTACATTCTTAAGGTTTCTACTAGGTAAAAGAACAGATCCTGCATACAAGACCATGTACACTTGAGAACCCCTCGCTCCTATTCTAATCCTACGCTCAAAACCCTAGACTGGTCTATATCCACTAGACCAGATTTTCCCTTAGTTTTACAGACACTAGTAAACTGTCAGTTAACCCCTAACTGGTTCCCCCTAGATTTTACAGAATCTAGAACTGCTCAGATGGTTTTTACGACTCAAAATAAAAACAATTAAAACTAATAAATAAAAACCCTCGGAAATAGAAATAAAGGTCATCCTCTTTAACATGGCTTGGTCGTCCATTTTTAAATTGGTGCACCCTTGTTTTTATTTGTCTCGATCTCTCTTTGCTCTAGGAAGAAAAATAATGGCAGCGGCATCTAGGGTTTCTTCAATCTGCCCCAAATCAATCTCGACTTCAAATTGAATTGCTTTGGGTAAACTCTGAAGCTCGAATTCACTGGTTTGCTTGTTGATTGATTTTGCTTGGGCTTCTGATCGAAACACGTGAGTTTTCTGAAATTTCTTTTTTTGAATTGCTTGAAATGATTTTGCCGGTTTTCGATTTGATAAAGCCTGTGATGAGTGGTGTATATATATAGGGATTATAAAACCCTAATCGACTCTCTGATTTCGTGTATGGCTTGCTGATTTGTTGGCTCAATTTCCTCTTTTGGATCGATTTAATTTATGAAATTTGTTGACTTGATTTCCTTGATGAATCTGGACTCGATTGCGGTCTTTAAAAAAAAACAGATTTTCCCTTTTTGCTTCGAATTTTTTTGGATAAATCTGAAAATGAATGATTCACTGGAAATAATTTTTTGGTCCCTGCGTGATGAGAAAACTTGCCAAAACCGATTCTTGCATCCTTAATTAAATCAGCAGTGAATGCTAATTTGATTTCTTCTGAAAATTTCCTTGATTTTAAATTGAGTCATTTCTGGAAAGATTTCTTCTAATTGAACTGTGGACTGTATTTATGCCAACATTGACAAATCCCAGTAAAATAAAACATTCCCCTTTCAAAGACTTTGTCGTTTCTGAAAACATTATGAGATTTTTCTGCAGATTTAAGCACTTGCCTAAAATTACTTTTCTGTGATTTCTGCAAGTCATTAAAACTTTGATATCTGTATATGCTGAAACTTGTACATAATTGGCTATAAAGAAATACCTGATTGATTAAAAAAACAGAAAGTAAATGAAATTTATTTTGCCATACTCTGTTTGATTTTTCTGGAATGGTAACATGTCATTTATGCCTCGAATTTTAGACATGCTGTTTTGATCATGATGTTTCACTTTTGCACCATGTATAGTCGACCCAATATATGCTATACTATGTTCTTTCCTTCACCGCTGTAAACATGTTGCATTTGAACTGTATATTCATTGCTGGGCTGCACCATTGCTTGTTGACATGTTCATTTTGAAACTTGTTCTGAGTAGTCATTTCTGACATGAATCAATGCACCATATTTGTGTGGCTCGGCCACTTGTGTGCCATTTCATAATGTATGTTGTATGCTCGACCAAGTTTGAATATCCTCTATCTTTGACATTGCCAAAGTTTGCAACTATTGTTCACCTGTCATGCCCATGAGTATATGTTCCACTAGATTCAATACTGCATTATGACTTGAAATATTCTAGCTGCACCTTCATGTTTGCTTGGTTGTCGTACTGTCGGTTGGATCTGTGTCTTTCACCATCCTAGACTGGTTTGTACTAACCTGCTTATCATGTTTGCCCACATCAAACATATTGTACTTATGCATTTGGAATTTGCTGAGTTGTTGTATATTTATCCTAGCTCGACCACTTGGCTGTGTTGATCATGATTCATCCATGTAACCCTTTTTGCTATAGTTTGAATAATGAGTTATGCCATGTCTTGTTATTGCATGTATACTTTACCACTGTCTCGTAGCTACTTTGAAAACATGACCATTTTGCCTTGCAATCCTTTGTGAAACTGGCTTGCACATTTATGATGATCAGCCTTTAACTTGTATATATTGACATGTGCATGTGAAGTTTTGGGCTGAAACTGATTAGCTCATTCATACTATGCTAGTCCACTTTTACTTGATCTAATGCACATAGTTGCTTCATCTTATGTTGTAGCTCAATTCATGAATTTTCTGCATCACTTCCTTGTAGCTGCTTGTCTTGTGTCGTGCACAGCTCGATCATGCCATATTTATTTGCTTGAGTTTTTTTGTTTTCTTTGAGCTGATGTTGATGATGTGCACTGAGTCGAGATGGTCCACGTGGCTACTCCTCAATTGCACGCTGATTGGCGAGGCAGTGCACACGTGTGTGTGTGTGTGTGTGTCTATATATATATATATATATATATATATATATATACGTGTGTATTTGCAGCCATCAGACAATTTTTCCCTGTCCCTGTACATATAGAAACTGGCTGCCTTGTGGTATTTACAGTGTTTAACTGTGAATATCACAAGCTGTCTAGTCACAGATAAATCAGTTCAAGTCATGAAAAATGATGAGAAACACACCAGAAATCTGAGTCAAATAAAATTCTAAAAATAAAATTTATATTCGCGTTTATTCAGTTTAAATTCTATTGCAGTGTACTCTGTGTGTGTGTGTTCCATTGTGACAGGTATGAAGACTGGACTGACTGAAAGCTGTGAGGACAGAAGACAGAAGACAAGATGAGCAAAGTATACAAGTGTGAATGTATAAAGGTTAATTTGGAAATGTATGTATGAATTGTATAACTGAGTGACAGTGTTGTAGTGAGGAGCTGTGTATATAAGAATATTGTACTGATATTTGTAATAAACAAATTTGAATGAAATAAAATATAATTTCATTGCATTCAAAACAAATATGTCTAACGTATTCAGTTTATTTACAAGTACAATTTTCTGTGAATGATATGAAATGTGATGTGTTCAAATAGTGGAGTTATAAATTTGTATTGTTTAAATGTTTGAAATATAATATTTAATTTAAATAAAATACTGTATGAGTATATGAATGTCTGTACTGTCGTGTTCCATTTAAATATAAATATTATATTCCTGTCTGTGATGAATATATGAAACAGTATAGTAACAAACACATTTATAATAAAATATAGGGGAAATTTTTTATAAGGACAAACTAATTAAAAAATTTATCCAAAAGGACAAGCCACTAATAATTTATCCATAAGGACAGTAAATAGGCCAGCCCACTAATAATTAAAAATCTCCGTCACCCTTTCTCTCCTCTCTGATTTCTTCTTCCGCTCCTTTTTCTCTTCTCCGATTTCTTCTTCCACGAAATCAGCAAATCAGAAATAACTAAATCTCATCTGGAAATCGACTGAAATCAAATCCGCCTACTATCTTACAATCGAACCTCAAACGTAAATCGAACAGCAAAAATTAGGGCATGAAATCGATCTCAACAATCGAACAGCAAATCAAAGCCGCGGATTTTGATTTTGATTCGATAGACATTAAAGATGATTTCGTGATTTTGATTTTGTGAATTCGTCGTAGAAAATTGAACGAGAGAGACGAACGACAGAGATGAACAACAGAAGTTACTTTTTTGGATGGTGAATTTAGTAGCAGTTCGTTAGGTATCATTTTTCCATTTTTTTAAGGTATCATTTTTCTTGTTATTACAGTGTTATGCTTTTGTGTTAATTTATTTTCGTGATATATCAGTTTTCTACATGTACTGTTGCATTAGCTTAGCAACTCAATCGAAATTATGTCATTTTAAACAATCAAAATAGGATGTAAACATTTTGATTCATTAGTTTTCCTTTAAAATATCAAAGCAGTTTCTAGGTATCATTTTTACATTTTTTTAGGTATCAGTTTTATATTTTCAACATGAGTTTACATCATAGCAGTTTTTAGGTATCATTTTTACATATTTTTTAGGTATCAGTTTTATATTTTCAACATGAATTTACATCATAGCAGCTTTTAGGTATCATTTTTATATTTTGTTAGGTATCAGTTTTATATTTTCTAGTTGAATTTACAGTATTATGTTGGTATAAGTTTTAATTGTGTATGGAATTCTTGCAGATACTGCATGCTGCTGGAGATTACTTGAATTCAAGACCGAATTACATACAAGTAAAAGTAAATGCATAAATGCATGCTTGGAATGGGTAGCAGTGTTCTATGTACTTAGATTGTGTAGGAAAAAAATGTATCATATTAACTCAGTTATGTATCATTGTAGGTATCATATGATACAAGTGGGTATTATTGTGTATTACTGAGAATAATCTCATTTTTGTGACAATTGAATTGAATTGATTGCTATTATTTTTTTAATCAGTAGGTATTATTGTAAATAAATATTATTTTTGTGAGATTTGAATTGAGTTACATCACAGTGAATACAGTACAAATTAATACAACAACAAAAAGTAACTAAAAAAACATAGCACAGTGAATACAGTAAAAATGATACCCAAAAAAAAATATAAAAATGATACCTAAAAACTGCAGTAATGTTTTAAATAAAAAGCAACACAAAAATTACTTATATCACAGTGAAATATGATTAAATCACAATTTGATTGATTAAAATAAAATAAATTCAATTGAATTACAAAGCTAGTGCAACAGTACAGCAACAAAATTAATACAACAACAAAAAGTAACTAAAAAAAACATAGCACATTGAGCCCAGTAAAAATGATACCCAAAAAAATATAAAAATGATACCTAAAAACTGCAGTAATGTTTTAAATAAAAGGTAGCACAAAAATTACTTACATTACAGTGAAATATGATTTATTCACAATTTGATTGATCAAAATGAAATAAATTCAATTGAATTGCAAAGCTAGTGCAATAGTACAACAACAAAATTAACACAACAACAAAAAGTAACTAAAAAACATAGCAACAATGAATACAGTAAAAATGATACCCAAAAAATATAAAAATGATACCTAAAAACTGCAGTAATGTTTTAAATAAAAAGTAGCACAAAAATTACTTACATCACAGTGAAATATGATTTGTTCACAATTTGATTGATCAAAATGAAATAAATTCAATTGAATTACAAAGCTAGTGCAACAGTACAGCAAAAAAATAATACAGCAACAAAAAGTAACTAAAAAAACATAGCATAGTGAATACAGTAAAAATGATAACCAAAAAAAATTTTAAAAAATGATACCTAAAAACTGCAGTAATGTTTTAAATAAAAAGTAGCACAAAAATTATTTACACCATATTTTGTTTGATTATAACAAAATAAGTTCGACTGTAATACGTAGATAACGCAACAATACAAGTAAATAATAAATATAACATTAAAAACACATCAAATGAATATAAATCAGTGGTAAATAAACAAAAATGATACCTAGAAAAATATAAAAATGATACCTACGCGCTGAAAGGTTGAACATTAAAACTGCAGAACCAAGAGAAGTCATGAATCACCGATAGAAATTAAAAAAAAAACTAATTGCACAGATGAACAGTAAGCTATAATGATTATAAAAAAAAACAATCGATGTAATCTCCAAAATCAAATTAGGGTTTCGACACTCGGTTAATGGATTGGGTTATTTCGTGAATCGATTGCTTTATTTCCTGAAAGATGATTGCACTATTGCTTGATTTTGTGATTTTGTGAAAGATGAATTTGTGATTAGAAGAAAAGAAATGCACTGGAGAAGAGAATTCGAGATAGAGAGAAGCGCGATGTCGGAATGAGAAAGAAAAAGAAATCAGCGCACGTGACAGTATATTGTCCTTGTGAATAAAATTTTAGTGGGCTGTCCTTATGGATAAAAAAGCCCTAAAATTTGTCCTTGTAAACATTTTCCTGTAAAATATATTTGGTTGTTATCATCAAACAAAAATCATATAATTGTGTATACAACTACGTTATATACAACACTAAGTTGTCATATTCATATATTATATGTATATAATCAAGTGTATGCTGTTTAAAACACTTTTGTTACATTTAAAACTTGTTTCAAAGGTTTCCAAAAAAAGCTTGAACTTACAAACCTCAGAGAGGCCTCTGATGTTTCTAAACCCAAGGCCCCTAAATTTCTTTGTTTTACAGACTTTATACCAAGCAATTTTGTGGTACTTACCCTTCAATATGAAGTTAGCACACATTTTCTCTATTTTTGAATAGTTTTTATTAGAATGTTGTGTGATTGAATCCAATAACTAATAAAAGCAGTAGTAACAGTATGTGTAAGCTCCACTTTACCCGCTAGAGATAAAAGTTTGCTAGACCAACCCTCTAACTTGCTATGAATTATATCTATTAGTCTAGAGCAATCTCTATCTTTAATCTGATTTATACTTAAAGGAAGACCAAGATATTTAATAGGAAGATTTCCATCTTTAAAATTAAGGAGGTTGAGTATATCATCCTTATATATAGCCTCCTTACTGAAATATATTTTACTTTTACTAATATTAACAGACATGCCAACAAATTTATCCGTATTATCCAAAATTCTTTTAATAGCAACAACACTATTTCTATCAGCTTTTACAAAATGAAGCATATAATCTGCGTAAAGTAAATGAGTAATATATGGCTTATTTCTGTTAGTAGGCTTAATATCTCCCTTTATCAACTCAATTTCCATTTAAATTGAGAAGTATTCCATAACAATAGAGAATAGGTAGGGAGACAAAGGGTTTCCTTGCCTAATTCCTCTATTGCTATGAATGAAACCTTTTGGGGAACCATTAAACATAGCAGAATAAGTTCCATTACTAATGCATTCTTTAATTAAAGCACATAATTTCTCATTAAAACCCATTTTATGCATAATGTATATGATAAAATTCCTATTAATTTTATCAAATGCTTTATACAGATCAATTTTTATACATATGAGATTTTTCAAATTAAAACCCCTTATTAACTCATGACCTAATAAGGTATTTTCAGAAATTAATCTCCCAGGAATAAAAGCACTCTGATTTTCAGATATGATAAATTTAAGAAACAATTTCAATCTGTTGCAAAGAAGACAAGAAATAATTTTATAGATAAAATTATAACAAGCAATTGGCCTATAGTCTCTTAAGCCCAAAGGAGTTTCAATTTTAGGAACCAAAGTTAACAAAGCATGATTGGAATTTTCAATAGCTTACCAGAGTTAAAAATTTTAGAAATGCAATCACATAAAGAATACTGCATATCAGCCTAATGATTTTTATAAAATTTAGCTCCAAACCCATCAGGGCATGGACTTTTATCATTTTTAGCAGTAAAAATGATATTCTTAATTTCCTCTCTTTTAATATGGGCTAAAAGAACCTCAGAGAAATCACTGTTGGCAGTGTATTTAAATTCAATATTGGGAAAAAATTAGCTTGATTAAAAGAATCGTATAATGTGCTAAAATAATTAATAGCCTCTTTCTCAATGAGAGAGGTTTCATTAATTATTTTTCCATTATAGTCAATAATTTCCCCAATATCATTTTTATTCTCCTATTAGATATTTTAGTGTAGAAAAACTTGCTAGCTTCATCCCCTTTAGTTAACCAATCAATCTTAGCCTTTTGTCTAAGATTGAAAGAATTAATATAAAAAGCATTAACCTGCTTAGCTTGTGCACTAAAAAACGAATCTGCTTTGCACTTGTCAGAGTAGTTTTCATCCAATTCATTTTGGAGTTTTTCACATTCATCTCTAATATCTTTTATATCTTTTTTCCTTCTAGACTTATTCCAGGTGTATGATCACTAGAGTTTTGGGGTAAAGTACTACATTTCACATTAGAAAAGAGGTTAATAAATTCTTAGTTAAAAAGAACCCTGTCTAGCTTACAATGGATATTCCTAGATTCACCTGACTTCCAGGTGAATTTATTACCCAATATAGGTGGTTCAATTAGCCCAGATTTTAGTATAAATTTTGCTACCCTTTCCAATTTTTGGAAAAGGCAGCATTTCCCCCACTCTTTTCATTATTGTGAAATATAGTATTATAGTCCCCAATAATTACCCAAAGGCTGTTTACAAAGAGACTAAATTGCTCAATGTGATTCCAAAGTTTAATTCTATCATTTTCAAAATTGGTGCATAAATAAAAGTAATCTTAAGTAGAAGACCCCCTTTATTTTTAAATATGCAACGAATATACTGCCAATTAATAAAATGACTAACAAGAGACCAAATGTTAGGATTATGTAAAACCATAATTCAACCATTTCCTCTCATTATATTATTATTGACCATATTCCAATTTGAAAGCCTTCTTTTATGAAGATCAACTAGTTTTTAATCTTTCAATTTGTGTTCAAGAAAACCTATAATGCCAGGTTTGTACTGATTCAAAAAGTTTGAAAGGTCTAGTTGCCTTTCAAGGGAATTGAGCCCCCTTATATTCCAAGCTATAATGTCCATAAAATTTTTACAAAAAATAAGATATATAGGATACAATCCAAGGATATAATATAGATACAACAAATCACCATGATTGCTGCAGTCTGCCTTCAAATCCAGCTGCTTTCCGCTTTTTTTAAAATTTGTGTTGCCAGTGGTTTTAAGCTGATTATCCCATTTAGTGTTTTTCTCTATATACTTCTTTATGAATTCATGATCCTTGGCATCCTCAGTTTCCTCTATGGTGCTTAAATCTATTAAACTTTTAGTCCTCTTCTTCTTTTTCCTTTTTGTTTGTGTTGTCGATAATGAAGCAGAAACTGCATTGTTTACTGCACTTTGGATGTTCTCTTCTGTGATAGTAACATGCGCGGAAGGAGCAAGGGCATTTGCTAACAACAAAGCATTAGCGAAAATGGGATTTGCAGATAGAAGTGCAAAGCAATTATCAAGCCTAACATCTGATTTATTCTTATTATAAATTTCTGAACTTGTAATATAACTGAGTTCTTCAATGAGGGAAGGGCTCAATGACCTGTGTATTTGAAACCCCACCTGTAGTTATTGTAATGTTACTGATAGGAACAGTATTCTCATTCGAAATTGAGGGAATTTCAGTTTGATTTTCCTCAGTTTTGCTTTGAGAAGTGCTGTCTGTCGAGTTTTCAAGAGCAGTTGCCTATTCTTATTGATTTTGCATATGCTCTTTCAGATCAGAGTTGCCAGGTTTATTGTTGAGTATTGACCCAGAGTCAATATTCATATCGTTCTGCTTGTTTCCGGTTAAATCTACAGTACCTTGAAACTGTTAGGATGCGTTGTTTAGATCAGAATTACCCAAATCCGCATCGGTTTTGTCTGAAATATCAATATTAATTTCTTCTCCATTAGAACGTGGAGAAATGCAGTATCAAGGGAATTTTGTGTATTTACTTCTGAATTAATCCCCGATACATTAATGACAGGATCTGTATTATCTTTTGGTTCATCACTCCTTTCATTATTGTAGTCACAATTATTTAAGGAGTGTCCAAAGCATTTACAAATCTTGCATCTGTCTAGAATCAGTACATAAGTAATTTGTTGTGCGATGATTTCCCCATCATGCATGTTGATAGATGCTTCATTAGGTAATTCTGCTTCTGCTTTGATCTCTACAAAAATACGTGCATAGCTTAATCGAGTTTCCTTTGCTGTTAGCTCATCCAACTTCAAAGGAGTACCAACAATACTTGCTATAGCACTGAATGCTTCTTTATCCCAGAGCCTTAAGTTTAATTCAGGAAGCCTGATACAAACATGCATTGTACTCAGTAGATCACGATCAAGAACTAGTTTCTTGGTCCATTTTTTAAGTACAATTAGTTTGTCATTAATAAAATATGGTCCTCCAGTTAATAATTTCTCACAATCCTCTGAATTTTTGGATCTGATTATAATAGCGAGTGAAAATTTCAAAAGATCCAATAAGGTTCCAAGTACGTACAACAAACGCCCTGAATTGATGATAGGGTGGTCTTTTGCCAAAAACATGGGCAATCACTGATAAACCCCATTTCCCTTCCGTTCGATTGCTAATCTCTTCACTCAGCACTATAATCTTCTCATCGTTGTTGGTCTCCACGGGACAAATATACTTCAGATCGAAATCTGAGCTTTGACCGCCATTCTTTACCATTTCTGCCCAAGAAGATGGCTTTGTGGCATTTGACAAATTATTCTTTGTCTTTTGCCTATGTTCATGAATATTTCTACTTGAATTCTTGGGCTGAACACGGTTGCCATTGGATGCAGGAAATGTCTTCTATTTAGATCTAAAAGGGTACTCGTTAGATTTTCCTATTCCCTTTCGAGTATGGGTCGGTACAACAGATTTTGGATCTGATTTCAAATTTGATTTTGCAGCTTTCTTTCGATTCTACACCATTGTGTATCCCTCTTCATTAGCAATGAAAACAGAAGAGGTTACCAGGGTTGAGGCTAGTATGAGGGATGGAGAGAGATGGGGAAGAAGAAGAAGAGCCCCCAATCTAATCAGGGTTGTCATCAAAGATGAGATTTTTTTAGGATTTGGTGGCAGTCATGACTGTAGATCTTTTTTTGAACTACAATTGTTACACTAATTAATTTCTATATTTGTTTTACTTTTTTGCACCATGATAATTTTGTTATCTCTTATTGGTAATAAAGTACCTTTCTATTAGGAAAAAATTTTCTATATAATTTCCAAAATAAATTCATTATTTCAATTTATCACTTTACTTAACTAATAGTTGAAATAACATATATTTAAATATTTAAAATAATTTAAATATTCTTAACTAAGATGATCAAATTCCGGATTGTTATAGGAATCTGTGTTCTCTTGCCTATGCAATCAATTAGGCTTCTCCAACACGATTGAGTAGTTGGGAATTAGTGGCATGACACTCTTTTATGTTTGATTTTCCTCCACTAAAATTTAAGTGGGCAACAACATTTCTTTGCCTTGTGTGAATAACCTCCGCGGCAAAGTAGAATGATCTTTGGCCTTATCTTTTGGTTAGAAATTTGTAACGACCCGGATTTTTGGTCAGTTTATTTTAAATATTTTATATCTTTTTAAATATCGAATTGATAATATAAATGAATTTTTATATTTTCAATTTAAAATCAATTTAGACTTAATATCGAATATATTAAATTATCATAATACGGAATCAAAATATAATTGAATTTAAAGTTAAAGACTGAATCGAAACGGCGATCAATATAAATTATATATTGAATTACAACCCGATAAATATAGTTATTGGAAGTCGAAATTATATGTTAAATCGAATTTAATTTAATCATTTATTTAAGCTGTTATCTCGTCTACATAGTCAAACTAAATTCCAGAATTTGTTTCGTGGAGTTCAGAATAGCAGTATAATTTAGAAATGTCGGTCGTTAAGTAAAAATAACAGCTCAGGATTTTTAATTAGGGACCAAAGGATATTCTATATAATTAGTTAAATATAAAATCAAAATAATAATAATATAAATATTACATCATCTCAGCTACTTATATCGGCCGACCTACTCTCGTTTCATTTTCCTACCTCGAGCAGTGAAAATTGTCTCTCTGTTCAAAATCTAGGAACAAGCTTTTAATGGCTGGTACGTTTTGCTTCCTCCTTGCGCCTATAAAGGGAGTCAAGCCTTCGTTAATTCCCATCACCAAACCAAACGAAGACGTTCAATTCATTCTTCAAATCTTCCTTCTGAAAATCGGTTTCTTCGATTTTTTTTTTTAAAATGGCGGAATCAAATCGCGATAGGAAACTAAGGGTTCTCTAAAGCTCAACTCAAGATTTGAAACGTTCGCATTAGTGGCTGCTTCGATGAGGTCTGCCGTTGTTCAGAAGGTGCGATAGGAGCTCGAATTGGGTTAATTTGAGGGATCGACATTGTGAAGTCGATGTTGAGGTTGTAGCGACTGGAGGAGGATCCGAATAAAAGTCTGTTTGATTGGGAGGTTGCGATGAGGAGTTTTGGTTCGAGAAAAGGGGTGCGTGCTGATTTTGGGCGACGCCAATTTTGTCTGAGTGAAGTACGAACTTTCTGATGATGTCAGGGTTCCAGTTCGTGACTTGAGGAAGGGGGCGATGCTAGTATTTGGGGATTGAAGTGCGAGTGGAGTTCCATGGTGGACTAAGGAGTACAGGTCCGATGTCTGAGGTATGCATCTGGTAAAGGTCATTGCGTTTAAAGTAAACTGCAGTGATGATGGCGTACTGGAGCTCGGTAATGGCTTTGGTGGGATTCGAGGTTGTGGAGCTTGAAAGGGGATGATGATGGGGCAGGAGCGATGAAAGAGGGAAGCTGCCAGTAAGGTGTTCGATCAAATGCCATAATGGATGACTGCTGTTTTGAAGCTAATTCAAGTGGGAATGGATCGATATTTGTTGAGTTGACTTCGTGGATTGGTCGAGTCATGCAGAGATAATAAGGTATACGTCTTTATTTTTAAATACTCAGGATAATAAATTTATTAATTGGTTAGGTTAATTTAAATTAATATAATGTTTAATCGTTAAATTAAAATATATAATCATAGGTTCAAGACAAAAGATTTAAATGGGGTCGAAGCCGAGAAGATACGAAATGTTAAATTTAAAGGGATATTCAGCACAAACGAAATCCTGGTGAGTAAATCTCACTCACCTTTTATTTATAATTATTTTTTTTACTTCGTAAAAATAATTGTCTGTTGCTTGTGTGAATGTTTTATGGTTGCTTTATATATATTAGTTATTTAGGCTATCTATATATATATATATATATATATATTGGGTTGATTGATTGGTTGGATTCCCGCAGTCTCATTAGCGGATGCCCGCAGTTTCATAGCGGATGATTACCCTATACGCCCCACGCTATGATTAGTGGATGACCTTCTATACCGCGATATTCTGCCACGAAGCAGAATGGGTATTATTTATGTGCTAACATCTGTGGATGCAGGAAAACAGGTTGGAGGAATCCAACTGGATTCCTCAAAAATATATTATCTGTTTGGTTATTTTTTTGTATATATATTGTTATATATGATGTGTTAGAAAAATAAATAATTGGTTGCTTTGTGTGTTTTATCACTGGGCTTAAGCAATGATATTTAAAAATATCGTGGAAGAATATTTGAGATTTAAAAAGGGGAAATTCTATTTTTAAATAGAATTTGAATTTTTAATGGGAATAAAAATATAACCTTGTTTTTGAAAAATAAAACAAGTAGTTTCTTTATAAACAAAGTTTATAAATAGTTCTTTTATAACGAAGTTATAAATGAAGTGAAAAGAATTATCATTTGATAATTCAGAAATAGGAATACAAGTGTTTTGAAAATATGATTCAAAAGGAAATTTAAATATAGAATTTGAATAATAGGAAAGGAAATGGAAATTTGAATTCAAAAAGAAAAGGAAATAGAAAATTTGAATTTAGAATTCAAATAGAAAACCCAAGGTGGATTTGAATATAGAACTTTCAAATGGTGTTTGAATATAGAGAATTTGAAATAGAATTTCCAAATAGAATTTGAAATAGAATTTCAAAATAGAATTTTCAAAAGAGAATTTGAAATAGACCTTGAAAATAGATTTTCAAAGAAGAATTGAATAGAATTTGAAATATAGTATTTCAAGGAAGAATTCAAATGTGAAATTTGAATAGAGATTTGAATTGGAATTCAAATGTGAAATTTGAATAGAGATTTGAAATAGAAATTCAAGTATTGAATTTGAACATGGAATTGAATATAGAAATTCAAGTAGAAATTTGAATATGGAATTTCAAATTAGAATTTGAAATAAACTTTGAAAATAGGATTTCAAAGTAAGATTGAAATAGGATTTCAAAATAGGAAATCCAAATAAATTTTGAAATGGAATTTGAATTTTAAAGGAGTTCAAATGGATTTGAAATAAGGGAAATTCAAATGGGATTTAAATAATGGGTCTTAATAAAAAGGATTTAAATATAAGAATTCAAATAGAATTCAAATGGTGTTAAATATAAGGATTCAAACAAAACTCAAATGGAGTTTAATTAGAAAGAATTTGAACAAGAGGGATTCAAAGAGATTTGAAACATGATATTTGGATTCAAAGGAATATAAATGTGGTATTTGAAGTTCAAGTAAAAATGGAGTTTAAATATTTGAAGTTCAAATAGAATAAAAATGGAATTTGAATTCAAATAGTTGAAATAGAATTTGAATATAGAATTTGAATTAGAATCGAATTGGAATTTGAATATAGACTTCAAATATAAATGAAATAGAAGATCAGAAATATTTGTTGAGTTGGAAATAATGTTTGATATATATTTAAAATAAAATCAGAATGGAGTTGAATTCATTTTAAAGAAGTTTAGAAGTTTAAAAGTTTATATATATAAATATAATTAAAACGAACTCGCCACAGCGCTGCAGTTCGTAAATTGGCGATTCGAACTTCAATCGAATATACAGAACGCAATTGAAGTCGGAATTCTTCGAAACAAGAAACGTCAGGACCGGTTTGATAATAGCTTTCAAGTGAAAGAGAAAAATATGAATTTCGTCGTATAGATTTTGAGTTATGCAAAAATCAAATTTTTAGAAAAGCAGCGCCATAAACCATTATAAACCATAATGGATTTTATATATAAATATTGGGATTTTTAAGCAAATAAAAATCCGGATTGCCATTTAAAAATCTAGACTTGAGTTAGAAAATAAATGTGAACTCATGTGAAGTAAAGAAGATGATTTTTGAAACAATAATCCTATTTTTGATTATTGAATAGAATTAACTAAAGGAGAATTAGTTAATTGAGTTTGAACTAAAGTCGAACTTTGAAAAGTGAAAATTTGGGATTGTAAATATATATTCGAAATCGAATATAGAACTTAAAATTGAAATTTGAATTCAATTGATTGATAAGTAAGTGGAAATATATTTGAAACGTGTTATATTCAAATATACAAGCGAAATAGGCAAAGAGATAGATAACGAGTTAATTTAACGAGTGGAGTCAAAACGAGTGTATGGGGTTGAAATGAATTGGACAGGTATAAACACACAGGAGACAAGTATGGGATAAAGTGATGAAGGTATATAATTAGTGTGCCCGACAAAAAGGTACATGTTTAAATTCATATATGAGTTTTATGCGCCGTATCGGCAAGCCGCTTGGCTTTTCCTTTTTCTTTTTGATTGAGGAAGATACCGGGAAGCTATTTGAAATTTCCCGATGCTCCCGATACAGGGGAGGTTATGGAGAAATTTTCCGGAAATTTAAGGAGTTAGAATATTTTTAAGATATTTTGATAATTTGAAATCATTGTATCGACGTATTGAATTCGATAGTAAAGTGAATATAAAAATCGAATGTTGTAAACAAAAAGGGATAGAGATAAGTGATTGGAATTGTTTCCAATTGCAAATAGAGATATTTTCTAATATATAGAAAATAAAAGAAGTTAATGTTTGGAAACGTTTTCCAAATGACATAAGAGGCCGAGATGATTATTGAAATATTTGGTTAACAAATATTGATAAGAGAATATAGAAGAGATTTAATTAATGAAATATTAATTAAAGGGCCCAGTGATTTGTTTGATATGTTTGGATGAACACTTGTTTTTATTCGATAGTTAAATCACAGACTATCGAAGTTTTGACCATCGTTGTCAATATGGAGAGACCGGTTGGATTATTATCCGAAGAACCACTCCGTATCGGCATAAGCGTTGCGAACCAAGTATGCTGAATATATTGAAGACGGAGTGAAGTGCAAGGGCTTTTTCTATTAATAGAAATGGTGCCTTCGGTTTCGTTCAATCCCAGAACGAACGTAAATGGACGAATGTCTGACAGAGTATTTCCAATGATCAAATGGGTTGGTCTGTATGAGTATATATGGTTGCAACGGATTTATCCCTTAGCATAATATCCAGAATATTTGTGCAAACTCAACTAGTGATTAACGGATCTGACAATGTGGCATTCAAAGTGATTGTGCTATCAATGAATGGTAAGTATGCGTAGCCTCAGGCCTCAACAACCGGAAAAGGACAAAAATCGGGCAGGCAGCATGACTATGTGGGTCGCTCCCATTAGGGTGTATAATCACCTATCTAGAGAAATTCCTTTTGTTTCTAAATCTATCGATTCTGCCCATTCGGGAAACGGTGGTTTGAGTCCAACCGTTGGTGATATACATTCGATACACTCAAGCGAAATGAGTGGTCGGTCATGTGTGGGCCGGGTTACAAGATGTTCTTGTTGAACCCAGGTGTATTCGCCTCTAGAGATACACAGTCGGAAGGTGGTTCCATACCTTGTCATGTTGGAAATCCAATCTCCAATAAGCGCCATGCGGTTTTTGATTTTATAATATATATGTGGAGCGTGAGATGCAAGCGTTCTGCTATTTGGTTATTTATTTGATGTAGACATTATTATAATATCACTGGATTTGATATCAAAGTGTTTTGGGTTATAGTAAGGTGAAAACCGTCCGTGTTTATGTGTGGGCTGGTCTTACTATTATCTTTTCTTTCGAAAGGATTTTTAAAAGTTAAACAAGTGGTTGGAGTTTACTCACACCAGTCCCATGACTGACCCAGAGTTTATTTTGTTTTTGTTTTCCCTAAACTCTTGGGTGCCCAAATTTGTACGGGCAGTCAAGTGTTTCAGGCTTTTACAGATACCATTGGAGGAGCTTGGAGCAGGAGGCTTCAGCGTTAGTTACCAGTGTTATTTCCGCTGTATCAAATGTTATGTTCTACTCTGATGATGGTATGTATATATGTACAAAACAGATTTGTATTTCAAAGCTTATGTTATATAATATATTTTTATTCGTTCCGCTGTGAGTTGTGATCTTCGTTTTCTCCTATTCTAATATTTCTTTCTTTCTACTTCTCATCCTCTAACTTCTTTCTAATAATGAGTCGTATTTCTGTGTTATTTGGGTTGGACGTGTGGTGTATTTAGTCAACCCAGATAGCCGGATTTGCGGGCCTTTACAGTTGGTATCAGAGCTTAGGTTGAGCGAATACCTAGGCTTTGGTGGAATGTGCTCATTAGAGATAGGGTCATTAGTACCCTAGAATGAGTTAAGTGTATATATGAGAGAGCGTATTTGTAAGTTGATATAAAAGTTGTTTTATATTGTGTTGACTAGTCTGTTGAGTGGTTAATGAATTCTGGTCGGATCGTGGGACGCCACGAAGTCGATAGGGATTTCTAAACACTTGAACAGAAGATTTAACACGATATTGTTTTTAAGTGGGTAAATGAAATAATTTTACCCAAAATTTTTATTTTTGATATAGAAAAAATAATTTTCTAGAATTATTATTATATGGATGTGTTGGATGTTGATTTTATAATCAAATGAGGTTATAAAATTAGAATGGTTATTTATAACCAAAATAGAATTTGTATAAGAATTAAATATACAAATGAGATGAATTAGAATTAAATTCAAACCAGAATTAAGAATTCAAAATCCTGGGAAGTTGAAAAATATTTTTCAAAGTATATTAAATAATATAGATTTGTTTTAAAGGATTTGAAAGAAAATCATGGATTTTGAAATAATAAAGCATTGAACTCACTTCAGTGGCTGGGAAATAATTCTGATGATGATTGCAACATCATCAGTATTCATTTCCGAGTTTCTAAGTGATGAATTGCTACCTTAGAAAAAATTTTGATGGGAATTTGTTTGAAAGAAAACAAATTGGGTTGAATATTCAAATGTTTTGAATTTGTGATGAAAATAAATATATGTATATATTTATGGGATTCCAAAGGATTTGAAATGAAAACCCTGGGATTTGGATTTTGGAATTAAAATTTAACTTAAGCAAGTTAAATAGTTCAGGGTGAATCAATTGACTAGAATCAATTTGAATTAGTTTAATAGAACATAGATGGGATATAAATGGATTGATCGTAGATCATTCGAATCAAATGTGTGAAGACCAAAAGTTTTGGTGGAATTAAATTTGTTGAAATATGAGGAATTGAGTTTCAACATAAGTGGATTGTTGAAAGGTAATGGATTTGTATCATTTTTCCTAACTTAGCAATTTCGAGGACGAAATTATTTTAAGGAGGAAAGAATGTAACGACCCGGATTTTTGGTCAGTTTATTTTAAATATTTTATATCTTTTTAAATATCGAATTGATAATATAAATGAATTTTTATATTTTCAATTTAAAATCAATTTAGACTTAATATCGAATATATTAAATTATCATAATACGGAATCAAAATATAATTGAATTTAAAGTTAAAGACTGAATCGAAACGGCGATCAATATAAATTATATATTGAATTACAACCCGATAAATATAGTTATTGGAAGTCGAAATTATATGTTAAATCGAATTTAATTTAATCATTTATTTAAGCTGTTATCTCGTCTACATAGTCAAACTAAATTCCAGAATTTGTTTCGTGGAGTTCAGAATAGCAGTATAATTTAGAAATGTCGGTCGTTAAGTAAAAATAACAGCTCAGGATTTTTAATTAGGGACCAAAGGATATTCTATATAATTAGTTAAATATAAAATCAAAATAATAATAATATAAATATTACATCATCTCAGCTACTTATATCGGCCGACCTACTCTCGTTTCATTTTCCTACCTCGAGCAGTGAAAATTGTCTCTCTGTTCAAAATCTAGGAACAAGCTTTTAATGGCTGGTACGTTTTGCTTCCTCCTTGCGCCTATAAAAGGAGTCAAGCCTTCGTTAATTCCCATCACCAAACCAAACGAAGACGTTCAATTCATTCTTCAAATCTTCCTTCTGAAAATCGGTTTCTTCGATTTTTTTTTTTAAAATGGCGGAATCAAATCGCGATAGGAAACTAAGGGTTCTCTAAAGCTCAACTCAAGATTTGAAACGTTCGCGTTAGTGGCTGCTTCGATGAGGTCTGCCGTTGTTCAGAAGGTGCGATAGGAGCTCGAATTGGGTTAATTTGAGGGATCGACATTGTGAAGTCGATGTTGAGGTTGTAGCGACTGGAGGAGGATCCGAATAAAAGTCTGTTTGATTGGGAGGTTGCGATGAGGAGTTTTGGTTCGAGAAAAGGGGTGCGTGCTGATTTTGGGCGACGCCAATTTTGTCTGAGTGAAGTACGAACTTTCTGATGATGTCAGGGTTCCAGTTCGTGACTTGAGGAAGGGGGCGATGCTAGTATTTGGGGATTGAAGTGCGAGTGGAGTTCCATGGTGGACAAAGGAGTACAGGTCCGATGTCTGAGGTATGCATCTGGTAAAGGTCATTGCGTTTAAAGTAAACTGCAGTGATGATGGCGTACTGGAGCTCGGTAATGGCTTTGGTGGGATTCGAGGTTGTGGAGCTTGAAAGGGGATGATGATGGGGCAGGAGCGATGAAAGAGGGAAGCTGCCAGTAAGGTGTTCGATCAAATGCCATAATGGATGACTGCTGTTTTGAAGCTAATTCAAGTGGGAATGGATCGATATTTGTTGAGTTGACTTCGTGGATTGGTCGAGTCATGCGGAGATAATAAGGTATACGTCTTTATTTTTAAATACTCAGGATAATAAATTTATTAATTGGTTAGGTTAATTTAAATTAATATAATGTTTAATCGTTAAATTAAAATATATAATCATAGGTTCAAGACAAAAGATTTAAATGGGGTCGAAGCCGAGAAGATACGAAATGTTAAATTTAAAGGGATATTCAGCACAAACGAAATCCTGGTGAGTAAATCTCACTCACCTTTTATTTATAATTATTTTTTTTACTTCGTAAAAATAATTGTCTGTTGCTTGTGTGAATGTTTTATGGTTGCTTTATATATATTAGTTATTTAGGCTATCTATATATATATATATATATTGGGTTGATTGATTAGTTGGATTCCCGCAGTCTCATTAGCGGATGCCCGCAGTTTCATAGCGGATGATTACCCTATACGCCCCACGCTATGATTAGTGGATGACCTTCTATACCGCGATATTCTGCCACGAAGCAGAATGGGTATTATTTATGTGCTAACATCTGTGGATGCAGGAAAACAGGTTGGAGGAATCCAACTGGATTCCTCAAAAATATATTATCTGTTTGGTTATTTTTTTGTATATATATTGTTATATATGATGTGTTAGAAAAATAAATAATTGGTTGCTTTGTGTGTTTTATCACTGGGCTTAAGCAATGATATTTAAAAATATCGTGGAAGAATATTTGAGATTTAAAAAGAGGAAATTCTATTTTTAAATAGAATTTGAATTTTTAATGGGAATAAAAATATAACCTTGTTTTTGAAAAATAAAACAAGTAGTTTCTTTATAAACAAAGTTTATAAATAGTTCTTTTATAACGAAGTTATAAATGAAGTGAAAAGAATTATCATTTGATAATTCAGAAATAGGAATACAAGTGTTTTGAAAATATGATTCAAAAGGAAATTTAAATATAGAATTTGAATAATAGGAAAGGAAATGGAAATTTGAATTCAAAAAGAAAAGGAAATAGAAAATTTGAATTTAGAATTCAAATAGAAAACCCAAGGTGGATTTGAATATAGAACTTTCAAATGGTGTTTGAATATAGAGAATTTGAAATAGAATTTCCAAATAGAATTTGAAATAGAATTTCAAAATAGAATTTTCAAAAGAGAATTTGAAATAGACCTTGAAAATAGATTTTCAAAGAAGAATTGAATAGAATTTGAAATATAGTATTTCAAGGAAGAATTCAAATGTGAAATTTGAATAGAGATTTGAATTGGAATTCAAATGTGAAATTTGAATAGAGATTTGAAATAGAAATTCAAGTATTGAATTTGAACATGGAATTGAATATAGAAATTCAAGTAGAAATTTGAATATGGAATTTCAAATTAGAATTTGAAATAAACTTTGAAAATAGGATTTCAAAGTAAGATTGAAATAGGATTTCAAAATAGGAAATCCAAATAAATTTTGAAATGGAATTTGAATTTTAAAGGAGTTCAAATGGATTTGAAATAAGGGAAATTCAAATGGGATTTAAATAATGGGTCTTAATAAAAAGGATTTAAATATAAGAATTCAAATAGAATTCAAATGGTGTTAAATATAAGGATTCAAACAAAACTCAAATGGAGTTTAATTAGAAAGAATTTGAACAAGAGGGATTCAAAGAGATTTGAAACATGATATTTGGATTCAAAGGAATATAAATGTGGTATTTGAAGTTCAAGTAAAAATGGAGTTTAAATATTTGAAGTTCAAATAGAATAAAAATGGAATTTGAATTCAAATAGTTGAAATAGAATTTGAATATAGAATTTGAATTAGAATCGAATTGGAATTTGAATATAGACTTCAAATATAAATGAAATAGAAGATCAGAAATATTTGTTGAGTTGGAAATAATGTTTGATATATATTTAAAATAAAATCAGAATGGAGTTGAATTCATTTTAAAGAAGTTTAGAAGTTTAAAAGTTTATATATATAAATATAATTAAAACGAACTCGCCACAGCGCTGCAGTTCGTAAATTGGCGATTCGAACTTCAATCGAATATACAGAACGCAATTGAAGTCGGAATTCTTCGAAACAAGAAACGTCAGGACCGGTTTGATAATAGTTTTCAAGTGAAAGAGAAAAATCTGAATTTCGTCGTATAGATTTTGAGTTATGCAAAAATCAAATTTTTAGAAAAGCAGCGCCATAAACCATTATAAACCATAATGGATTTTATATATAAATATTGGGATTTTTAAGCAAATAAAAATCCGGATTGCCATTTAAAAATCTAGACTTGAGTTAGAAAATAAATGTGAACTCATGTGAAGTAAAGAAGATGATTTTTGAAACAATAATCCTATTTTTGATTATTGAATAGAATTAACTAAAGGAGAATTAGTTAATTGAGTTTGAACTAAAGTCGAACTTTGAAAAGTGAAAATTTGGGATTGTAAATATATATTCGAAATCGAATATAGAACTTAAAATTGAAATTTGAATTCAATTGATTGATAAGTAAGTGGAAATATATTTGAAACGTGTTATATTCAAATATACAAGCGAAATAGGCAAAGAGATAGATAACGAGTTAATTTAACGAGTGGAGTCAAAACGAGTGTATGGGGTTGAAATGAATTGGACAGGTATAAACACACAGGAGACAGGTATGGGATAAAGTGATGAAGGTATATAATTAGTGTGCCCGACAAAAAGGTACATGTTTAAATTCATATATGAGTTTTATGCGCCGTATCGGCAAGCCGCTTGGCTTTTCCTTTTTCTTTTTGATTGAGGAAGATACCGGGAAGCTATTTGAAATTTCCCGATGCTCCCGATACAGGGGAGGTTATGGCGAAATTTTCCGGAAATTTAAGGAGTTAGAATATTTTTAAGATATTTTGATAATTTGAAATCATTGTATCGACGTATTGAATTCGATAGTAAAGTGAATATAAAAATCGTATGTTGTAAACAAAAAGGGATAGAGATAAGTGATTGGAATTGTTTCCAATTGCAAATAGAGATATTTTCTAATATATAGAAAATAAAAGAAGTTAATGTTTGGAAACGTTTTCCAAATGACATAAGAGGCCGAGATGATTATTGAAATATTTGGTTAACAAATATTGATAAGAGAATATAGAAGAGATTTAATTAATGAAATATTAATTAAAGGGCCCAGTGATTTGTTTGATATGTTTGGATGAACACTTGTTTTTATTCGATAGTTAAATCACAGACTATCGAAGTTTTGACCATCGTTGTCAGTATGGAGAGACCGGTTGGATTATTATCCGAAGAACCACTCCGTATCGGCATAAGCGTTGCGAACCAAGTATGCTGAATATATTGAAGACGGAGTGAAGTGCAAGGGCTTTTTCTATTAATAGAAATGGTGCCTTCGGTTTCGTTCAATCCCAGAACGAACGTAAATGGACGAATGTCTGACAGAGTATTTCCAATGATCAAATGGGTTGGTCTGTATGAGTATATATGGTTGCAACGGATTTATCCCTTAGCATAATATCCAGAATATTTGTGCAAACTCAACTAGTGATTAACGGATCTGACAATGTGGCATTCAAAGTGATTGTGCTATCAATGAATGGTAAGTATGCGTAGCCTCAGGCCTCAACAACCGGAAAAGGACAAAAATCGGGCAGGCAGCATGGCTATGTGGGTCGCTCCCATTAGGGTGTATAATCACCTATCTAGAGAAATTCCTTTTGTTTCTAAATCTATCGATTCTGCCCATTCGGGAAACGGTGGTTTGAGTCCAACCGTTGGTGATATACATTCGATACACTCAAGCGAAATGAGTGGTCGGTCATGTGTGGGCCGGGTTACAAGATGTTCTTGTTGAACCCAGGTGTATTCGCCTCTAGAGATACACAGTCGGAAGGTGGTTCCATACCTTGTCATGTTGGAAATCCAATCTCCAATAAGCGCCATGCGGTTTTTGATTTTATAATATATATGTGGAGCGTGAGATGCAAGCGTTCTGCTATTTGGTTATTTATTTGATGTAGACATTATTATAATATCACTGGATTTGATATCAAAGTGTTTTGGGTTATAGTAAGGTGAAAACCGTCCGTGTTTATGTGTGGGCTGGTCTTACTATTATCTTTTCTTTCGAAAGGATTTTTAAAAGTTAAACAAGTGGTTGGAGTTTACTCACACCAGTCCCATGACTGACCCAGAGTTTATTTTGTTTTTGTTTTCCCTAAACTCTTGGGTGCCCAAATTTGTACGGGCAGTCAAGTGTTTCAGGCTTTTACAGATACCATTGGAGGAGCTTGGAGCAGGAGGCTTCAGCGTTAGTTACCAGTGTTATTTCCGCTGTATCAAATGTTATGTTCTACTCTGATGATGATATGTATATATGTACAAAACAGATTTGTATTTCAAAGCTTATGTTATATAATATATTTTTATTCGTTCCGCTGTGAGTTGTGATCTTCGTTTTCTCCTATTCTAATATTTCTTTCTTTCTACTTCTCATCCTCTAACTTCTTTCTAATAATGAGTCGTATTTCTGTGTTATTTGGGTTGGACGTGTGGTGTATTTAGTCAACCCAGATAGCCGGATTTGCGGGCCTTTACAAAATTGCACCGCTTACTGGAGTAGATGTGGTTGTTGAGGCAAGAGGTGCTTTGGAGCTTGCAACTTGCATAAGACATTTGTTGGTAGAAGGTAGAGAAAGCAAAGATGGATTTAGAGGACAAAGTGGTAGAAAGATGGTCGTTAGATGTCGTTTCCTTTCTTTAGTGAAAATTAACTTCGGTATAACTATGTGTATATGTGAAATTTACTGACTTAAAGTAACAGCTTGAATAATATCGTAAGGTCTTGAAAAAATGTACTAATAATTCGCTAGTCAAGATAATATCATTTGATGCTAGTATGCTGGTAACTTCTAGCATTTTCTTCATTTTTCATTATTCGTTAGAATACATAGCAGTCACTAAAAAATTAAAATAAGGCTAGTATCATTAATTGTTTATTTAATGTTGAAATAATAAAAACAGTAGATTAATAAAATCAATATAAAAGAAAAATAAAGAGCTTTGTAACAGTAACATATTAGAAAACGAGTGAATATTTTATTAATATCATTTTTATATTTTAAAATAATACGGTAAAGCTTTGTTTATATAGACTATGATGCAGAGTTAAAATTGCAATGACGGTCACGTAGCAGTTAACATCCTAACTCTTATAACAAGTATATCACCACAACAACAACAATATTAAATAAATTGTAAAGCTCTGAGGTACTAAATGTCAAATTGCTGAAATGTACCTAAATCCTTCCCGTGTTCATCCTTTTTACATTTGTACAAAATTGCATTTGTAAACCCACTGAAGTCCTACTGTTGGTAAAACCAACACAAAATTTGTTGCCATTAACCAGAAGCCTGGTATTTGCGTTATGGAAGAAAAAGAGAAACTGAACTTAGAAAAAAAAAAAAAAAAAACTCGCTCAAAAATTCAGAGATCGAACTCGTCAAAATTAACGTCTTCAAGTTTAAAATCATCAATGGATTTCAGTGGGACCTTATCATCTGCATCAATCACCCATTCAAGTCTAAGCCCTAATTCTTCTCCTGCATAATTCAAATCCGAAAAGAAATCAAAATCACATCTCAAATCAAAAATGTCGGACAACTCTGAAAACAACGGCTCTCTAATTTCATCGATCGGAGGACTTGTATCAATCGAACTCATTCTGGCCACTTTTTCCAAATTCACGACCTTCTTTTCTTCTTCAATTTTCGATTTCGCCGCATTGCACACGTTCACAGCCCCCTCCATCGTTTCATAAGTACCGAGCTTCAAATTCATGGCCTTCTTTTCTTGTTTAATTTTGGTCGCCTTCTTTTCTTGATTAATTTTGGTCGCCTTCTTTTCTTGTTTAATTCTCGATTTCGCCGCGTCGTACACGTTCGTAGCCTCCTTCGGCGTATCGTAAGTACCAAGCTTCAAATTCCTCGCCTTCTTTTCTTGTCCAATTTTCGATTTCGCCGCATTGTACGCGTTCGCAGTCCCCTCCGGCGTAACATAAGTACCGAGCTTCAATTCCATCGCCTTCTTTTCTTGTTCAATTTTCGATTTCGCCTCATTGTACGCGTTCGCAGCCTCCTCCGCGGTATCGAAAGTACCGAGCCAAACCCTTTTTTGAAGTATCGGGTTTCGTATCTCTGCTGAAAATTTACCCCATTCTCTTCTTCTCACACCTCTCTGTTTTGGATTCGGTTTTGGCTCTGGATTCTGAATAATTTCAGGCAATGTGACTTCTAAAACTGCTCTTTTTTTGAGTTTCGGAGTTTGTTGTTCGTCTGAGGAACTGTCAGTCATATCTGGATCATCATATACAATCCTAAACTTTGTGGATGGTAGTGGTTGTTTCGATATTTGTGTTGATTCTTTCTTTGCCTTTGATTGTTCAGCTCTTTTTAACTTCTCGAGATGCTTGGTTTTCATGCGCTTTTTCCTTTGTATCTCAGCCATCATCTACAGGTTGATGTACTGTTACAGTTTATGAAGCCGATCTCACTAACGTTTCACCAATGTCGTCAAGTACCAGCGATTTCCTTAGAATTTCAGGTTCAATGAAATGCAGATGATCAAAAGTTCCCTTTTTTTGTCCTCCTATTTATTTTACTCAGTTTCTTTCAGCAGCCGATTCAGGTGGTGAGTTTTTGTTTATTCGATAATGCAAGAATGGTATAATATGATCATCGACTGTTTGAAATTTGAATCGCTGTATTAATAGGAGGAAAGTAGAGATAATATCCAAAGGATCCCAGATTTTCATCGTCAGAAACTGATTTAAATTTTAAGTGATTGCGGTCAATTCTGAACGGGTGTATTTAAGAGATGAAATAAAGGATAGTAGCTTATAAATGGAAGTTCTGCTGGTCTGCTTTTAAAAAGAGAAATATTTTGTTTCAACTTGTAATCTTTACTTTATAAATTTTAAGTTATATGTGTAATCTTTACTTTATAACTTTACAAGTTGAAACAATATATTTCTATTTTTAAGAGCAGATCAGCCAAACTTCCATTTATAAACTAGTATCTTTTATTTCGTCCTTTAGATACACCCAATCAGAATTGATTGCAATCACTTAAAATCCAAATCACTTTATAACCATAAAATTGGGATTCTTTATTTATGATCTCTACTTTTCTCTTATTAATTAAATTGAAGAGATTTAAAGATTAAAAAAATATCAAATTAAATTTCTATCCTTTCCTCAGTTCTCTTATTTAATCTATAGTTTCTATCCTTTCCTTAGTTCTCTCTCTTTTTTTCAATTTCTTTTTAAATACGTAAATTATAAATTTGCAGGTATTTTACTAAATCTCTTATAGCATTTTAGATTTTGCTACATATGTTAAAATTTTATATAACTATTAAAAAATTACTCATCAATTATATCCTAACATTTTACATTCAATTTCATATATTAAATCAATTGAAACCTCGTACATAACTTCGCCTTCAGGCAACAAATAGACTTGTGCAAGCTCAAGCTTCTCAGCAGTAAGACTAGTACTGTCCATGGTCTTACTTAAAACCTTCAGCGCTAGCTCAACAGCTTCCTCCCTACTAAGCCCTTCTTTATAATCCTGCTTCAGCATGCTTTGTGCCGCTTGATTGTTACCACCGATAGCAGCAGCTTTCCAGCCTCCGTAATTGCCGCTTGGGTCGCTCATGTAAAGCTGAAACCCATAGCTTTTGTCCCAGCCCGCGAATAGGAAGGAGACGCCAAACGGGCGTAGTCCGCCAAACTGAGTGTACCTGTTAAATGTACAGAAACTTTAGCAAAACGTCCTTTCTAAGTTTTTCAAAATACTAACTATTGTGTACGAGATAGGATCAAGAGCAATTCAAACAGTGCAACACCACCGATTTCTATCTCACATTCTCGTTTTTTTCTCATTTCTATTAACTCTCTCTTCCTCCACTAACTTATTTAATTATACATAAACGATTATTATTCGGATGCAAAGGGAATGCCATGAAAGACGAGTGTCATATAACTTGTGTGTGTGCGTGCCCGCGTGCACACACCGGTACCTCAAAAGGCCCATGATTTCCACCAGCCACTTTCTTTTCTCTACTTCCGTTTAACGTATTTAAATACAAATGGTTAGCGAAAATCAAGGAATTTTGAGGTGCTGTAAATTAGCGAAAATCAAAGGACTTTGAGGTTCTCTAAATTAGCGAAATTCCAGAGCAACTCTATAGATCTTTGATTTCCACCACATTTTTCAATCTTCTCTCACTAGTTTATTTAATTATAAGTAAGTGGCTTAAAATGGAGTGCCTCGGAGCGCTCCTCTATATATATATATATATATATATATATATATATATATATATATATATATATATATATATATATATATATATATATATATTTGTGTGTGTGCGGGGGGGGGGGGGGGGGAGGGCAAGCGTTCCGTTGCACCCCATAAGCCCCTTGATTTCCACCTCTCATTTATATTAAAGAAAGTGAGTGGGAAGTGAGAGAGTTAGTGGAAGAAAAGAGAAATGAGAGAGTTAATGATGAAAAAATGGTAGGCTAAAGGGGTGCTTATTCCGTTTCTCTCTCCCTTCACTCATTTTCTCACCTTCCATAACTTAAAGTAATATAAATGTTTGGTTTCTACAGATGGGCTTTTGGGGTGCTCACTGTTCGGGTGCATTGAAGTAGTTATTTTTCATATAGTATACCTTTGTCATGCCAGGTTTTCTATTATTGGAGTTCATATCTATACAGTACGTAATTTGTCTTATTTCTCAGAATAGCTCATATTGATGAATGCTCTTGTTATTACGGGGCAGAACTTGAAGGAACAACCGTGCACAGAGGTGTATTATGAGGTTGATTATAATACTTCTGGTGACATATCTTGATATTGCTTTCTATTGACTACTTTAATCATTATTTAACTGTGATACAACAGTGTTACATGGATGAATTTTGCTGGCAGTAATATTCATAACATATAGATACTATTGCTTATTAGATTGTCTATCTTCGGCCAGATGCGTAGTTATATTTTTTGTATACCATTTGATGTAATCAAATCAGACATCATAAATTTCCACTCAATGTTGTAATTTAATGCAATTTTCAAAATAGCCATTTTCGTTTCGGGCACCTCCTTTAGAATTTTTTTGTTTAAAAACATTTTTTCAGAACAGTCCGACCAGACACAAGTACCAATGTGCAAAAATATTCAAAAGGAAAACCGAAAACGGGCTTTAGAAAATAAAAACCAAAAGATGAAAATCAAAGCAAACATGGCCTAATATTTTGAATTCCAGCATTCTGAGCAATAAGAAAATCAAAGAAAAAGTTTAACTTTGGCCATATTAACCTTCAATTAAGTGCAGATTTTATCTTCGAAAGAAAAAAGACCAACTAAAAATGTTGGAAACAATTATGGGTAATTGAAATATTATTTTGAAAAAAAGAAATGTATTAAGTTTTGAAAATGGGGGAGGTTACTTATTTTCACTAAAAATAATCTCTTGCCATAAAAATATTAAAATAAACTGGATATTAGTTGACGACCGTTATTTTCAAACTGATAGCTAAATTCACCAATCAATCAAACTTAGTAAACTATGCTCCAACAACCATTTTTGGTTTAAAAAATGATTATTTTACCACTAAAATCATCTAAAATTCAAACTGTAAACATATGCAAGTATAAAATTGACAATATTTACAAGGGAAATTCACTAACTCGGACCTGCTTTAGTAAACATTAACGTAAATAGTCATGTGACATAAATAATTGTAGATATAGACCTGTTTGGATTTCGAAGGCGAATGTTGAAAACTCGTCTTCAGTAAAATACAAAGGCGAGTTTCCAAAACTCACCTTCATACTTGCCTACACCACCACACCACCTTCATACTTGCCTACGCACAACACCATATTCAAACTAACGTACACACAATACGGTGATGTAGTGCTATGTTGACCACACCCTTTTACATTAAAATTGATGCTCAATTTATATTATTTAAAAATTCTGTATAAATTATAAATCGTTATGGTTTTTAACGGATTCCACAACGACTTTCTAAAGATTTGATTTAAACATAACTAAAATTCTATCGTATGAAATCTTCATTTTTCTCTTCCGTTATAAAAATAATATTTTGTCGTATAAACTATATCTCATGGTCATGCTCTAGGGATTTTAAGCCGTCTAATTATTACAGTTAAACCGCAACTATTCGATAACGTTTTCGAGACGTCTAATTTTTTGTTCGAGTTCGTTCGCATATGTTATTCCCTTTGGGCATAACGGTTCGTCTACCATTCAGAGTAATTGCATCCGTTCAGATAGGATAGACATTGTTGAATGCGCCGACCAATATTGTTGCCATCTGCTCGAACCACAACTTCAACCGGATAACCGCAGTAGCAACAAACTTGATAAGAGTCACCTTCCTGTTCATAAGGAATTGGAACATGTGGTACTTGATATGCCTCTACTTCTTGCCATGGTTGAACCACCGACTGTTCATACGAATGTTGAACAATTGGTACTTGAGCTTGATGTGGAGGTTGTACGTTCGTCCGTTCAATAGGTGGTTCTTCCTGAAGTCCCAATAAGTTTAGCTCTGGGAATTCGTCCGCATACGCCTGAAGTCGCATCTGTTCGTACGCCTCTTCATCTGAGTCTGTAGATGATGACCAAGAAGGCATAGATGTGGTAAAGCACAGAGTAGTTGGAAACAAAATTGTTGGAGTGAGGTAAGTTGTGAGTAATTCGACAGAGATATATAGCTGCGTAGTGTACTAGTGAACAAATGATAAAACAAATAATGATGTGAACGGTCACGGGTATACCTTACTTTACGTGCTGCACGACACAGTTTCGTCTAACGCAATACTGTAAGGAATCTGCTTTACGTACTCCTTTAACCCTACACTGACTAGTTGTATCAGGGGAGAATCTGCTTTATGTACTCCTTTAACCCTACACTGATTAGTCATATCAGGAGAGCATCTGCTTTACGTACTCCTTTAACCTAGCACGACATTGTTTCGTCTGACGTATTAATGTAGGGAATCTGCTTTGCGGAGATTTAATGTTGCTCTTTCTTAAATGTAATGTTGCTGTTAGTTTACATCAAGGTTTACGGTTTTTTATCAGCAAGGTTCAGTCTTCCAGGAATTTTAATATTTTGCATTATGTAACTGAGAAGCTTACAACAACAACGATTACAACATTAAGAAATGCAAACTACAATTATACGAACTACAACGACTAAACACACATACATCAAATTCAAAGTACACCTACCACGGACACCTACACCTATAAGATAGTTTCCACGTACACCTACCACGGGCGTAGGAAAAATCCAGCTGTAGCTGCATCAACATTCTTGTTTAAGCGTCTTATTTCGGTTTGTGTTTCCAGTGCATATTGGACTCCACATTCGCACATCGGAGGGTCGATCCACTGCTTAAAGTAACAACAATCAATTTCGTCGGGAAAAACCTTGCGGTCCTCGTACGCTTCACAACCGAAAAATCTATGACCAGCATTTTTTTTGGTTTTCAAAACAACCACGACCGATTTTTCTCCACAACGACAAATAGGGTTGGATTCACCCAGACCTAGTGGCTCGACAACGCGCCCTTCGACCATCCTTTCTTTTTCAAGTGGTTGATTTGCTACCGCTTCATCGTCATTTTCCCATTTGTCCATGGTGAAGCCAACACTTTCTTTTTGTGTTTCGACATGGTGAAAGAGGAAGGAAGAGGCCGTATTTTCGTGTTTAGCCGGCTTTAGAGAAGCCGCTATATATAGCGAAAACAGGATCGTCCCATCAGTTCTACAATATGGAGTGAGCATTTAACTTAGCATTTAACTTTATATCAATTCTATAGTGTTCCTAAGGGGACAATTTCTGAAGTGAGCATACTGATTAGTTCTATCAGTTCAGCCCCATAACTATCATACTGAGTAGTCATATCAGTTCGGCCCAATAATTAACTTTAGCTAGAGGGGACATAACATGCACACTGACTACTTTTATCATGAGAGATTCATCACTCTTTGATTTATGGGTCGTCACATGCTTCAAACCAGCCTCTCTTCCTCTCTCCCTTATTAAAGACCAACCAACCTCTCTTCCTCTCTTCATCACTCCCTGGTTTTTTGTAGAGTTGTTCACTGTCAAAATGACTAATTGGGCATACGACGATGATACCATGGTTCAAATGTATGATGAGTACGAATGTGGTAAACAACCCGTAGAAGATGTCGACTTTGTGCCCGAAACCCAAATGGGAGTCCAAGTAGATGCAGCAGAGATCGAGTCCGAATTCTTTAGTGCAACGCAACCAAACGTTGCAGTTCAGCGCATTGGACCGGTTCAAAAATCCCTCAATGCTCAGTTGAGGGAAGTTCTTGGTCGACAGAACCCCGATAGGTCAAGCTCTACCATTACAGGTCGTTCAGTCCTTTACTATTGCGGAGTCGAATGTAATGTCCTTGTTTCTAAAAGTCAAACGAATGTCGTCGCTTTTACGGTTACAAAGCGTACATTCATGCACAGAATCACCAAGGTTTGCAGAGTTGTAATTTTTTTTCGTGATACGATCCACCTTTAACAGAGGGGGGTGTCGAGTACGCACTTAAGATGCAAGCCGAGGTTAATCGCTTGGAAAGAATGAATGTGGCAACTAAGAATGAAATGCTTCATGGGTGCTACGGTTCATTCCGAAGCTATGGGTCGTAGTTATGTTGTATTGGGTCGTGGTTATGTTGTATCGTTGGGTCTAAGTTACGTTGTATTGCTGTGTCATGGTTATGTTGTATCGTTGGGTCTGAGTTACGTTGTATTGTTGTGTCGTGGTTATGTTGGGTCTTATTCAAGTAGTAATGTGTTTTTATTGAATTAGACGAACGAGGTTTGTATGCTGTATGTTATTCTTGTAAAATTGTTTGGCTTGTTTAAAATGTGTTTTAAAGAGATAAATTGCGAAGGCGAGTTTTTAAAACTCGCACAAAGGCGAGTTTTGAAAACTCGCCTTCGCAACGCCACAGACCAAAACAGGTCTACGTTTGTAATTACGTTACAAACATGGCAAAATATGTTATAACTTTCAAAAACAAGGCTGCACATGTGATTTTTCCTATTTACAATGTTTACTGCAAACTGTAAATATTTACAACATTGTATTATTATTTTTCCATCAGTTTGAATTACTATTATGTTTTTTAATAGAAATGAATTTAGAAAGACTGTTATATTACATGTTAGTTTTAAATATTTTGTGTGTTATCAGTACGAATTAAAGATAAATGAAAATTTAGTTTAAAAGATTTCACTAAAAGATGTGTTTTACTAATTATAAACTTCTTTTTGGAGTTAGATATAAATGTCTAAACTAATCCTACATAAATACTAAAGAGACCAACCCTGCACATTACTAAGTGATGATTCTCAAATCTAACATGCTGTCAAAGCTAAGTCTAGCTCATATGAGCTAAGATATCCCACATGTGTAATAGCACAATACAAAAATGGTAATATAGATTTTATATATATATGTGTATATATATATATGTATATGTATATATATATACATACCTATGTATGTATGTGTGTGTGTCGTTATTTCCAAAAAACAGTCTTGATCATCACCTCGAGGACCGGTTCAAGGCAAAGGGAGATAGAATGCGTTCACGCTTTCTGCAATATGTCTTTTATGTCTGAGACTTGCGTTTAAGTAGCTTGAGGCATATCAAGCGGACAAAAATTTTGCTCCGTTGTTGAGGGACGTAACTCATGAGTTTTGAACCCTAACTATAAACGTTGACACTATCATAAGTTATTAAGCTTTGACTATTTTAATGTTAAAGAGAAACCCAATCTAAAAAAATTGATTTTTTTTCCTTTACACTTTTCAATTCAATATCAACATGATTAAGGTTTTTTTCTAATGACTGCGAGCTACATAATGGATCTTTTCAATTGCTATTTAAAAGAAAATTTGTGAGTTGTCAAATACCTCTACCCAAAATGGTTACGCTTCGGACAAAAGCTCATGTGGAGTTGAACTAGCACGGAAGCTGAAAACTGAATTCAAATTCTTCAAACATACTAATACAAATTGAATCACTTTATAATATGTGTCGTGCAGAATTTTTGTACTCTTCTGTTTTTTTTAGGGGGGGTGGGGGGTGGAGGGGTACTTTTGTAAATGAATAGCGATAAAGAATGAATAGAATTTAGAATTGCACCCTTTAAAGCTATTGTTTATATTGTTATTTATTTACAACTTTATATGATTGGTTTTTAACTCGATAAAATTAGTGACAACAATGAAATAGTAACTTACGACTCAATTTTCACTAAAAAAATTATGTCTCAACGTTTTGAGGCTTTTACCTCGCCTCATGTACGCTTTCACTTTTAAAACTTCTGACACACAGACACACTCAATCGATTCCTTTTACGTAGTCCAAATGGTTTAGTGATAACTAAGAGGTTCTCAAAATTCAAACAGTACCCTTGCTTGGTGTCGCACAGAGCCTGGACCAGCTGTTCTACTGGCATGGGCTCTTGGTAAGAAAAAAAAGTATCTTTGGGCCTAGACACGGGCTGTGTTGATTAGGATGTTGGCGTCGGACATGGTGACTGCTACGGCACATGCCAAATGGTCAGTCAATTTTGTACATTTTTTCAGTTGTTTTCGATGTTTGCAAAAGCTTTGATGTGACTTTCTTTTCACCTACTAAAACTGCTCCGTCTTTGGCAAGGATGCCTATTGCTAAGCCTGCATTATCGATTGCTTCCATTGCGTATTCTACTTGGTAGAGACGGCCTTCGGGGGAGAAGATTGTGGTTTTGCTGTCATATTGGCGCGACATTTTGATGGTTCACTGATAATAATAAAAGTAGGTGAATTAGAACATGTGTATGTGCATTGTTTGTTCAGAGTTGTAGTAAATGATACTGGTTAATTATGAGAAGAGTTTTCATTTACAAGTATAAGGGCATCTCCAACAATTCGGGTGTAGAAATCCAAATTTCTACACTTCGAATAATCGAATCAGGCAAATATCCCAACAGTTTTGAGACCACACGGTTGTTAAACAAACGCGTGGATCTATGCGCTTGTTGAACGAGCGCATAGGCCACGTGTTTGTTTAATAACCGCGTAGATTCCGCGTTCGTTACACAAACGCGTGGTTCTTAGGTTTAAAATTTCAATTTTTCTTTCTAATTCTATTTTCTACTACTATTTTAATATATTGTTTGTACTCATTTTAACCATTCCTATTTATTTAAAAATATGTTTATATACTGCTTCATATTTGATTTGAATTTATATTTATATTGGAAGAGCATAACTGGTACCAAAATTTTGACTACAAAGTTGCTTACAAGAGATAACAACGAAATAAGTACTAAAATTTATGATGCACCTACAAGCAATAAGCAAAATCATTTGCCTATTCAGCACCGTATCGGGTTATCCAACTATAACGCAGTTTGTAGGCTTCGTACCCAACAAAATCAGTCCCATACTCTATAAGGTAACGAGAATCAAAAGTTGTCCGATTCGTTTTAAATATGTTTTCATCTTCAACTGTCTCTATAATCTTCTGGTATCGTTCACAAGTATTAACGAAAAGCCGATGAGCCATTTGAATTTCAGCAGAAGTTCGTGTAGTGGTGCATTTACGATGATTGTTATGTAATCTTGTTATCATGGACCAAAATTCTTCGTGGGTAAGCCCTCCTCCATTTTGCATTAGCATCAAATCTCTTCTATCGTAAGCTTCGATATAGGATTTCACGAGTATAAGTAAGTCCTGAGGAGAGAATTATGTTGTAGTACCACTGGAGCTAGCATCACTTTGGTTGGGACGATTACGGTTAACCACTTGCCTTCTTATGTTTTTGCGTGGACGTCCTTTTGGTTTTTGAACTTCAACTATTTGTTGAGTACCACGAACAATTTCATTTTGAACTATAACTTCCGCCTCTTCTACTTGTCTATCTGGAACGAAACCACCATCTTTTTCCTCCTCCTTGTTCCGTTCATACTCATCAAACATTTTATCTACGAGTTCATCACTTATTATCCAATCGTCCATTTAAGCTACACACAAACCAGAAACATATTATGTACACAAAGAAATACGTAAACACGTAAAAGGAAAAAGAGTACTAGTTTCTCACCTTATCGTTGTGATTTATGTAGAACACACAATTTTGTGGGTATGGTTGGGGGGACGAAGTGTAAGCTATTTAAACAAGGGGGTTGCTTTTTGGTAAAGTTCTGTCATCATTAATTGAGCAGTAGGATACAAACATATGACAAGATAACTCTCTGTCCCCAGCAGTTGATGTTACTACATGACTTGACAACTCGTACTGATTAAACTTGACTTGGCCACTGCTTTAATAATGCAAAGCCAGAAACAAGGGGACTTAGATACAGTATTCCCTACAGTGGTATCAGTGTCATGTCTTGTTGCATCATATGTATGTCTACTCCACAAATTGAACGTATAAATATACACGGTTACTACTTTTAACTTAGCTGGAACCAAAATTTTCAACAAAATTATAAAATGTCTTCATGGTCATGGACCTCGTCAATGGATTCGAACTATGATCAAAACTTTCCTGAGCGTCCGCCTTCAAGTCCAAGAACATATATTGATTGGAATATCGAATACCAAGAGCGGCACTACGAGGACTTGCGTCGTGACTGCGTCGATTACCAAGAGCTGGCCCGCTTGACGATTCATCCGCTAATTGCTCAAGTTCCAAATGTAGGTCATCAAGTAGACCAAACTGTTAATGAAGAAAACTTTCGAGCGGCTACAGTGCCTCGTCCACCGACTGTTCCAGCTGTAGGTCATCGAGAGGTACGACGAGTTTCTGTTAACCAGCCTCCTAACGAGCAGGAAGTTGACTCCTATCCCATTTGTTGCCACTGTGGTTACGTGGTAGAGGTGGTAGTCCGGGCTGATGGAGAGAATATTGGTCGTAGGATCCAGTTATGCTCGCTATGGCCTAACGGATGCAATTATTTTGAGTGGATAGACGACCGTTTTTGTCCAAGGGATATTTCTTACGCCAACGAGTTAGAACAAGAGAATAGGCAACTTCGAACCTCTTTAGAATCCCTTCAGAATGAGCGTAACAATTAATGTGTTTGCGTACTGAATCTACTATTGTAAGTTGTTGTATCTTTACAAGCTTTTGTATCTTTATGCTTATTGTTGGATCTATTGTTGTTATAGTTGTATCCTTAAGTTTATTGTTATATCGTAAGCTTTTGTATCTTCAAAATAAGTGTTGCTTTATGTCAGTGATACAACCACTGCAGCTTTATTTCAAACATTTGAATGGATATGAATGACAAAATGCGGTATCCAATGAAGACAGATTGAACAACAACAATGAAGCTTACAACAACAACAATTATACAAACTATAACAACAACCATACGAACTACAACAACAACAATTTAAAAGCTTATGACCAAACCACAATCATACAAACTACAACAACAATTAAACATCTACTAACCAAATACATCTACCACGACCTTGGGAAAGGTCCTGCTCTAGGTTTATCGGCAACAATCTTGTTCAAGCGTCTTATTTCGGCTTGCGCTTCCAATGCATACTGACGGCCACGTTCACACATGGGAGGGTCAATCCACTGCTTAAAGTTACAACAATCAATTTCAGTAGGAAAAACCTTGTGGTTCTTGTAGGCTTCACAAGCGAAAAATCAACGACCGACATTTTTCTCAGTATTGGCAACAACCACGACCGATTCTTGTCCACAATGGCAGAGAGGGTTGGATCCAATCGTACGCAGCGGCTCGGAAACCTTCCCTTCAAGTACAATTTGTTTTCCAGGTCGTTGATTAATGGAAGCCTCATCGTCGTTTTCCCAGTTGTTCATAGCTCAAATTGTGAATGCGTGGTAATTTAATTATGAGTTTACAGAGCATAAAACTGTGCCATATAAATACATCTTCGAAGTCAATTATATATTGGTGTTATTATAGACTGGTCAAGTCTTGCACATTTCCCATAGTGCATTTATGTTTTATGGCAGAGTGGGGTCATGTCACTCTTTTTCGAGAGTTTTCAGATTATAGTGTAGTCCTTAGTCCTTTGTTCTGTTTGGGTCGTCCTTGATATACGTTATAGTCCTTAGTCCTTTCCTTAGTCCTTTGTCCTGTTTGGGTCGTCCTCGATATACGTTATAGTCCTTAGTCCTTTGTCCTGTTTGGGTCGTCCTCGATATACGTTATAGTCCTTAATCCTTTGTCTTGTTTGGGTCGTCCTCGATATACGTTATAGTCCTTTGTCATGTTTGGGTCGTCCTCGATATACGTTATAGTCCTTTGTCCTGTTTGGGTCGTCCTCGATAGACTTGTCATATCACCTTAAAGATGAATGACTTGCTTTATGACAAGCATACTCCGGTAACCAATGCATGGCTTGCTTTATGACAAGCATACTCCGATAACCAATGCATGTCTTGCTTTATGACAAGCATACTGCCGTAACCAATGCATGACTTACTTTATGACAAGCAAACTGCGGTAACCAATGCATATCACATTTTGGTATCCAATGAAGACCTAAATGTAAAAAAACTATGTTATATAAGGAGGGAAACTTGTAGCATTCACTACTCAGACACAGTCCACTATTTTTAGTATATACACTCAAAAACTCAAAAGACCACAATGTCCACCGAAGAGTGTTTGTTGTTCGATGATAGTGACGAAGACTTTGATGTTATGGTGGATAATCATTTTCGTCGACAAAGACAGCTTATAGCTGCATTAGGAGATAGTGAATCTTGCAAAAAACATAGAGGTTCTGTTGTAGGCGGTCGATATAAAAATCGACATCATGCATTGCACAACGAGAGACTAATGGAAGATTATTTTGTTTCATATCCGAGGTATACAGATACGGAGTTTAGAAGGAGATTCTGAATGAGGCATCCTTTGTTTCTTTGAATCCTAGAATGTATTAAACAACACGATTCCTACTTTATCTACAAACGCAATGCGTCTATGACAATGGGGCTCACCGTAATTCAAAAGATGACAGCTGCACTGCGTATGATAGCCTATGGAGGTCCTATTGACGCTCAAGACGAAAATTTGAAAATGGCAGAAAGCACAGTACTAGAATGCTTAGACCATTTCTGCCAAGCAATCGTAGACGTTTACGGTAATCAATACTTGCGTAGACCAAACGAAGCTGACATTGCAATGTTAATGGATATGCACGGTAGCAGAGGATGGCCAGGGATGTTAGGATCTTTGGACTGCATGCATTGGGAGTGGAAGAATTGTCCGAAAGCATATGCTGGAGCTTATCATGGTAAGTCTCATACGTCAACTATTATAGTTGAAGCTGTAGCGTCGTACGACTTGTGGATATGACATGCTTTTTTCGGAATGCCAGGTTCGAACAATGATTTGAACGTAGTTGAACGCTTAACGTTGTTTAACGATTTGGCGAACGGTAGATCAGCTCCACATCATTTTACTTTAGAGGGTCACGAGTATGAACATGGATATTATCTAGGTGATGGTATATACCCGCAATGGAGTACTATTGTTAAGACAATACCGAACCCACAAAACAATAAACAAGCAAGGTTTGCAGCAATGCAAGAAGGACAAAGAAAGGATGTAGAAAGAGCATTTGGCGTTTTACAATCCAGATTTGCCATAGTTAGTAACCCATGCAGACTTTGGTCTCCAATTAAAATGACTAGGATAATGTATACTTGTGTTATTTTACATAACATGATTATAGAGGATGAAAGAGACATGGAGGATGATTTCAATTACGACTGCACTGCTCCACCACCTGAGATTTGGCGTGAAAATATGATTGAAAGCGAACTAGAGTTTGAGTTTCACGTCGAAAGCCAAATGGCCTACCATAACGCTCACATTCATCGAAGACTCCAGAAAGATTTAACAGATCATTTATGGAACTTTGTTGGAAGTCAGTAAAACTGTTTACCCTTAGTTGTTGTGTTTTCGTTGCTTTAGTAGTTCTAATACTGTACTTTGTATCCTTTAATCAATATCTGAAACTATGTATCCGTTAAATGTTTAGTGAAATCATGTATCTTAAGCTTTTGTATAACTGTTGAACGTTTTTGTTTAATCATGTGTCTAAATTTCGGTGGAAGGAACATAATTAGCACAAAATTTAATCATAAAATCCACGCGTCTGTTGAACATGCGCCTAGAAATATGCGTTTGTTTAACAAGCGCGTAAATCCACGCGCTTGTTAAACAAACGCATATTTCCAGGCGCATGTTCAACAACCGCGTCACTGGTTTACACTTTCCAGAACTATTCCACCTGAAATCCAAACGATGGGAAGAATCCATACCCTGTTGGAGGCCATTTTGGGTGTACATATCCAATTTTCTGATATCCATGCTTTTGTTGGATATGCTCTAACAACCGATACATTCAGGGGCGGATCCAAGGTGTGCCCAGATGGGGCCACCGCCCTACCTGCATCAAAGAATTTTCAGCAAGAATAGCTGTGAAACACTGGCTTGCCATAGCTGTAATACCATGTTTGTCTTATCTGACACAAATATTGCAGCCTTTTCTTATGATGTAAGGCTAAAGGAAATATTTTAATATTCAATAATATATTTTGGCCCCACCTGTACCTGGTAGCTGCCTCCGCAACTGGATACATTGAACAAATAATGATTTGGTGTTAAAAAAAGTTAAAGTATATAAAACAGAGCCAGACTTGATCCATAATCCGAAACTGCGATAACTGAAAGAACCGGGTGCGATGCTCCAAGGTAAAGTTTAAAGGAATGTTGAACAATGAAGTGTAAAGACAGGAACAAAGGCATGTAATTTCCAAAGATATGAATAATTAGAGAACAAGTGTCAGATTTTATGATCACGTCCACACTTCCTAAACTACTACTATCACCAAAAAAAAAAAAAAAGTGTGTGCACGCGCGTATATATAGAGAGGGAGGAGGGGATCGGCATTCTCGTATATATAGAGATTTTATGATCACGTCCACACCACCTATTTTTGTTTCTCTCTACCCACTAACTCTCTCAACATTCTCGTTCTCGTATAACACTTGACAAACAATGCAAATTTAAAGGTGTCGCACTATAAATATGTTTGAGGTTCTTTGTTCTTAATCTCATATTATAGTATACATACTAGTTTTTCTAGGTTTTCCATTTTGATTCTATTTGTAAATTTTGGATGGATCATGGAAATTGTAATCCAAATACAATTTGAAAAGGAAATTACCTAACTTAAATATGTAATGTCAGTCATGTTAATTTTGAACCATCTTCTCTACCAATTCGTCAGAAACATCTACAAATTTGAAAAATATCGTCCCATGAGTTACATAAGAAAATTTATAATTTTTCACTGATTCTGAGTACATCAACCGTCACACATCGGACTTCTTCTAATTCCATTTACAACTTATGAATGTGATGATTCATATGCAGTAGATGAATCAATTCCACGACCGTATTCTACAAACCTATTGACTATTGTTGCATAATGCAGACTATTCGCAACGTTATGTGGAATATGATTATAATTAAAAATATTAGCGATTGCTCGTCATATATTATCTTAATGACATAACAAAATAACTTAGATAAATTAATATATGTTGTAATATATATGAGTGAATATGCTTTTGTCATATTCTGTTTAGTCCCACATTGTGGGATAAGTTTTGTTCCAAGCTCCCAAGCCTTTATATAAGGAGCTCATGTAATGTAAATAATGTACCGATTGATGAATGAATAAAAAGCATCCTCTTTCTCCTCCTCTAATGGCTTTCTTATTGTATATTATTTACAACACGTTATCAGCACGAAGCTTTATTAGAGCTTTTGTTTGAAATATTCTAGATCTATATTTATGGATCTATCATGTAAGTTATTTTTTTTATGTTTTGAAATCATATAGATATACATATATGAACTTGTTGTATCTTCTACTTAGATGTGATCCATACTTCTAGATCTCTTTTCTTTTTCATTTTTTGTAGATCTAGATTCTATTTTAGCGGATCTAACTTTTTAGATCTAGTTATCTATTCTGATCCTAAATATGTGTAGATATATTCTTTCAATTCTTTGCGGATCTAATTTTGAGTTTCCAAATCCAAATGGAGATTTGATTATATATGTATTGTTTACATTATTGATGATGTAGAGGTAGATCTAGTTTTATCCTTTTCGATCTACTATTATTCTTCCTATGTGATTCTTTTGGATCGACTAAAGACAGAATATCTATTGAAAAAAAAATGATTTTTTTCTTATGTATATCCAATAGAATTATGGGTATAAAATATAATGATATAGCATTTAAATTCAATAGCAACATTTATATCACTGGAAGTGAGATTGAAAACTCATGATGTAAACGAATTAGGAACCTGAAGTTCATATGTAAATGACCTAAGTTCATATACAATTTTTTTTTTAAATAAGGAACCTGAAGCTCATACGTAAGTAAGGAACATGAAGTTCATACACAAATGAGGAACCTGAAGTTCATATGCAAATGAAGAACCTGAAGTTCATATGCAAATGAGAAAGATGAAACAAAAGCCCGAAGCTTTCTTAAAGGTTGTGACATAAAAAGATTGTACTTTAAGAAGAAGTTAAAAGAGACACACACATTATAATATGTGACAAAAACATTAGATTCAATAGAAAATCTCTAAACATGTTTCATTTAACTGACATCTTTCATGTACAGTTTATGTAAAGGCCCGCAAATCCGTACTATTTAAGTCGACCAATAACACAACACGTCCAACCCAAATTGCACAGAAATACGAATCATTATTAAAAAGAAGTTAGAGGGTGAGAAATAGAGATAAATAAATGTTGGAATAGAAGAAAACAAAGAAAATAGATCTCACAGCGGAACGAATCAAATATATTATATAACATAACTTTTGAAATACAAATCAGTAACTTTATATACATACCATCATCAGAGCACAATAGTTATTCATGGAACAGTTATAAACACCTGTTTCCAGATACAAACATGGTTCACAGCGGAATATAGGATAGTCTATAGCTAACTGGTGAAGCCTCCTGCTTCCAGCTCTTCCAAGTGAATCTAAAAAATCCCAACTACTTGACTGCCCGTACAAATTTGGGCACCCAAGAGTTTAGGGAAAACAAACAAAATAAACTCTGGGTCAGTCATGGGACTGGTGTGAGTAAACTCCAACCATTTGTTTAACTTTCAAAATCCTTTCGAAAGGAAAGATAATAGTAAGAACAGCCCACACATAAACATGGACGATTTTTACCTTACTATAACCCAAAACACTTTGATATGAAAATCCAGTGATATTATAATAATGTCTACATCAAATAAATAGAATCTAGTGGAACGCTTGCATCTCACGCTCCATATATAATATAAAATCAAAAACCGCAGGGCGCTTATTGGAGATTGGATTTCCAACATGACAAGGTATGGAACCACCTTCCGCTAGTGTTTCTCTAGAGAGGAATACACTGGGTTCAACAAGAACATCTTGTAACCCGGCCCACACATGACCGACTACTCATTTCGCTTGAGTGTATCGAATGTATATCACCAACGGTTGGGATCAGCAACCGCTTCCCGAATGGGACAGCATCGAATAGAATAAGAAATTAAATGAACCTATAGATAGGTGATAATACACCCCAATGGGAGTGACCCACATAGCCATGCTGCCTGTCCGATTTTTGTCATTTCCCGGTTGTTGAGGCATGAGGCTACGATTTCTTATCATCCATTGATAGCACAGTCACTTTGAATGCAACATTGTCAGATCCGTTAATCACTAATTGATATGCACAAAAATTCTGGATGTTATGCTAAGGGAATAAATCTGTTGCAACCATATATATTTATACAGACCAACCCATTAGATCATTGGAAATACTTTGTCAGACATTCGTCCACTTATGTTCGTTCTGGGACTGAACGAAATCGAAGGCACAATTCTATAAATAGAAAAAGCCCTTGCACTTCACTCCGTCTTCAATATATTCATCATACTTGGTTCGCAACGCTTATGCCAATACGGAGTGGTTCTTCGGATAATAATCCAACCGGTCTCTCCATATTGACAACGATGGTAAAAACTTCGTTAGTCTGTGATTTAACTATCGAATAAAAACAAATGTTTCGATAGTCGATGATTTAACTATCGAAGAAAACAAACACCCATCCATAACATCAAACAAATCACTGGGCCTTTAATTAATATTTCATTAATAAATTCACTTCTTCATTTCCCTATCAAATATTTGTTAACCAAATATTTCCAGAAATCTTATTGATCTCTTACGCTGTTTGGAAAAATCATTTCCCTATATCACCTTCTTTTATTTTCTATATTTAGAAAATATATCCTATTCGCAATTGAAAACATTTTCAATCACTTATCTCTTTCCCGACTACTTTAATTATACTCAGGGAATATTTACTTTTATAATTCGAAAATTCCATCACTTGGGTTAAGACGAATGTTGTGTACAACATCGTTACAACAACCCAAAATTTTTTATTCAACTAACTCTTTTTCAAACACTTCTCTTCGAGATTGGATCTTGCTATTTATCCATTAAAAATGAAATCAATCAAGTTAGGGTAAAATTACCTCTCAGACCTTGACTGAAAACATCCTCAACTTCAAAATGGCAAAACCACTAACCTCGAGTAAACACATAAAACCCAACTATTCATTTTTAAAACATGTATATAGTTCGCTTTCTATTTCTAACTTATAGATTTCCTTTTTGGTTACAATATTCTATTTTTAATTTTGTTTCCTTATCGAATTCTATATATATCTATACATTGATTTCTAACTATCAAATTATCTTAAAAATATTCTGACTCCTTAAATTCCCAGAAAAAATTCGCCATAACCTCCCTTGTACCGGGAGCATCGGGATATTTCCAATAGCCTCCCATGGCCCTCACCAATCCAAAAGAAAAGAAAAAGCCAAGCGGCTTGCCGATACGGTGCATAAAACCTCATATATGAATTTAAACATGTACCTTTTTGTCGGGCACATAAATTAAAATCTTCATATACTTCATCCCATACCTGTCTAACAAAAGCTCACCTGTTTTCAATTCAATTCAACTCAATCCATTTGTTTGAATTCAGTTTCGCTCATTTATTCTTTAATTAGCTATTTTGCCTATTTCACTTCTTTGTTTGAACATAACATGTTCAAACAAAAATATTTAACTTGCTCAAAACCAAATTGAATTTCAATTTCAATTCTAGTTTCCTTTTCGATTTCGAATATAAATTTTCAAATCGAATTCACTTATTGAAAGCCCAATATCAATTCAAAATCTCATTAACTAATTACTATTCGAATTAGTTAATTTTATTCAATAGTCAAAAATCTGATTTCTGTTTCAAAAATCAATTCATTACTCCACTTGAGTTCCGATATATTTTATAACTCAAATCTGAATTTTTCTAAATAGAAATTTGGATTTTTTTTGCTTAAAATCCTTTTATAAAATTAAATAAACCATTATGATTTTTAAATGGTTATGGCGCTGTTTTTTTGAAAATTTGGTTTTCATATAACTCAAAATCTATTCGACGAAATCCATATTTTTCTCCTCTATTAGAAAAGTATTATCAAATCTGTCCTGACGTTTCTTGTTTCAAAGAATTCCGACTTCAATTGAGTTCTGTATACTCAATTGAAGTTCGAATCGCCAATTTACGAACTGCAGCGCTGCGGCGAGTTCATTTTAATTATATTTATATATATGAACGTTTTAAAACTTCGTTTATATAAATTCAACTCTATTCTGATATATTTTTTATATATATCAAATCCATTTTCCAATTCAACATAATATTTCCGATCCATTTCACTTCTATTTGAAATTCTATATTCAAATTTCAATTCACTTCTGTTTTTCAAATTCTATTTGAATTTCTATATTCGAATTTCCTTTATTCAAACCCCACTTGAATTTCTATGTTCAAATTCTATATTTGATTTTCCTTTGAATTTCATATATTCAAACTCCATTTGAATTTCTATATTCAAATTCCCTTTGAATTTTCTATTTGAATCCTATATTCAAATTCCATAGTTTAAATTTCATTTGAATTCTCTATTCAAATTCCATAGCTTAAATTCCATTTAAATTTTATTTGAATTCTGTATTCAAATTAAATTTGAATTTCTATATTCAAATCTCTTATTCAAATTTTATTTGAATTTCTCTTATTTTAATTCCATACTCACATTTCGTTTAAATTTCTATATTCAATTTCTATTTGAAAATTCTATTTTGAAGTTCTATTTCAATTCCTATTTTGACTTATTTGACTTTTATTTCAAATTCTATATTTTTAATTCCATTTGAACTTCCTTTATTCAAATCCATTTGAATTCCTTTGAATTCGGATTCTATTTGAATTCCTTTGAATTCAAATTCTATTTGAATTAATTCGAATTAATCGAACTCAAAAACATAAACCCTTACGGATTTATTTTAGCTCAATTTATATTCTGAACATCAGAATAAATTCAATCGTTTATTTCTTTAAAACGATTTTCCCATTTCTATTTTTTAAATTCACATTTGAATTTAAATATTCAAATTATCCAATGATAATTTTTCCCTTTTTATTTACAAACCCTATTTATTTTACTTGTTTATATATTTAAACAAGTCCCGATTTCAATTTCCTTTGAAATAGATATTTCTACTTTGGAAAAATAGTTTTTCCCTTTTCAAATTCAAACTTATAATTTATTTCTGAATTATCCAATGATAATTCTCTTCCCTTCATTTATAAACTTCGTTTATAAATGAATTTCTTGTTTTATTCCTTCAAAATAAGTTAATTTTTTTATTCCATTCAAATTTCAAATTCTATTTTAGAAAAATAGAATTTCCCCTTTTTAACTCTGGTAATTTCCCTTTTCGATATTTTTAAATATCAATACTTAGGCCCAGTGATATTTAAACACCAAACAACCAATTATTTATTTTTGGTTTTCTAACACATCATATACGACAATATATATGCAAACAAATAAACAAACAGATAATATATTTTTGAGGAATCAAGTTGGATCCCTCCAACCTGTTTTTTCTGCATCCACAGACGTTAGTCAACATAGTAATACCCATCCTGCTTCGAGGCAGGATATCGCGGTATAAAAGGGGATCCACTTGTATACGTGGGCGTAGGGCCATCTGCTAATGATACTGCGGGCATCCGCTAATGAAACTGCGGGAATCCAACCACCAAACCAATATATATATATATATATATATATATAATAGTCACCCTAAATAACTAATGTATTTAAACAACCAGAAAGCATTCAAACAAGTAACAACCAATTATTTTTAACTGATAAAAATAATTATAAAAATAAAAGGTGAGTGAGATTTACTCACTGAAATTGCAGTTGTCGAATATCTTGTTTATTTCCAAATCGTCGGCTACGAATCTTCTCGAATGAATTCGTACCTATGATAAACTGATTTAAATTCACTGATTAACATTTATTTATTTGAATTAACTATTTAAACGAATAAATAATTTTCCTATATATTTTTCCTTCTTTTAGTGGTTATTAAATTTAATTTAACAAATAAAATTAAACCGATCTATATATTTTCAACATTAAACCATATATATCTAACTCTTACTTAGGTAAATAAATAGCAAATTTAATTACCCCATTTTCTTTTAACATTCAATTTAATGATAAATAAAAATTGTATTTTCCTTAATTCAAATTTCTAGCTTTCACAATTAAATTACTACAACAATTTAATTAAGTTACCTTATTGCTTAACCAATCCCTTCTTCCTTAGAAATTTCAGTCCTCCTCCTGTATAATTCCATTCGAGCTTCCCATCTGAGGCTCGTGACCTGAGCATCTCCACATACTGATCGTGAAACCCACCAAGCAACCGTATGAGGTCGCATCCCCCCAACATCACTTCGAACTCGCTTTCAACGTTGTCGACCTCACATTAAAGACCACCGAACCCTAACTCCTTGAAAACACCAGAACCGATGCAAACCAATCTGAGCAATTTCTGTGTCGCCCTTTTTGGATTCGAGAGCTCCACAACTATCGAACCAAATCCCTTACCGTTAAATCACCACTGACCATCGCAGTTTCTCCCAGCGCCACCATCAGTTGCGCTCAGAAGCCCTAAACCCATCGACCTCCTCGTTTTAGCCCAACCATCAATTCGCGAGCGCCCTAGGCCTTCGAATGCCAACCCTAGCTTCACGCGATTTCCCCAATTTGATTTTGATTTGGTGAAGAACGGGAAAGGAGTGGTTTCGATATTGCTGTGAACAAAATGAGCAAAGGGGAAAACAATATCGATTTCAAATAGAAAAGGTTTCGGACCTTTCTCTTCTATTTATTCGAATAGAAAAACTTTCAATTTTACTGTCTGTGAAGACTGAAATGGCAAAGGGAAGGTGAGCGCGATTTATAGAAGAAGTATAACTTAGTTGGTAAGGAACTGAGGGTAGGCGTCGTCAGATAGATGGTAGGGTAAGTACTTAAAAATTAATTTGATTAGAAATAAAGCGATTTTTATTTCTTTTAAATAGATTCTGATTTGATTTTGATCCTATCCACTGATCAAATAAATCGGGGTTCACAATTAAAAATCGTGAACCGCTATTTTAGCGTACCGACCGTCGTTATAATGTTATAACGCTATTTTGAATTCAACGAAATAGATTTTACAATTTAATTTGAACGTATATTTAAAATAGCCATATTAAATCAATTTAAATTCAAAACAAATAAATTCTTCAACAATAAATTTTTATTATTATCGTTCATATTGAAATAGTATATATATTGGTCATCTGAACCGTTCCGATTCAATTTTATCTTTGAATTTAAATTATTTCAGTTCTCGTATTTCGATAATTACCAAAATAAATCATATTTCGATTATTTAATCGATAACCCCATAAAATACCATTTATATTATAAATTCAATATTTAAAACCATACTAAATATTTAAAATAAATCGACCAAAAATCCGGGTCGTTACATTCTTCCCCCCTTAAAATAATTTCATCATCGAAATTGCTAATGTAGGAAAAATGGTACAAATCCATTACTTTTCAAAATCTCACTTATGATGAAACTCAACTCCTCATATTTCAACAAATTTTATTCCACCAAACTTTTGGTTTTCTTTCATATGCATTCTAATTCATTTAACTTGATTCTGATTCAATTTATTCACTTTGATTCATTTAACTAGCTTAAGTTAAATTTCAATTCCAGAATTCCAATCCCAGGGTTTTCATTTCAAATCCTTCTGAAGTCACATAAATATATACATATATTTATAAATCTTTCAAATTCAAAATATTTGAAATTTCCAACTAACTTGTTTTCTTTCAAATAAATTCCTATCAAAAATTTTCTAAGGTAGCAATCCATCACTTAGAAACTCGAAAATGAACACTGATGATGTCGCGACCATCATCAGAATTATTTCCCAGTCACCGAAGTGAGTTTAGTGCTTAAACAATTTCAAAATCCATTAAAAATCCTTTTAAAACAAAGCTATATTGTTCTAATATATTTCCAAAAATATTTCAAACTTCCCAGGATTTTAAATTTCAAATTCTGGTTTGAATTCAATTTCAATTCATCTCATTTGTATATCTTATTCATATACAATTTAATTTTGGTTATATATAACCATTCCAATTTTTTATAATCTCATTTAATTATAATAACAACCAACACATCCATATAATAATAATCTCAGAAAATTATTTCTTCTATATCAAAATAGAATTTTGAATAAAATTATTTCTTTTACCCACTTTAAAACAATATCGTGTTCATTCTTCTGTTCAAGTATTTACAAATTCTTATCGACGTCGTGGCGTCCCACGATTCGACCAGAATTCATAAACCACTCAACAGACTAGACAACACAATATAAAACAACTTTTATATCAATTTACAAATACGCTCTCTCGTGTATATATACACTCAACTCATTCTAGGGTACTACTGAACCTATCTCTAATGAGTACAACCCACCAAAGCCTAGGTATTCGCTCAACCTGGCTCTGATACCAACTGTAAAGGCCCGCAAATCCGTACTATTTGAGTCGACCAATAACACCACACATCCAACCCAAATTGCACAGAAATACGAATCATTATTAGAAAGAAGTTAGAGGGTGAGAAATAGAAAGAAAGAAATATTAGAATAGAAGAAAACAAAGAAAATAGATCTCACAGCGGAACGAATCAAATATATTATATAACATAACTTTTGAAATACAAATCAGTAACTTTATATACATATCATCAGAGCACAATAGTTATTCCTGGAACAGTTATAAACACTTGTTTCCAGATACAAACATGGTTCACAGCGGAATATAGGATAGTCTATAGCTAACTGGTGAAGCCTCCTTCTTCTAGCTCTTCCAAGTGAATCTGAAAAATCCCGACTACTTGACTGCCTGTACAAATTTGGGCACCCAAGAGTTTAGGGAAAACAAACAAAATAAACTCTGGGTCAGTCATGGGACTGGTGTGAGTAAACTCCAACCATTTGTTTAACTTTCAAAATCCTTTCGAAAGGAAAGATAATAGTAAGACCAGCCCACACATAAACATGGACGGTTTTTACCTTACTATAACCCAAAACACTTTGATATGAAAATCTAGTGATATTATAACAATGTCTACATCAAATAAATAGAATCTAGTGGAACGCTTGCATCTCACGCTCCATATATAATATAAAATCAAAAACCGCAGGGCGCTTATTGGAGATTGGATTTCCAACATGACAAGGTATGGAACCACCTTCCGCTAGTGTATCTCTAGAGAGGAATACACTGGGTTCAACAAGAACATCTTGCAACTCGACCCACACATGACCGACCACTCATTTCGCTTGAGTGTATCGAATCTATATCACCAACGGTTGGGATCAGCAACCGCTTCCCGAATGGGACAGCATCGAATAGAATAAGAAATTAAATGAACCTCTAGATAGGTGATAATACACCCTAATGGGAGCGACCCACATAGCTATGTTGCCTGTCCGATTTTTGTCATTTCCCGGTTGTTGAGGCCTGAGGCTACGATTTCTTATCATCCATTGATAGCACAGTCACTTTGAATGCCACATTGTCAGATCCGTTAATCACTAATTGATATGCACAAATATTCTGGATGTTATGCTAAGGGAATAAATCTGTTGCAACCATATATATTTATACAGACCAACCCATTAGATCATTGGAAATACTTTGTCAGACATTCGTCCACTTATGTTCGTTCTGGGACTGAACGAAACCGAAGGCACAATTCTATAAATAGAAAAAGCCCTTGCACTTCACTCAGTCTTCAATATATTCAGCATACTTGGTTCGCAACGCTTATGCCAATACGGAGTGGTTCTTCGGATAATAATCCAACCGGTCTCTCCATATTGACAACGATGGTCAAAACTTCGATAGTTTATGATTTAACTATCGAATAAAAACAAATGTTTCGATAGTCGATGATTTAACTATCGAAGAAAACAAACACCCACCCATAACATCAAACAATTCACTGGGCCTTTAATTAATATTTCATTAATAAATTCACTTCTTCATTTCCCTATCAAATATTTGTTAACCAAATATTTCCAGAAATCTTATTGATCTCTTACGTTGGTTGGAAAAAACATTTCCCTATATCACCTTCTTTTATTTTCTATATTTAGAAAATATATCCTATTCGCAATTGAAAACATTTTCAATCACTTATCTCTTTCCCGACTACTTTAATTATACTCAGGGAATATTTACTTTTATAATTCGAAAATTCCATCACTTGGGTTAAAACGAATGTTGTGTACAACATCGTGACAACAACCCAAAAGATTTTATTCAACTAACTCTTTTTCAAACACTTCTCTTCGAGATTGGATCTTGCTATTTATCCATTAAAAATGAAATCAATCAAGTTGGGGTAAAATTACCTCTCAGACCTTGACTGAAAACATCGTCAACTTCAAAACGGCAAAACCACTAACCTCGAGTAAACACACTATAAAACCCAACTATTCATTTTTAAAACATGTATATAGTTCGCTTTCTGTTTCTAACTTATAGATTTCCTTTTTGGTTACAATATTATATTTTTAATTTTGTTTCCTTATCGAATTCTATATACATCGATACATTGATTTCTAACTATCAAATTATCTTAAAAATATTCTAACTCCTTAAATTCCCGGAAAAAATTCGCCATAACCTCCCTTGTACCGGGAGCATCGGGATATTTCAAATAACCTCCCATGGCCCTCACCAATCCAAAAGAAAAGAAAAAGCCAAGCGACTTGCCGATACAGCGCATAAAACCTCATATATGAATTTAAACATGTACCTTTTTGTCGGGCACATAAATTAAAATCTTCATATACTTCATCCCATACCTGTCTAACAAAAGCTCACCTGTTTTTAATTCAACTCAATCCATTTGTTTGAATTCAGTTTCGCTCATTTATTCTTTAATTAGCTATTTTGCCTATTTCACTTCTTTGTTTGAACATAACATGTTCAAACAAAAATATTTAACTTGCTCAAAACCAAATTGAATTTCAATTTCAATTCTAGTTTCCTTTTCGATTTCGAATATAAATTTTCAAATCGAATTCACTTATTCAAAGCCCAATATCAATTAAAAATCTCATTAACTAATTACTATTCGAATTAGTTAATTCTATTCAATAGTCAAAATCTGATTTCTGTTTCAAAAATCAATTCATTACTCCACTTGAGTTCTGATATATTTTATAACTCAAATATGAATTTTTCTAAATAGAAATTTGGATTTTTTTCGCTTAAAATCCTTTTATAAAATTAAATAAACCATTATGGTTTTTAAATGGTTATGGCGCTGTTTTTCTGAAAATTTGATTTTGATATAACTCAAAATCTATTCGACGAAATCCATATTTTTCTCCTCCATTAGAAAAGTATTATCAAATCGGTCCTGACCTTTCTTGTTTCAAAGAATTCCGACTTCAATTGAGTTCTGTATACTCAATTAAAGTTCGAATCGCCAATTTACGAACTACAGCGCTGCAGCGAGTTCGTTTTAATTATATTTATATATATGAACGTTTTAAAACTTCGTTTATATAAATTAAACTCTATTCTGATATATTTTTAATAAATATCAAATCCATTTTGCAATTCAACATAATATTTCCGATCCATTTCACTTCTATTTGAAATTCTATATTCAAATTTCAATTCACTTCTACTTTTCAAATTCTATTTGAATTTCTATATTTGAATTTCCTTTACTCAAACCCCATTTGAATTTCTATGTTCAAATTCTATATTTGATTTTCCTTTGAATTTCATATATTCAAACTCCATTTGAATTTCTATATTCAAATTCCCTTTGAATTTTCTATTTGAGTCCTATATTCAAATTGCATAGTTTAAATTTCATTTGAATTCTCTATTCAAATTCCATAGCTTAAATTCCATTTAAATTCTATTTGAATTCTATATTCAAATTACATTTGAATTTCTACATTCAAATCTCTTATTCAAATTCTATTTGAATTTCTCTTATTTAAATTCCATACTCACATTTCGTTTAAATTTCTATATTCAATTTCTATTTGAAAATTCTACTTTGAAGTTCTATTTCAATTTATATTTTGAAATTCTAGTTCCATTTTGAAGTTCTATTTCAATTCCTATTTTGACTCTATTTGACTTTTATTTCAAATTCTATATTTTTAATTCCATTTGAACTTCCTTTATTCAAATCCATTTGAATTCCTTTGAATTCAGATTCTATTTGAATTCTTTTGAATTCAAACTCTATTTGAATTCCTTTGAATTCAAATTCTATTTGAATTAATTCGAATTAATCGAATTCAAAATCATAAACCCTTACGGATTTATTTTAGCTCAATTTATATTATGAACATCAGAATAAATTCAATCGTTTATTTCTTTAAAACGATTTTCCCATTTCTATTTTTTAAATTCACATTTGAATTTAAATATTCAAATTATCCAATGATATTTTTTCCCTTTTTATTTACAAACCCTATTTATTTTACTTGTTTATATATTTAAACAAGTCCCGATTTCAATTTCCTTTGAAATAAATATTTCTACTTGGGAAAATTAGTTTATCCCTTTTCAAACTCAAACTTATAATTTATTTCTGAATTATCCAATGATAATTCTCTTCCCTTCATTTATAAAATTCGTTTATAAGTGAATTTCTTGTTTTATTCCTTCAAAATTAGTTAATTTTTTTATTCCATTCAAATTTCAAATTCTATTTTAGAAAAATAGAATTTCCCCTTTTTAACTCTGGTAATTTCCCTTTTCGATATTTTTAAATATCAATACTAAGGCCCAGTGATATTTAAACACCAAACAACCAATTATTTATTTCTGGTTTTCTAACACATCATATACGACAGTATATATGCAAACAAATAAACAAACAGATAACATATTTTTGAGGAATCCTGTTGGATCCCTCCAACCTGTTTTTCTTGCATCCACAGACGTTAGTCAACATAGTAATACCAATCCTGCTTCGAGGCAGGATATTGCGGTATAAAAGATCCACTTATATACGTTGGCGTAGGGTCATCCGCTAATGATACTGCGGGCATCCGCTAATGAAACCGCGGGAAACCAACCACCAAACCAATATATATATATATATATATATATATATATATATATATATATATATATAATAGTCACCCTAAATAACTAATGTATTTAAACAACCAGAAAGCATTCAAACAAGCAACAACCAATTATTTTTAACTGATAAAAATAATTATAAAAATAAAAGGTGAGTGAGATTTACTCACCGAAATTGCAGTTGTTGAATATCTTGTTTATTTCCAAATCGTCGGCTACGAATCTTCTCGAATGAATTCGTACCTGTGATAAATTGATTTAAATTCACTGATTAACATTTATTTATTTAAATTAACTATTTAAACGAATAAATAATTTTCCCATATATTTTTCCTTCTTTTAGTGGTTATTAAATTTAATTTAACAAATAAAATTAAACCAATCTATATATTTTCAACATTAAACCATGTATATCTAACTCTTACTTAGGTAAATAAATAGCAAATTTAATTACCCCCTTTTCTTTTAACATTCAATTTAATGATAAATAAAAATTATATTTTCCTTAATTCAAATTTCTAGCTTTCACAATTAAATTACTACAACAATTTAATTAAGTTACCTTATTACTTAACCAATCCCTTCTTGCTTAGAAATTTTAGGCCTCCTCCTGTATAATTCCATTCGAGCTTCCCATCTGAGGCTCGTGACCTGAGCATCTCCACGTACTGATCGTGAAACCCATCAGGCAACCGTATGAAGTCGCATCCCCCAACATCACTTCGATCTCTCTTTCAACGTTGTCGAACTCACATTAAAGACCACCGAACCCTAACTCCTTGAAAACACCAGAATCGATGCAAACCAATCTGAACAATTTCTGTGTCGCCCTTCTTGGATTCGCGAGCTCCACAACTATCGAACCAAATCCCTTACCGTTAAATCACCGCTGACCATCGCAGTTTCTCCCAATGCCACCATCAGTTGCGCTCAGCAACCCTGAACCCATCGACCTCCTCGTTTTAGCCCAACCCTCAATTCGCGAGCGCCCTAGGTCTTCGAACGCCAACCCTAGCTTCACGCGGTTTCCCCAATTTGATTTTGATTTGGTGAAGAACGGGAAAGGAATGGTTTTGATATTGCTGTGAACAAAATGAGCAAAGGGGAAAACAATATCGATTTCAAATAGAAAAGGTTTTGGACCTTTCTCTTGTATTTATTCGAATAGAAAAAATTTCAATTTTACTATATGTGAAGACTGAAATGGCAAAGGGAAGGTGAGCTCGATTTATAGAAGAAGTATAACTTAGTTGGTAAGGAACTGAGGGTAGGCGTCGTCAGATAGATGGTAGGGTAAGTACTTAAAAATTAATTTGATTTGAAATAAAGCGATTTTTATTTCTTTTAAATAGATTCTGATTTGATTTTGATCCTATCCACTGATCAAATAAATCGGGGTTCACAATTAAAAATCGTAAACCGCTATTTTAGCATACCGACCGTCGTTATAATGTTATAACGCTATTTTGAATTCAACGAAATAGATTTTACAATTTAATTTGAACATATATTTAAAATAGCCATATTAAATCAATTTAAATTCAAAACAAATAAATTCTTCAACAATAAATTTCTATTATTATCGTTCATATTGAAATAGTATATATATTGATCATTTGAACCGTTCCGATTCAATTTTATCTTTGAATTAAAATTATTTCTGTTCTCGTATTTCGATAATTACCAAAATAATTCGTATTTCGATTATTTAATCGATAACCCCATAAAATACCATTTATATTATAAATTCAATATTTAAAACCATACTAAATATTTAAAATAAATCGACCAAAAATTCGGGTCGTTACAGTTTATATTAACTGAATATCCTGAAGATATAGTATACATATTAATCTCTTGAAGAGATGTTTTAGAGATTTAATTTTATATAGCAAATCCAAAATCCTAGAAGAGATGTTAGAATTTTTTTTGTTGCATTGCAACTGCATAAGTAAAATATATGTTCCCTGAAGGAATATCATACACTCCAGAAGTAGTGATTTCTTTTCTCTCCTGAATCTTATTTTTATTTAACGCAAGTAATTTTGTTAATGCATTTAAGGTTTGAATGTATTTTTGTATATTGATATGACATTTCAATAGTTTGTATATATTTATCTCTGGAAGAGATAAGTTCATCCCAGAAGTGGTGATAACAAAATATCTTTAAAGGATATTTGTATATTTGAAAATGGTAAAATATCTCCAGAAGAGATCTGTTTATTTGAAAATAATAAAATATCTCCAGAAGAGATTTCTACAATTAAAGGCGATAAATATTTGTAAAAAAATGTATTAAAACTCCATAAATGTTGTTTATGGAATATCCAGAAGCGATATTATATTCTGATATGTCTATAAAAGAATTTGCATTGAAATATTTTCAAATATAAAAACGATGATGCAAATTTAATGACTAAAGAAAATATGCATCTCGAAGATCATATTAAGTTAAGATCTAAATGTTGATCTTAATTTTGCACATCGGAAGTGAATGCAAAAGTAATTTTTGCTATAAAAATGGAAAATTAGAACCTGTAGTTTCTATGATGGTAAGAAGTAATTTTGATATAAAAAGTAAGATCTATATATGGATAGGATAATTTGAAACATGTAATTTTTTTTATGTTGTGAATTTTATGTATAGATCTTCAAGTTTTTCGAATCATTCATATTAAAGAATGTAAAATCTCGGTTCTATAATTATGCATTTCTACTCAATTCTGGATCAGATATTATGCATGTATATGGTATTTTAGAAAATATGCTTATTGGGAATGCAGTACAAGTATAAGTTGTTTATTTCGGTTTTGTCGTTGATCAATACTGTAGCTAGATCCAAATTTTATTATGTTGATTTAAGTAAAATTTATTTATTTGATTCATATATTTAGACCGTCCGTTATTTTTATAATAAATGCATTATATGTATCGTTATGGTAATATATATTGTATTACCATATTATTGTAAATGTAATAAAAGCATTGGCTATTGTAAGTTAAATGATGTATGTTTGTATTTGAAATAAGAATAAACATATGTATTATTATTCGATGTATTTAGCTAGTAATAACTAATGTTATGGAAGAAAGGATAGAACCACAACCTGAAGTTGTGCAAAGTAAATATTTATACTGGAAGTTGTATAACTCAAAGTCTTGGACCTGAAGTCTTGAATTATATACACATATGTATGTATATGTATGTATATAAACATTTTTGGTAAAGTATACAAGTTTGAAATCTTGTCAATTAGCAAAAATGTAAAAGCTTCTAAATTAAAAGTATGTCCGCAAGTAGTGGCGCAGTGGTATTGCACCCGCTTCCCGTTAAAGGGGTCATGGGTTCGATACCCGTCAGCCCTACTCCCATTTTCAAGGCACGAAGGTGAGTTCCTGTTAATCCAATAAACTGGTTGGGGACATCAAGCCTCTGTGCTGGGCTGACTTAAATCCTGTTCTGTCTGTGGTCGGACCAGGCAGTTCGGGGGCTCTCCTCCTTGTGGGGTGAACTTTTTTTTTAAAAAAGTATGTTACAAGATTGAGAACCAGAAGTTCATCATAAATTAATAAACTTGATATACATATGTATGTGTACATATATGCATAGGAACTTGAAGTTCCTTAACCAATGAACTTGAAATACTTCATAATTTAAAAAGCCTGAAGCTTTATTGAAACTATGTGAAATAATAACATTAATAAAATTGATATCCAAAAATTTCACAATTTTCAAAATGAGTTGTATCTTGCATATATATATATATATATATATATATTTACATATTGTATTGAAGAATAAATTTTAACAACTCGAAGTTGTTATATATTTATTTGAACCAGAAATTCAACACAGTGGAACCAGAAGTTCATTACAGTTGAATCAGAAGTTCAATACAGTTTAACAAACTTGAAATTGTTTATATGTTATTTGAACCAGAAGTTCAATATAGCTTAACAACTTGAAGTTGTTCATATGTTTTATTTAAACCAGAAGTTCAATACAGTTCCAAATCAGATATTTTGGATATTATGAAACGATCTTTAAGATTCACATTGACATTGCTTGATAAGAAAAAATTAGTGATTGGAACCTTATGAACAATATTAAAAAATTTATGCATATATTATTTAATATTTCAGAAAGTCGATTGGATCAATATTGAATGACCTGAAGTCATGTACATATTCAAATGATAGAAAATTCCTCCGAGTCATTAGATCATTGAAAGGGAAAAAGCAATACAATATGAATGCATCTTATCAAGTAATAAGAGCATTATCCTCCTACAATTGAAATTCATCTAATGTATTTGCTAACTATGATGCTATAATTGATCAAAAATGAATCGAAAGTAGGTTTATTATTTTATATGACAATGTTTGTCAACATTGAGGGGGAGGATAAAGGAATCATCGATGTTAAATATTTGCTAACATATAGAATTATGCAAAGTATTAAGTAACTTGCATAAATTATCAGTTATGTCCCTAATAGGCTTTCTCCAATATACATTTGAATCCCCGAAGGATCAAAAGGTATAAATCACAGCTGAAAGTGTGGTATAAAAGTTAGTTGAAAATATCTTTGGAGTAAGTCATAAAGATGCAAAATAAAGGAGGTGAGTGTTCCTAAAGAAAGACTTAAGGGTACTTTGAAAGAAACCCATGATATGATTGTCAAAATTAACCCCAGAAACACAAAACGTGCTTTGAAAGAACATGGGTGATAGATTACAACATTCTTCTAAGTATTGTTGTAATGAAAACCTTGATATACTTCAAGGTGAGTAGATTACTTCCTGCTTAATGTTGTTGTAACAAAAATCTTGATATACTTCATTCTTCTAAGTATTCTTGTAATAAAAATCTTGATATACTTCAAGATGAGTATATTACTTCCTGCTTAGTAATGAAAGTTGTCTTATTCATCAAATATGTATTGCAACATGTAAATCCAATTGAAATAGAAAATTATAAGCACCTGAAGTGTATTCATAAATGAATATTAGTATCATACAAATCATAAAAGGAAGGCATTTTAAATAAGAAAACATGCCTGAAGCATGGAAATGCACATGAAGTTTTTAAAATAAAAAAACTTCATTAAGAAGTATTTGTAAGCAGTTTGAGTTATTGAAAGAAGAATATGAATTCAGAGGAAATTATTAAATCAGGGGGAGTATCCAGAAGTATGATATAATGCACTCTTTTTCCCTAGCTAAGTTTTTCCCACTGGTTTTCTTAGTAAGGTTTTAATGAGGCATGGGTCATGATCCAAAAGTATCAACCCAAAAGTAACATACAAAAATGAGTTATAATGTACTCTTTTTCCTTATTTAAGATTTTTCCCATTGTATTTTTCTTATTAAGGTTTTAATAAGGCATTACATTGATCCAGAAGTATCACACTACTTTTGACGAAGTAAATATGACATTTTTATATTGCACTCTTTTTCCTTCACTAAGATTTTTCCCATCGGGTTTTTCTTAGTAAGGTTTTGACAAGGCACATTTTGATCCAGAAGTATTAAACATCTTTTGATGAAGTAAACTATTATTTATGAAGAAGACAAGGCAATTTGCATGACTCAGATTCAAGTGAATTATATCAAGGCTGATAGGATGGAGCAAATTTCTTCTAAATTTCTCTTCACACATGAATGAAAGGATAACAAGAATGAGGAGAAACAAATTCAGTTCAAGAAAAGCGGGTAGATCTGTTCTCAAAGGCAATTTCCAAATCAACATGCCAGAAGATGATGTACAAAATTGGCATGCACTTCATCAATAGACTAATTGAATAATGAGTTATAAATAAGGGAGAGCATATAAAATTATGCTATAATTTACTATTTTCCTTCACTAGTATTTTTCCCATTGGGTTTTTGTTAGTAAGGTTTTTAATGAGGCATTATTTTGATCTTGAAGTATCCACCCTTATGGTAACATTATAAAACATGTTACCTAAAGATTAAATAAATCTGCACTTTTTTCCTTGTTTATGATTTTTCCGACAGGGTATTTCATAAAAAGGTTTTTAATGAGGCATTGTTTTGATCCTGAAGAATCAAACTCTTTTAAGGAATATCATTTTAATATGATATTCATAATGTCAGATGTTGTACTCTTTTCTCGTTCAAGGTTTTTCCCATTGGTTTTCCTGATAGAGTTTTGAAGACAACAGACAATAGTTGTATCGACTGAACGGGTAATTATAAGGGGGAGTAATCATCATATATATTTTTAAAAGGGACAAATTCAAGTTAGTAGATCATTCAAGATTTTGAAGACGCATATTCAAGGGGGAGTGTTGTAATATATATGAGTGAATATGCTTTTGTCATATTCTGTTTAGTCCCACATTGTGGGATAAGTTTTGCTCCAAGCTCCCAAGCCTTTATATAAGAAGCTCATGTAATGTAAATAATGTACCGATTGATGAATGAATAAAAAGTATCCTCTTTCTCCTCCGCTAATGGCTTTCTTATTGCATATTATTTACAACAATATACATAATACTGGTGGATACCCAGTGCCAAAGGCTCATGTACTCAAGCGCGAGAGGACTTCCTAGGCGGTCTCCCGTCCTATTACTATTCTCATGACTTTCTGGGCTCTGGGGGTGATCAATTAGTGCGCACTGTCTTTCCCTCACATACGTGAAGAGGCCGGGACTCGAACCTGCACGCTCCAGATTACCAGCCGGGTAATCTTACCGTTGCGCCAGACACCACCTTAATATACATAATACTGAAGAGAAGAAATAAAAATACTAAACTGCAACAGAAATAAACTCTTGAATGATCGAATCCTTCATCGCTACACAATCCTTCACTGATGCACAAAATCAATGTTGCGCTAATTCCAAAGATGAAGGAACTACTGTATTTTGCTTTTGTGGTTTTTTATTTTGATTTCGATTAAATTTATAGAAGGAAAAATTAAATCTTTTCGGTCGAAATTCACTGTATAATCAAGCTCTCCAACACTATTGCTGATTTGAAATTTTATTGGAGTTGTTTTAGCCTTTTCTTCTTCACATCCTCTATTTTTGCTATTTATTCCTTTAATTCAGGGTTCAGTGATAACACTCTTTTGTTTTTTTCGAAACAGTAAGCAAAATCGGCTATTGGCTCCAATCTTGGCACGCTCTAGGCTGGCTGGCATTGGTACAGTACCCCCCAAAATTTTAGGGTATCGATCGATACCATTTACCACACACACCCTGTATTTTGCCTCATTTAACACTTCTTTAAGAATTTTATCCAAAAAAGGCCGAAATGTCGTCATATCAGACAACATTGTTAAACGAAGGGGTGGATGTTTGATTGGTTTGGCTGGTCCGATAATGAAAATCGTTGCACCAAATTAAAACCAATAAAACTGAAAACCAAACCAAACTGAACCAATTAATTTTGATTGGTTCAGTTGGTTTTCTTATTTTACCAGAGTAAAAATATGTGCATATTTCGTATTTGAAATCTTCATTGTATTTTAAAATAAAACATGAATATATGATTAAATTATTTTTTATTTAGCATTCTGTGTTTTTTAGTAGTAGTTTGGGCTATATATACATATAATAAAGACAATTTACATAGACAATTAAACTACAAAAAAATCATTGAAACATTACAAAAATAAATCAAAAAAAAAAATAAATCAGTGAAAATCAAGGAATTTTGAGGTGCTGTAAATTAGCGAAAATCAAGGGATTTTGAGGTGCTGCAAATTAGCGAAAATCCAGAGCACCCCTATAGATCTTTGATTTCCACCACATTTTTCTATCTTCTCTCACTAGTTTATTTAATTATAAATAAGTGGCTTAAAATTGAGTGCCCCAGAGCGCTATTCTATGTGTGTGTGTGTGTGTCTTTATCTTTACTTTTTTATTAATAACTCTCTTGGAAACACATATTTTTGGTCCGATCGCGTAGTGCCAAAATTGCCCTTTATTTAAATTAAAAAACTTTCCTATAAAAATGGGATCTGTGTGGTTGATTTTTCTTTTCTTTTCAAAACTTCATTTATGTATGAGTTGACCCTTGAATAATGGGTCAATGACAATCCATGCGCGGAGCGCTTGCCACGATCACGCGCGTAGCGCGTGCAGTTACGCTCGTATATATACTTATCATTATTATTATGCTGACCGAAATGGTAAACCAATTTTTTATTCGATTATAATACATGAGTTGCAGTATCTGTTAAAATTAATGATAACTTACTAGAAAGAAATTAATTAATGTTTAAAATTTTCAAACCAGAAACAATTCAAAACCAATTAAAGAAGTAAACATTAGTAACTTAACATTAACATGCACATTAAGTATAAAGGTTAGCATTTAATATACATGTAAATTAATTGCATTCCACAAAATTAAATCTAACTAAAAAGGTAAGTTAATAAATTGGGCTTAGAAGTAAATACATAACAATAACTCATGTTAATGTAAATCTAATTAAATTATAGATTGGTAGGAAGTAATCAACGGAGATCACCATTAAAGAAGAAAAAGAGAGAAATAAACATTGTCGATTAAGTTAAAGTAACAATGTATGAATGCTTAATGTGTAAGTAACCTTAAACTACCATTAAGATTGAATATAATAAAATTCAGTCACTGAAGAAAATAAACAAAAATAAAAGCTTAACGTATAAACAAATGATTAGTCGACCTCTTATGGAACCTCTAGTGGCCTACTGGAAGGGATATAGCGGTCTACCGGTGGAAGTTGTGGCAGCAAGATTGAGCTTGGCCAACAACCTAGATTTGCTGAATTTAAATCTAACAATTAGAACTAAATTGTATGCCTATAAATGCAGGCACAACCCTTACTTTCCTTATCATATTTTCTAAATCAAGAAGTGAAATTGCGTCCTTTTCTTTTCTCCAAAGCTCTAAGAAATTCAATAATTATAGATTAGTATATTATATATGTTTGTATGTGTGTGTGTATGTGTGTGTGTATATATTGTTATGCAAAATTGCGCCTTTGCGGAAGCGTAATAAGCAGGATCTAGATTTGCCAATTGAACACCAATCTAATTTGATGCAATTATTCTATTACATCAACAAAATAGTAAATAACTATAGCAGAGAAACAAAGAGACACAATATTTATACTGGTTCCACTATCATCATAGTGTACGTCCAGTCTAACAGAGAGAGATTTTATTCCACATGAGAGGATTACAAGAGATTACAAAATAAGAGTTTACATATCCAAACCTCAATCAGGTTTAACAAGAAGAGATGCCATTGGGGATCACTGGCTCTAGGCCAGGATAGGTTTACACTAAAGTCTACCCCTCAATATATAGCCAGTGCAAATCTATGTGAGTCATCAATTAAATTACCAACATATGGTAATAATATAATGGAGGCAAATTACCATAACAACAAATGTGCAAACATAGGAAGTAAATCAATCCGTTTCTTTAGCATAGATGGAAGAAATTAATCTCTTCATTTATTTCTCTACCACCTCATCAAATGCAATCAATGCATTCCCATTATAAAATATTTACTTTCCATTCTTTGCAAATTTGTTCCAATCAAATTGTGATTTTGTATCACCAAATTTAACACTCCACCTTGATGCAAAATCACATATCTGCAACACCCCACCTTGAGTCAAATTCTCTTCTCATCATAAAACTCTTCAACAGAACTCCACCTTCAATCGAAATCTCACAACGAGATACACCAAAAATGAATATTTGCCTAATGGGTTCCAGCAAAGCTACCGCCCATCACACCATTGTTAACGAGCTCAGACTACGTCCCCGCCCGCCAACAAACTGTTGCAAATATCCAAAATAACAAAGAAGGCAGACACCAAAGTAATCTCAACATCTCCAAGCCCAAAATTAATTCTCTCAATTAAAACCAACCTCGATTTCAGGGCAACGAGATACACCCAGTCGATTTGAAAGGACTACGACCACACCTCAATTACAAGCACAACCCACCGCCTGCAAAAGATGCATCTACCACCTGAGCTGCACCGTGCATACACCAACGGTCTAAAAAATCCTTGCAATAATATTGACACCCGTCTAACACTTGACCTGAGCTCCTTCCTTGATCATCCCGGATCCCTCGAGCATTATCAACGTGAAGACCCCTATCTAAACCACAATGATATCTGTCTCGACACCCATCTATCACTTGATCTGAGCTCCTTTCCCGATCATCTTGGATCCCTCGAGCATCATCAACATGAAGACCCCTGTCAGAAACATGATCAAAACTTCCCAAATCCAATAGTCCCTTCAACGCAGTAAACTCCATATCACGTCAAGTTCCCAAATTGGAACGCTCTTCACTCTCAACATAATCTCCTCCACCAAAGTATTCTTTATTTCCCCAAAATAGTAATAGCATAATTACCACTGAATCTTCCAACCTTTGTAGAAAAAATTGATGCACAATTTAAAACAAATCGCCTCGCTCTGATACCAATTTGTTATGCAAAATTGCGCCTTTGCGGAAGCGTAATAAGCAGGATCTAGATTTGCCAATTGAACACCAATCTAATCTGATGCAATTATTCTATTACATCAACAAAATAGTAAATAACTATAGCAGAGAAACAAAGAGACACAATATTTATATTGGTTCCACTATCATCATAGTGTACGTCCAGTCTAACAGAGAGAGATTTTATTCCACATGAGAGGATTACAAGAGATTACAAAATAAGAGTTTACATATCCAAACCTCAATCAGGTTTAACAAGAAGAGACGCCTTTGGGGATCACTGGCTCCAGGCCAGGATAAGTTTACACTAAAGTCTACCCCTCAATATATAGCCAGTGCAAATTTATGTGAGTCATCAATTAAATTACCAACATATGGTAATAATATAATGGAGGCAAATTACCATAACAACAAATGTGCAAACATAGGAAGTAAATCAATCCGTTTCTTTAGCATAGATGGAAGAAATTAATCTCTTCATTTATTTCTCTACCACCTCATCAAATGCAATCAATGCATTCCCATTATAAAATATTTACTTTCCATTCTTTGCAAATTTGTTCCAATCAAATTGTGATTTTGTATCACCAAATTTAACACTCCACCTTGATGCAAAATCACATATCTGCAACACCCCACCTTGAGTCAAATTCTCTTCTCATCATAAAACTCTTCAACAGAACTCCACCTTCAATCGAAATCTCACAACGAGATACACCAAAAATGAATATTTGCCTAATGGGTTCCAGCAAAGCTACCGCCCATCACACCATTGTTAACGAGCTCAGACTACGTCCCCGCCCGCCAACAAACTGTTGCAAATATCCAAAATAACAAAGAAGGCAGACACCAAAGTAATCTCAACACTGCCAAGCCCAAAATTAATTCTCTCAATTAAAACCAACCTCGATTTCAGGGCAACGAGATACACCCAGTCGATTTGAAAGGACTACGACCACACTTCAATTACAAGCACAACCCACCGCCTGCAAAAGATGCATCTACAACCTGAGCTGCACCGTGCATACACCAACGGTTTAAAAAATGCTTGCAATAATATTGACACCCGTCTAACACTTGACCTGAGCTCCTTCCTTGATCATCCCGGATCCCTCGAGCATCATCAACGTGAAGACCCCTGTCTAAACCACAATGATCTCTGTCTCGACACCCGTCTATCACTTGATCTGAGCTCCTTTCCTGATCATCTTGGATCCCTCGAGCATCATCAACATGAAGACCCCTGTCAGAAACATGATCAAAACTTCCCAAATCCAATAGTCCCTTCAACGCAGTAAACTCCATATCACGTCAAAGTTCCCAATTTGGAACGCTCTTCACTCTCAACATAATCTCCTCCACCAAAGATTTTCTTTGTTTCCCCAAAATAGTAATAGCATAATTACCACTGAATCTACCAACCTTTGTAGAAAAAATTGATGCACAATTTAAAACAAATCGCCTCGCTCTGATACCAATCTGTTATGCAAAATTGCGCCTTTGCGGAAGCGTAATAAGCAGGATCTAGATTTGCTAATTGAACACCAATCTAATCTGATGCAATTATTCTATTACATCAACAAAAAAGTAAATAACTATAGCAGAGAAACAAAGAGACACAATATTTATACTGGTTCCACTATCATCATAGTGTACGTCCAGTCTAACAGAGAGAGATTTTATTGCACATGAGAGGATTACAAGAGATTACAAAATAAGAGTTTACATATCCAAACCTCAATCAGGTTTAACAAGAAGAGACGCCATTGGGGATCACTGGCTCTAGGCCAAAATAGGTTTACACTAAAGTCTACCCCCCAATATATAGCCAGTGCAAATCTATGTGAGTCATCAATTAAATTACCAACATATGGTAATAATATAATGGAGGCAAATTACCATAACAACAAATGCGCAAACATAGGAAGTAAATCAATCCGTTTCTTTAGCATAGATGGAAGAAATTAATCCCTTCATTTATTTCTCTATCACCTCATCAAATGCAATCAATGCATTCCCATTATAAAATATTTACTTTCCATTCTTTGCAAATTTGTTCCAATCAAATTGTGATTTTGTATCACCAAATTTAACATATATATATATATATATATATATATATATATATCTGTGTGTGTGTGGGGGGGGGGGGCACGTGCAGAGAATCAATAACAGAGAATAAATGAGAGAAGAAGAGTAAAGGATGATTAACTCCATGAAGAGAAACTAAATCTAAATTAAATCCAAATCTCTTCTCTAACTTAGATTTCTAATATATATCTTTGTGTATGCTTGCGGTGTATGTATTCTGATAAAAAGAAAAATAGGAGTCAAACTTAAATAATATGGATGGGATTTGGAAATTTAAAAAGCTAAAAACATGAGTGGAAAATTTGTATATTTTCATATAATATTGGATTTTTATCATTGGAAATCTATTCATGCATGTCGAAATATAAATTTGGAATTGTAAGCATAGTTATACATGTACAATGAATTTTAAATTCTGCCTACATATTCCTCAATTAACAAATAAAATTGAGTTTTGCATGTGTATGAATTTTGAAAATATTAGAAGTAATAGTCTCCAAGTTTAATATATTATGTACTAGTTTCAAATTTGTCATTTATATGATTTATATAACTAATGTAAATTTTAGTTTAACAGAACAAATTGTCAGAATTCAAGAAGTATTTTAATTCATTGGAATGTAGGATACTGTAATGTAAATTCTACATAATATCGAGGTCAATATCATAAACAGAAGTGTGTCATATAAAATAACATAGAATACACCTAAAAGAAAGAAGGCTAATTCTATTTATACACCAAAAGTCGCTAAACATATACCAAAAATTATAATAAACTACTATACACCATATATTACTTTACATACATCGTGATTTTTACTAAATTATCCATGTTCTAATCTTCTTTTTCTTTCCTCTTTCAAATTTAAAACACACTTACCCAAAATTAGAAATTCTTTGCATCAAATTGAGTAAAATTTAATAAATGTAATTTATTTCTTTTATTAATATGGTAACTTTTATAAACTTTTTGAAAAAAAATCAATTTCAACAAAAAATACTGTAATTTTACAATATAAATCAACATTTCTAAATTAGACATTATTTCTGAGTGATTTCTTAATTGGAATATTAGATTTCATGATTAAATAATTCATTAACATCTTTATGAACATATATAGTTTTTTTGTCCTTATGGTTAAAATTTTAGCCTCTTGTACTAATGGATAAAATGCTTGTTAATTTTGTCCTTATGCTTATAGATAAAAAATTTGTTAAAATTGTCCTTCACAATATTTTCCTGTTTTTAAAAAGCAACTATGAGAAAAGGGTAATTTAGTAATAGAATTTCATAAAAAAATAATGGTGTATGTTAAGTGATTTTCGGTGTATAAATAGGAATTGCCAAGAAAGAAATGTGTGATATATGGGGTACTCCTAATGACACTTCGCATTGGGATATAAAGGGTCAAGTTTTGTGAGCACTTTATACAAAATTAAATTGCTAGGAGGACTACACTTTTTAACCATAAACATATATTTTTTCTTCTTTCATTTAGTTAAAACATCGAAGCCCTAAGCACTTTTTTACTCTCTCGTTCTCCTTTATTTTTGAAAAGGAAAGAATGGTGAGAAAAATAAATTCATCCCAGTTCGATCAAAAAGTACTATGTGAAATCTTCGATTTCTTCCTTTTCCTCTATTCCATAGGTACAACATTTGGTTTGAATCAATATAGAATCTTTTCTTCGGTATGAATCAATATTACAACTAGATTCGAATTTTGCTGAGAAGTTGATGAAAATGTATTTTCCTACCAATTTATCATGCAATTTTAAAACTAGAATAAAGGCAAGGGTTTCTAATTACATTATCGAATGTTTTCTTGAGTAAGAATCAAACCTGTCTCTTTTATTCGTTTGTAATTTCATCTACAGTTGAGTTTGAATTCTTCAACATTTGATTAATAATTTTGGATTAAGGGAAATATGGGAAAATTCACGATAAACACAAAATGCAATTAATTCAATCTAATTGTTATTCTATAACAAGCCAGTTCGATTAGTATGCCTCTTAGTTGGAAATTATTTAAAAAATAACATTCTTACATCAAAACTTGAGGTGTCAATAACAATATCTAAATATAAATATTTACTGTAGTTTGTACGGTCAATATTACTAACTGTTAAAAGGTAATTCCTTCATAAAATTTCTTTTCGGAGAAGACACGAAAATTTACGGTGTTAACATTTACTTGTAAAAAGGATTTAATTCAAATGCATTAAAGTGTAGAAATCTTTTAGGATGAACTAAAGGATTGTAAATATGGTAATAGCAACAGTCTAAATGTAAAATTAATATAAATGCAATAGATATAAGATAAAAATGTAATAACAGAAGATGAAATTGTAGGCAAGTCATAAAATGAATAAAGTAAGTGGTGAAATAAATAAAAAGGTAATGGAAAGTTTGCTAAATAAAGAACAGTAATAAAAGTTGAAATGAATAGAAATAAAAAGTTTGACAACGAGAAAGAAAAGTAAATAGGAAAAAATAATTTAATCTTTTAAAGAAAGCGATAAATGATATTAAATTGATAAAAATGGAGTAAGATGCAAATGCTTGGAAAAGTGCAGGATTACTATTAAAAGTAGTTTGACTTAAGTCCTTACTATGTTTTAAAATATACAAAACATCCTTTCAAAAAAGGTAAATAAATTAGGTTATCTTTTTCAAAAATCATTGAAAAACAATAAAAAATATAATGTAAAAATTTCAAAACTTATTTAAATTTAAATTTATTTTCATATCTATATAAGGAAAAAAAGTGGATCAAAAACAAAAACAGTAAGTTCTGGGAAAACTTAAAGAAATGTTGTAATTATTCAAAAATTATTGATATAATGCGATTGTAACAAATAATTACATGATTTTATGCAATTATTCGATGAATAGTTGCAGGGATTTATGCAATTATTCAAAAGAAAAAATTACTTCTTAAGAAAATTTGTAGACAAATTTGAAAATTTGTAGAATAATTTCATAATTTCAGCAACTTTTTATGTTTGCAAAAATTGGTTTTTCGAATGAATATTTGCAAGTATGTCTGCAATCATTAAGTTAGCATCTATCTCTATGTCTACAATATTTCTCAGTAAGTGTAGAATTTTTATATGTATTCATAGTTTTTTCTAGTAATTGCCTAGTCTTAATGTTTATAATTTTATGATTTTTTAGGCAATGGAACAAAAAACTTGAAACAAAATTAAACTAATTATCGAGAAAATTGCCTTTGCACCCGCCTTATATTAAGTTTGATTTTAGGGGGTGTGGCTAATATTCACTTACTATTAACATATTTTTTGAAATTAGATACTTTGCATACAAGTTTAGGTAGTATATAACATACTACATGACAAGTGGGTTAGATCCCGCAAAGTAGGAACTGCACCCATGACCTCTTGCAATATGTCGAAACGTCTTAACCAGTTTGGATAATGATGCTTGTCAAGTATGAACACACACAAACACACACACACACACACATGTGCATCTAACATGCGTTTGTTATGGGTGTGAGTTATTAAAATTATTTAATAAGTTAGATTAGATAAAATAACATAGTCATTAAAATGAGTTAGAATGCGAGGTCAGTAGTGCAACATGGTAGAAGTCTTCCCATCGAAGGGGCTACTAGTAGTTGTGTATATATTATGTAGATGCTGAAATTCCCAACTGAAGGACTTATGGGGTTATATAAGAATTCGTTTAGGTGTGGGATACCGAAAAATATAAAGGTCTCCTTAATTGGAGTTCCAAGGATAAGCAGGGTTGCTTCAACCTTTAGGGGTGTACACTATCAGTAACCAAGTAACTATTACATATATTGTAATAGGAAATTTTAGTAAGACAGTGAGAAAGGCTCAATGCTATATTAGTATGTTTGGTACCATATTCGGAAGTATGAGTTTTGCATAAGTCGGGAACATCATTGGTTTAGGGTGATCAACAGAAAGACGAGGGTTACGTCGAAATAGGCCACGTCTTCTACAAGCGTAGACCACGTGTAACAACCTGCATTTTGATCATTTAAGAATATTCAATTAGATATAAAAATTTGAATAAAATTTGAGAGAAATTGAAATTTGTGATTTTATTCATTCAAAATGTAATTTGGATAAGTTGAATCTAAAAGTCTGAAAATGACTTTTAACTTCGTAATTTCTAACTTTTGTTTGTATAGAGTCAGTTGTACATTTTTTTAATTTACATGAATTTAAAATTTGTTTTTTTTGTTAATTTGAATCCACAATAAATTGAATTTACTTGAAATTAAGTTGACGTGAAATTTAAAATTCAAAGTGGTAAAGATGTATCTTGAAAGTAATGGATTAATATAAAAAAACATATGTTTTACATTAAATAAAATGAGTATTTTAATGAACTGAGGAAATTAAAATTGGACATTTTATTTTTAACGTAAGTATAATTCAACAAAAAGAATAAATTTAAATTTGAAACAATAGTCAACGATCGTTAAACTACAGCGGTGAGTGGTAGTTTAAAATTAATCTGATATCAAAAATAAAATCTGACCAGGATGGTATTTTAAGGGTTATTGATAGTTCCATTAGATTCAAAAACATGAAAAATCTATCTTTTGATAGAAATGACATATTTTTGTTTGACGATGGAACAGGCATTTGGGATTTGGTTATTGCTTTGGTCTAACAGTCCTATTGTTACCTATAAGTAAATTATTATTCTGCAATCCTACCAGCCTCTGCCTCACTTATAAACTTAGATTTTCTTCTCTAATCCCAAAATCACTTAATTTTCTGATAATGGACAATAGCAAATCAAATTAATTTAAAATAGAGATAAAAATTCAATTCCTTCAAACTATTTCACATTATATATTATCGAAAAGCTCGCGACGGATGGAGTTAGCGTCTAGTGTTCATTTTTTTTAAAGCTCGATTAACCAGAAATCGCGGTCAAAGTCATGAATCACAAAACCTTAAGCATTAATTTTGGTGATTTTTACTCGTAAGACTATCAGCGAAACCAACTTATGGGATTAGAATGGCTCATTGAGTCAAGTGCAACGATGGTAGTCTCAACGCGTATAGTGAATTGAGGTAGCCAAAATCTACCACTTAGGATCTGGAAACCCTAATGTTTAGGTGGCAGAACACAATGATGGAGGCGAAGGGAGCGATTGCAATAGGTGTAGTTCGTCACGACAAAGCAGATGAAATTTACCAGAGCTAATAATTCACGGTATGGCGAGAAAAATCAATGGTGAAAGTCGGCGGTTTCAAACGCTTGAATGGGTTAGGTTTCTCATGAACGAACGAGAAAGCAAATTTCTGTTTGGATGTGTCAAATTGGTATAAGTTGAGTTTATTTTAAATTTAAATTCAACTTTTCTAACATCAAAAACTTTTGCATCTGAGCTCCTTTTGTGGTTTATTCCATTGGACTCGTATTGAAATTCCGGAAAACATGAATTAAGTTTGTTTGAGATTGGAGATTGTTAGAAATATCACGTTCATTTGGATTTTGATTGGACTTAAAATTAAGTAAGCGTTTAAACCCACCAACGGAGTACAATGATTTCCATTGCAATTTAAATTAAATTTATGATATGATATAATTTATTTATCTGTTATTTGGGAAATTAAATTGAAACTGGGATTGAATATAACGGCTAGTTAAACATTCAATATGTCATATCCGATACTGATGTGATATATCATTTAGATTGACTATTTGAAAGTCTAAATATAGGTTAAAATTGAATTTGAATTGATAGTAAATTGATATTGAATTTAATCGACATTCAGTTTGTCATTGAAATTGAATTTTTAGTTTAACACCAATATTTGGTAATTAGTGACTTTTGTGATATACTGGTTGATTCAAATGTTGTTTGCATGCATATGCTTATTGGTTAATATGATGGTTGATTGTATGTTTATATTTTCGATGATTATTGACTACGTATATATATATCCCTATTACTACCTTATATATCATTGAAATTTTGTAAATTATTACCTGCATCATTTGAACTTTGAATATCTGAACCAAGAAATATGCTGAAATGATATATTCATATGATATCTTATATGAGTTGAAATGATATATGCCTATGACATTTCATATGAGTTAAAATGGTAAAAAATCATGTAGCTGAAATTTAAATTAAATGATCACTTAACCATATGGTAGAAAATTAAATTACGAACATCAAAATTTGTCAAATGAAATGGTTTTAAAATTTTATTTATTAAGTAAAATTGATTAATACATTTTAACTTGGAATTATTGGTTTTAAATCTTAAAAGTTGGAATCAGAATTTAATTTGAATTCACCGAAAGTGAATTATTTTTAGTGTTGAATATGAAAATTTGAAATTAAAGTTTAAAACCAATATAGTATAAATTTGTCTAAAATTGGAATTTGAGTTTTGAAACCAATTTAATGAAATGTGTTTAAAATTGGAAATTATTTAAATTGAAGTTGATACTGAATTGGGAATCATTGATTATAAATTGAAGTTTGAAATGATTTAAAATTTGTCTTAAAATGGAATATAGGAATGGTAAAGGTTTATGGTGAAATTTGAGAATTCAAAATTGGATTTAAATGGTTTAAGGAAATTAGACCATTTCAAATTAATACTATTTTATTTTGAACTATTTACTATTTAAATTATTCTCAATTAAAACTAGTTCAATAAAAACGTTTTCTATTAAACGCAACTATTTTAATATTCAAACTACTATTTTGATCCAAAACTACTTTGATCCAAAATGTTTGAGCTCGAATTCACTTTGAATGTAAAGAATGACATTTGTGTACTAGATTATGACATGTAAATTGAATTTTTGGATCCATTATTAAACTGATTTATATATATTCTGAGATTGAGACTTAAACGTAATAGGGAAATAATATGTGACAAGAGAATATGATGTTTATTTGAAATATCAACAAATACGGTATGTAAAATGTTGATTGGTTGTTAAAAAGAATAGGGCTAGATATTGGCATGCTCTTTATCAATCTTGGGACCATTTTAATGTGGAGCTTGTTTAAAATGAAGTGGTTAGAATACTAAACGTTTACAGGATTTGAAGAAAAAGAACGATGATGCACAACCCCAAATCTTGTTTCAATTTGAAATGATTAAAACATGAGCCTATGTCTGGTCGGGGTTAGCTACTAGTAGGGGACATCATTCCATGATATTTCTAGTATACTTTGATGCTTGATTTAGTGCACCTTGTCTTGATTTGCTTTTGGCAGTGATGGACTGAGTCGTCCATTAGTGGTTATGACCAGCCTGTAATGGTAAACTTATATAATCCCACATTGTGAATTTCCTCACGTGCCTTGTCATACTTTTATCCCTATACGAGACCACTATGATATTCTTTTAGTGGTGTTTTATCACGGTGCTTCCCTGGCTATCAATGTTACTGGTTGGTTTACAAAGGCAAACTATAGAACAATGCTTGAAAATGTGATAAGAGGGATCAATTTAAAGCCTTAATGATATTTTCAGTATTATACTTTAATTATAGACATTATATATATATTACATATCTTACTATATATATATATAGTTTGAACGATTCTTAAGAAATGGAAAAGTCCATAACATATATCTTAAATTACTTGCGCCCTTATTTCATGCTTTTGAGTTGGCTTACATGAGAATTTTAGTTTTGACTTAAGTATATTGTTTTAATTATGCTCGAATCTATTTGACTCATTTCATTTCATTTGAAGACGTTTTTCTAAAGTTGCGGATGAAGACTAGCAGTTTGTATTTACTAGTATTATTTCATTGCATTACTTGGCATGAATGATATTTGTTCAGCTCTAATATTATAATTGAAGTAATATGTATATTGTAAATAGTTTTGTGATTTATTTATATGATTATTTTAGTTTTTCCTTCTGCAATGAGATTTTTTTGGGTATCATTCTCATCTCTTCTATTCTTGTATTTAAATCCACATTGACAATTCACATTTTTGAATGGTTTGGGTTAGATGGGTGTGGTTTGTTATCGATCTGAACCATTTGAAACGACGGGTCGTTAGAGATAGTATTAGAGCTTTAGTGGAGAGAACACCAAAACCAGTTTAGGGAAAATTAAGAGATATGCTAATGGAATGGCCTAATACGAGTTTAAAAGGATATATATATATATATATATATATATATGTATGTATGTATGTGTGTGTGTGTGTGAGTGCGTATTTGTTAAACTATAAAAAATATTTTATATTATGTTAACTTGATCTGTTGAGTATTTATGAATTCTGGTTGGTACATGAGATGCCATGGAATTGATAGAGATTTACAAATGCTATAATTATGCAATCCAACACAATATGGTTTCTAAAAGGGTAAATGACATAATTTTACCTAAAACTGTATATTATATATAAATTAATTGTTTTATAACTAATATTAGTATTTAAGATATGACTCATTGTTAGGAAATAACAATATGCAATTATTGTTTTTTGTTGATTAGTTGTGCTCGGCTAGTTTATGAGCATTAACCATTGTGTGCAATTGTAAAAATGCAATTTAACCAATTTTCAACTAATTACCTTACAATATATGAACAAGTTTTTATTGTAACAAGCTGTTTAATCCTTGTAAAATATACCCTTATGTAAATAAGCGTAGACCCATAATTCACAAATTACTTTGTTTTCAATAAAAGTATTCGAAAGAAAAAAGTAAGAATACAATACATTTAAGAATAAATAAAGAAGGATCTTGAAATAAGAATGTTCAAAAACAACGACTAATATATATCACTTAGTTTATTAACAACTTGTTCTAATTGAAATATTGGATACATAATTATGAAATGGTTCACAAGGGATATCTTATAGGGTTTGATAAACAATTTCATAAAAGATGTGTGAAGTATATATTTATGATATTTGGAGATGTTGTGCTAAGGAATTATGTCTAAGTATAATTTATGAGATAATAATTTGCAAGTAAAATAATTTTATTAGGAAAAAAATATTCAAACAAAGATTAACAACTTTGTTTTGTGTGGAACTCATATAATGAAAACTATAAAATAAAAGAATTTTACAATATTTAAGAAAAGATATGTATATAGCAATAAAGTTTAAGGACTCTCTTTTACGGGTTCTTAATCAATTAATGGGTTTTCTCAAGAAATTGAAATAAGAAATATTTGTGAAGATAATAATTTCATGGTACATTCATAACATTAATTACGTTTCATAGATATAATACTTTTGAAATTGTTAATCTCATTCAAAGTATAACATTCGAACATATCAATGTCAATTTTGATATGAAATTATTTGCGTGTAAAAGGCCAATAATTTTAAAAGAAATACATGTAGCAATTTCAATCTATGAAGTTAAGTACTTAAAAATATGTTCCAAATAAGTATGGATTTTGAAACATGATCTATTTAAATAAATAGATTGGTTATTAGTTAATTGAACTTAACTTTGATAATTTTGAAATTAATTTTGAATAATTCTTACATACATGATAGTATATAATAATTAATGATGATTGTTTAGTAATTTGTAATTAATGATAATTAAGGAGGATATTAATGTGAATATTAATTAAGGTTGCCGAAAGAAACATAGATTTAATTAAGATGTCTGTCTGATTATTAATTTATAATGAAAACTTAAATAATGTATTCACAATTGATATAAAGATTTGAATGTTAAACTAAAAAGAAAATGGATAGTATAAACTTCAAAATATATTAAGGACGTGAATTTAAATAATGAACTAAATTTATAACCTAAGAAGTAGAATTCAATAATAGATGTTTATAAAACCCTATAGAACCTACTTATTAGTTTATGTAATTTATTGGTCTATTATAAGTTAATTCTATTATGAATAAATGGTAGGGAGTCAGAACGGGGATAAAATAAATTTGTATTTATTACAAAAGTGTTTATATAAAAAGTTATTTTATATAGAGTTGTCATGCTTCCCCTCTTTTATAAAAAAATGTCTGAATTTTCAAATAATGGATTTAATAATCTGAATAGTCGTCTTTTTAAATATAGGTAATGTTGAAAATAACTATTAAATGTATTTTACATACATTTATAAGGATATTTTGATTGAAAACTTTAAATTGTAGTTATAGATGAAATTTACCTTTTTGAGAAGTCTGAAATTCTACAAATGAAATTTTTTAAACTATAAAATTTGAAAGAATTTAATTTCTATATGAATGAGATATATATAATTTTTTTTAAATGAAATCTAGAGATGTATGTAAGCAAGTTATATTTCTGGAGTTTCCTGATTCTAAATTTTATGGTATGAATAAACGATTTGGAAGTTATTACAAATAATATGATATGTTGAAAAAAAACTGAATATATAAGAAGAAAAGAATATACAGCATAAAATATTTCAGTTGGTGTTGAAACTGCTTATCAAGCACTTGGAGATTTTAGGAATATGTTTGGCCGATGTATGTATTAAACTCTGTAAGAACGAGATAGATATTACTGATTTTCAGTCTAGTCACTTGAAAATAATTTCATTGATGATTGCAACACTAGTGTAGGATTCTACCAATTGCACTCCTGGATCGGTAGTAATGCATAGCCCCAACTAGTGCCCTCCTCGAACAACACTCCTAACATCAAAGGGCCCTAATCAAATCACAAAGTAATAAATAGTATCGAATAAGTGTGCCCGATAGGAGGTGCTACCTCTATTAATCACGGTATAATCATATTTTAGTCATTTTAATCATGACACAAAGGTCAAGCCCATCCATCATCGTTCTCTGAGGTTATTCCAGTAGCGTTCGCCAAACCAATCTACTTTATTTTGGATTCTCCACCACATGCATAGTTGTTAAACTCACCAATATACTATGGTAACATGAGCACAATTAATTTATCAAAAAATCCGATAATCACTCTCGAACAAAACATTTCGATATCCGACATCATTTTCTTCGAGACGACGTAGAAAAAGCAAATATAACATTGGAATTTGTTACAACTAATAAACAAAATATTTACAAAACTACTATGTGAAACAACTTTTACCTAGCTACATAGATAGTTATGATATGCTTGTTTTCCGAATTGTAAAATGTGTACATATAAATTTTTAAGAATAATCAATGTTTAAGCTAACTTCTCTCAATTAGTTTTCCACTCAGACGGTTAAAAATTGTATTAAGATTTTCACCACTCAAAAATGTTCTCTATTTTTAGTAAACAATTTACTATATATATATATATATATATATATATATATATATGTGTGTGTGTGTGTGTGTGTGTGTGTATGAAGTAATATCAGTAAAACAAATAAAATTATTCAAACAATGTCTTCTCATGAGATTTCTTCCTCGTTTAATTCAACTTCACCTTCATCAAGCACAACTCCGACATCACCCGTTCTGACAATTCCGGCTTCTTCTCCTAGAAATCGATGGAGTCTCTCACCCTTACTTAAGAAACTTAAGAAAGATAAGTCTCCAACTACTCACACCTTAGTTCACGAAAAACTAGATGAAATATCACCACAGCCAGCGTTGTTCCAGTGCAAATTGGGCAGTGGCACAGTGCAACAAATTAAAGGGGGCATCATATACTGGGGAAAAAATTGAAAATACAAAGCAAAAAAAAAAAACAATGTATAAAAGAAATGAGAAAAAAAGGCAACATCAAGGGAAAGGGTTGAACTACTTACCAGTGGGAAAGAAGGAAACCCAAGAACAATATTAGGCAGTGAGGACAACAGTGCAATTTGAGGGCTTCAGTCCCAAAAACCTTTCTTTACATGAATTAATTTTTGTATGCTTTGTTTGAGAAGATTGCCACTACAGTTGTATATCAGACAAGATAGTCCGTTGTCCGGCTCGGTCCGAAGCTATAAGGTGTCCGGTCCGTGTCCGTTCGATTCTCTTATAGGATAGAGCTTGGACACACTAGTGTTCGGTCCGATCTAAAATGTTCGATGTTTTTCTATTATCCAAGGCTATATGGGACAGGACAGTACAATGTCCGGCTCAGTCCGAGGCTATATGAAGTCCGGTCGGTGTCCGTCCGAATTCTTATAGGATGGAGCTTGGACACACCTCCGTCCGGTCCGGTCCGACCCGTTTACACCCCTAATTGCCACAGGGCTTGGGAAATTTCCATAGTTAATATTTTGTGAATCCCGATGTCGAACAGGTCTTGAAATTTATTGCATTGCTTCTGTTGATTATTTGCATTAATCATTAATGGCATGTTTGGTCTGAAATGAAGCGTATTACAGTTTATCAGGCTTAGTTTAATGTTTGGGATTCCTGATATCAAAAGTGAGTATATGCTCAAAATCTTACTTACCACCAATTTGACTTATATATCACAATTTTATTAAGTGAGGTGCTAAGGGAACTGCGAAAAGTGTTTTGGGGTACCGCTGGCAAAACAATGATCGGCCGGCGGTTAAACGCTGAGCGTGGCAAAAAAAGAAGCATTCGGCGGTACCGATGGTACCCAAAGCACTTTTCGTTGTGTCCTTAGCACCTCACTTTATTTACTGGGACGAGTATTTGGGTTATTGGATATTTTGGATATACATTGTGAGGTGTCATCTACAACGATCTCATGTTTGTTCCTATTTTAATGATATAACTCTAGTGTGGAACGTTGTTTCAATGCAAAAGGTCATATACTATCAGTATATGGTTTGTGAATTTATGGAATTCTCGCAATCATAATCTTAATGAGTATCCATTTATTCGTTGCCCTCTCTTACTGTTACATTTCCCAAAAAATAGCTATATTATTTGTATCTTAATTTGCAGAGGTGTGGAGTGTTAAGCGTATTTAACGGTACAAAGGGAGTAATTAATGATTTCTAGTAGTTGGAAAGTCTCAAGCTTTGTACGTAAAATTTCCTCATATCAGAACTCATAATTAATAATTTGACACTTTCATTGGTCTTGTTTGCAATGTTACTTCGCAATAGTAATATAGAGTTTTTCAAAACTAGTTATGATTCATTATATAGGAATTTCATTCAATATTGTTGTGTAACTTTTTACAACAAGGGCATCAGTTAGTAAATCACAGTGGGCATTATAAACGTCAAAACCGGCTTTGAATATCACATTACTAGAGAGAAATGATGGAGCTTCAACATTAAATGTATTATAAACAAAGAGGACAAGTAATGCATATATGTTTTCTCGAAAAGAGCTTATTTCTGATTTGCGGATACTCACCAACAAAAAACTATATTCACAATTCGTGTTTCAAAGATACTACTTCACCTTGTGATATTACTCCTGGAAATCTCTGGTAAGAACAAGGAACGTTTCGTCATAGTCCTAGATGTCCAAAATACTCACCATTAAAACCGGTCATTCAAAACAAATCAAACTCGCATGATAAAAAGTTCGATCACTCGAATGGATCATCTAAGAAAATCTAGTATACATATTATACGTCATAAATATATTATTTTGCTTATTCATGTATCATGTATCAAATATTATATAAATAAAGTTTGATTTACCTTTAATTACAAAACAATTCTGGAAATAAAACAACAAACGTCAGTCAAAATGCCAAATGTCTGCCAGAAATCCAAGAAAAATAACAAAAATCGTATTGTTTCAGCACATATATCTGTCAACATGACCAGACATTTGATAAAACATTCGGTTTCTGTTGGAAATGTTTTACAAACATAAAGTGAATTATTAAAAATGTTGAATAAGTGTATGAATGGCTCCTATGTGTGAATAGTCCCACATCATGGGATTATATGAAAGAGGCAAGGATTTATACTTGTTTCTAAGAAATCATGTTGGGGCCTTGGGCTCCCAATACATGCTTTGTTGTGAGGAGGGAGACCATGCATCATGAACACCACACACGTGCGCGACCGACTGACTCGACCCGGCCCGGCTCAGGCTCGGGCTCGGGCTTTGTAGTGTAGACACTTATATTTTTGGACCATAAAACTCTGCAGTTTTCGAACCTTTTTTTTTATGGAAAATTATTTTCTGCACCGATAATTTTTTTTCTGCAACGGTAAAAAGTTTGCAACGGTAAAAACATTGTCCCCCGAAATTTTAGCAGATCCGATTCTTTCTCCCAAACCCTAATTCTCGTTCTATATATACTTTTATCTGCAGACAGAAAAAATACCGAGTTCTATTTTTTCTTCTAGCCTCCGCCATTAAATGTTTCTTTCAGAAAATTCGAGCAATATTATTTTCGAAAGTGCAAATCTGCACTGATTTGTTGTGCAAGCAAATCGGTTATCGTTTTTAGAGGTTGTTTTATCCTAGAGGCGGCGATGAAGGAACGAACTGGTTTGCACCTCTGACCAGATCGTCGAATCGTCTTCAAGAAAGCGACCTAGTCCGCGACTCAGCCATTGTTTTTTAGCAATTTGAAGACGATCTGAAACAATGGCTTTGAACTCAACCGTAGACGATGTTGCTCCACCCTCTGTTTTCCAGAACCCTCTCGTGACTGTTGCTCCATTCAAATTCGAAGGCTTGCATTTCAACCGATGGCGTCAGAAGATGGAGTTCTTCCTCTCGATCAGAAAGGTTGTGGCTGCGCTGACTGCTGAAAAACTGCAGCTACCTGATAAACCTGACGAGGCTGATGCAGCGAAGATGGCATCATGGACTGAACAGTCAAAGCAACTGCAAACCCGGACTGAACAAGATTATCTATGCAAGAACTTTATTATGAATGGACTAAGCGATGATCTGTATGATTACTATAACTAAGAGGAGAAGACAACAAAGGAGATCTGGGAAGCACTGAAAAAGAAGTATGATACAGAGGAGGCAGGGGCAAAGAAATATGCTGTAAGCCGCTACCTAAAGTACCAGATGACTGACAACAGATCAGTTGAGATGCAGTCTCATGAGCTATAGAAAATAGCTCATGAGACCATCTCCGAAGGTATGGCATTGGACGAACAATTTCAAATTGTTGTTATCGTTGACAAATTACCCCCTGGCTGGAAAGATTTTAAAAATGTTTTACATCATAAGACTAAGGAATTTTCCTTAGAAAGCTTGATCACGCACCTCCGTATTGAGGAGGAGGCATGCAAATAGGACCAGAAAGAAGGGGTGTTGATTGCCAATAACAACAACACTAAAAAGATCACACCCGCTGTTCTGAAATCGAATCAGAAAAAAATTTAAGAATCATAACAGGCACAACAAACAGAATGGGAATTCGCAAGGAAACCCAAAAGGACAGCAGAAACCAGCCCAAAAGAATGATTCTGGACAGTTGTTTCTTTGCTACAACTGTGGAAAACCAGGTCATATGGCACGAAAGTGTCGGAACATGCCAAGCTTTGCACCTCAAGCTAACCTGACTGAAGAGCCTCTTACGGCTATGATTACTGAGATTCACCTTATTGGTGGATCAGAGGGTTGGTGGGTAGACACTGGTGCCTCTCACCATGTCTGCTATGATCGTGACTATTTCTCTACATACACGGCTGCTGAAAATCAGAAAGTGTTGTTGGGAGATTCTCACACCACTAAAGTTGCAGGAATTGGAAATGTGGAAATTAAGTTTACCTCTGGAAAGACTGTAATTCAGAAAGATGTTATGCATACTCTAGAGATTAGGAAGAATCTGGTGTCTGACTTTCTCCTTAATAAGGCTGGGTTTACTCAAGTTATTGGGGCTGATTTGTATACTCTAACTTATAAGGGAACCTTTGTGGGAAAGGGTTATGCTTGTGAGGGTATGTTTAAACTAAATGTTGAAACTAATAAAGTGACTACTTCTGCTTATATGTTGTGTGATTTTAATATTTGGCACTCTAGATTATGTCATGTTAATAAACAAATAATTCACAACATGAGCACCCTAGATATGATTCCTAAATTGACAGAATCTGAACTTGATAAATGTGAATTATGTACACAAGCAAAAATCACAAAGAAACCTCATATATCTGTTGATATAATTTCTGAACCCTTAGACTTGATTCATTCTGACATATGTGAACTTGATGGTACTTTGACTAGACAAGGACATCGTTATTTTACCACTTTTATTGATGACTGTTCTGATTTCACATGTGTATACCTTATGAAAAATAAAAGTGATGCTTTTGACATGTTTAAAACATTCAAAACAGAGATTGAGAATCAAGCAAATAGGAAAATTAAGAGACTTCGTAGTGATAGAGGAACTGAATATGAATCCACTTCAATTCTGGAATTCTACAAACAACATGGTATAGTACATGAAAGAACTGCACCCTATTCTCCTGAGATGAACGGTAAAGCTGAAAGGAAAAATAGGACCTTTACCGAACTTGTAGTTGCCATATTACTAAATTCTGGTGCAGCAAAACATTGGTGGGGGGATATTTTATTGACTATATGCTATGTTCTGAATAGAATCCCCAAATCTAAGAATAAAATTTCACCTTATGAAATTTTAAAGAATCATAAACCCAATGTCTCATATTTTAGAACTTGGGGTTGTTTAGCATATGTTCACATTCCAGACCCTAAGAGAATAAAATTGGCAAGTAGAGCATATGAATGTGTATTTATAGGCTATGCTATTAATAGCAAAGCATACAGATTTTATGACCTTAATGCACATAATATAATTGAATCAAATGATGCCGATTTTTATGAAACTAAATTTCCTTTTAAATTAAGGAATAGTGGGGGCACTTCAAGTATGCTTATTAGAACAGAACTTAATGAAAATTCTGAACCTGAACCTAGAAGAAGTAAAAGTGTAAGAACCATAAAAGATTTTGGTTCAGATTTTTGTGCTCTTACTATTGAGGAGGATCCCATAAACCTCCAAGAGGCCTTATCTTCCTTAGATGCCGATTTTTGGCAAGAGGCTATAAATGATGAGATGGATTCTTTAGAATCCAATAAGACTTGGCGCTTGGTAGATTTACCCCCTGGTTGTAAGTCTATAGGCTGTAAATGGGTACTTAGAAAGAAATTAAAACCTGATGGCACTATTGATAAATATAAAGCACGACTAGTAGCCAAAGGTTTTAAACAAAAAGAAAACATAGATTTCTTCGACACTTTTTCACCAGTTACTAGAATCACATCCATTCGGGTATTAGTTTCACTTGCCTCTATTCATAATTTGTTAATACACAAAATGGATGTGAAAACCGCATTTTTGAACGGTGAATTAGACGAAGAAATATATATATGGACCAGCCTGAAGGATTTGTGGTACATGGTCAAGAACATAAAGTTGCAAATTAGATAAATCATTATATGGTTTAAAACAAGCACCTAAACAATGGCATGAAAAATTTGATAATTTAATCATTTCACATGGTTTTAAAGTTAATGAAAGTGACAAATGCATTTATTACAAATCCGAGAATGACATTTGCACTATTATATGCCTTTATGTAGATGACCTACTCATTTTTGGGTCAAACATTCATGCCATAAACTCAGTCAAATCTTTATTAAGTACCAATTTTGATATGAAAGATCTAGGTGAGGCGAGTGTAATCCTTGGTATTAAAATTACTAGGTCAGAAAAGGGAATTTCTTTGGATCAATCGCATTACATTGAGAAGATCCTAAAGAAATATAATTACTTTGACTGTAAACCTGCAAGTACACCATATGATCACAATGTAAAGTTATTTAAGAACACTGGTGAAGGTGTAAGACAGTCTGATTATGCGAGCATCATTGGCAGCCTTCGGTATGCCACTGATAGTACTAGACCTGACATTGCCAATGTCGTAGGATTATTGTGCAGGTTTACCAGTAGACCTAGTGTAGAGCACTGGCATGCTATTGAAAGGGTGATGAGATACCTTAAACGAACCATGAACCTTGGATTACATTATGAAAGGTTTTCAGCTGTACTTGAAGGATATTCTAATGCAGACTGAAATACCTTATCTGATGATTCTAAAGCGACCAGTGGCTATATATTTAGCATCGCTGGAGGAGCTGTTTCTTGGAAATCCAAGAAACAGACTATTTTGGCTCAGTCTACTATGGAGTCTGAGATGATAGCACTAGCTACAGCTGGTGAAGAGGCAAAGTATTTGAGAAACCTGCTAGCTGAGATTCCCTTATGGGAAAAACCGATACCGGCTGTGTTGATACATTACGATAGTACTGCGGCTATTGCAAAAGTTCAGAACCGTTATTATAACGGTAAGAGATGACAAATACGTCGTAAGCACAACACGGTTAGAGTGCTTTCCACAGGTACCGTTAGAGTGGATTACGTACGTAGTGAAGAAAATTTGGCAGATCCTTTGATGAAAGGACTGTCAAGAGAGAAAGTCCACAATTCTTCTAAAAGAATGGGATTATTTCCCTTAGAATGTTGAGTCACGCACAATGGTAACCCGACCTAAATGACTGGAGATCCCAAGAACTAGGTTCAATGGGTAAAAACAAGTTGTGTAGTGATAGGAGTTGAGCATGCTATTTAATAAACCAAGAAGCATGTATTCCTGAAGTGATTAGAGGATGAGTTAATATAAACTCTTAATGAAATCTATACTCTATTTGGAGTGGAGTACCTACCTTCAGGAGTACTCTTGATAGACTCACCTTTGTGAATGTGGAAATGTGGCCGTTTCCTATGGAGTTTTGGGCATAACTTCTAGAGCATTCACTAAACTGGGATAGATGTGCATGGCCATAAATGCACGGGCTTATTTGATTGCACTATAGAAAAGTTTGTGTGTGGTTTGATGTCAGGAATAGAGTTCAAGACTACGTGTCACTCTAGTAAAAACTGAATCTTATTCACTATGCAAAGGTTCAAGTCGGATGACACCTATGTTTATGCACAATCTTATGTTTTTAGAAATTGCTCGAAAATACTTTTAAAAATTCAAGTGGGGGATTGTTGGAAATGTTTTACAAACATTAAGTGAATTATTAAAAATGTTGAATAAGTGTATGAATGGCTCCTATGTGTGAATGGTCCCACATCATGGGATTATATGGAAGAGGCAAGGATTTATACTTGTTTCTAAGAAATCATGTTGGGCCCTTGGGCTCCCAATACATGCTTTGTTGTGAGGAGGGAGACCATGCATCATGAAAACCACACACGCGCGCGACCGACCGACTCGACTCGACCCGACCCGGCCCGACTCGGGCTCGGGCTTTGTGGTGTAGACACTTATATTTTTGGACCATAAAACTCTACAGTTTTCGAACCCTTTTTTTTATGGAAAATTATTTTCTGCACCGATAATTTTTTTCTGCAACGGTAAAAACATTGTCCCCCGAAATTTTAGCAGATCCGATTTTTTCTCCCAAACCCTAATTCTCGTTCTACATATACTTTTTATCCGCAGACAGTAAAAATACCGAGTTCTATTTTTTCTTCTAGCCTCCGTCATTAAATCTTTCTTTCGGAAAATTCGAGCAATATTATTTTCGAAAGTGCAAATCTGCACTGATTTGTTGTGCAAGCAAATCGGTTATCATTTTTAGAGGCTGTTTTATCCTAGAGGCGGCGGCGAAGGAACGAACTGGTTTGCACCTCTGACCAGATCGTCGAATCGTCTTCAAGAAAGCAACCTAGTCCGCGACTCAGCCATTGTTTTTCAACAGTTTCAATCCCTTGTAAAGACAAACGTCTGACCATAGATAACCAGACGTTTGTTCTAATGTTCGGGAAAATTTCTCTACAACCAGAAATGTCTAATGAAAATCACCAGATGCCTGTTTGAACGTTGGGATAAAATTCCTAGACCAACAGACGTTTGTCATTCCTTAATAGACGTCTGTATGGTCATACAATCACCTTTTTACTTGATTCTTCTTCTCCTCTCCATTCATTTCTACATTTTACTTTTTACCCAACCTTTCTTCAAAACCCTAAATTCCCAAATCAATTTTAACCCAAATTTCAAAGTTATGGCCCCAAAGAAACCTGGCTATAGCCGCGAGAAGTCAATCCAACAATCTGAAATCATCCAAGAGTGAAGTAAAATTTTCTTCTCCAGACCAAATCAATGAATGGATGCTTGAAAGTGATGTGACTTGGTTTTCTTTTCTCTATATTATCTATTATGCTTTTTGATAATGCCAAAGGGGGAGATAAAATATAGAAATCACAAATTCAGGTGGAGTACTTATATACTTATGATTGTATAGTTTTCAAAAACAAAAATGGGGGAAATGTTAGATCATATGATTCAAATTTTAATAATGATAACGGTATAATCATAATATACTACATATATATACAATATCTGTCTATGCCGGAGATATACATATGCAGAAATATCGTCAAAGATTGAAAGACATACACAACGAGCATGTACAAGGGATACATAGAAAGATAGTAGTTTGTATATTAATAGAAATAATATGTACAATCTCCTTGGATAAATATATTTTAATAAGTTTATAAGAAACAGAACTGTGCATGTATCAGATGTCTATCTGATAAGGTCAGACGTCTGTAGACAGACTCTGCAAAGTTTTTAGACTCAGCACAAACTTCTGACAATTAAGTACAAATGTCTATCATGGAATTCGGGAAAACATACAGAGTATAGAACAGACGTCTATTCTGTATGTCAGACATCTATCCTTTTTTCCTAAAAGGGTTTCTTCCAAGATTAAAAGACATGACTATTTCTTTAAACCCTAGTTTTTATTTTCTTATGGTTACAACATTTCAGTTGAAGAGTTATCTGTCTAAAAGCTATAATCTTTTCAATAAAACTCTTAAATCTCTATATATAGATTGAAAACAAAAGAGTTTACTCATCGAATAATTAAACTTACCAAAACCGCAGGGGGGGGGGGTGTTAGATATGGAGTACCACCAGTTTTGCTCCATGGGATGAACATGATGGGAATGGGATAACGATATAAGAGATTACATTTTCGTAAGGCTCGATAATCCCGATATGGCTTATAAACCTTAATTTGAGTTAAGTTTGTGAAAAAAGATTATATAATCTTTTGAAATGATTTCCAAGGAAATATTTAAACAAGAAGTTTAAATGATGTAAATCTTTGCTAAGATTAAAGGGAGTAATTCACCAAGTAAAGAATATTTGAATAAAAGAATATTCTGGATTGGAATGAGGCGTATGATTTGTTTATATATCACTTGATTGTAATGATGCTGGTTATTCGGAAAGCAGGAAATTTGTGTTAAGGGCTTAATACTTAAGCCCCAATTATTTTCTCGGACACGGGTTTGAAAAATATTAGTTTCCAGGACAAAAATCAAAGCGTACGTCTTCATCTTCTCAAACAACCATCGTAATTTCTGAAATCATGTGTTCGTGGAAATTAGGTCAAAATTAAGCCGTCGTTTCTTGTGTAATCAAATCGCTTGTTGAATTTTTGGCAAAAAATTAGACGTTAATTTCTTCTGAAATCAAATTCAACTTTTATTGTGGGAAATCGTGAGTCGAATTTGTTCATTTGTATTGGCTAATCCATTTTCTCCGTTGGATTCATTGTTCTTTGGTGAGTGTATATTTTTTTTTGTATTTTTCATTGTCAATTCGATGTTTTATGTCGTTATTGACGCTATTGTATAATTTTTATTAATGCAGTTTTGATCTATTAGAGGAAGGTTTCATTTGTTGTAGTTGGAATAATGAACTCTTAAAAGTATTCTTGTGATGAAACAAGCAATGTGTATTTAGCCTGGTTGCATCATTCAGTTTTGATTATGAATTTTATATTTATATTATAACTTCATATTTGGCTTGAGCAATCAAAATATTTACTTATGTCAGTTAATTTGTTTATACTCACTTTGGTTATGTAATTAGATCTTAAATATTATTAGTTGAAGACGCGTGTTATTTAGTTCTTGCTGATTTGCGATTCGTAAAAGATATATGATTATATATTTTTTTTCAAAAATTAGGACAGAAAATAATAAATGTATGAGATTCTATATAGAAAATTATAAGTGGGACGTAAAATGATAAATTGTTTCACTGATAACTGCATTTTAATGTTTATTTACAGAAAATTATAATGAGCAATGTCCTTATGCTCAATTCATTAGCAAAAATACATGAGTTTTTTCCTTCCCTTATAGCATAGGTTTTTTGATTTTGAAGAATATTAACAGTATGTGATATATGATTTTGTATAGTCCTGATAGTGTTTGTTTGAATAAGATAACAGATCTTATAGGATTTAAAAAGATAATTGATTATATCTTTTTTCAATATGCCATAAATTGCCTAATGCAACGAATTTATTTTTTTATAATGTTCATATGGCCTAATGTAGTTTGTTAAAAATGTAAAACCATATATCTTGTTATAAAGACAATAACAATTTAAAATACAAAAATCAATAATCATGATTTGTGTAAAGACAATAATAATTTAAAATACAATATCTATATAGAAAGATAAACTTGTTTAATTACACTATATAGAAATATAAACTTCTTTTATCCTAACAATAGAATAAAAGATAATAATGATTATATAACATCAACCGTCCTTACAACCAAAAATGACACATAATTACTATCTTGGTATAAAGTAATCATAATTATCGTATCAGCTGTAAAAACTTAAAGATAAATTCTTTTATATTTTTAATAGTAAAAGATAAAGCCAATTTACGAATGGTGTTTTATTAGTAGTACTATGGTTATACTGATATTGAAGAAAGAGAAATGATTTTATATTTTATTGATAATATTTTCAGTTAACCTGATTTTAATGATGTTATTGTGATGGTTGATGTTGAAAACTTTTATGATGAATTTAATAATGAATTTGTATTATCTGATGACACGAGTTTGTAATATGTAAAATGTTTATATTGTATTTTGAAGAAAGATAAATCATTTTATCTTTTTTTATATTATTTTTTAGGCCGTAACATACTATGTTATTAAAAGTATATTGTATCTATATAACGATATTTAATATACTATAACTTGTATATGCTTTTATCTTTCTTAGCTTAGCTGTAGAATAAAAATGAGTTGTAATAACCCGGAAATCCGAGCCAATTTAAAATTTTTATTTTAGCAATTTAAGTGAATTTTGATTATTTAAAATGAATTATTTTAAATAATAACGATGAAGAATTTATTTTGAATAGAATCCGAATGTATATATTTATACAGCTCGACGTTAGATAAATATTTATTTATAACTATAAAAGGAATTGAAAATGACGCGGTAGTTCGAAAATTCGATTTCATAGTTCAAATGAATGTACCGGGTGCGAATTAAACCGGATTTTAGTGAAACCAAAAATAATAGGATCTAATTGAGAATAACTTTCTAACGAATCCAAAAAATCAAAATTTCATAGCGGGAATAAAAAGTTATGCCCAGTTGAAAATTCAGAATAGTCGCTATGGAATTCTGGCCCTTAAAAATGGAAATTTTGCAAACGACCTTGGTTTTCGAAGAAACCACTTTTGTTGGATCCGGGATGTCTAGTTATTGCTAGATTTCAAATTTCGTAATTTTTCGAATTAATATGTGAGCGTGGCAAAGGAAAACGCGTTTGACCAGTTTTAGTTGATTTTAATCGACTGGAAAATGGCCATTTTTCAAACGGTCTCGGAATTCGACGAAACTAGTTTTGTTAGGATTGTATCGTCAATACGAAGCTAGAAAATATTTTTTGGAAATTTGTAGAGTCCGTATGTGGCCCCAGTAAATTGAAATGTGCGTTCAAAATCAATATATAGACTTATATTTTGATTTTGGCGAAAACTGATCGAAACAGTCGAATCAGCCTATGATACATGTCCCATTGTGCTCGGAATGGGGGTAATTAGCTATGGACGACAGTCGGTGGGTTCGATTTCGAGGTCGAAATAAAAAGTTGCTTTTTGAAATTAATTAATTAAATTAAAAAAAACCTCTCTCTCCTTGCTTAGTCAAACAGGCCCCCCTCCTTATTCTCCTCACCGTTCATTTCAGAAGAGAAAAAAAACCCAAACACGATTTCCATCCAGCTCCTCAGCCCGCCACCGATCATCGTCGTCCGACCCTCCGCCGCACCGTCGCTCTCCCTCTCCCCCCCGGCCTCGCGCCTATCTCCTCCTCCTCTCGAAGACCGAACCCCCCACGAACACCCCCCCCCCCAAACCGTAAGCTTGCCACCCACCAGAAAAACTGCCTCTTCCACCTCCCCTTTGGCCCACCGCGACCCTGAAGCATGCCCCAACACCCTGCGCACCTCCCCTGCCACCACCTAAGTCCGGTGCCACCCTAGAAAACCTCCTCCACTTGAAAACTGTGAGTTTTACCTCCTTATTTTATTTATAGTAAGTTTATTTTTAACTTTGTTTATTTATTTTCTATAAGCTTTGTTTTATAAGTCTGAAACGATATGAATAAGATATATATATATATATATATATTTGAAATAGAAAAATGTGATTTTTATATAGAGAAAGCCTTGATTTTCATGTAGGTAAAGGTGGGTTTTTTATTTCAGGAAGTTAGGATTTTTAACATGAAAAGGAATAATTTTTCTAACATAAAAAGAATAGATTTTTATTATCTAGACTAGCGATATAAAAAAAATTTGATTTTTATATATGTGATAGCGCCATAAAAATATGATTTTTATATTATAGAAGATATAAAAATTCGATCTTTATTATGTAGAAGAAGCAAAGATGTGATTTTTATATGAGTGGCGATATAAAAATATAATTTTTATTATATTACTAGCAAGATAAAAATATAATTTTTATCATGGAAGTAGCATTGTAAAGGAGTGATTTTTACATATGTAGCAGAGATATAAAAATATGATTTTTATATAGAAAACGGCGAGAGAAAAATATAATCTTTATTATATGAACACCGGTGTAAAAATAGAATTTTTATCTATAAAGTAGCGGTATAAAAAATAGAATTTTTATCCAAGTAGTGTAGTTATAAAAATGTGATTTTTATATACATAACAACAATATAAAACTGTGATTTTTATATATGTAGTGGCTACGGATAGTGAAATTGACTAAAGGAGAGCACGACGAAGATTTCTACATAAGAAGAGTCGTGGCGTTGGTCTCGCTAGTCGGTGAGAACTTCTCACCTTTAATTTAATTTTCTAGTTAAAATATATACTAGGATGTAGACGGTGTTTAGTAGCACCCGACACCCGTCGTCCACAGACCATGGACGGCTTGTATGCTTGTTTGTTTGATTTTGATGTGTGATGTGATGTGAAATGAAATAAAATATTTTATAGTTGAAAATAGAATTTTTAACGTGTATATGAAATGAAATAAATATAAACAAATCAGACGATTTGTTTATATACACACACTTGACTGATATGGATTGGGACGATAAATTTTACACATCGCCCAATTGCACAAATAAAATATGTGTTTGATTGTTTGAAACCCCACACGGGTATTGGGATGATATATGACATACACTAATCCCAATAATTAGTTGTATGTCGATCGATTGATTGACAGACCGTTATAAGCGTTAAATATTTATATTTGATGCTTATACAGTGTAGAATGCACTTTGGATGATGGTTGATTATTTGTCATTGTTGATATATACATGCGTTGTATGGAAATCCATAGAAATAAAATCTACGGTAATTGATTGGGCCTCATTCCAGTTTTGAAATAGAATATTTGAAGAGAAATATTTGAATAGAATATTTGAAAAGAAATATTTGAAACGAAATATTTGAATAGAATATTTGAAATAGAAATATATAAAGTCATGTTGATTCGATATGCGCTATTTTGACGCGAACGATATTTATATCGATTATATTCGTTTTTATAATGAATATTGAAAAGTGATTTCAAAATCGAATATTTTGAAATGAAATTCAAATTAAATTGAATTGAAATGAATTAGAATTCGAATTGAATTGAAAATAAAATGAATTCGAATTGAATTGAAAATAAAATGAATTCGAATTGAATTGAAAATAAAATGAATTCGAATTGAATTGAAAATAAAATGAATTAGAAATGATTTGTGAAGAATTGGGATGAAAACTCCATATTTGAAAAAATAAAAATATATTTTTATCGAAATGAACTAGTTTTGAACTAGAATAATAATTTATTTATTTTTAAAATAAATAAATTGGATTTGAAACGGTTTTGAAAATAACCAGAATTTCCAATAATTAAATTGGAATGGATTTGAATCGAAATTGTCTTCGGAATATTTCGATATTGGATTTTGTGATGATACAAATATTGTTATGGGAATTTGAAAGATATATTAATATCGTTATTTCCAATATGATATTTGTTGGTCGTAGAATTTGATATTGAATATAAGCCGGTATATTTTCTATTCATAGCCTTGTATTTAATATCAAATGGGATTTGGGTTTGTCGTGAATGGTGTCTTCATTAACACTGTTCTTAAGCCCAGTTGAGAAAAAGATTAAATCTTTTTATTTAGATTTAATGAAGTGTACCAATTAAATAATATTTAATTGGAATTGAATTGGTATTGATTTTTGGGTTTATCGTGAACAGTGTTTTAAATAACACTTGTTCTTTAACCCGATAATTAATGGAATGTGATATTGGGTTGTCATAAACGGTATCGTCAATAATATTGTTCTTAGACCCAAAGGAGTTAAGAAAATTAGAAACTAACTATAGGTTAGCTAAGCAGAATGGTTTCCTGGGTATTGATCTGATGTTGGTTTCGGCCTTCGGGGTTAATATTTGGGGAATTATTCTCTGGCTAATTTACCGTTAGTGACTGATGAATTGGAATGAGGCGTATGTTGTGTTTGTGTAACACTTGTTTAATGTATACGCGAGTTATTCGGAAAGACCGGGTTTATCCCATTATGAATAACTGATACGACGATAAGTCGAAGATGAAGACGGTGGTTGAAGACCGGAGGTCTTCACGTCGTTTGGGTGATTACTAATGATCTTGATTGGGCCGTACACCCAAGAGGAGGGAATCAGTTAGTGGTCGTCCAGACGTACTTGGAGATCGATGGATATGCGGGGTACTAGGTGCCTCTGGTTTCGTTCAGACCCAGAACGAACTTGTAAATGGACTGTGTGTCTGACATTGGATTTTGGTCTGTGTGATTGATTTCTATCAAATATATATATCTGTTTGGAGGCAGAGAATTTATTCTCTTGCTTAACGCCCTTCTCTGAGACGTACGAGCTCAGGGGTTATATATTGATGGATATAAATCGCATGGAGTGAATTGCCTATGTGGCATGCCTAAGTGGAAAATGATCAAGGCTTCTGTTGAAAAGCAAAGTCTTGTGGTTGATGATCAAAGCACGATCTTTGTGGCATCGCTTTGTGTAGCGTGAATTCGCAAGCCTCACACCCCGGTTGTGAAACAGAAACGGGAGAGGACATCAGGGAGGGCATGCGTTTCCATCTAGTTGGAAGTGGCGTCAGTGGTTTTACACGCCCTGACGAGTTTGACTTATGTGGTTATTGCTGTTGCGAGGCGCCTCAGATATATCGGTGACTATGTGAAGCCGATGGAGTCATTCGTTGACTCATTGACTCTCCAAAGGGCGGGGAAACGTAGTGTTCAGGCATAATAATCCACATCGATGGACCGACCCTGACGATCCAAGGGGCAGTTGCGGCTATTCCTCAGACACGGGCTAGAGCGTCTCGAATCGGTAGAGGACTATCTTTAGCCTCGGTTCACAGATGGAAATCCAACTTCCAATACGTGATATTGCGGTTTTGATTGTAAACCTATATATGGTGACATGATATATGGTACCCATGCCGTCTATGATTGATATTTATGATTGAAATTGTTTTGACACTATGCACCTATAGTAATAATAAAAGATGAAATTTAGCGTACCAAGCATTTTTGGCTATTATAAGGTAAAAACCCTATCCTCCGGATTGCGTTGCATTGTGTGATGGGACCTGGGTCTTATAATAGCTTCATTTTTCTTTATTTAGCATTCGCTGTTTGTTTTATGCACTGGTGTTCTTGGGAGGAAACCCGTTCCGTGTTATACGGCGCAGTCCCTTGATTTACCTAACTTTAAAATAAAGATTAATAACTGTTTTTAGTTCTCACACCAGTCCCATGACTGACCTGGAGTTTATTGTTTTAACCTAAACTCTGGGTGCCCTTATTTTGATACGGGCAGCTAGTAGTTGTGGTTTTGCAGATTTATATTCACAGGATCTTGATTTACAGCTGGAACGATACTCGGAAAGCTCTGTATCCGTGTATTACTTCTAGTTGAGTATTGTATTATTTTCCTCTGCTATGTAATGTATTGTAATTTCTGATATTTTTCTGTTTTGTAATATTTATTTATACTCTGTATATTCTTGTATTCTGATGGAATTGTTGTAATAAGCAATGAAATGTTCTTCTGTCTGCGTTCTTTTGTGGCTTGTTCTCGACTCAATCCGGGCTTTCCTTACCGGGGAAGTTCGGGTCGTTTCAGCTGGTATCAGAGCTTTTGTTTACAAAGCTCGGAGGACAAGACACATTAGAACCATACGAAAGAATTCATCCGAGATTGGATTAGTAATATCCAAAGAGAATGACTCGTTAGAGATAGGATTGGTATTATCCTAGAACGAGTGTAAAGAGTGTTGCTTTGAAAAATAAAAGTGAAAACAAATTTTGTTTTGAAAATTTAATTCAATTATTCGTATTTGAATATTTATTTGTATTGATTTGGACGGTCCAGTATATAGAGATTTTCATATACGTCTGATCCACGTGTATTGAAGTCTCAAGTATACTGGGTAGATATAGAATCACACTCTAGCTGCCCGGAGATGATTTTGATGATTGAGTACTCGTCATCAGAATGTATGTTCAAGTGGCGTAGGTGGAATTTCTATATATTTCCATTGACTGGTGTGAGAACCGAAATATAGTTAGAATATATTGTTGTGACTTTGCATCAAAAAATGTGATTTTTGACTATGTATCAAAAACTATGAATTTGAAAAGATAATCAACAAATTGATTGCTGGTTGTATGGTTTGATTATTGTTTGATTAATTAAATGTTGAACCTTTAGCCCAATTGAACCAAATAGTGAGTGTATTGAAAATTTGTCGCATTTGCTTGCATATACATGTACTTACACTGAACAGGTCATAGCAAGGAGGCTAGAGCAGAAGAATAAAATTGTTTGCCTGATAAATAGGTACATGTTTACCATAATTTACTGTTTTGTTTTGGTGATGATGATTTTATGAGCCGATTGGCTAGAAGCTTGGCTTTTTCTTTTTCTTTTGGATTGAAGAAGGCCCTGGGAGGCTATATGAAATATCCCGAAGTCCCCGGTCCAGGGGAGGTTAAGGCGAAATTTTTCGAAAATTTAGGGTGTTAGCCAAATTTTTGAAAAGAAATTTTGAAAAGTTCTTAGAAGCTGAAAAGTTGAAGAACTTAAGCCATGATGAAAAGAACGAAAGTTGAGTTGATTTGTAAAACAACTTTCGGCTTCATTCCTTTTCGGGGACGAAAAGTTTTAAGTGGGGGAGATTGTAATAACCCGGAAATCCGAGCCAATTTAAAAAATTTATTTTGGCAATTTTAGCGAATTTTGATTATTTAAAATGAATTATTTTAAATAATAACGACGAAAAAATTATTTTGAATAGAATTCGAACGTATATATTTATATAGCTCGACGTTAGAATATAAATATTTATTTATAATTATAAAAGGAATTGAAAATGACGCGGTAGTTCGAAAATTCGATGTCAAAGTTCAAATGAATGTACCGGGTGCGAATTAAACCAGATTTTAGTGAAATCAAAAATAATAGGATCTAATTGAGAATATCTTTCTAACGAATCCGAAAAATCAAAATTTCATACCGGGGATAAAAACTTTTGCCCAGTTGAAAATTCAGAATAGTCGCAATGGAATTCTGGCCCTTAAAAATGGAAATTTTGCAAACGACCTCGGTTTTCGATGAAACCACTTTTGTTGGATCCGGGATGACTAGTTATTGCTAGATTTCAAATTTCATAATTTTTCGAATTAATATGTGAGCGTGGCAAAGGAAAACGCGTTTGACCAGTTTTAGTTGATTTTAATCGACTGGAAAATGGCCATTTTTCAAACGTTCTCGGAATTCGACGAAACTAGTTTTGTAAGGACCGTATCGTCAATACGAAGCTAGAAAATATTTTTCGGGAATTTGTAGAGTCTGTATTTGGCCCCAGTAAATTGAAATGTGTGTTCAAAATCAATATATAGATTTATATTTTGATTTTGACTAAAATTGATCGAAACAGTCGAATCAGCCTATGATACATATCCCATTGTGTTCGGAATGGGGGTAATTAGCTATGGACGATAGTCGGTGGGTTCGATTTCGAGGTCAAAATAAAAAGTTTCTTTTTGAAATTAAATAATTAAATTAAAAAAAACCTCTCTCTCTCCTTGCTTAGTCAAACAGGCCCCCCTCCTTATTCTCCTCACAGTTCATTTCAGAAGAGAAAAAAAACCCAAACGCGATTTCCCTCCAGCTCCTCAGCCCGCCACCGTTCATCGTCGTCCGACCCTCCACCCTCTGCCGCACCGTCGCTCCCCCCCGGCCTTGCGCCTATCTCCTCCTCCTCTCGAAGACTGAACCCCCCACGAACACCCCCCCAAAACCGTAAGCCTCCCACCCACCAGAAAAACCGCCGCTTCCACCTCCCCTTTGGCCCACCGCGACCCTGAAGCATGCCCCGACACCCTGCGCACCTCCCCTGCCACCACCTAAGTCCGGTGCCGCCCTTGAAAACCTCCTCCACTCGAAAACTGTGAGTTTTACCTCCTTATTTTATTTACAGTAAGTTTATTTTTAACTTTGTTTATTTATTTTCTATAAGCTTTGTTTTATAAGTCTGAAACGATATGAATACGGTTTTTATATATAGATTTGAAATAGAAAATTGTGATTTTTATATAGAGAAAGCCTTGATTTTCATGTAGGTAAAGGTGAGATTTTTATTTCAGGAAGTTAGGATTTTTAACATGAAAAGGAGTAAATTTTCTAACATAAAAAGAATAGATTTTTATTATCTAGACTAGCGGCATAAAAAAATTGATTTTTATATATGTGATAGCGCCATAAAAATATGATTTTTATGTTATAGAAGATATAAAAATTCGATCTTTATTATGTAGAAGAAGCAAAGATGTGATTTTTATATGAGTGGCGATATAAAAATATAATTTTTATTATATTACTAGCAAGATAAAAATATAATTTTTATCATGGAAGTAGCATTGTAAAGGAGTGATTTTTACATATGTAGCAGAGATATAAAAATATGATTTTTATATAGAGAATGGCGAGAGAAAAATATAATCTTTATTATATGAACACCGGTGTAAAAATAGAATTTTTATCTATAAAGTAGTGGTATAAAAAATAGAATTTTTATCCAAGTAGTGTAGTTATAAAAATGTGATTTTTATATACATAACAACAATATAAAACTATGATTTTTATATATGTAGTGGCTACGGATAGTGAAATTGACTAAAGGAGAGCACGGCGAAGATTTCTACATAAGAAGAGTCGTGGCGTTGGTTTCGCTAGTTGGTGAAAACTTCTCACCTTTAATTTAATTTTCTAGTTAAAATATATACTAGGATGTAGACGGTGTTTAGTAGCACCCGACACCCGTCGTCCACAGACCATGGACGGCTTGTATGCTTGTTTGTTTGATTTTGATGTGTGATGTGATGTGAAATGAAATAAAATATTTTATAATTGAAAATAGAATTTTTAACGTGTATATGAAATGAAATAAATATAAACAAATCAGACGATTTGTTTATATACACACTTGACTGATATGGATTGGGACGATAAATTTTACACATCGCCCAACTGCACAAATAAAATATGTGTTTGATTGTTTGAAACCCCACACGGGTATTGGGTTGATATATGACATACACTAATCCCAATAATTAGTTGTATGTCGATCGATTGATTGACAGACCGTTATAAGCGTTAAATATTTATATTTGATGCTTATATAGTGTAGAATGCACTTTGGATGATGGTTGATTATTCGTCATTGTTGATATATACATGCGTTGTATGGAAATCCATAGAAATAAAATCTATGGTAATTGATTGGGCCTCATTCCAGTTTTGAAATAGAATATTTGAAGAAAAATATTTGAATAGAATATTTGAGAAGAAATATTTGAAACGAAATATTTGAATAGAATATTTGAAATAGAAATATATAAAGTCGTGTTGATTCGATATGCGCTATTTTGACGCGAACGATATTTATATCGATTATATTCATTTTTATAATGAATATTGAAAAGTGATTTCAAAATCGAATATTTTGAAATGAAATTCGAATTAAATTGAATTGAAATGAATTAGAATTCGAATTGAAAATAAAATGAATTCGAATTGAATTGAAAATAAAATGAATTCGAATTGAATTGAAAATAAAATGAATTAGAAATGATTTGTGAAGAATTGGGATGAAAACTCCATATTTGAAAAGATAAAAATATATTTTTATCGAAATGAACTAGTTTTGAACTAGAATAATAATTTATTTATTTTTAAAATAAATAAATTGGATTTGAAACGGTTTTGAAAATAACCAGAATTTCCAATAATTAAATTGGAATGGATTTGAATCGAAATTGTCTTCGGAATATTTCGATGTTGGATTTCGTGATCATACAGATATTGTTATGGGAATTTGAAAGATATATTAATATCGTTATTTCCAATACAATATTTGTTGGTCGTAGAATTTGATATTGAATATAAGCCGGTATATTTTCTATTCAGAGCCTTGTATTTAATATCAAATGGGATTTGGGTTTGTCGTGAATGGTGTCTTCATTAACACTGTTCTTAAGCCCAGTTGAGAAAAAGATTAAATCTTTTTATTTAGATTTAATGAAGTGTACCAATTAAATAATATTTAATTGGAATTGAATTGGTATTGATTTTTGGGTTTATTGTGAACAGTGTTTTAAATAACACTTGTTCTTTAACCCGATAATTAATGGAATGTGATTTTGGGTTGTCATGAACTGTATCTTCAATAATACTGTTCTTAGACCCAAAGGAGTTAAGAAAATTAGAAACTAACTATAGGTTAGCTAAGCAGAATGGTTTCCTGGGTATTGATCTGATGTTGGTTTCGGCCTTCGGGGTTAATATTTGGGGAATTATTCTCTGGCTAATTTACCGTTAGTGACTGATGAATTGGAATGAGGCGTATGTTGTGTTTGTGTAACACTTGTTTAATGTATATGCGAGTTATTCGGAAAGATCGGGTTTATCCCATTATGAATAACTGATACGACGATAAGTCGAAGATGAAGACGGTGGTTGAAGACCGGAGGTCTTCACGTCGTTTGGGTGATTACTAATGATCTTGATTGGGCCGTACACCCAAGAGGAGGGAATCAGTTAGTGGTCGTCCAGACGTACTTGGAGATCGATGGATATGCGGGATACTAGGTGCCTCTGGTTTCGTTCAGACCCAGAACGAACTTGTAAATGGACTGTGTGTCTGACATTGGATTTTGGTCTGTGTGATTGATTTCTATTAAATATATATCTATTTGGCGGCGGAGAATTTATTCTCTTGCTTAACGCCCTTCTCTGAGACGTACGAGCTCAGGCGTTATATATTGATGGATATAAATCGCATGGAGTGAATTGCCTGTGTGGCATGCCTAAGTGGCAAATGATCAAGGCTTCTGTTGAAAAGCAAAGTCTTGTGGTTGATGATCAAAGCACGGCCTTTGTGGCATCGCTTTGTGTAGCGTGAATTCGCGAGCCTCACACCCGGTTGTGAACCAGAAACGGGAGAATACATCAGGGAGGGCATGCGTTTCCTTCTAGTTGGAAGTGGCATCAGTGGTTTTACACGCCCTGACGAGTTTGACTTATGTGGTTGTTGCTGTTGCGAGGCGCCTCGGATATATCAGTGACTATGTGAAGCCGATGGAGTCATTCGTTGACTCATTGACGCCCCAAAGGGCGGGGAAACGTAGTGTTCAGGCATAATAATCCACATCGGTGGACCGGCCCTGACGATCCAAGGGGCAGTTGCGGCTGTTCCTGAGACACGGGCTAGAGCGTCTCGAATCGGTAGAGGACTATCTTTTGCTTCGGTTCACAGATGGAAATCCAACTTCCAATACGTGATATTGTGGTTTTGATTGTAAACCTATATATGGCGACATGATATATGGTACTCATGCCATCTATGATTGATATTTATGATTTTAATTGTTTTGACACTATGCACCTATAGTAATAATAAAAGATGAAATTTAGCGTACCAAGCATTCTTGGCTATTATAAAGTAAAAACCCTATCCTCCGGCTTGCGTTGCATTATGTGATGGGACCTGGGTCTTATAATAGCTTCATTTTTCTTTATTTAGCATTGCGCTGTTTGTTTTATGCACTGGTGTTCTTGGGAGGAAACCCGTTCCGTGTTATACGGCGTGGTCCCTTGATTTACCTAACTTTAAAATAAAGATTAATAACTGTTTTTAGTTCTCACACCAGTCCCATGACTGACCTGGAGTTTATTGTTTTAACCTAAACTCTGGCTGCCCTTATTTTGATACGGGCAGCTAGTAGTTGTGGTTTTGCAGATTTATATTCACAGGATCCTGATTTACAGCTGGAACGATACTCGGAAAGCTCTGTATCCGTGTATTACTTCTAGTTGAGTATTGTATTATTTTCCGCTGCTATGTAATGTATTGTAATCTCTGATATTTTTCTGTTTTGTAATATTTATTTATACTCTGTATATTCTTGTATTCTGATGGAATTGTTGTAATAAGCAATGAAATGTTCTTCTGTCTGCGTTCTTTTGTGGCTTGTTCTCGACTCAATCCGGGCTTTCCTTTCCGGGGAAGTTCGGGTCGTTTCATGAGTATTGAAAATTCATGATAATTTATCAGAATTTCATATTCAAATTTTCAGAATTTATGTTACAACTTGCTAGTTAACATTAGATATTACAAATTAATTGTTATTTGGAAAATGTTGTTGGTAATATTTAAAAAATGATTTATCTTTTATATTTTAACTGCAACACAGTTTACATAGGATAATAAGTTCAAAAAATTCTGTATTATAAGACAAGCAGTATATCAGTTTTATATACTATACTTATTCATTGTAAAACAAACCCTATGTACAGCTTTGTATCAGCTATAAAATCATAAAGATAAATGATTATATATTTTGGGGTAGTAAAAGATAAATTGATATACCAAACAGTGATTTAGTTAAATATATTTATACAATTTGAACAAGCTACATCAGTGAATTTATAACGCAGTTAGAATATATTGAAGAAGTGCTGTTTAACCTTGAAGTTTTACGATAATTTTCATAATCAAATGCAATACACAGACAATTAACATACACAGACAATTAACAGTCATTAACAACGTATCCAAAAAGAGTACAAACAAATAAATTCATCTCGTCTATAAATGTCTTGTCCATTGTTCACCATCAAGCATTATGAACTACAATCAAAGTTGTTATCTTCAGCAGATGACTTATCCTTTGTCCAGCAGAAATCTTCATTACGGAATATTCCGGATGCAATAATAGCTCTTAGGTGATTAATTTCTGTTTGAGGTATGGTTGCAAGAATACATCTATCCTGAGACAGTCTTGTAATGTTCATAATCACATGCATTCTGCAATCACATCTGTTGTAGGTTAAATTTAAAATAAGTTTATAATTCTTATTATAAAATTAATATATAAAATAAGTTTATAATTTTTATTACAAAATTAATATATATATATATATGTGTGTGTGTGTGTGTGTAAGTTAATGTATAAAAAAACAGAAGTTAATAAAAAAGATAATTGTATTTATTTTATTGAATTTTTTAATTAAAAATTAATATATATTTATTTTATAATAGCAAAGATTAATATTATTATAATATAATTTAATATAGTATTAAAACATTTATTAAGTAAGTTTGTCTCTTGAAAAGAATGTAGTTTTATGTATGTGTGTATATATAACATAAACAACAGATTTTGAAAATATAAAACTATTTATCTTTTGGTGTTGTTGATTATATATGGGGAAAAAATTAAATTATTTGAAAAGATAACAAAATTTATTATTTTTTAAACTTCATTTATAATATAAGTACTAAAAATAATGTACATGTAATGTAAACTAATAAATATATTGATTAATTTTTTTTAAAAGTTGAAATTATTTATTTGAATGCATATATTAAAAAAATTAATAAACTAAACAATATAGCACTTATATAGTATTACCCATTATGCTGTTGAGCACATTCTCCAACTGTAAGTACATATGATTTTTTGGTATACATTCTCCAACTGTAAGTACAGATGATTTTTTGGTATTCTCCTTAGTTTGTTCCTTCTGAAGTTTATTGTTTATGTCATTGACTAAAATTTTCTGTATATAATAATAAGAATATTTATAAATTTAGTTAACGTAGAAAAATTAAACATTCAAAATGTCTTACGATTTTTAACGCGCTTTTTTTTGTGCCTGCTGGTAAATCTTCCATTTCTACATCTGTTTGACAAAGAATCATATAGTGTCCACTCTGAAAATTCTGGTTCAAATGTTAAAAGTACCCAGTGTGACTCTTCGTGGACTGGAAATAAGAATACATCACATCGTGAATCTTGTAGTGATGCTGTCAAAGATGGAATAAACGAATGAGTTTTGACATTTTTCTATGTCGATTGCAGCACTTTTCTGTATAAACAAAGTAATATTGTAGTTATACAAACCAAATTTATTAATGAATCATTACATATATGTCTATAATAATGATCTTGTTGTCATTATGGTATTAAAGTAAGCTATCTTTGAATTGACATCCCACACTTTTGCTACTTTATACCAGAACCAATCAATTATCTGCACATGCATTATATCAGAGTAGTTGCAATAATAAACATATACAATAAAGCAATTTTACATTGTTTTGATATGCTAGTAATGGATAATTATATGTGACAGAAATTAAAGTTTATTGACACAAAGATAGTAAAAAACTTTGCAATTATCATAATATATGTGCATTTTTTCTTTGTAAGTTTTAATTTTTAAAATGATAAATGTATTTATATTTTCGTAGTGACAAAAATATTAAAAACATATGATCAGTTGAAATTATTTATTTCACCATATAGTAAATTCTATTACTCAAAATCAAATGAAAACATTTCATACGATATAAAATTATTATGTACAATATCTATATGAAAACAATTTTTTTTAAAAGATATATGTTTTTATCTTTTTATATTGTTAAAAGTATTGAAGTTATGTGATCAGTAGAGCTTCTATGTTTCAGTAATCAGAATAAATATCATATGTGTACAAATCCATTAGTGTCATAAGTCGGATTATATTATATACTTACCTGGTCAGAAACAAATTCACTGAATATCAGTTCTTCAATCATGTCCTTATGTATGACAATATTGTTTTCGTCGTTTGAATTGTAAATATCTACACTGTAAGTAAACAAAGTTATAATTTAAGAAATTTATTTTTATTAATTTATAAAGTATATAATTTAAACAGTATACAAGCTTACTTAACATCACCAACTTTGTTGAAGTAATCTGCTATGAACTTCTGTTCGTCATCGGGCAATTCCTTAAAAAAATTAGAACTTACTATTTTCCTTTTCCTTTTTCTCATTTGTATACTTTTTGGTGTGTTAAGAGTATCCACATCTATAGTTTCTTGGCTTTCACACTTTCGCTTTTTCCTTTTCTTTTTATCTATTTTTTCTTTTTCTTCAAATTCTTCAGGGTCATTATGTTCTACTTCTTCTTCTTTATCTTCCTTATCTTCACCATCCATATTTTCACATTCTTTTTCTTGAATTTCTTCATTTTCATTATGTTCTAGTTCTTCTTCTATATCTTCCATTTCTTCACCATCTATCTTCTCACATATTTTTTCCTCAATTTTAACGGTTTCATTATGTTCTAGATCTTTTTCTGTATCTTTGTTTTCTTCAACATTCTTTTTCTCACATTCTTTTTCCTGAATTTCAGTTAAATTGTGGTCATTATTTAACAAACTTTCCAATTCCTTTCTCTTCTTTTTTTTGGCTTGTAATTGATTTTCTCTGGACTGAAGCTTTTTTTGTAACTACTCAACTTTTCTTATTAACTTTGCAATTTCTTTAACTTTGCCTTCGACTTGTGTTAGAAGACAGCTTTCTTCGTTAATTTTCCCCCCTCTTCCAATGTCTTGTTCACTTTCAGTAGAATATTTTTTTCATCTTTCATAATTTTGTTGAATCTCTTTACAAACCAAAAAAAATAAAATTAGGAAAACAATATTATTACTTCATATTGTTGATTAATTTGTTTTGTGCAAATTTATTTGACTTCTACGTGAAAATACAGAATAATCATTAACATGCACAAGATTAATCAAAGGTATAGATAATAACAACAAGAAATAATTAAAAAGATAAAAGTTCTTATCTTTTTACGCATGTGTTAAATTTTTTTGTTTTAAAAATTTAAAAATAATAGTAAAATGACATAATCTACAAGGAGGCACACACAAAAAAAATTACCTTTTCTGACTTAATGGATTTAATTGATATGTTTTTCAACAACGATAAATCCCATTTTAATATTCTTGGCCTTTTATTTCCACATCCCTCTTTAACCTTAATGATTTGTGTCCTTTCACAAAGCCAATACTGTCAAAAAATTAAAAGATGTAAATTTTTTATATTAAATAAATTCAATGTACAATATTAAATATAAAATACATACCAATAATATCATGGAGCATCCGGACATATTTCTTTGGTCTTGACCAAACTTTTCAACATTTTGGGACACGTGTGTGTGAATAGATTTTGCCCAAGAAATGGAATTTGTGTTCTTCAAATTCAACAATTTGGGAATAAATCCCCATTGTAAGTATAATTGATTGCTGGGGAAGAAGAATGTGATAATTAGTAACAAAAGAAGCAATTTCACTAAATCTTTACTTCCGCTCCTTTCTTCAATCATTATGTTGATTGTCTTACTCAGATTTTTCTTACTTACCCTCTCATTCCACTCAAAATGTCGATTTAGAAAACTTAAGTACTCCTCATCCAAGTTATTCCTACTAATAATTCCAATTGGGAATATATTCTTTTCGGGCAATGGAATTCCAAGTATTAAACTAATATCCTCTTCAGTCAACTTAAAACTAGCATCTCCTATTTTAAATGCTGTCAATTCCCTATCATATGTTGTAATGACTTTATCTAAACTTTTTGCACTTTTTCGAATATCCTTTCTTTTGATTTTACCTTCCAAAAAATATATGAAATAATTTCTTGAAAGGTGTTCTATCTATATATGACATTGCAACAGAAGAGAATATGGTTTTTTTCCTTAATTTTAGTCATCACCTTGAAGAATGCATCTAAATTACACCTATAAGTTCCCTTATTTTTTTCCTTACCCCTTTTTCCACTTCATATTGTTCAGCATCATCTTCAGTGTCGGGGTCGGAGTTGTCATCTAAATTTGCATATAAGCATCCTTCTGGAGGAGAGTAGACACATTCGTGAAGCTATGACTCTAACTGCAGTATTCTTTTCTCTGCTTCAGTGAAGTTGATTGTATGAATCTGTTATACCAAATTATAGAATGGAAATAATGTAAATTTAAATACAGAAGAATATTTCTATTTAGCTTTTGGTTAAGCATGCAGGAAAACAATTAAACTAAGTTTAGATGACCACATGAATAATATATCATTTTTAAAAAAGATAAACAAATATATCTTTTTACACAATTTATATGTTTATTCACAATATGATATACATATTTTATCTTTAACATTTATTACATAATCATCTATTGTCTGTTAATTAAATTATTATACAGGAATATAACGATAATATAGTCTACCTATTGCACTTAATAGTATAAAATTTGGTTTACTTACAATAGGAGTATGTGGAGGTGTTGTATTCCGCATCGTATCGTTGTGTTTATCGCAAAATGAATGTGACTGATTCCTTACATTTGAACATTGCTGTCCAATAATTTGAATAAAGATACATTGCTGTGTATCTTCAATTGCTTTGTTTTCATTAGCATTCGTTGATCTTCTTCTATGCATTTTTCTTGCATTGAAATATCAATTTTGTTATTGGACAAATTTTGTAATATAAATATATATGCATACTAAAATTAATGATCAACCATAAATAATTAGGTTCACTATACTTGTTATTAGCAATAAAAGTATTTAAAAATCACTTTTTGTTTAAAAAGATAAATACATTTATATTTTTTCGCTAATTTTTAATTATTAATAAAACAAGGCTATTCAAATGATAATCATTTTTCAAAAGAAGAATTAATAAACAATCTACCAAAATTTATTTTATGAATTTATTGTTTTATTTAAAAAAATACAATTTGTATAAAAAAAGAAGACTTTTTATCTTTTTAAAGCAAACACATTTGTAGCTTCAAAAAATTTAACGAATATATTTTTGATTAATTTTTTTAACTTAATAATTTAACAAAACTTCTTTAATAACTTGCATATCTGATTGTTTAAAGACAATAATCATTTAAAATTCAATATCTGTATAGAAAGATAAACTTGTTTATCTTTTTAAAACAAATACATTTATAGCTTCAGAAATATTCACAAAAATAGTTTTTATTAAATATATTTTCCTTAGCAATTTAACAAAACTTTTTTTTATAACTTGTATATCTGATTGTATAAAGACAATAATAATTAAAAACACAATATCTGTATAGAAAGATAATCTTGTATATCTTTTTAAAACAAATACATTTATTGGTTCAAAAATTTTCATAAAGATAGTTTTTAGTAATTATTTTTTCCTTAGTAATTTAACCAAAATTCTTTTATAACTTGTATATCTTATTGCTTAAAGTCAATAATAATATAAATTGTAATATCAAAAAATCAGAAAGAAAATAATTATTTATAATACAATATTTGTATAGAAACATAAACTTGTTTATCTTTTTAAACCAAATACATTTATAGCTTCAAATATTCATAAAATAGTTTTTATTTAATATTTTTTCCTTAGTAATTTAACAATACTTCTTTTATAACTTGTATATCTTACTGTTTAAAGTCAATAATAATTTAAATTATAATATCTGTATAAAAAGATAAACAAATATATCTTTTTAAGCCAAATATATTTCTAAGTTCAAACTATTTTAAAAAAATAGTTTAAATTATATTTTACTTCCTTAGTAATTTAACAAAACTTAATTAATAACTTGTATATCTGATTGTGTAAAGACATAATAATTTAAAATACAATATCTATATAGAAAGATAAACTTGTTTAATTACACTAGATAGAAATATAAACTTCTTTTATCCTAACAGCAGAATAAAAGATAATAATGATTTTATAACATCAACTGTCCTTGCAGCCAAAAATCACACATAATTACTATCTTGGTATAAAGTAATCATAATTATTGTATCATTTGTAAAAACTTAAAGATAAATTCTTTTATATTTTTAATAGTAAAATAAAAAATGATATCTCTATCAGTTATTTAGTTAAATATATTTGTGCACTTTGTACAAACTGAAGCAGTGATGTAACAATGCAGTTTGAACATACTAAAGCAGTGTTGTTAAAATGGCAATTTTACGATAGTTTTCATAGTCTAAGTTCTCTATTTTGGTATAAAGTAAGACAAGCATACACTAAACGCTTAGTTCTAGTTTAGCTAAACTTAAAAATTACTCATATTTACTTAATAGATATTTTTATTTATCTTTTGAGTAATCAAAGAGGCAAAAACCGTCAGTAATAATCAAACAACCAAAAAAGGAGTTACAAGCACACAAGAAAAAAGAATAATAGTTGAAAAGTAGTGATTTATAATGCTTAGATGCTTCGGTTAATGTTGAATGGTAAAAGATGAAAAACTAGATTCTGACATATAGGGTATTAGCGATTTTACCTCATTTTAGAATGTCAACTTATATGAGAAGATCAAATCGTTTGAGAAAATCGAATTTGGGATCTAGGGTTTTACAGAATCACCTGTTTTGAGAAGGATGAGACGCAGATGGGCAAGTGTTTTTAAATTTGTCCTGGAAACTAATTATTCACGGCATGTGTCCTAGAAATAAATTTTAAACATAAAGGAGGCCCTTTAAGTGAAAATCCCGTTCGGAAAGATGGATTTCAACCCATTCTGAATAACTAATTAGAGGATTGTTGAAGATATTGAAGACGGTGGATGAAGACTAGAGATCTTCACATCGTTTGGATTATAGCTAATGCCTTAGGTAGCTCCCATTATAAGGTTAAAGTGGTGGTCGTCCAGACGTACTTGGAGATCGAACGGATATGCAAGGGCCTCTCTTCTTTAGGGGACAAGGAATAAGGTGCCTTTGGTTTCGTTCAGACCTAGAACAGACTTATAAATGGATGTATATCTGATGTTGTATTTCATAACATAACTAATTAGTTGCTATTGATGATATATCTGTGGTGGCGGAGAATTTATTCTCCTAGCTTAGCACACTTCTTATGAACTCAAAGGTTATATTATTAATAAAAACCGATCATATGTGTGAATATACAATGTGGCATGTTAAGATGTTGATTGATCAAAGCTTTTGTTGAAAAGAAGAGCTTTGTGGATGATGATCAAAGCAAGGCTGGCATAGCGTAGCTTTGTGTCAAGACATGACTTCGACAAGTCTCCCAACTTGGGAATGGGTGAGAACGGGATGAAGAACTGCAGAGAAAGGATATATGTTTCCTTCTAGCTAAGAGTGATTCCATGGTATGGAGCCCAGGCAATTTACTTATGTGGATGTTGGAATTGAGGCACCTCAGATGATAGTCAAACAACCGACCAGATTGTAGGTCCGATAGGACTGAGGAATATTTTGTTTAGGAGTAACACTAATCCACCGGAAATTTGTGGGCTGGCTCTGCTGCTCCAAGGGTCACATGCGTGTGGTCTAGGACATATCGCTAGAGATGGTCCGAATCATATAAGGAAGATCTTTTTCCTTGGTCATTGATGGAGATCCAGCTTCCAATACGAACCTTGCGATTTCAGTTGTAAACCTATATGGAGACATAATAGGATATGGTATTATACCATCTAAGATTGATACATTTATTTTCGAAATTGATTTCCACACTATGCACTAGAGATAATAAAAGATAAATTTCGTGTATCAAGCATGTTTGACTATTTTAAGGTTTTGCAGATATTTTCCACACGAGCAACTATTAGTTTTTGTTTTGCAAATATTTTTAAAGCAGGATCCTGGATTATGGTTGGAGCTATACTCAGGATTAGTTGGTAGTCTTCCGCCGAATGTAATTTTATTTCCGTTGTATTGTATTTTATTACTCTCATATATTTTTCACTATATGTCAATTATCTGGACTCTGATATATTCTGTACTCTAGTGTAAAATTGCTGTAATAACAATGAAATGTTCTTTTGTGTTTTGTTCCGATGTATCGTACCCCATAGCAATCCTCCTTTGAGAACATTTTGGCTTGATAACCACCGGCTTGAAGCGGGCTCAAAATCGGGTCATTACAGTTTGGTATCAGAGCTTTGTTTTACAAAGCTTTGGGGTTACGACACATTAGAACAAGATGAAAGAATTCATCAGAGCTAGGATTAGTAATACCCTAAAAGAGTGACTCATTAGAGATAGGTTAGTAGAGCCCTAGATTTTGAATATTTTGAATATACGCATGGCTAGTCGATGTATATTCGAAGTCTCAAATATACTGAATATATATATTGAATCACACTGTAGTCGCCAGGGATAATTCCGTGGATTGATCGATCATCATCAGTGTTTATTTTTGAGTTTCGAAAGTGAGATGTCTATATAATTCCAATTGAATGGTGTGAGGATCAAAAACTTAGTTGGAGTTTAATGTTTGTGATTTGACTTTGAAATTATACTTTTAATATATAAAAGGTATATGTTTTGACAACATACAGTTGGAAAATTAATTAACCAATTTATTATTGGTTGTGAAGTGCGATTACCAGTTTAACTAATTAAAAAATTGGAATGAAAAAACCAATATTAGAAGGGAAGGTAAATTAAGCCAAGTCAAATTTAATGTTAAACTAAATTGAAAATTAGTTGGGATTGGATATGTACATGTTGGACATGGTATTGCATGGAAGTTAAGAAGAGGAATAAAATTGAATGTCCGATAAAAAGGTACATATTTACTGTATTGATTGGGTTAATTACTGGTTTTTAAATGTGATGTAAACCCCATACAGGTATTGGAATGATATTTAATTGACACATCCCCCAATTGTTTGATTTGCAGTAAACCCCGCATGGGTATTGGGGGTGATATTTAATTGACACATCTCCCAATCGTTTGATTTGCGGTAAACCCCACGCGTGTATTGGGTATGATAATCTTATGAGCCAATTACCAAGCCTCTTGGCTTTCGGGTTTTCTTTTGATTGATGAGGGCCCAGAAAGGCAAGTTGTAGTTGTACCGATCAACCCGTACAAAGAAGGTTATGGTAAAAAAATTCGAAAATTTAAGGCGTTAGCCAAATTTCGAGAAATTGGGAAGTTCTTAGAAAGTGAAAAGTTAAAGAACTTAAGTTAGAACGAAGGCTGAGTTGGTTAAGTAATTGACCTTCAGTTTCTTCTTCGATTTCGAGGACGAAATCCTTTTAAGTGGAGGAGAATGTAACGACCTAAATTTCTATTCAATTTAAAATATGAATATTTTATTGATTTTAATGGATTTTAAATACTTAAAATGATTTATTTTGAAACTAATGACCTAGAATTTATTCAAAACGAAGTTTGAATGCATAAGTTTATATTAATTATAAAACGAATTCGTAATGTTGCTGTAGTTTGAAATATTAGTTTTGAATTTCAGTTGAATGTACAGAATTCAATATAAGTTGGATTTCAGTAAAACAAGAAACGTTAGAGTATATTGAATTATAATTTTCTAACGGAAGTGAGAAATCAATATTTCATGTTAGATTGTAAATTATGTCCAAAACAATATTTCAAAAAGTCGCTATGATATCGTCTATAAATCATAACAATTTATTATATTAAATAAAAGGATTTGTTATGAAATCGAATATTGATTTGACTTGAATTTTTAAATACCAAGTTATGAACCCAAATAAGTTTGTTTTGGAACTATATGATGCTTTATTTAAATATATAGATAATATTAATTTATTATTGTTTATTTGAACTGTTTTCGAATTTATTTATATCTTATTGGTTTTATTTAAGCCTTAGAAATAGTCATTTTTCTAATGACCTCCATTTTCGACGAAACCAATTTTATTAGATCTGAAATATTAAATTATTGCTAGATTTCAAATTTCGTGATTTATGGAGTTAGTATGTGACAGTGCGCAATTTAAATGTGAAACTGATCAATATTTTGACTTAAAAATACATTATTGGAGAAAACGGACTCGGAATTTGACGAAACAAGATTTGTTGGATCCGTAATGTCAAAATATAACTGCTTGTCAATTTTTATTGAAAACAGGTTTCGTATGTGATCATATGAATTTTTAAACGATGAATGTAAGCAACGATTGACAAAAATAAATATAATAATCTAATAAAAAATCATTTCCCTCCCTATATAATATCCTAACTTTACTTAAACCCTTATTCTCTTCTCCACTAGTCAAAATTCACAGCCGATATGAGTATTTCTTCACCAAGCTAAATCGTCCCTTTAAAAATTTATAAGAAATTGGAAAAAAATCTATAAATCGTGAAACGAGTATATTTGAACTCGTACGATCTTCCTCTTCAATTCTAGGTTAGTTTTACATGGTGCACACCATGTTTTCTGCATTTGACAATATATAGTGGGTGGCGTGAGTTTATGGTTGAACAATACCTGAAGTGGAAGCAATGATTCATGTTTTTGATGTTGTAATGGTGTTTGTGGCTTCATTTAACACTTTCTCGTGATTTTTAGTGAATTTCCGCGATGAAAAATGTCACAAGTCTTTATGGGCTGCGGTAAGTGGACTTGTGAACGCGTTTTCCATGAGGATTGCAGGCTGAGCATTGATGCGTGGAGGAGAAGGAAATTAGAAAGAGAAGAGAGATGGGGTTCTCGGTTTTTGATTTGATGGAGTATGGAGGGGGAAGTGATGGAACTAATGTCGGCCATAATGGGATGGGGAAAACGTGAGATGAGTGATGGGTTTAGAGTTTAAAACATGATTAAGGTTAGGTATCAATTATTATTTTATAAGTTAATGACTTTTTATTTGTGTAGACTCTTTTAAATTATATAACTTCTTCATATGTTACCGGAATTCAGTGAAACATGATTCATTGGAACCGTATAGACGTAGGCTCCGTAATGAAACCAATTTGAAGAGATTTGGAGCTCATGGCGATTTATGGCAAAATAAAACGCCTGACTGAACTATCAGAAAGAAATTGTTATAAACGATTTTAAACCGACCCTCTAACTTAACTATTTTGTTATGTTATTATCATCATATTTAATTATGTATTTACTTCCTGTGATTGCAATATTTGCTTCGTGGTTGGTGGATGTTTACAGTTACTGTTATTGTTATTAAACTATGAATATAACCGTTGTCGATAGAGGCGCTTATATTATAATTATTGGTTGATGGATGAGAGTTGATATGGAAGTGGTTGTATTATTGACACAAAATTTACACCCCGAATATGAGATTTGAAAATTGATTAAATTCCATTTTATTGAAATTTTAAATGAATTTTATATTCATTTAAGTGTTATTTGACAGAAATATAGAAATTGGATTTTTAAATTCAAACTAAATTGAATATGAAGCTGATATAATTTTAAACAATTTTTTGAAGGAAATTTGGATTCAAAACGATTTGGTTTAATTCAAATTAGATTTTGAATAATAAATTCAAAATGTGAATTCGAGTTCGATATGTGTAACACCCCGAATTTTCTGTTAATTGTAAATTAACAAATTAAGGTATAATTAATTCTAAATGAAAGAATTAAGGGAAACGGGTTATGCCATTGCGTTCGTCTCGGAATTTTGCTTGAGATAGAGTCCGAGTTTGCGTGAATCGGACTCCGTATGAAGGAGTTATGACCTCCGGAAGTTTCAGAATTCAATTTAAAATTCAAACGGTTCAAATTCAGTTCGAAATTTGAATAACAGACCCAAACTGGGCTGGGCGGGAAAATTCCCGCCCAGGCACCAGGTCGACCAGGGAGTCGACCTGGGTAACCAGGTCGACCATTTGGTCGACCTGGGGGTCGGCCATAGGGTCGACCTGGGGGTCGACCTGCCCAGCCGACCTGGTTTGGCCCTGGCTGGCCTGGTCAGTTTCTGGTCGAATTTCTGAGCTTGGCTGCGTCACTAGGGCTGACTTGTCACTTTCTGATTGACTTCTCTTGAGATGGATGGCCTTGATTAACTCTAGCTTCATCGACGGCTCTAATTAGTTTGAAATTCTATATAAACAACCTTAGTCTCAACCTAAATTCACACAAATAAAATAGACCTAGAGCCGTCATGCTACTGGAAGGAAGCCAAGAGTAGCCTCCATTTGTAGAAAGCTTAGAGACAAGCAAAATTAAAGTTAAAACAAGAATCAAACAACGTTTGTCTACCCAAAGGAAAGCATTGCAAATTCAGAACTCAGAAATCAGAATACAAGACCGTCGTTTGTTGTAAGTATAGTGATTTTTCCGATGGGAATAAAATTAAGACTTGATTCGATGTAAATTGGAAGTGGAATAGTGCTATTGTATAACGATAATGTTAATTCATATCCATGTATTGAAATGATTGTATTGTGAACGGTTGGAATGTTTGTGATCAAATTTACTTGGTGTTGGATCCATTCAAATGAAAACAACATCACATGCAAGTTGTATAGTTCATGTTATAATCTACACCTATATGTTTATGTGATTATATAAGTTGTATGTGATATGTCCAAGTTAAGATCTCATGTATATACTTTATGCTAAAACCTCTATGCCTAAATGATTATGTTCATATACATGCTCCTATGTTTATACAAAAGTTGCAAGTTCCTAATTGGATCCATGCCAAGATCCACTTCAATACATGTTTCTTGTTGTAATTAGACATATGATTGGATCTAGTTCACACATGTGATAAAATTATACATACTTTATGAACATGTCACATTCTTGTCATATGCTAGTGATGTTCGATATTATGCCTAGATCTAAACATGTTTAGGCTTATGTTGTCTAAATCATATGCTAATTCATGTGACACATGTTTAGTTAGATTCCCCTTTTTAATGCAAGTTCACATGACAAGTTGAAACCCATGATTCAGTCTATGTTGCGAATTCACATATATGTATGTTGACTATTTTGCATGTTCACACCTATGATGTTCATATTGACTATGCCAAGAAAGCCAAGTTTACACCTATGTCATGTTTACGTTAATGAATTTCTTTATGCCAGTTTTGTGTACGCTAAATTAGGCTAAGTTTTAGACTAATATTATGTGTTAAAAATCATGCGAACGTAAAATTAGGCTAAGATTGTTAGCCTAATACTTAGACGGGGTAACGTTGGGAAAAATTGGTAATTATAGGAAACTTGACATAAATTGGTGAAAAATATATGTATTGGCATGTTTGTCACATGCCAAAAATTGGTGGCATTTAAATGGTGTAAAACCCTTATACCAAAAATGATGAACTTGGAAAGTGGGCCACAACATTTAATTGTTGACAAATTTACATATAACAAGTAATAAAGACAAATATATAAATTAGTAAATACGAGTATGCTTAACACGAGGTCGGATTGAGTTGTGATGTAAACCTGCCCGGACCCGCCCTGCTGTCCAGTAGTCACAACAATACCTATCCAATGTGGGTGGTTAAGCATTGAGCCCAATAAGGACCCGAGGTTAGACTGAGTTACGGTGTAAACCTGCCCGAAACCGACCGGCACATCCAGTAACCGTAACAATACCTGTCTAATGTGAGTGGTCGGTGCTTTTAAAAAGCTAAGGACAGACAAGTCAGGATGGTATGGTTAAGTTAACTAAAACACTTAACCAATTCAACATGTTAATCAAACTGATGGGTGGGGTTAGGTAAATACAGACACTTAACCACTTAACATGTTTGACTAGAAAACCCTAGTAAACGGGGACCCATTTCAGCAGTAACCCAATTAGGTATCATGATACCCTGAAACTAGGCAGGGTGGGGCACGATTACTAGGCTGATTGTAAGCGGTCAAAAGCGACGACGGTGGGTGCAACGGTGTGGGTTCTAACGGAGTGCGGGCATGCACACACTTCGGAGCAGACAAACAGGGCACTGAGGGCACCAGTAATATAACCTATGCATTCTAGAATTGTGTTGGGCCACCACCATGGGACTTGATACACCCCATGGTGGGACCAGAATAGGTATCTAGAATCTTTGGGGGCCGTAAGACACGGATGATTATGCGAGTAGGAGCCGATCTTTAGAAAAAGGGGATCACTTCACCCTGATTATGGTGTGCCAGTTAAGACAATACAAGTAGGTGCAGAGATATAGTGTGGGGTGCGATAGTATATTCGATTCAAAACTGCTTTACATTAGTTTATGATACTTTCCTATTTCCAGTTTATACCTATCATGCCCTTTTTCTTATTCTCATACTGAAGAGTCACTAGACTTACCAGGCTTTATGACTGACCCTATTTTCTTTCGTCTTCTTTTCTTCCATTCCCCCCCAAGGTCCACAGGGAGGAAACAACCCAGCTTAGTCAGACTCTTTGCAAGCTTCAAGATAGTAGATGTACGGTTTGGACTCTCCTTCCTTGGCTATGGCTGTTGGACACACTCTATGGGGATTTATGCAGTTTTAATTATGTTTTATGCTTCTTTATTTAATAACCAAGACAAAAATGATGATGTAATGTTTTGGAAGGTATTATGTGATAGTTATGGAAATGTTTTGTATGAACATGTATTTATGAAACAAAAAGTCTGTTTGTTTTCCGCTGCATATATATATATATATATATATGTGTTTATATCTGTCTTGTGTTTTATCTGTGACTTTTACTTACAAACCTCCACTAAAGTTAAGGCATTCCCTTTGTAAGTGACCTTAATGGAGGTGGGGTGTTTCAGTATGGAAATGACGTTTTTACTCGAATGGATTCTTCCATTAATCTTATTTATTTTTATAATGAATGTCATAGGAATTTGGATTTCAAAATATTATATTTTGAAAAATATTATTATTTTAATATTATAATAATGTAGAATATTCGATTTTAAGTTAAAATTGAACTGGAGATAGAAATCATTTTTAAACAAGCTTATAAACGTTTTATAAAATACGTTTAAACGGAATCGACACAGTTTATTATAAAAAAATAAAATAGTTCGAATAGGACGTGTCGCGTAGCGACCGTTCACGAATTTCGACCGTTAACTTCAAATTAATGTACCGGGAGTTCTGGCAGTCGAATTTTCCCAAAATGAAAAACAGTTAGTTTATAATGAAAAAAAAGCTTTCCAATGATATGTAAAGCTTTAAAATCCAGTGGTTAGATTTTGAGATAAATTCAAATCGAAATTGAAAAAAAACAGCGCTAGTGCGGTTAACGGCCTGAAATGGGTTTTGATGAATTGAGCTATTTTTAATTTATTAAAAATAGGGAAAATTTTGATAAATCGTAATAAATGATTTAAAAGTGTTTTGGACTAAATTTATCTAGTTTGGATTATGTAAAGCTATTTTGTGAAAATGAGCTATTTAACCAATGTGTTTGCAATGGTTTAAAGTTAATAAATTCTTAACCAGTTAAGTTTGTCCAATGTATGAATATTGGATTTGAATGGAAATAATCTTTGGATATTTCGATATTGGATTCTATAATTATATGGATACTATTTTGAGGAATTTGGAAGATATAGATATTGTTATTCCCTGTACAGTATCTGTTGGTTTCAGAGTTTGATGTTCAATATAAGTCGATAAGATTTCTATTCAAAGCCTTATATTTGATATCAAATTTGATTTATGGTTTTGTCGCGAATGGTGTCTTCAATAACACTGTTCTTAAAACCCAGTTGGAGATGAAATTTATGGAATAAATCTTTAAATTAAGATTAATGAAGTTTCCAAAGTGAAGTTTTACAATTAATAAATTTAATTGGAATCGGAGGGAAATCGATTTAGTGATAATCGAGATGACCCTCCGTGGAGGAAGACTTTTACTATTTAAGGAATTTAAAAGGCTTTGTCGTTATTCCTCTTATAGTATCAGTCTGATACGGGAATTCATATCGATTATAAACTGCTAAGATTTCCATGAAGATTCCATTTCTATTGGAAGTTTGATTTTTGGTTCATCATGAACTATGTTAAATAACATTTGTTCTTTAACCCGGTTAAAGCCAGGATTAATTTACGAAGTTAAGTAATCATTGATTAATGATTTTCGGAGATTAAAATCATGTTAGAGTTTTAATAAATCTTTCAATAAAGATTTGATTTGGATAAATTGGAGATTAAAACTATGTTAGAGTTTTAATAAATCTCTCAACAAAGATTTGAAATGAAAGAAGGTAATCAAACTTACCGAAACCCAAGGGGTGTTAGATATGGAATACCACCAATTTTGCTCCATGGGATGAATAGGATGGGAATGAGATAACAATATGAGAGATTACATTTTTGTAAGGCTCGATAATCCCGATAAGGCGTATAAACCTTAATTTGAATTAACTTTGTGAAAAGAGATTATATAATCTTTTGAATTACTTCCAAGGAAATATTTAAACAAGAATTTTAAATGATGTAGATCTTTGATAAGATTAAAAGGAAGTAATTCCCAAAGTAAAGAATAATTGAATAAAAGAATATTATGGATTGGAATAAGGCATATGATGTGTTTATATATCACTTGATTGTAGTAATGTGGGTTATTCGGGAAGAACGGGTCTCAACCCATTTCGAATAACTAATATGACGATTGTTGAAGATATTGAAGACGATGGTTAAAGACCAGAGATCTTTATATCATTTGGATTATTGTTGATGCCTTGGGTAGCTCCCATTGTAAGGTTAAAGTGGTGGACGTACAGACGTACTTGGATATCGAACAGATATGCAAGGGCCTCTCTCCCTTAGGGGGTGAGGAATAAGGTGCCTTCAGTTTTGGTCAGACCTAGAATAGACTTGTAAATGGATGTATATCTTACATTGTATTTCATAACATAATTGATTAGTTATTATTGATGATATATCTATGGTGGCGGAGAATTTATTCTCTTAGCATAACACCCTTCTTTGAGACGCATGAACTCAAAGGTTATATTATTAGTAGAAACTGATTATATGTGTAAATTGACAATGTGAAATGTTAAGATGCTAATTGATCAAAGCTTTTGTTGAGAAGCAGAGCTTATTGGATGATGATCAAAGCATGGCTGACATAGTGTATCTTTGTGTCGAGACATGACTTTGACAAGCCTCCCAACCCGGGAATAGCCGAAAACAGGATGGACCATAGATAAAGGACATATGTTTCCTTCTATCTAGAAGTGATGTCATGGTATGGAGCCCAGGAAATTTTCTAATGTGGACGTTGGAATTGAGACGCCACGAATGATGGTCAAACAACCGGCCAGATTGTTGGTTCGATAGGACTTGGGAATGTTTTGTCCAGGAGTAACCCTAATCCTCCTGGAATTGGTGGGCCGGCTCTGCCGCTCCAAGGATCATATGTGTGTGGTCATCGACATCTTGCTAGAGATGGTCCAAATCAGATAAGGAAGATCCTTTGCCTTGGTCATTGATGGAAATCCAACTTCCAATACAAACCTTGCGTTCTCAGTTGTAAGCCTATATGGTGACATAATAGGATGGTGTATTATACCATCTAATATTGATACATTTATTCTCGAAATTGATTTCCACACTATGCACTAGTGATAATAAAAGAGAAATTTCGCGTATCAAGCATATTTGGCTATTATAAGGTAAAACTCTATCCTCTGGTTTGCGCTTGCATTGCGTGATGGGACCTAAGCCTTATAATAGCTTCGTTTTTCAAAAAGCATTGCGATTGGTTTATGATAGGTATTCATGTGGAGGAAACCCGTTTCGTGTTATATGGCGTGGCCCCGTGATTTAACCAACTTTCAAATAACTATTTTGGTTTTCATACCAGTTCCATGACTGACCTGTAGTTTATTGTTTCCAACCTAAACTCTGAGTGCCCATATTTTCGACATGGGCAACTAGTAGTTTTAATTTTACAGATATTTTTAAAACAGGATCCTGAATTATGGCTAGAGCTATACTCTGGATTAGTTGGTACTCTTCCGCTGAATGTAATTTTGTTTCCGTTGTATGGTATTTTATTGCTCTTTGATTTTTTTTTTCCGATGTGTATCAATTATCTGTACTCTGATATATTTTGTACTCTGATATAAAATTGTTGTAATAACAATGAAATGTTCTTTTGTGCTTTCTCCTTTTGAATCGTACCACATAACAATTCGCCTTTAAGAACGTTTCGAGTAGGCTAACCTCCGGCTTGAAGCGGGCTCAAAATCAGGTCGTTACAACAAGTCTGAGACCATTTCCCTTCGGAGTATGATGGTAAGAATTCTTTTTGAATGCTTCTGGTTCTGGGTTTTTTTATTTACTGAAAGGCTTCCTTCACTTACTGCGCAGAATCTTTTTTTTTTTAAATCCTGTTGCCTTGATCACTTATATAATCCCTTAAGTCACCACACGACTTTTCTTTTATTATGAAGCTTTGCTCAAGGCAACTTTTAAGGCGTCGTAGATTCCTAAAGGCTCTTGCTTTTGTTTCTGTCTTCTTTCATTCTATCTTTTTGGAGGCACGAATTTTGGCTTACATTTTCCCCCTTTAGTGCGAAAAAAGTTTTTACTCTTTAGGAAAAAAATCACGATCATCTTCACTTTACCTGCAAGTCAAAAACCTTAACAATATACAAGTATAAATTCAACTGTTTAGCTAGAAGTCAAGTGTTGTTTGAAATCCTTGTATAGGTTTCGATTAAATATTGTTTTTTGGGAGAAAGAAGTTTTTTGATATCTTCGTGTAACTAGTTGATCTAGGAAACCTACAAATGTGTTGGTAATTGGGTTTTTAGAAAGTTCCTTTAAGGAATTGAAGAAATGAAGATTTTTTTAACCAACGGATCTGAAAACCATGTTCAGAGGATGACAGTTTTTCCATGTTTGAAGCATGATTGAGAATAAAGTCCGGAGGATTTTCTTTTAGAAATAAAATATAGGGAACCATCCTAGATTTATCGCTTTTGGAATTTGCATGAAGAATTTCTTAGCATACCGGGATGTTCGAGACTCAAAGAGTTAGATTTTTCGCATTTGAAAATAACATATATGCAGCTGCTTCTGACTTACCAGAAGACCTGAAATTCAGATTTATGTAATATAATGTTTATATTTTCCAATTCTTGAAAAATTACATGTGAATCCTTCTTTGGCTTATCTGAAACCCATATTCGGATAATAAGAAAATTCAAAAACCTAAAAATCTTTGTAGAAACGAAGCTTCCTTCGACCTGCTGGAAATCTTAAAATCCAGATTCGGGTATTTGTAAATTTAGAAATCCAAAAGTTGCAATAAAAAAGTATTATATGCGAAGCCACCTTCGGATTATTATAAATCTCGAAACCCGAATTCGGGTATTTTGAAATTTAGAAATCCAGAAATCTTAACATTAGAAATATTATGTATAAAGCCGCCTTCGACTTTTGATAAGTGCCCGTAGTGCCCACTATCGATTTTTGTTATTACGAGGCTTTAATAGACACCGAGAATGTCCTCTTCCGGGTTTGGTGGTTAGAAGCCATCTTTTGCTTCAATAGTTGTCCGGGATGTCCTTTTCTAGTTTTAATAATTATGAAGCCATCCTTGGCTTTTATAGTCACCGGGAATCTCCTCTTCCGGTTTTTAAAGTGCGAAAGCGCTTTCGGTTTTTTCTTTAACCATTTCTAGTACTTTTCTAAAATAGAGGCTTGGCATGCTTTAGTGCTTTCTTCAAGCTTTCATTCCGTTTTGCGAAATGGGACATAAACAGAGGCAGTGTGCTTATACCAAAAAAGAAGCAGGTCTTGATTTTAAAAGTATCAAAAGCAGAGCGTGCTTCATTCAGAACCGAATTTATGCAACGATGATTACCCTTCCACCTCTAGAGGGTCAATAAGGGCTGGTGGTGGGTCAATCTGGTCTTGAGGCATGGATGACGGCTTCGTCCCCCTCAATGGGATGCCTAGGATATAAATAGGACTTGGAGCTAGACGTGCGATGCCCTGGGCTTACCCCTTCCCTTTTTGGGGGAAGGACCCAGGATGTACCCAGTAACTTTTGAGTTCCATTATGAAAAGTTATTTCACCCACAACCAAGTAAAAACTCTTATTTCCAGTTTTCTACTAAAAGTCATTCCTTTATTTCTATCTACACAGACAATATTGACAAGATTTCCTTACATCTCAAAATTTCTTTTCCCACCCTCGAGGTTTATTACCTTTGATCCTTCTAGAAATCTTCCCGTTGTCAATTTTGTTATATTATAAAATAAATGTATGGTCTTAAATGTTTTGCATTCCAAATTCTCGGGACCATATTGCCATTAGAATGGCACAAACGGCAAGCCTATGATAATATTACTATGTGGATTACTAAGGGTCCTTCCCAATTTAGTCAAAATGATACATCTACGGGATTTTTAGTGTTAGCCATTACTCTATGGAGGACTAAGTCTCCTTACTTAAATGTCTTAGATCTTATTTTTGTTATAATATTATGTCATTCTTTTTTGATATTATGTTGTTCAAATGACAGCTTTGTCCTAAAGCCCAGGAATTAAATTCAAAGATTCGTTGTTCAATTCTTAGTTTCCATTGAAAGCATAGGCAATCCTTCGGTGAGATGGTAATTCTATTTCAACCAGAAGCATCACTTTGCATCCAAAATTTAAATAATAAGGTGTATGTCCAATTGTCGTTTCGATGGATGTCCTATAAGATCAAAGAACTAAGGGTAACTCTTCTACCAGTTTCCTTTCACCTCATTTAACCATTTCTTTAGTATGGCTTTGATTGAGTTGTTCACGGCCTACATGACTCCATTCACTTTCGGGTAAGCAACCAATTTTTCTAATTATACCATTCTTGAAGAAAAATTGTGAAAATTCTTCGCTCTTAAATTGAGTTCCAATGTTAGACATGATTTTTTCAGGAATTCCGAATCTAGTTACTATATTCTTAATGACGAATCTTAAAACCTTTTCAGAAGTTATTTTTGAAATCAGTTCCGCTTCTTCCAAATTAATGAGATAATCGATCTCAACCACTGCAAACCTTGCTCCCCTCTTTTGAATAGGTAGAGAGCCAATAAGATCTATTCCCCATACATTAACAAATTACTTGGAGATAGACGAGGAATCTTAGAATACCTTTGGCATTTATCACATCTTCCAATCAGGCCAATGGCCTGCTTAGTCATTTATCCAGAAGAATTGTTGTGCAATTCTCTTGGCCAATTTTATCCTATTGGAATGGTCTCCGTAGAATCGTTCATGTGCTTCCTTTAGCAATTTTATTCCTTCTATGTAGTCTACACATCTTAGGTATAGATGTGCATAACCTTTCTTGCATAATATTCCATTAAGATAATAAATTCGAAGCCTACTCTTGATTTTCCTAGCTTTCGTCTTATCCATAGGTAATATATCTTATTTAAATACTCAATTATAGGTGTCATCCAGTTTCTTTCCTTGGAATTCTCAAAAGGATTTTCTGTTTTGGTTGGAACTATATGTATAGCTTCTCCTTTACTTTCGGTTTGGGCCACTGCCTCGGATCTTGTTAACGTTAAAGATTCTTTTCCTTTTTTGTTTTCTTTTTCCTCGACGCCTTGCATCTCCTAATATCTGAAAGGGACCATTCGAGTTTCCGGAGCTCCTCCTGAACTGGCCAACTGGACTAAGGAATCTTCCTACGGGTTTTCTCCTCAAGGCATTTGATGTATCGAAAAATCTTTGAAGGTTGTTAGAATTTCCAATATCTTTTTAACATAACATGACAGTTTCAGATCTTTGGTCTGGTATGCTTGTTTAAGTTGGTTTACCATCAGTAGTGAATCACTAAAAATATGGATTCGTAGAATCTTAAGCTCTTTTGCCAAAGTCATCAATAACTATTGATTCATATTCTGCTACACTACTAGTTGCAGGGAATCCTAATTTCATGGCGTAATGTAGTCGATGACCATATGGTGCTATGACTACATATCTGGTACCCGCACCTTGCTTATTGGATGTTCCATCAATGTATAATTTCCATTTTAGCCTCAGGTCCTTCTCCCTTTCAGATTGTCGTTTGAAAAACCATATACACTTATTTATGAAATCTACTAGAGGTTGGCCTTCACCTGTAGTTTGTTGTTCATATTCAATGTCATATTGACTTAACTCGATTCCCCAATTTACAAGTCTTTTGAATGTTTCCAACATACCGAGGACTTTCTTGAGGATTAGGTTGGTCAGAACCTTGATGGGATGTGCTTAAAACTACGTCTGTAGTTTTCGAGTAGTTAATATTAGTACATAAACCAACTTTTCGATGATTAGATAATGGGTTTCAGCATTCTTTAGCCTTCGGCTAACATAATAAACTAGAAGTTGAGTTCCATTAAAATTTCATATCAGAACTGAACTGACAACATATTTCGAAACAACTAGGTAAAGGTACATGATTTCTCCATCTATCGAGCTTGACATTATAGGGGATTTTTCCAGTTGCTCTTTTAGCTCCTGAAATTCTCCTCGGCATTCCTCTCCCCATTCTAAATTTTACTTCTTCTTGATTACATCGAAGAACAATACACACTATCAGTTGCCTTCGAAATAAACCTACTCAAGGCCGCTACTTTTCCATTAAGACTCATAACATCCTAGCTTGTTTTGGGTTCATCCATATCCCTTGTTGCTTTAATTTGCTCATGACCTTCTTCTATACCTCTTTCACTTATGATGTATCCAAGGAATTTTCCTGAACGAATACCGAGATGGTACTTTTGATGATTTAACTACATTTGGTGTTTCCTCACTACCCCAAACATTTTCTCCAAATACTTTGGATGTTTACCTCTTTTGTGATTTGAACAACATATCATTAGATTTCCATATACTTGCAAAATGTCCTTAGAACATTCTATTAACAAGCCTTTGATAGGTTGCTTCTGGGTTTTTAAAACCGAAAGGAATAGCTTTATAACAGTATATTCCATAGTCGATAATAAAGCTTGTATGCTATTGCAGGGAGTGAATGTTGCTAATATCATTCTCATAGATGGTTCCTAATGCATCTTCTTTCTCTATCTCAATTATGTCACCCACCTGCTTATCATTTTCACATCAACAAGGAGACTCAAAAGGCCATTCTTCTACAGTAGTAATTGAAAGAGCAACGTAGCAATTCAAACCCTAAATCTGAAGGAAACTCTAACTTAGAATCACTTTCTGAATTTCCACAGTTGGGTTCGAATTTATGAAGAAGTGCTTAAATACACAGGTTAAATTACTCAAAATCTTGGAAAGATATTGTCAAGGAGAATAACTATCACAGCAATTCCATTCAACTCATGTTCCATCAGCCAATTGTAAGAGAAAATGCGAGGTATGCAACAGTTGAAGAGAATATAATTCAAAAGGAAAGAGAACATTAGCATAATTAAATAGTGTTTTATATATATGGAAACAAACCTTATTACAATTTTTTTAATGATTACATTGACAGTTTGGAAAATTAAAGGAAATTATCAATTATACACGAGAGAGAATTGATTCCTCATAATTAAATAGGATGATCCTGAAGACTGTGAGCATATTCTGGCTGGAGGCCCATACTTTTATAATAAGAAGTTGATTTTTATGAAAAATGGCAACCGGGTATGAGACTGTCATGAGAATTCATTCATTCAATTCTAATTTGGGTACAACTTCCTAACCTAGATCTGGACTTCTGGTCTGTTGAACCGATTAGCCAAATTGCATTAGTGCTCGGACAATCGATCAAGTTAGATCAGATTAGAAAAGATTTAATACATATTTCTTATGATGGAATTTTAGTTAAGATAAATGTTGATTTTACTTTTCCATCAGAAATTCCTATTCTATGTTATGGTTGTAGAATTCCAAGGAAGAAAGTAGTTTATGGATGGTTCCTAACTGTATGTACTAGTTGTAAGATTTTTGGACACTCGGTTAGTGCATGTGCAGCTAAAAAGGTATGGCTGCAAAAAGAGAACTCAAATAAAGCTTCTCAAATGGACATGGATGACTTATCTCAATAGAAATGTATGTTTGCTCAAGGAGATACAATTAATAATAAAAACAAAGAAATTTTTACCTTTAAATTAGAGAAAGATTGTGATTCTTCCTGTAAACTAGGAATTGAGAATGTTGTCTCACCTCTTCATAAAGACATTACTAACCTTAATAATCCTAAGTCAGATGGATGTGTACGGTGGAGATATCCTATAAAATAAATCATAATCGAGAACATTTTTGAAGTCTTGAGTTCATCTGATTTGGTTATTCATTAAAAAACTGCGAATGATGACTTTTCTTCCCTTAAAAATGATAGTATGATTGTTGAAGTGACTAATAGTGATCCAAAACATTCTAAGACTAAAAAAAATATAAAGTAAATGACTATAATAATAATGACTCTGAATTAACAGATAGTATAGGCTGCGATTGAAGCGCTTAGCGGTTCTATAGCATTGGAGGTACAAAAAGGTGAATCAGGGATAAAGTAGGGGAGATGGCGGGGATATAGCGGAAGCGCAAAAAGTTTATTAGATGTAAAGATAAATATTTAAAAATTAATTAATTATCCTTATTATATTATATTTTTAGAAGAAATTAATACTAATTGATCTTATATACCAAAATGAAAGAATATCATGGTTACGCACACTAGATTTGACAACTTTAATATATTTCTAGGGTAAATTGAGCACTTATACCTTAAGTTAGCTCTTTACACTGGCTTTATTGAATTTAAAAAAGAGAGAACTAGTCAAATAAACTTCTACATGTTAATGCTCCTAAACCGGATGCTAAAAAGCCTTGATTTAGCGGATGCAACAGAAAATAGCAGTGCCAAAAACGAATCTACTGTTCATCAGTGCTTAACTGAAATAGCATAGCGGTTGGACAACGCTATAGGCTATAGCTGGGATACTGCGGGGCTTTAACTGCAAAGTCTCAAACTTTGGAGCAAAAATCATACCAGTCTATCCAAGCAAATTAATCAGCTACAAAGTGAGAATGATAGGTTATATGATTTGATGCTCTTCAATTCAGGTAATCTTTCTTTGATGAATCAATATCAAAATAATTTCAGGACTCTTGAAGAATTGCTTTATAATCTGAGCGTTGAGCTTAGGCAAAAAGAAAAGCTTTAGTGGATTTTGGAGGTTAATATTCCATCAAAATATTTTTATTTCAAGATGTCTGCAAGCAAGGAGAAACAGAGAATTAAATATGTCATGGATGTTGATGGTAAATCTTTAATTGACAAAGATACCTTTTCTTCTAAAGTTACTAATTACTTTCAGGAAATTTATAATTCTTCTTTTACCTATTCTAATTTTCTGAAAATTATTCCCAATAATATTATGTCAAGAGTTGGTATGTAGATGTTGGATAATCGTATTAGATTGCAAGGAATTCATGATGCTACTTTTAATATGCATGATGACAGTAGCCTAGGATCAGACGGTTATAGGGAAAAATTCTTTTAGATTCATTGGAATGAGATTAAAGAAGATCTTTATCATGCTATAAATGATGCTTTTCCAAGTGGTAGAATAATCAGGTAAATTAGTCATACTTTTCATACCCTCTTAGGAAAAATGCTTCTGAGCCACAAGATTTTAGGCCGATATCTTGTTGCAACGTTTTATATAAAATTATGAGTAGTATTTACAATAGCAGGTTAAAATATATAATGCCTAAAATCAATTCAGAGAATCAAAATGGATTTATTTAGGGTAGATTCATGTTCGAGAATGATCTACTTGCTTATGAGATGGTAAGAAACTTTAATAAAGCTAGCTCTGATAAGTTATGCACTAAATTAGACCTTCAAAAATCTTATGACCGAATTAGTAGAGTGTTTATTATTCATGTTATGAAGGAGATGGAATTTCCCCTAATTTTCTGGAATTTTATTTTAAATGCATTTCAACTCCATCTTTTTCTATTTTGGTTAATATTGTTATTGCTTGTTTTATTTAGAGTAATAGGGGTTTACGCCAAGGTTATCCAATATCCCCATGTTTATTTGCAATTGCGATGGAATATGTTTCTATTTTACTGGACTTGGAATATATCAAAAGAAATATTTCTCCTATTTTCAAAAATCTTGCAATAATAACATCTTATTTATGTTGATGACCTCTTGATTTTCTTCAAGTGTGATTAGAAAAGTATTTAAATGGAGTTATTAAAGCTATGTCAATTACGGGGATATCGGTTAATGAGAAGAAATCAAAAACCTATTGAGCAAAAATAATAGAAAAAAAGACATTGTTATCAATTGTTTAAAATTAAATGCAGCTGACCTCCCTGTTACTTATCTAGGACTTCCATTATCTAATAAAAAAATTGCAGTAGAGATATGCGACATATTTTGGATATATTAAAAGTAAAATAACTTCTTGGATCAATAGATATTTTTAGGGCTGGCAATGGGTACCCAAAAAATCCGATATCTATCCGCATCCGTGTCCGAAAAGCGGGTAAATATCCGATATCCGAAAAAACGGATGTGGATACGGATACATAGATATCTGCATCCGAAAATTATCCGTCCGTTTTTTTTAATATTATGCTCAAAATTTTATGTATTTTAGTACAATGAATCAGATTTATTTATTGTTTTACTAATTTAAAGGTTTATATTATATGTACTAAATGCATATTAGCTACTCAAATCTATTTAATTTCATCATATATGTTAATTTTTAACACTTTAGTGATTAGTGGAATTGAAAAATATTTATGTTAAACTAGAAATTTTTATTTATATTCCTTGATTTATCGATTGTTGGCGGATAGGATAATTATCCGATATCCGTCCGTATCCGCAGATACGGATATCCGATATCTGAAAATGATTTTGGATACGGATACGTATATAGCACTATCCGTATCTGAAAGTATCCATTGACAGCCCTAGATATTTTCCAACTACAGGTAGAAAGTTGATTAAATCATCTTGGACCAAACCTACAAGATTTCTCCTCAGAAAATTTCCAAAATTGAACCAATACATGCAAATTTTATTTGGAATAATAAATATCATAAATTATCTTGGACTCAGATGTGATTTCCTAAAGTCAATGAGGGTGTGGGTCTTAAGGATATAAATAGTTTGCAATTTGTAATGGCTTCGAAGTTGATTTGGATCTTTTTATAAGTTAATTCACTTTGGGCAAAATGGATGCATAATAGATATGCTAAGAATAAAAGAATTTGGATAATGAATATAAGTAACAATACTCCGCTTACTTGGAAAAATATGCCAAGAGCAAGAGAGTATTTTAAAAAATATTTTAATAAAAATATTGCTAATGGTCAGAGCACTCATCTTTGGTTCGATCCCTGAATTCATGGAAGAAACTTTGTCTCTTACACTGGCAAGCAGAATCTTAGTTATCTAGTAAATAAAAATTATAATGCAGCAAGCATGATTAGTAACAATAACTAGAATTTGGAGGCTCTTCAATTTCTTGATTCAATTGTAGAGATTATTAAAATGTTAAAATTCATATAGAGACTCAAAGTGGTCACTAGTAATGGAAAACTAACAGTTCTGTTTTTTCTCTACTAAGTCAACTTATCAATCTCTATATTCTCAAAATGCTAACTTCGAATATGCTAGTTTTATATGGAGAGTCTTGAGGTTCAGAAATATGCATTCATTACTTATCTTGCCTGATTTAACAAATTGCAAACTACGGATAGAGTTTATAAATGGGATCCTGACATTTATAATATTTGCAAACTTTGTAATTGCATAGAAGAAAATTGTGATTAGTTATTCTTCTAGTGTCGATATCCTAAATATAATTGGGATTTTGTTACAGCTATTCTGCAAATCAAAACCTGTAATTCCTATGGTATCATGGAAGAAATTTCAGATCTGGTTCATTATGCCCGATCTAATAAACATCTCAGTAAGATTCTAGGTTACCTATTACAACTATAGTTGTAACAAATCACGTCCGTTAATGTCACTCGTAAGAGAATACATTAAGTTTTGTGAAGCGCAATAGGTAAACAGTAACAATTTCACAAGACAGATAGAAATAAGCAACGGAAAAATCAACTTTATTATTGAAAATAAAACATTGTCTCAAATAAAGTTACATCATCAAACCAGTTACATCAAAAACCAAGAACCTCAGTTAATCCATCTATCTCATAATGCAAAATAACAGAATGCAATAATATAAAACCATATCCCTCATAGCAAGCCTTAACAGAGTAGAAAGTAAATCAAAGCGATACATCTAAGAAAGTCCATATCACAGTTGAAAGAGAAAGTCCTAATCACTGAGGAGTGCTACCACTCTGAGGACCCAGGGGGGAAGGAAGAGAAAGAAGCAAAACAAAAATAGATTAGACACAAAGCATGGAGAGTTCTAGTGATTTTCAGTATATGCATAAAATAGAGGTATCAAGACAGATAACCAAGAGTGGATGAGAAAGTACAGTAACATATATGGTAACTAGTAAACAAGATAAAAGGGAACAACATGAATAAAACATGACAAACAGTGATCGAGCAATGCTTCTCGTTTATATCCCTAAAACATTTTTTTGCACCAATACTAGTATAACAAGATTAGGTGTTAACCTAATTACATAACAACAAGACTAAACAGCAGGTTTAGGTGTACCCTAATTACATAACAGGATTAGGTGTTACCCCAATTACGTAAAACATGATTCGGTGTACCTTAATTACTACCCATGCGATCGACTCCCTACTGCATAAATACCTTGTGTCAGCCCCGAAAGTAGGTTGTATTACTCCCTAACCCAACACTTATATAACACGGACCTATTTACTGGTGTTACAATGACTTAGTTTCCGTAATCGGACCCATGCACGCTCATGACTCCGTCAGAGCGCGCCCATATCCACCTTCCTCATTTGAACCACTTATTATCTAGTTTAGCAAAGCATTCTCTAGTCCCTACCTAGTGCGAGGCCCTCAAACAAAATACCAATAGGAATTCTAACTAATATGGGTTCCATATAGCAAGATTGACACAAGCAAAACCCCCTAAGCTTGTGCCCTCAAATAACTAGGATTTAAGAGTCCTTAAAACTCGATGCAACAGCAGAACGAGGGACCTCTTTGCTTATTAATAATCAGGTTTAACTTAACATGTTTAAGTTCTTTAATAAGCGTGGTTGTAATAATGCATGTTATTATGTGTGTACAATCCTTTCCCAAAACAAACACATGCTCAGATGTATATGATTACTATAGTAATTTAGTTTACCTAACCTATATCTTGTACTTACATTATTTTAACATGTCCTTTACTTAATGTCTGTATTAAGTCAAATCTAACATGTTTATACATATGCATATTATTCCTTTCAATTACATTTCCCAAATTACAGCATTTACAAGTTTATGCATATTATCCACTTTTTATTATATTCCCAAATTACAACATGTACTTATATGCATATTATTCCTTTCAATTATATTTCCCAAATTACAGCATGTACAGGTTTATGCATATTATCCCTTTTTTATTGTATCCCTAATTATAGCATGTACAATATATGCATATTATCCCTTTCCCAAATTACAGTCAAACAATCCTCAATTTAACAATTTGCCCAAATTCCCCCTTTTCATTGTCATTTCATATTATCCCAAATTTAGTTTATACACAATCTTAAATCAGACATGGCCTAGGCTTTCAATGGCCTAGGCTTAGCGTATATAAAATGGAAAAACAGAAGGCGAAGAATAAAACCAAATCAAACTGTATACAATAGGCATATAGGAAAGACTGGAAATAAATTAAAACAGCAGAAATAGGGAAAAACAAGATAGATACACAGAACTAATTAATCAATTAACGGTAAAAGAGCATATATTATTCTAATGACGACATAGATGAATAACAGTAAAAGAACAGGTATACCTTATAGGCACTTTAATTTCTAGATCCAATTTTATATAATGTCATGATATATTTCTAGGTGTTATATATATATATATATGTCGTTGTAGAAAAGTCCACTTCTATCTTTTTGTTGTTGTAGAGCAGTCCGAATTTTCCTTGCTATTTTATATTTGGGCTGCACCTCAGTAGTTCTATGTATATATTAATCTTAGAAAAGGGTTTGGAGGAAGGAGGAAGAATGATTTTGTGTGTGTAGGACAAATGAGGTTGCATGCCTTTATATAGACTACCTAGGATAATCCATCACCGATAGATATTAGGTTTTCAATCTTTGTCATACACGTAATGCTGAGTCAGCGGATGAATCCAGAATTAAAAACAGCCCAGGTTCAGAACTCAAAATTGGGCCTGCATCCACGTAGGTCGATCCACCGACATGCTGGGTTGACCCATGGGTCAACCCTATTAGCCTTGGGTCAACCCATAGGTCAACCTAGGCTGGGCATGGGTCGCCCCATGACCGTTACTTTCTGGTTGATGACTCGATTTGAATTTATTTATATATAATCTTCTTATATATATACACACAATCTTCTAAGGTTTATAACTTCTTCATATGTTATCCGATTTACACAAACTCAGGGTCTATCTGAACCAGGATTCCGAGATGAACGCAACGGTAAAGTCAGTTTTACTTAATTTTGAATATTTAATTATATAACATTCAGTTTATTGTCTTTAGAGTATGGTTATAGTGTATTAAATTTTAGGGTGTTACATTCTCCCATACTTAAAGGATTACATTCTCGAAATCTCCAAGTTAAGAAGAATGTTATTATTCTAACAACCATCTAGAACCATTTATTCATCCATCACCCACTAGCATCCAATATCCTTAAGAATTTCTAATGCTTGTATGAACATATGCAAAGGTGTTGTGTGCATATGTCCCTACACTAACGCGAAAATCAGGCGGTCAACTAATTCGGTTGACCTTATTAATGCAATATATGTCTGTGCCATGCATCCAATATGTATGCATAAGAGTCCTAGTATAATATGTAAGCTCTATATGCATGCACAATCATTCAACAAAATGCCACATCCATATGATGATTCACCCATTTCCATCGATGGAAAATTAAGCACACATCCATATGCAATATGTAAGTGCTTGAGCCGACTAGTGCCTACTGTGTGTATATGCATCCACGAGCAAACACTAACAAACAATTGCATCCACTTGCAACCATCAACCATAACATGTTTCAAACACATGTTTCCAACCATTGGATTCTATCTAAGGACCGAAGGTTCGAACGATTTAATAAACATACTTGAATGATAGAAGCAAATGTGAATTTGAAAGCTTGGTAAAGATATTAAGAATGTACTCTCAAAAAGAAAAGGGTAAGAAGCGTAAATCTTGTCTTTGGGTACCCATGTCGCATCTTTGCTGTCTTCTCCCCATTGTACCTTTACCAATCTGATTTCTTTATTACATAGTTTCTTAACCTCTGATCCATGAATATTTGTAGGAACTCTTCTTACCGATGCTTCCTTCTCAACTTTCACATGTTCAAGTGTGCTCAGCTCTACTATGACTACTGCATCATGTAGACATTTCCTCAAATGGGAAATGTGAAACACATCATGTATGCCTACCAGTCTGTGCAGTAGTCTAATCCTATAGGCTATCTAACCCATCCTCTCCACTATAAGGAATGGCCCTACAAACCTTGGCGCCAACTTCCCTACCGAGCCAAAGCGAACTGCATTCCTTAGCGGTGATACTTTAATGAAGACCATATCTTCTACTTCGAATTCCAAATTGGTCCTCCTTTTATTGGCATATGACTTATGTCTGTCCTGATTCTTCGTCGGATAAGACCAATCTTCTTGATAGTCTCTCGAATCATCTCAGGTCCAAGTAGAAGTCTGTCCGTAAGCTCCCAGCAACAAGTCGGTGATCTGCAAGGTCGTCCATATAGTGCTTCGAAGGGTGACATGCCTATGCTCTATACATCTTGTCACTGCCCAGATGGATAGTCATCCGAGAATGATGAGCTTCCTCAAGCACTACCTTTAGAAATTCCCCAATCTAGGGACACATAGCTTTCCATCTCGTCTTAGCCACCCTTTCTAATCCACAATACATATAGCTAGCTGACTAGAAGTCTCTCATCTACCAAGCCTGTCCAAGATGTCTGCTATCTACGAGTCCTCTCGCTGCATAGATCCAATATGCTCAATGAGAGTAGGTCGAACTTCCAATGATGCTAATAATCCCAGTGTGAAATCCGTAGATGTTTTGAAATCAAAGGTCGATATAAACTCCAAGCTTCTACTTTCTACAAATAAAGGATTCAAAGTCATCCTCTGCCAACTCAACGCGTCTTCCACTATGTTACCCTTGCCTGAGGTATAAGCTATCTAAAAGTAAGAGGATGTTAGGAACTCCATCCACTGCTTCCTCAGGTTAAGATCCTTCTGTGAGAACAAGTATTTGAGCGACTTATGATCCGTGTATAACACAAATCTCTCACTAAGTAGACAATGTCACCAAGACTTCAATGCGAACACTATTGCAGCCAACTCAAGATCATGGGTAGGGTAGTTCTTCTCATGAACACTCAGTTGTTTGCTACCATAGCATTCTACCCTTCCTTCTTGCACTAGAGCGACACTAAGTCCTATTCCACAAGCATTTGTGTAGATCGTGAACATCTTGCTTCCATTGTGGAGAGTTAGAACCGGGGCTGTTTTCAAAGCCTTTTCAATCTTTGAAAGGTGTCCTCGCAATCAATGCTCCATGAAAAAGCCATGTTCTTCTTTGTTAATCGGGTGAGTGGTGCTGGTATCCTTGCAAAGTCCTTGATGAACTTTCTATAATAGCCCGCCAACCCTAGAGATCTTCTCACCTCCGTCGCATTCTTCGGAGCCATCCAATCTTGAACTGTGATGACATTGGCAGGGTCCACTGCTAATCTCTCCTAAGTGTAGGGCATGATTCTCCTCATTCTTTGAGAAGATCAGAATACCATTCACAAAGACCACCATAAACTTGTTCAGAAACTCTCCAAACACCCTACTCATCAAGTCCACCAAATATGCGAGTGCATTGGTTAGTCCAAAAGGCATAACCAACCACTCAAAGAAACCGTCCGGTGTTCTGAATATAGTCTTATCAAAACTATCCTCTGCCGCCCTCAACTGATGAAATCCTATGGACAAATCCATCTGCGAGAAAACTGATCGTCTATTAGCTGATCAAACAAATCGTTATTCCTCGGAAGTGGGTGATATTCTTCTTGGTGAGCTTATTCATCTCTTTATAGTCCACGCATAGATGAAGTGAGCTGTCTGCATTAGTTGTAAAGACGCTGGAGCTCCCCACTTTGATATGCTCCGTCTAATAAATCCTTTCTCGAATAGCTTCCTTACTTGCTTGCTAGCTCCTTCCTCTCTCTAGGATCCATATGGCGCACCGGTAGAGCGACTGGCTTCACATTCTCTACCAAATAAATCTGGAAGTCTATCTCACGCCTCAAAGATAATCCCCTAACCTCATCAAACACGTACAGGTAATCTCTGACTATGGGTATTGATTGCAAATTATTAACAGAAGTATCAAGCGAATCTAGGAAATTGGGCATAACTGACCCCCGTGGGTCACACAAAATCTCAAGAATTCTTCCTTGGAAAGTCAGAAGTCTAACCACTCTCCTCTCATAGTCTAGGATGGAACCATACTTGGCTAGCTAATCCATTCCTAGAATCAAATCATACCCATAAATCCTAGCACGTATGCATCACATTCAAATTCGACACCCAAGATAAAAATTCTCAAACCCCTACATATCATGGATAAATGAGCCATACCTATTATAGGGTTTGAGACTAATATAGGATCAGAGACTATAATAGTATTAAGGTGCAGACTTTCTACTAAAGAACTAGATATAAATGTATGAGAAGCACCAGAATCAAAGAGGGTTCTAGTAGGATAGTTAAAAAGGAAATTAAACCTTCAATAGTGACTTTCCTACCTCGATCTGGTCCACTAGCCTCAAGAGCATGTACTTGTCCAGAAGATCTTGCCCCTTGTCCTTGCTTGCTAGGGCATTGCTTAGTGAAGTGTCCCACTTGACCACAATTAATGCAGGCTTTCTTTGTCTTTCTACAGTCCTTCACAAAATGACCCAAAGCTCCGCAATCATGACGCATGATATCTTTCTTGATCTAAGCCTTGTCTAGCTTCCCTCCTTTCTTTTGTTCTCCCTTCTTAGGCCACCACTTCTTTTTTCTCTCCCTTAGCTTATATCTCCTCATCTTTGCTGCCTTTCTTCTCATCCTTGCCATCTTTGTGCATTAGTGTCATGTTAACCAGCTTCTCAAACGTTGCCCCCATTGGAATATGAGATAATGCAAGTCCATGGAAAGGTTGATTCAACCCTCTCACAAACCTAAGAGCCTTTTTATGGGGTGTATTAACCAAGTCCAGACCAAATCTTGCCAGCATATTCCTTAATAGATATGTCCCCTTGTTTCAAAGCCAATAATCTCTCCATCTGTAATCCTTCTTCCGCCTGAGATAAAAACCTCATCTCAAACCTCTGTCTGAAATCATCCCATGTAGCTACTGGTTGTTCTACCTGTGTCAACTCTCACTAGTATGAAGCTTCATCCTTCAGTTGCCATAAGGCCAACTATATCTTCCTTCTACCGTCGAGATCAAAAAGACCAAACATGTTCTCCGTTTCTCTAAGCAGCAGAAATATCAACTTTATTATTAAAAATTAAACATTGTCTCAAATCAAGTTACATCATCAAACTAGTTACATCAAAAACCATGAACCTCAATTAATCCATCTGCCTCATAAGGAAAAATAAAAGAGTGAAAATAATATAAAACCATACCCTTCATAGCATGCCGTAACAGAGTAGAAAGTAAATCAAAGCAGTACATGTGAGAAAGTCCGTCAAGATCTAAGCTGAAAGAGAAAGTCCTAATCACCGAGGGGTGCTACCACTCTTAGGACCTGGGGATGGGGAAGGAAGAGAAAGAAGCGAAACGAAAATAGGTTAGACATAAAGCCTGGCGAGTTCTAGTGATTTTCAGTATATGCATAAAATAGAGGTATCAAGAAATATAACCAAGACAAGATGAGAAAGTACAGTAACAAATAAGGCAACGGGTGAACAAGACAAACTTGAATAAAAGGAATAAAACAGGATAAAAAGTGATAGAGTAATGTTTCTCATTTATATCCCTAAAACAAGTTTCTACACCAATATTAGTATAACATGATTAGGTGTTAACCTAATTACATAACAGCAGGATTAAAAAGCAAGATTAAACAGCAAGATTAAATAGAAGGATTAGGTATACCCTAATTACATAACAGGATTAGGTGTTACCCTAATTGCATAACAACAGGATTATGTGTATCCTAATTACTACCCATGCGATCGGCTTCCTACTACGTAAATACCCTATATCAGTCCTGGCAGTAGAGTGTATCACTCCCTAACCTGAAAACTTATATAACATAGACCTATTTAACGGTATTACAACGGCTTAGTTTCTCTAATCGGACCCATGCACGCTCATGACTCCGCCGGAACACTCCCGTACCCACCTTCCTCATTTGAACTTCTTACCATCCAGTTTAGTAAAGCATGCCCTGGCCCCTACCTAATGTGAGGCCTTATAACAAGATACCAATAGTGATACTGACTGATATGGGTTCCATACAACTAGATTGGCGTAAGCCAAACCCCCTAAGCTTTGCCCCCAAATAACTAGGATTTAAGGGTCCCCAAAACCCGATAAACCAGCAGAACGAGGGACCTCTTAGCTTATTAATAATCAGGTTTGACTTAGCAGGTCAAAGTTCATTAATAAGTCGTGGTTGTAATGTTGCATGTTATTATGTGTGTACAAACCTTTCCCAAAACAAACACATGCCCAGATCTATATAATTACTATAGTAATTTAGTTTGCCTAACCTACATCTGGTACTTACATTATTTTAACATGTTCTTTACTTAATGTCTGTATTAAGTCAATTCTAACATGTTTATACATATGTATATTATTCCTTTCAATTACATTTCCCAACACTACAACAAAAAGTCCTTATTACAACTGTCACAAAATGACAGTTGTAATAAAGGTCTTTTACAACTTTTTTTTAGAAAGTTGTAATAAACTTATTTTCAACAAAATAACTCTTTTACTTTGCCACTTGTAATAGATGCTTATTAAACCTTTCTTTTATATCCATTGTAAACTGTAATAGATGCATATTTTTGACAAATTTTCTAATAAAATAATAATAATAAATAATCAATAAAAAATTAATATTGCATAAATTACACTTAAATAACAATTATTGAAAGTTAATATATAATAATTAATAACTACTATAAAATTATTATTATTATTAATTTGAAATATGAAATAATTCCTACTAGTAATTAATAATTAATCAATATTTAGTTAATGGTTAATAATTAATCAATATTCAATGATAATTAGTTTATAATAATTACAATTCAATATTTAATAATTGGTCTTTTATACATAATAATTAACTTTTAAATATTTATTCAAAAGTAATAAGTAGTAATAAATAATAACTAAGAATTAATATTGTAATATAAGTTAATTTTCAAGAAATTCATGTCATATTCAATATAAGTTTTCAATTATTAATTCTAAGTTATAAATTTATTTTTATAAATTTTGGTGTAATTTTGACTGCAACCCATGAAAAATTAACGAAAGCTCCTCAGCGTCGATGGCAAGTACGAAACTAAGGAGGGAAAGGTGAAAATTTGGCTCCAAAATAATCGACGCCTTAAAATTTTACTCGTATTCTTCCCCAACTCATACCTATCCCCATCTTCCTGTATTCCTCCCTATTTCAAATCAATTCAAATTCTTCCCTAAAATTCTCTCGTATTCATCCCCTAAATTTGGTTTTATGCTTCTTGTTGCTCAAACAAATCCCATATTCTTGGATTTTCTTCAGTATCTTTCTCTCGTTTTTTCCATTTCCAATTTCATACACTAATTTATTAACTTTCTAGGTCTCTAATGTAAACTCCGGATTTCATATTCTGGACAAAAACCATGCTGGAACAGCTCTTAATCTTCACGCTAGAAGGATTGATTCTCTGGACATTCCGAGAATTAAGCAACGCATCGAAGGGATTACCAATCGAAATCCTAATCAAATCCTTCCTTCAAGAAGAATGATCTACTGAATCGTCTTTTAGCTATGAAGCGCATGGTGGATCTTACAATTTGAAATGGACTTTCAATAACGATTTGGGTCTTCTGTTTGTTGTTGTTTACAAGAGGATTTTGCATCTTTTGTATATGGATGATTTATTGAATGCAGTGAAGCGCGAGTTTTCAGGGATTTATGAGCCAAAAATGACGAGATATGATGAGTTCGATGAAATTTTTAGACAGTTACATAAGGAGGTAGAGGCGAGAGTGGAGGAGATGAGGAAGTTGAAACAGATGGGAAAGAGTCCACCTATTTTGGGTAAAAAGGTGAGTTCTGGGTCAAGTTTGAGCAACGGGAAGAAGAGGAATGGGAAGAATGCGGTGAATGATGGCAGTACTGCAAAAAATAACGGTAATGATGATGCTGGTAAAAAAAAGAAAGAGAATGTGAACAATGGGATGAAAGAATCCTTGTCGCTTCCTAATGTTAATACTGTTGTAAAAGGTAAAGAGAATGCCCCCCCCCCCCTCCGAAGCAGGGGCTTTTGATGTAAATAAGTTATTTAAACTGAAATCAAAAGGAGGAAAGAAAAATGATACTAACACTACTAACATGGGTAAGACTAGAAATAAAGTTTCAAAAGGAGAAGCAAAAAAAGAAAGTGATGAAAAATAGGGTTTGGGATGAATCCAAGGAGGAGGATGTCAAATTCGACTTCACAGATCCGGTTGTTGAAGGAGGGGACGAGGTTTGAGATTTAGTGAAGGTGGACGAAGGTAAGAGTATGATGGATAAGGAGGATGTCCTGAGTAGTGACAACGAAGATGAAGATGACGAGGAAATGAAAGTAATAAGCCTAGCACTAAGAAAAGGGTTGGTTTTCTTTAATGTTCCAAAGTATACTAGGAAACTCAGATTTGAAGAAGTCGGACTTGAAACCAACCAACACTGAAAGCTCTAAAGGATAGGTTCATGACTAAGAATGTGGCCAAGGAAATAGCTGAGAAACTTTGCGAGTCAGTTTCTTACTTTTCGGGCACTTGGCTTGGCGAATCAGCAATCCAGCTTGAAGCTATGTTAACTAGTTGTGCATGTCAGTTGCCCGCAGGTAATTATAGTTTTCAGTATGTGATGGAAGTTTTCTGCAAATTAGTTGCTTTTGGATGATGTTATCAACTATGTTATTGATTATCACATGTTGTTGAAAAGGTATGTGGATACTTTTTTTGGGGAAACTGTTTTGTTTGGGTTTTTTTTTCATTAAGTTTTATGTGATAATTCATTTCCCACCTAGTGTGGTGTTAGTCAATTAGTTAAAGGTATGCCATTTGACAACTTCTGTGTGAGTGTATGCCTTTTGGAAGTCTGTGTAATTTGTTCTCCTTGCGTGGAGATATGCTATGTGCTTTGTATTAGCTGTTAAGACTATATCTAACATACTTCATAGTGGATAGACCACTCACTAAACCTTTGTTGTAGATAGGAAAAAAAATTAAGTTGCATATAACGAACCTCATTTATTCTTGCACTGCCTTCTTCATATAAGCACTTGAATATAACTATGCAAATTTTTGTTTTTAATAGTCCTTTGTTGATATTTCAAATATTCCAAAACTTTACGTTGCTTGTATAAATGTTGTTTGTAGTAGCTTTGGTGGATTATAATAAAGAATCCTGCAACTTTTTTTTGAAAAATCTTGCATCTGGTTCCTTATTAACTGTCGTCTGTTATCAATACAGATATTGTAAATACATGAAGAAACACTTTTATGAACATGAGTGTGTTGCGTAAATTATGGGAACTAATGATGTTAAAGAAACCATTTACCTTTTTTTTAAAGTGGTATTATACACTGTGTAATGACCCGGATTTTTCGGCTATTTGATTTGAATATTTAAATCTATTTTAAATATTATATTTGAATTACTGTGAATTTTTATATTGAATTCATTTAATTAAACGACGTTTGAACATTTATATTAAATCGAGCTCGAAATGGCGCGGTAGTTCATAATATTTAGTTTTGAACTTCAGTTGAATATATAGGATTCGATATAAGTCGGATTTCTGTGAAACAAGAAACGTTAGGATCGTATTGATTATAATTTTCTAATGGAAGAGAAAATTTGGGATTTCAGCTTATATGTTGTACATTATGGCTAAATCAAATTTTGAAATAGTCGCTATGGAAATTGTTTATAAATTATAACGTTTATTGAATTTATTTAAAAAGGAATTTCCATATATTTTAGGTATCATTTAACTTGAAAATACTAGTGTTGAGTTATATTTTCATAATGGTTGAATCTGAAGCAGTAAATTATTTTATTTAAATATACTCGGTAAATAATATTTATTATTATTAATTTAATTATTTTAGATTTTATTTATAATATTATATCGATATTATATAAGATGTATGGATATTTGTTTTTCAAATGACCTCCATTTTCAACGAAACGAATTTTAGTGGAATACATATGATTAGTTATTGCTATATTCCCAGTTTGGAGCCAATCGGAGCTATTTTGTCGGTACGTCAATTTTAACTGTGAACCGATGGATAATTTGAAATTTAAATAAAGCTATTTTTTCAAACGGAGTCAGAATTTGACCAAACAAGTTTCATTGGGACCGTATCATCAAGACGTAGCAGCACGTCCATTTTAATTGCGTTCGGAGATCGTATGTGGCGGTGTGATTATTAAACATGAACATTGTATAGTAATAATTCAACCATTTAAATAAAAAAAAAAGAATAAACTATTATAAATCCTTTTCCTTGTCGTCCAAACCGCACTACCCAAATTCCTTAGCAGCCAAACAACTTCAACCCCAAGTATACGTGATTATCACGTGTCTTCTCTATATATACAGTGTCTTTCTCTTCATATTTTCACTTGTTGAAACAAGTATGAACCATCTTCAAAAATAAATTTTTATATCCAAATCCATTGAGAACTAGCTGCTGGCCTGAACAGGAAAGTGGTAGGGAAATAGTAGAGGAGTGCACAGCCAAAATCCGATGAGGTGTTGTGCACTGTAGCAGTGGTGGTAGGCCATTTCAGATCTGGTTTGTGATATTGGGTGGTGTTTGAATTCAGATTTTTCATAATTGATTGAGGCCGAATTAGACTTGGTGGTCTGAAGGAAAAGTGAAGAGGAGACGCTAAGGGTCAGGATGGTGGTGGTTGCTGGTGGTCCAGTGGGAGGAGGAGGTGATGGTGCTCAGATGAAGTTGCGGTTGGTTGTTTTGGAGTGACAATGGGTTTTGATTTTTTTTTGGAAGAATTGGTTGCGAATTGGAGATGGTGGTTTGAAGGAGAAAGGGGCGCTGGGGTGTGGCGGAGATAACAGAGGAGGTGCGGCGACGTTAGGCGACACGATGGCGGAGCAGTTCATTGTTGAATGGAAATGGACTGTTTCCGCATTATGGGTTTATATTGACGCTACAAGGTCCGGAGGCAGTGGGACCAGGGGCGGTGGAAGCTAGAAGGCGGGCGGTTACGGCGGGCGGGGTTTGGTGGTGTCCTGTGCTGACTGGAAGTGGCAGTGGCGGTTCAAAGTTGTAGAACGGTTCCACGTTAAAAAAAGGGAAAGAAAGTATCACGTTTGGCTTCAGGAAATGGTGATCGGGATTTTCATTTTGGTTTTGCCTAAATGGAGTTTGAAGCGGGTCGAACTTGAGTGGTACATGAGCCGGTATAGGGAGTGGCAGGCTATTGGGCCTCGGGTTTAAAAATAAATAAAATATAATGATGTATACTGGAAATCAAAGCCTGGGGATGCAAGAAGTTTCCGAGGCATTTAAAAGAAATGGGAAGGACAAAATGGTTAAGGAGCGGGTGCGTTAGGAGGGAATTGGGCCGATTCAAATTGAGTAAGGCCTAAGAATTTAAAAGTGTTTAAGTTTTAATTTAATTTAATTATTATATACAAATCGATAATTATATAACTTTATCATTCAGAATCAGAATCCTACAAATAAAGGAGCGTTGTGATCGTATCCGAAAGGGGCGACATGATGGTATCGGTTTGGTCAACACTGGAAGCTACCGGGATTATTGATAAAATTAAACAACTGTTTAATTTTATCACAACGAACTATTTTAATCAACGAATAAAATCAAGGTGAGTTAAACTCGCTCAGTATCCCACTTATATTTATATAAGTCGGGTTTTAATATTTGTGTGCTTTGTTTGCTATTGGTTGAATGGTTTGATAATTGTTTCCATATATACTGAATATTTCTATATAACCGATTTAAATTAAACATCGGTTTAATTTAATCAAACCAAATCGGTATTTTAAATATTATTTCCAATGAAGGTAACTTACCATATTGGTTACGTTCATTATAATATAAACGTATTTAATTTAATTAGATGCTTGAACTGTTGTTATTTATTAACCGTTCTCAGTTGAATTGATTATTCATGTTTATTTTATATTATCATTATATGGATTGTTTACTGAATATGATTACATGATTTATTGTTGAATCCAAATTCAACAGTTATTTTGACATTAACCTATGGGAAATATTGGTTGAGAAATTTACAGTAGATGGACTAAATTATATATAGTTTATAGAGATCGATTTACTGTCAGGTAAATTGATGAAAAATGAAATTTATGAAATTTGTTTTATAATTCAATATATATTTTTAAATATATTATTTTAAATGGAGTTATAAAAGGGAAATAAACCAACCATATGTGTGTGTGTGTGTATATATATATATTGATGGTATTAACCACCAATCACCATTTTTATACCAAAATTTGACCATGTGCGAAGCACGTGCTTCATCCAAATTATTAAATGGTGTCATAAAGTTAACTCTTATATTAATAAGATTTATAAGCAAGCAAGCTGAAATTAATGTGATGATTTATAACAGTGATTAATTGTTAAAATGGGATTTTATTAAATTGATTATTATTTATTTAATAATAATCATAGTAAATGAGATTATTTAAATTAATTATATTATTTATTTAAATTGAAGAGACTGATTGAAATTTATGAACAAGTTAGTTATGTTCAAAGTTGAACAAGTCAATGGTGTTAACTGAAATCGATTATTAAATTAGTTTATTAATTTAAAAAGGTAGGTAATGATGAAGTAAAGCATTTTTATAAAATGGTTGAAACTAAATTATTATTATTTAATAATAATTAAAATAATGGGATTATTGAAATTAATTAAATTATTAATTTATTTAAATGGGAAGTACGGATTGGAATTGTTTAACAAATTAATTGGGTTTAGAGTTGACCAAGTCAACCGCGTTAATTATAGTGGATTATTTAATTGATTTTTAGTTTAAATGGAAGTTGTTAATCGAGAAGTAAAGCATTTTTATTTTGATAAAAGTTTGAAAGCTGATGATTATTTATTTATAATAATCAAAATGATAATCTTAGAATTTAAAGTTATAAATGTTGATTTTGTAAAATCTGTTTTGGTTTAATAAAGTTTTAAGCAACCTGATGCTAATACGAAAATGAGTTGAGTTAAATTTGAAGTTTAAATTGAATTCTTACTTGAATTCTATTTAGTTGGATTTTATACAATCCAAGTTTTGACAAAGTTATTAGAAGCCAAGTCTTATTAAAAGGTGACGTAAACGAATTTAGCTATTGAAACGAGTTATTAAAGTTATGAACTTTAATAGGACCTACGAATGAAATTAAAGAATTGAAATTTAACTGTGATTGGTTAAGTTAAATGATTTTCTAAGTGTTAATATGATGTTGGTTTCGCCCTTCGGGGTTGATATTTAGGAAATTATTTCTTGTTGATTTACATTAGGAACTGATGAAGTATGAAATGGGATTCGAATTGGAAACCCAAGTTTTTAATTTAAAGTGATGAGGCGATGTGATCTAAATTCATGATATTAAATAAAAGATGAAGTTTCATCGAGATATGACTAAATGGGTTTGAATAAACTTATCAAAAGTTTATGGAAGTTTTTATTCATAATATAAGTAAGATTTGTATATGTTTTAAAAAGGATTGTTAAAACTAATAAAGAAGGTTTCGACTATCAACTTTAGATAATAAGAAATGATGTAACAAATGTGTGAGGTGATAGTAATGAGAAATTTAATATGATTTTAACACATTTTTCTAAGTATAGAATAAAATGATTTGAGAATATTAACATATTAAAACATATATTATTTTTGGTATTACAACCGATATATTATTTTGAAAGGCCAAGTGACGCTGTGTTCTGAACCAATGGATCCATTTTATTTTTGTTTATTCTGATAGTTAAATAATCGACTATCAAAATTTGGCCAAATGCGTTGTTGGTACGGAAAGACCGAGATCGAATTTATATTCGAAAACCATTCCGAACCAGCAAATACGTTATTGTCAAAGATGTTGATCAAGATGGAGCAAGTGAAGACCGTAAATCCTCATCAGCGAAAGAACTATTGTTAAATATCTCTGACTGGTCCCTAGAGTTAATAATGATTCTATCGTGTTTGGAATCTACGGATTGCAAGGACCACCCGCTACTGATCTATAGGGTGATTCCTAGGATGGGGTAGGAGTGTGCCTTTGGTTCATCCTGTTCCTGGATGACTTGTATGGATGATTTCTTCAAACGTACCATGGTTGGTGGGAAGAACGACGGTTCTTTAAACCTAACAATTAAGTATTTTTGTGGACATCAATTAGTGATATCTAGCGGATCTGACAATGTGACATTCAAAGTGAATGGAGACATGCAATGCTGAAGAATATGTTTAACTTCTAGCCTCATCAATCGGGAAATGACATAAAATCGGGTAGGTCGCATGGCTATGTGGGTCGCACCCATCAAAAGGGTATATCATTACCTGATCTAGAGAATTCAAATGCCTTTGGTTGTCCCTTTTATTTTTGTATGTATGCTATCCGTTCGGCTGGCTGGCCTTCAACCGTGGTAATAATATATTCGGTACTCTCAAGGGAAAGTGAGGGGCCGGTCATGTTTAGCCTGGGTTGCAAGATGTTCTTATTGAACCCCAATGTATTCATCTTCGCAGATACATTGTCGAGAAGGTGGTCCCATACATTGCCAGGAAATCCATTCTCCAATAAGAGCCCGCGGTTTTGATTGTATACTATATATGTGGAGCGTGAGATGCAAGCGTTCCGCTAGATTGCTATTTACTTGTATTTAGACACTATCATAATATCAGAGCAATATTGTTTTCAAAAACTGTTTTGGATTCCCATAAGGTGAAACCCGTCCGTATTTATGTGTGGGTTTGGTCTTATGATTATCCTTTTCTTTCAAAAAGATTTTAACTTTAAAATCAAGTTTTGTGGTTAAACTTAGTGTGTTTTTCTCACTCTGGTTCACTAGACTGACCCTTTGTTTGTAATGCTCGGGTTAGATCGAGCTGTACAGGTTTAGGTTATCAGTTGTTATGAAGAGACGAGACGGAAGATTTCAGACGTATGATATTATATATTCCATTGTGTGATTGTATATGAGGACAGATCATTATAACTGTCCAGATGTGTGATGTACTCTGATGACTGTAAGTGTTTTTAAAAACTCTCAATAAAGATTTATTTTCATATTATATTTTTTTCCGCTGCTATGCGAGAATCTATGTTGTGTTGGTTCTTCTTCTTCTTCTTCTATTCTAATATTTTTTTCTTTCTTATCTCATCCTCTAACTTCTTTCTATTAATGATCCAGTATTTTCGATGCTTGGATAGTCGACAGGTTGTTTTGTGTCGATTTTCGAGGTTGAAAATCTCTTGGGCTGTTACACATTGCAAGTGAACTAGTATTGTCGTGTCTAAAATTAGAAGATGTGTATTTTATGGGTACAAATGCCACCATGAACATGAAATAAGTGAAATTTTGCAATCATAGAGCATTGGCATTATTATTTTCCTTCCTAAGTATTCTAACTTTAAATACAGTATACATCAAACCTTCACAATCAATTCTATATCGATTGCCACAACTAAACTTTGTTTACCAGAAATATATTCAACTTAGTAAGCATATGTTGTAAATTTACAAACCTATCGTCATGTTTGCAGTTTTGAAGTTGTCATTCATTTTGTTGGCCTTAAAGTCGTAGGATAAACCGTGTAAAAACCCCTACTTTATTATGACAACAATCTCATCGGGACCATGGTATAGTTTAGTTCTATAACACCTGCATCATTGCAAGAAAATCTCAAATTCATTGGAAGTCAACTCAAGCATGAAGACCATTGCAAGACCAGTAGCATTGCGTGAAAATCTCAATTTCATTATGTTTGTATTACTTAATTTCATTATGTTTGTATTACTCCTAGCGATGTATATTTATGAAAGATGACTTCAAGTAATTTGGATTTTGGAGTCTTGGATAATGGACTTTGTAGTTGCTTTATGTACTTGAGATACTTTTATGATTTATAAAAAAACAATGAGAGTTTGAAAATTCTAATATATTGTTTTGGTTCATGTTTTAAGTTTGTTTGATATCTTCAGTTTTATAGATAATATGTTCTGAAATGAATTCTTTTATTAGTAACATGTATATAATTTGTTTATATATTACAACTGTAAAATAATACTTTTAATAAAATATATTACAACTGTTATAAACAGTTGTAATAAAGTTTATTACAATGGTGGAAAACAGTTGTAAAATATACATTTCACAACGGTGTCGCAATGGTGCAAAGAAGTTGTAAAAAATTTTAGTTTATTACAACTTCTTAATAGACGATGGTTGCCCCACCGTTGTAAAAAGTCTTTTACTACTGTTTTCCACCATTGTAATATGGTCAATTTGTTGTAGTGCAAATTACAACATTTACAGGTCGATGCATATTATCCACTTTTTATTTTACTCCCAAATTACAACATGTACAAGTATATGCATATTATTCCTTTTAATTACATTTCTCAAATTACAACATGTACATGTTTTTGCATATTATCCCATTTTTATTATATTCCCAAATTACAGCATATACAAGTATGCATATTATCCCTTTCCCAAATTACAGCTAAACAGTCATCAATTTAACAATATGCCCAAACTCTCCTTTCTCATTATCATTTCATATTATCCCAAATTTAGTTTATACGCAATCTTAAATCAGACATGGCCTGCACTTTCAATGGTCGGACTTTTTTTGATCGAAAAATCAATCTGATTTATTTTGTCTTAGCGTAAATAAAAGGAAAAAAATAAAAGGATAAGAATAGAACCAAATTAAACTGTATATAATAGGCATATAGGAAAGACTGAAAATAAATTAAAACAGCAGAAATAGGGAAAAGGAAGATAGACACGCACAACAAATTAATCAACTGGCAGTAATAGAGCATATATTACTGTAACAACGACACAGATGAATAACAATAAAAGAACAGGTATAACTTATAGGCACTGTATGTTCTAGATCTAATTTTATTTACAATCATTATATATTTCTTGGTGTTAGATCTGAAAATAACATGAAACTTACAGCTGCTCTTGGTGAAGAAGAGGTTATCTCTTTATATATATGTTGACACGCTTTTTTGTTGAAGCTGTCACACTTCAAGTATTTGCTGAGCAACGCGCTCGAGCGTCAAAAAACACGAAGCAGTAGGGTCGAAGTCGCGTCGCAAACGCAAGGAGACCCGAAGCCTATATCAAGTGCTCTCTGTCGGGCCCAAGGAACTCTTAGTCGAGCCATGCTCCGAGCCGAAGGCGAGTCGTCAAGCAGGTCCGGGCGCAGCACCGGTGGGAGTCCGAGGCCCCACAATCCCGGTGGCAATCGACCTAGCCGGTTAGGTCGAAACAGAGGGAACCGCCAGATTCATCCGATTTTCTCCATGCCGAAAGCTCAGATCCCTTTAGTTCAAACTCATAAAAGCACGGATTCCTTCACTTCGCATTCAGGAATTTCGACTCCATCTATAGCATGATTTCCACCTCACATTCTATCAATTTCGAATCTCTCCAAGGTGTTCGAAATTTCGTTCACTCTTGGCGGGGTCGAAATTTCGAACTCCCCAGGCGGGGTCGAAATTTCGAACCCCCCTGGCGGGGTCGACATTTCGAACCCCCCTGGCGGGGTCAAAATTTCGAACCTCCCTGGGGTGGTCGAAATTTCGAACCCCCTAGTGGGGTAGAAATTTCGAACCCACCTGGGATGGGTTCAAAATTTGGAACCCGCACCAGGAGGTGCGAATTTTCTACATATCGCCTGTTTTGGGGTGCGAAACTTGCTCTTGTGGGTCCCGCTGCTTACTTACTCCCACCTAACCTAACCTTCCTCCTATAAATACCCAAAGCCTTGGCCTTCATTTGGATCCTTCTCCCTTGGAATTTTTGGACCTTGAGAGCTCCAAACACTCACTAATGGCTTCCAACACCTCCACCATGGCCATGGAAGATGACATGGATAATTAAAACATGGCATGCATGTTTTCCTTCAACACTTGAACATTAACAAGGATTGTTATGCTACTTTTGAACTTCATGGACATGAACACCAAACTTGGATATTGTTGACCAAGTCAACACTTTTCAACGAAGAAGAAGAAAGGCAATTTAGTCAAAGTGTAGAACAAGCCTATATTTTGTTATTCCATTGTAACACTTTGAACTTAGCTATTGTCTGAACTTGTACAACCTTGTAATCAACCAAAGATATGATGAATAATGATTATAAAGTGGATATAGGTGTTAGTGGCAAACCACTATAATAGCTGTGTCTCCCTGCATTTACATACTTTCCCGCTTATTTGGATAATTGTTAACACACACACATCTGGGTGTTGGCGTGCGACAATTTTACCCGTCAACATTTTGGCGCGCCAGGAAGGGGACGCACCGCTTCGACCTCTGCATCGGATTAACTATTCGGATTTGTCTTCAAACCTCGGCTTCAACTTCAACTTTACCCACTTCACACTATGGGTGTTAAACGCAAGAGCTCCCAGCTATCACTGAAGCTCATGAAGCGGCAGGAGATGAAGGTAGCCATGATCTTTCTTTGAATGAAGTTCCATCGAACAATGTCACTCGAGAAGACGTCGATGGAATGATAAAGAATATCGCTACCGATTTGAACGCTTGACTTGAGCGACAAGAAGATGCTTTCAATACCTTCCTCGATCGTATGGAAGAAAGGATAAGGTACACTTCAAGGCCAACTGGCCAGGAAGATATTATTGGAACTAGTACCAATTTTCCTCCAACTGCAACTCGGGACTTGGGGGAAACCCCACAAACCATCAGCAGGCCAACGCCGCTCCTCTAAACGGCGCCGGTCCCGCTACACTCGGGGGCACCCCAAACCCCGACACTGCTCCAGCCCGTGACCCTTTGGTTAGACTAGTCGCGGGCTCCGCTGTTGGCAACATCGCTCAACCCCAAGTGTGCGCAGCTTTGGATGGTAGCGCTCCCACGGTTTTGGGAGTCAGGATTGTGCCCAATGTCGCCTCTCAAGTAGAAATCTGACCAAACATTACCCTCAACCGACCGATTCCCAACTTGAACTTGAACGCTGGGGGCACCAGTGTCACTTTGGATAATTTAAATCAATTGCTCGCTTTCGGGAATGGGTCGGAGAACGTGGATGTCCTCCGTCGGTTCACTCGAGGTGGTGCTTCTTCTATGGACATGGATTGTGTGACTCGCAGCCCGCTCTCTTTGGATATCAGGAACTCTCGAAACCCACCTGACTTCAAGCTACCAGGCTTGGATCCTTATGACGGTCGCAAGGACCCCACCGCTCACCTCATTAGATACATTCGATATATGGAAGTTCTCTCGGCTTCGGAAAATGTCATGGCCAAGTGCTTCTCGCTCTTCTTAATAGACATAGCTGCAATGTGGTACAGGCAGCTGGAGCTGGACTCCATTACTTCTTGGAATGCTTTGATTACCTAATTGGTGGAACAGTTTAGAGTCAACATAGCTTGCCCAAAAAGCATCATGAATCTCAATAGCATTAAGGGGAAGTCCAGCGAGACTCTATGAAAGTTCTTGAAACGGTTCAATGCTGCGGTCGCTTCAGTCGACCGACCTGACCCTTCCATGGTTTTAATGGCAGCAGTATCTGGCATTCTAGAAAAATCTGGATTCAGGACTTCATTACACCGGGACCTGCCAAGGGACCTTAGCTAGTTCTACTTCGAAGCCAAAAGGTTCCTTCAAGAAGAAGATGCGAATGCCAACAATAGCAAGAAGGTTGTCGATGTTAATGCTGTTAAGGACGTGAAATCTCCCGATCCTAGAAAAGCTAAAGATTCTGCTCAGCAACCTCCAATGGGGAATGATCGGAACAACGCTAGTAGGCAGCAAAGGTGCTCGACCTTCACGAAAATTACTCACACTCTCGAGGAGATCTACCGAGAAGTTCACCCTATTACTCCCTTCAAAAGTCCTTTCACTCGGGATCCCCTTCAACAACTAACTAATCCCGGCCGATATTGCATATTTCACGAAACCGATAGTCACAATACAAATGACTGTCAACATCTTAAGAATGCTATTGAAGAACGTGTTAAACATGGGGAGCTAGCGCGGTTTGTTCGGACCCTTCAAAGGAATCAGGACGGACCCGAGACCATCACCCGCCACGGCATCAAGATCTGCTAAGTCTCTCACTGGATCTGATGTTTAGGGTCCAAACCTCCCTAGCATCAGTATCCTACCACTTTTCGGTCTTTTTGTCTTATTATGGTTTTCTATGAATCTCAAATATTGCACTCCTCACTTATGGCTTTCTCGTTCTAGCTCTCTAGGCTCAAGTATTTGGGCTTCAGCCCATGACATTGTACCTAAGGACCTCAGTCCTCTGGATGTATCCTTCCTTTTGGGTGTTAATGAAAAGTTTATTTTCTTGGCCTCTTGTCTTACATGCCAAGGTGATATCACCAATGTGAGATTTCCTTGATTGCTACATGCCAAGGTGATCTCACCAGTGTGAGATCTCCTTGATTGCGACATGCCAAGGTGATCTCGCCAATGTGAGATCTCCTTGATTGCTACTTGCCAAGGTGATCTCACCAATGTGAGATCTCCTTGATTGCTACATGCCAAGGTGATCTCACCAATGTGAGATCTCCTTGATTGCTACATGCCAAGGTGATCTCACCAGTTTGAGATCTCCTTGATTGCGACATGCCAAGGTGATCTCACCAATGTGAGATCTCCTTGATTGCGACATGCCAATGTGATCTCACCAGTATGAGACCTCCTTGATTGCGACATGCCAAGGTGATCTCACTAATGTGAGATCTCCTTGATTGCTACATGCCAAGATGATCTCACCAGTGTGAGATCTCCTTGATTGCGACATGCCAAGGTGATCTCACCAATGTGAGATCTCCTTGATTGCTACATACCAAGGTGATCTCACCAATGTGAGATCTCTTTAAATGCTACTTGCCAAGGTCATCTCATCAATGTGAGATCTCCTTAAATGCTACTCGCCAAGGCCAGCTCACCAACGTGAGGTTTCCTTGAATGCTCTAACATGCCTTGGCCGTCTCACAAATGTGAGACCGACTTGAATGCAGGTTATCATATCAATACGATGACCTATGGCAGTCATGTCGGCAACACTGCAAGACCACTCACATATGGTTATATGTACACCTTTTCTATGCAGGTTACTGGGCTCCTCCGGTCTCTCTGATGCTCTGACCGTTCCAGCTTTCTATTAATACAATCCCAAGCGATCGTCGGATTTCTCTCCTTAATACGATCCCAAGCAATCGTGATCTTCCACTAATATGATCTGAAGCGATCATTGATCTCTAGCTTATTGCCATTGGCTTTTTGGATAATACGGTCCGGCGTGGCCGTGGCTCTTCCACCTCATGAATATATCGGCTCGCTCCGGACTTCTCTTAGCTTTGATCTCTGGATCTCTCTCCACCTCGCAAAACACACCTTCCTCGGACCAATCAAGATATGTTTTGGGGGGCAAATGTTGACATGCTTTTTTGTCAAAGCTGTCACACTTCAAGTATTTGCTGAGCAACGCACTCGAGCATCAAAAAAACGAAGCACAGGGTCGAAGTCGCGACGCAAACGCAAGGACACTCGAAGCCTGTATCAAGTGGCCTCTGTCGGGCCCAAGGAACTCTTAGTCGAGCTGTGGTCCAAGCCGAAGGCGAGCCGTCAAGCGGGTCCGGGCACAACACCAGTGGGGGTCCGGGGCCTTACAGTCCCGGCGGAAATCGACCTAGCCGGTTAGGTCGAAACTGTGGGCACCGCCCGATTCATTCGATTCTCTCCATGCCGAAAGCTCAGATCCCTTTAGTTTAGACTCACGATAACACAAATTCCTTCACTTCGCATTTAAGAATTTCGACTCCATCTACAACATGATTTCCGCCTTACATCCTATCAATTTCGAATCTCTCCAGGGTGTTCGAATTTTCATACCCCCTTGGTGGGGTTCAAATTTTGAACCCGACTGGCGGGGTCAAAATTTCGAACCCCGCTGGTGAGTTCGAAATTACGAACCCCCTGGTGGGGTCGAAAATTCGAACCCCATCAGTGGGGTCGAAATTTTGAACCCCACCAGTGGGTTCAAAATTTCGAACCCACCTGGGAGGGGTTCGAAATTTTGAACCCACACCAGGGGGTGCGAATTTTCTGCATATCGCCTGTTTTGGGGTACGAAATTTGCTCTTGTGGGTCCCACTACTCACCTACTTCCACCTAACCTTCCTCCTATAAATACCCTAAGCCTTGGCCTTCATTTGGATCCTTCTCACTTGGAATTTTTGGACCTTGAGAGCTCCAAACACTCATTAATGGCTACCAACACCTCCACCATGGCCATGAAAGATGATATGAATAATTAAAACATGGCATTTATGTTTTCCTTCAACACTTGAACATTAACAAGGATTGTTATGCTGCTTTTGAACTTCATGGACATGAACACCAAACTTGGATATTGTTGGCCAAGTCAACGCTTTTCAACGAAGAAGAAGAAGAGCAATTTAGTTAAAGTGTAGAACAAGCCTATATTTTGCTATTCCATTATAACACTTTGAACTTAGCTATTGTCCGAACTTGTACAACCTTGTAATCAACCAAAGATATGATGAATAATGATTATAAAGTGGATGTAGGTGTTAGTGCCGAACCACTATAAAAGTTGTGTCTCCCTGCATTTACATACTTTACCGCTTATTTAGATGATTGTTCACACACACACATTTGGGTGTTGGTGTGCGACAATTTTTCCCGTCAACAATATATATATATATATATATATATATATGTCGTTGTAGAAAAGACCACTTTTATCTTTTTATTGTTGTGGAGCAATTCGAATTGTCCTCACTATTTTATGTTTGAGCAGCACCTCAGTAGTTCTATGTATATATTAATCTCAGAAAAGGATTTGGAGGAAGAAGGAGGAAGAATGATTTTGTGTGTGTAGAACAAATGAGGTTGCATGCCTTTATATAGATTACCTAGGACAATCCATCACCGTTAGATATTAGGTTTTCAATCTAAGCTATACATGTAATGCTGAGTCAGCGGACGAATCCAGAAGTAAAAACAATCCTGATTCAGAACTCAGAATCGAGCCTGCATACGGGTGGGTTGACCCACCGACATACTGGGTCGACCCATGGGTCGACCTACTTAGCCTTGGGTCGACCCATAGGTCGACCTAGGCAGGGCGTAAGTCCCCCCATGACCGTTACTTTCTGCATTGATGACTCAGTTTGAATTTATTTGAATTTATTCATATATAGTCTTCTTACATATATATATACAATCTTTTAAGGTTCATAACTTCTTCATACATCATCTGATTTACGCAAACTGGGGGTCTATCTGGATCAGAATTTCGAGATGAATGCAATGGTAAAGTCGGTTTTACTTAATTATGAATATTTAATTATATAACATTCATTTTATTATCTTTACAGTATTGTTATAGTGTATTAAATTTTAGGGTGTTAAATTCTCCCTTACTTAAAGGATTTTGACTTTGAAATCTCCAAGTTAAGAAGAATGTTGTTATTCTAACAACCACCTACAACCATCTACTCATCCATCACCCACTAAAATCCAATACCCTTAAGAATTTCTAATGCTTGTATTAACATATGCAAAGGTGTTATGTGTATATTTCCCAACACTAATGCAAAATCAGGCGGTCGATAGATTCAGTTGACCTCTTTAATGCAATATATGTTTATTCCATGTATCTAATATGTATGCAATAAAGTCCTAGTATAATATATAAGCTCTACACTTGTGCACAATCATTCACCAAAATGCCATATCCATATAATGGTTCACCCATTTCCATACATAGGAAAATTAAAATGCGCACACATCCATATGCAATATGTAAGTGCTTGAGCCAATCTAGTGCTTAGTGTGTGTATATGCGTCCACGAGCAACCACTAGCAAACAATTTCATCCACTTGCAACCATCACATGTTTCCGACACATGTTTCCAAACATTGGATTCTACCTAAGGATCGAAGGTTCAAACAATTGGATGAACATACTTGTAGAAGAAAATGCGAATTTAAAAGCTTGGAAAAGAAATTAAGAATGTACGTTCAAAAAGAAAATGGTTAGAAGCACAAATCTTGTCTTCGGGTTCCCACGTCGCATCTTCGCAATCTTCTCCCCATTTTACCTTTACTAATCTAATTTCTTTGTTGCGTAGTTCCTTAACCTCTGATCCAAGAATATGTATAAGAACTCCTCTCACTGATGCTTCCTTCTCAACTTCCACATCTTTAAGTCCGCTCGGATCTACTGTCTCTTCCTCATCATGTAGACATTTCCTCAAATAGGAAACTTGAAACACATCGTGTATGCCTACCAGTCTGTCTGGTAGTCTAGTACCATAGGCCATCTGACCTATCCTCTCCATTATAGAGAATGGCCCTACGAACTTTGGCGCCAACTTCCCAACTAAGCCAAAGCGAACTACATTCCTTAGCGGTGATACTTTAATGAAGACCATATCTCCAACTTCGAATTCCAAGTCGGTCCTCCTTTTATTGGCATATGACTTCTATCTGTTCTGAGCCGCTTTCATTCTTCGGCGGATAAGATCAATCTTCTCAGAAGTCTCTTGAATCATCTTAGGTCTAGGTATAGAAGTCTGTCGCCAACGCTCGATACATCTTGTTGTCGCCCGGATGGATAGTCACTAGAGAATGATGAGCTTCCTCAAGCACGACATTTAGCAATTCCCTAATTCTAGGGACACATAGCCTTCCATCTCATCATAGCCACCCTTTCTCGTCCACAGTATATATAGCGAGGTGGCTAGAAGTATCTCCTCTACCAAGCCCGTCCAAGATGTCTACTATCTGTGGGTCCTCTCGCTGCATAGATCCAAACGCTCTATAAGAGTAGTTCGAACCTCCAATGAAGCTAATAATCCCAATGTGAAATCCGTAGATTAAAATCGAAGGTCGATATAAACACTAAGCTCTGCCTACTCAACGCATCTGCCACTATATTTCCCTTGCCTGAGGTATAAGCTATCTCAAAATCACAGGACGTTAGGAACTCCATCCACCGTTGCTGCCTTAGGTTAAGATCCTTCTGTGAGAACAAGTATTTGAGCGACTTATGATCCGTGTATAGCTCAAATCTCTTTCCAAGTAGACAATGTTGCCAAGACTTCAATGCGAACACTATTGCAGCCAACTCAAGATCATGGGTAGGGTACTCAGTTGTTTGCTACCATAGCATACTACCCTTCCTTCTTGCATCAGAATGACACCAAGTCCTGTTCCACAAGCATTTGCGCAGACCGTGAACATCTTGCTTCTATCGTGGAGAGTTAGAACCGAGGCTGTTGTCAGAGCCCTTTTCAATCTTTGAAAGGCATCCCCTCGCAATCAATGATCCACGAAAAAGCCAAGTTCTTCTTCGCGCATCGGGTGAGTGAGGTTGATATCTTTGCAAAGTCCGTGATAAACTTTTGTAATAACCTGCCAACCTCAGAAAACTTCTCACCTCCTTCGCATTCTTTGGAGTCCTCCAATCTTAACTCCAACGACTTTGGAGGGGTCCACTACTATCCCGTCCTTGGAGACTACATTCCCTAGAAACCTTACTTCCTTCCTCCAAAAGTGACACTTAAACTTTTTTGCCTTGAGTCGATGTGATCTGAGAGTGCTAGAACCTCTCCTATGTATAGGGCATGCTCCTCCTTATTGTTTGAGAAGATCAGAATATCATCCACAAAGACCACCACAAACTTGTTCAGAAACACTCTAAACACCCTACTCATCAAGTCCGCAAAATATGTGGGTACATTGATTAGCCCGAAAGGCATTACCAGCCACTCAAATATACCGTCTGGTGTTATGAACGTAGTCTTATCAATACTGTCCTCTGCCACCCTCAACTTACGAAATCCTATGGCAAAATTTATCTGCGATAAAACTGATGCGCCTACTAGTTGATCAAACAAGTCATCAATCCTTGGAAGCCGGTGCTTATTCTTCTTGGTGAGCATATTCAGCGCTCTATAGTCCACACGTAGAAAAAGCCAGCCGTCTGCCTTAGTTGCAAAGACGACTGGAGCTTCCCACTCTGATATGCTTCGTCTAATAAATCCTTTCTCGAATAGATCCCCTACTTGCTTGTTGAGCTCCTTCCTCTCTCTAGGAGCCATGTGGCCCACCGTTAGAGCGAATGGCTTTGCATTCTCTTCCGAATAAATCCGGAAGTCTATCTCACGCCTCAGAGGTAATCCCCTAACGTCATCAAACACGTCCGTAAAATCTCTGACTATGGCTATTGATCACCAATCGTCAATAGAAGTATCAAGCGAATCTAGGAAACTGAGCATAACTGACCCCCATGGGTCAGGAAATCTTGAGATTTCTTCCTCGGCAAGTCAGAAGTGTAACCACTCTCCTTTCACAGTCTAGGACGGCACCATACATGGCTAGCCAATCTATTCCTAAAATCAAACCATAGCCTATAAAGCCCAGCATGTATGCGTCACATTCAAACTCGATGCCCAAGATAGAAATTCTCAAACCCCTACATATCATGGATAAATGAGTCGTTCCACCTATAGGGTTTGAGACTACTACAGGATAAGAGACTACACTAGTATTAAGGTGCAAACTATCTACTAAAAAACTGGGTATAAATGAATGAGAAGCGCCAGAGTCCAAGAGGGTTCTAACATGATATTCAAAAAGGGAAATTAAACCTTCAACAGTGACTTTCCTACCTTGATCAGGTCCACTAGCCTCAAGAGTATGTACTTGTCCAGAAGATCTTGCCCCTTGTCCTTTCTTTCTAGGTAATTGCTTAGTGAAGTGTCCCACTTGACCACAATTAATGTAGGCTTTCTTTGTCTTTTTACTGTCCTTCACAAAATGACCCAAAGCTCCGCAACCATGCCACTTGATATCTTTCTTGATCCGAGCCTTGTCAGGCTTCCCTCCTTTCTTTTATGCTCCCTTCTTAGGCCACCACGTCTTTTTCTCGCCCTTAGCCTGTGTCTCCTCAACCTTACTGTCTTTCTTCTCATTCTTTCCATCTTCATGCATTAGAGCCATGTCAACCAGCTTCTCAAATGTCGCCCCCATCAGTATATGAGATAATGAAATTCCTTGGAAATGTTGATTCAAGCTTGTCGTAAACCTAAGAGCCTTCTTATGGGGTGTATTGACCAAGTCCAGACCAAATCTCGCCAGCTGATTTAACTTATTGACATATTCCTTAACAGACATGTCCCCTTGTTTCAAAACCAAGAATCTCTCCATCTGTAATCCTTCTTTCGCATGAGACAAAAACTTTATCTCAAACCTCTGTCTGAAATCATCCCAAGTAGCTACTGGTTGTCCTACCCGTGTCACCTTCAACCAGTATGAAGCTTCGTCCTTCAGTTGTCATGGGGCCAATTATGTCTTCCTCCAATCGTTGATCTCAAAAGGACCAGACACGTTCTCCATTTGTCTAAGCCAAGTTCGCGCCTCAATAAAGCTTTCGATACCACGGAATGGTTTTCCTCCCATAGCTCAAAAGTTCTAACAAAGCTTTAAAAAAAATTATCTACTTGTGGAGGTGGAGCTACTGCGGCTGGGGTGGGGCATCTCCTTAAATTCCGGCCGGTGTCGTAGCCTTTAGGTACCTACGGAACCATGTCGGTAGTGGAATGCCCTCAGGAAGATTGGGTGCCCCAGACATGCTGACAAGAGAAGAAATAAAAGAATCAATAAGAGATCGAGCGAATATTGAATATGGCTTGAAGGGATATAATTTTCAAAAATAGGTTTTATCTGGAAATACTTTTCTTTTGAAAATATTTTTTCAAACTTTTCTCCGATCTTGTAACCTTCAGCTCTGATACCAAATGTGAGACCACACGTCCGTTAATGTCACTCATAAGAGAATACATTAAGTTTCATGAAGCGTAATTGGTAAACAGTAACAGAATTTCACAAGATAGATAGAAATAAGTAGCGAAAATTCAACTTTATTATTGAGAATAAAACATTATCTCAAATCAAGTTACATTATCAAACCCGTTACATTAAAAACCATATCCAAGCTGAAAGAGAAAGTATTAATCACTGAGGAGTGCTACCACTCTGAGGACATGAGGGGGGAAAGGAAGAGAAATAAGCGAAACAAAAATAGGTCAGACATAAAGCCTAGTGAGTTCTAATGATTTTTAGTATATGCATAAAATAGAGGTATCAAGATAGATAAGCAAGACTGGATGAGAAAGTACAGTAACCTATAAGGCAATGGCTAAACAAGATAAATAGGAATAGCAGGAATAAAACAGGATAAACAGTGATCGAGTAATGATTCTCATTTATATCCCTAAAATAGGTTTCTGCACCAATATTAGTATAATAGGATTAGGTTTTAATCAAATTACATAACAACAGGATTAAACAGCAAGATTAAATAGCGGGATTAGGTATACCCTAATTACATAAATTGATTAGGTGTTACCCTAATTACATAACAACAGAATTAGGTGTACCCTAATTACTACGCATATGATTGGCCCCCTATTACGTAAATACTCTGTGTCAGCCCTGACAGTAGGTTGTATCACTCCCAAAACGAACAACATATATAACACATACCTATTTACTCGTGTTACAGCAGCTTAGTTTCAAACAAGGAATGTCTGTATTAAGTCAAATATAACATGTTTATACATATGCATATTATTCCTTTCAATTACATTTCCCAAATTACAACATGTACATGTTTACACATATTATCCCCTTTTTTGCGGAAGACGGGTGTGTAGCGTGATACTACACAGCCGGTTACGCGTAATCATAGTAGATAATAATATAAACTGGTTGACAAGCCCAACTAGTGGCAAAAAGGTCTAGACCCAGTCAGTCAATAAAAGCGATACAAGTACTGATCTGAATATGTACATCATAGAAAACTAAGCATAAGATAACGATAAACAGCCAAAATACATCATATGTAATATTAAGCAGCTACACCTGGATCAACGAGGAAAGAATGAGCTGCTTTCTTGTGAGCCAGGAGACTGGGGCATTGGAAGAGAAAACCCGAAGCGCGCATGCCTATTTGTTCCTGTCCATGAGTCGAAGAGATGCAGGATATGATAACAAGTACGCATCATGAGTTTCGAGGGTCTGCCAAAGATGATTGCATTACGCTCCAACCAAATATACCATGAAAAAAAAGCCACTAAAGAATCCATTAGGGGGTCGGGGGGAAGTGCTGCCAGTATTCGATGAATGAGTTGATAGATGGAAGAAGCCAAGGATGAAAAAACTGATTGCAGCCCACACTGCATATGAGAATTCACAATCGAAGAAGAGATGTGAAATGGATTCATTATTTTGCTTGCATAGCACACATATGGGGTCAATATTGATATTGAAGCGATGAAGCCTGTCTCTGGTGTTAATACGGTTATGTATGAGAAGCTATTGAAAGAAAATAATGTAGGGGGAGGGGGGTAAGTGGCATTTCCAAATTCTCGAGAAGGAGAAGCTTCGTCCAGGATGGATGAAGAATTTGTAACAGGATGCGACCGAGAAGACGTTGGATGAGCCTAAAGCCCAAACGAATGAGTCTGGTTCTGGTAATAGCTGAGTAGAGCTGAGAATATGATCTACTGAATTAATTTCATTTAGGGATTCAAAACCCAGAAAAGTTTCAGAAAAAAGCCCATTGTGCCAAGTTCATGGGCCTCTGCTAACGTGAGTAGGCTATTTTGGTTGGATGATGCAAGGATGGGAAAAAGAGAGTGAAGTGGGATCTGTTCTTTCCAAATATCCAACCAAAAGAGGCAAGATTCCCCATTACCAATTTTAACATGAAAAAGAGATTTAACTCTCGTTATGGTGGATAAAATTCCCTTCCAGAATGGTGAGGGTCTAGCATCAGGTCTAAAGTGGAGGATGATGAACGGGTTTGAATTGTACAAACGATTCAAGATCCAGTCTTTCCAAATGAATTGACCAGGCAAGAGGGTTCGCCATAGCCATTTAGCAAGCAGTGCAATATTAAAGGCCGAGAGGTTCAGAACACCAAGACCCCCATGGATAGTTGGGAGACAAACAATTTGCCAGTTGATGAGTTTTTTCAGGTTACTCCCATTCCAAAGGAATGAACTACGAATTGAATCAATTCTCTTAATGACCCAATTAGGGAGTTTATGGAATGACATCCAATAAGTTGGTAATGATGAGAGGACGTGCTTAACAAGAACAAGACGACCAGCAAAGGGCAATGAATTCGCTTTCCAGTTTGAAAGCCTGCTTTCAATCTTAGAAATAAGTGGTTGCCAATCTGTTTTATGGAGTTTAGAGGGACGGAGAGGAATACCCAGATAATTAATTGGGAATGAATCAATTTTGCAATTAAAGCAATCAGCTATAACAGGACCCAAGTGAGAACAATTACCAAGCATAATAATGGAGCTTTTGTTAAAATTAATTGAGTGTCCTGAAATCATTTCAAATGAGTAGAGAAGAACTTTGAGACAGTGAATGTTTTTGGGGGGAGAGGGTGGTGAAAAGAATTGTGTCATCTGCAAATTGCAAATTGGTTGTGAAAATTTCAGAATTTGGGATTGGAATTCCAGAAAGAATGTTATGGGATTATGCTTGTTTCACCATTTGATTAAAGACATCAGCTATTAAAACAAAAATGAGAGGAGAGAGAGGATCTCCCTGTCTTAAGCCTCTTTTAGATTTTATTTTGCCACCATATTCCCCATTGATAAAGACAGTAGAAAAGCTAGTGTGCAAAATTTCTTTGATCCAGTTACACAACCTTAATGGGAAGCCTCTATGTATCATGAGGGATAAAATGAATTCCCAATTGACTGAGTCAACGGCTTTCGAAAAATCAAGTTTAAGAAGGACACCAGGGGTGCTAGAGAAATGACAATGAGAGATTACTTCTTGGGTAGCTGCTACACAGTCAAGGATATTTCTACCAGAGATGAAAGCTGATTGCTCATTACCCACAAGAGAGTCAATGTGTTGTTGAAGTCTGTTAGATAGAATTTTAGTGATGATTTTGAAGGTTGTATTGAGAAGACTAATAGGTCTAAAGGAGGAGACAGTGTTAGCACTAGAATGTTTTGGAATGAGGATAATGTTGGCATAATTCAATTTAGCGATTGATGAGGGGTTTGAGTAGAATTCTGAACACATGTCAATGATGTATTTTTTTTAGAATGGGCCAAAAGTGTTTAAAGAAAGATGGGCCTTATCATCAGCCATATCCTTAATAGCATTCCATATTTCCTCTTCTGAGAAAGGATGTTCAATGTTGATGGGGGCTGGGTTCGGGTATAAACAATGCCAGTCAATTATTAGAGAGCGGGGGTGGAGATGAACCAAGGATGTTTCTGTAGAAGATAGTAAATTGTTGGAAAATATCCTTAGAGTTAGTGAAGGTAGTGTTATTGTGAACAATTTCAGGGATAAATGAGGAGCATATATGACAATTGGCAATTCTATGAAAATATACAGTGTTTTTATCCCCATCTTTAATCCATTTCGCTTTAGATCTTTGTTTCCATCCAATCTCCTCTTGTTTAATTAGTTTGTCTAGTTCTGCTTCATGTTCTTTCAAATCGTTTAGTTCGGAATCAGATAAAGGTTGAAGCTCTTCAATGATATTAAGATTAAGAATGGCATCTTCTATGGATGAAATACGACTTTTTAAGGAGTTCCAAACATGTTTAGCCCATGGTCGAATAAATTTACGAAGAGATCGAAGCTTACTAACAATTCTAACCATGGCAGAGTGATGTGATGGAAGTTGATCCCAGTTAAGTTTGATAAAGTCATCAAAAGATGGTTCTAATAGCCAGAGGCATTCATATCTGAATGGCCGCTTTAGTGGAGAGTTTGAGCAGGTGTCAAGAAGAATTGGACAGTGGTCAGAGATGGTAGTGGAAAGACCGTTGACCAGGTTCAATGGAAAGTGGTCATCCCAGGTGAGATTGAAGAAGAAACAATCAAGTTTAGATAATGATGGGTTTTCTCTTCTATTTGACCATGTAAAACGATGGTTATTGATAGGTGGTTCAATAAGTGAACAAGATTGAATAAATGCATTAAAAAGAGAAGTATCAGAGGATAAGTTGCCTGGATTACAATCATCAATTGAACGAGTTGTGTTGAAGTCACCACCAATTATCCAAGGTTCATTTATATTTTGTGATAAGTTATGACAATGTTGCCATGTTTCAGCTCTTCTTTGATGATCATTAGGTGCATACACATTAGTGAAATGGAAAACGGTGTTAGAAGGGATATGACGAAGGGACACGTGTAGAATATAAGAATGAGATAAAGATTGTTCAAAAGCCCACACGTGCTGATTCCACGTAATGATTAAACCACCACGAGTGTCAACAGCATCCACGTGTGTCCAGCCAGATAAGAAGGGACCACAAAGTGTACGAATGAGAGAATTGGTTGGATTATAGGTTTTTGTTTCTTGCAAAAATAAAATATCAATATGATGAGGGGAGATGATGAGGTTGACAACATGATTTTTTGTGGGGTCCCCCAACCCCCTAATATTCCATGTGACAATTTTCATTTAGAAAGGTTAGAATGTTGATGTTCTAGGGCTAGCATGGCAATATAATGTTTGTCATGCAAACACACCCCCATGTATTTTGACAATTTTTTGTTTAACACTTTATTAGCAAAAGAAAAAATGACTAGTTCAAAATAACTACCCGAAGATCCTAGAGGCAGCGAGCGAGACCTGTTGAGTCTTGCACTTCTCCTGATAGCTGATGAGGAGAAGCGAAGGGAAGATGAACCTTGGCCTTCTTGTTGAGCTGGCTCCTGATGTTCCTGATGAGTTGGCAACTGCTGATGCAAAGGAACAAAAATGTCCAGTTCCGCCATTGGATCCCATCTAAGCACAAGTATATGCATATTACAGCATGTACAAGTATATGCATATTATCCCTTTTTATTTTATTCCCAAATTACAACATTTACAAGTATATGCATATTATTCCTTTCAAGTACATTTCCCAAATTACAGCATGTACATGTTTATGCATATTATCCCTTTTTTATTATATTCCCAAATTACAGCATGTATAAGTATGCATATTATCCCTTTCCCAAATTACGGTCGAACAATCCTCAATTTAACAATATGCCCAAACTGTCTTTTTTATTATCATTTCATATTGTCCCAAATTTAGTTTATACGCAATCTTAAATCGGACATGGCCTAGGCTTTCAATGGCCTAGGCTTAGCGTAAATAAAAGAAAAAAAAGAAGGAGAAGAACATAACCAAATTAAACTATATACAATAAACAAGACTGGAAATAAATTAAAGTAGCAAAAATAGGGAAAAGGAAGGTAGATAAGCATAACTAATTAATCAAGTGACAGTAAAAGAGCATGTATTACTGTAACAACGACACAGATGAATAACAGTAAAAGAACATGTATAACTTATAGGCACTGTATGTTCTAAATCCAATTTTATTTACTGTCATGATATATTTCTAGGTGTCAGATCTGAAATTAACGTGAAACTCACAGAGGGTCTTGGTGAAGAAGAGGTGTAACACCTCACGTCCGTTAATGTCACTCACAAAGGGAACGCATTAAGTTTCGTGGAGGACTATAAGTAAACAGAACAGAACATTACTAGACAGATACATAAAATAGTACTTGAAAATTTTATAACTTTATTGCAGCGGAAACAGAAATAAGTTTGGTTACATCTTCAAGCCCATTTCACCAAAACCAAGTACATAATATCAGTCTTGTACAAAAGCCATCAGAGTACATAATTTTTAAAACCATAATCCCCAATCCAAAATGCCATATGAAAGAGAAACAAAGCTAAGCATTTCTTTCAGCACTTCAAGAAGGAAAATCTGAATCAAGCTTCAACGTGCCCACCCTGAGAACTTTGGGGGGGGGGGGGGGGAGGAAAGAAAAGAGGCAAAACAAAAAGGGTCAGACATAAAGTCCGGTGAGTCCAGTGACTTTATCAATATAATTAGTAAAGCAATGTGATAAGAACATAAACTGGATGTAGGAGATGACTGAAACATAAGCAAATACGACAAGGTAACAAGATGAACAAGATGTAACATTGATTGCGCTTCTAACCACTATAAGATATTCTATGCACCGCACCAATACTAGTTTCATACTAAAAGATGATCCCTCTTGGCTAAATAGAATGATAATAGTTTCGTGTACTTCTAGCTGCTCTCATAGGTAACCAACGTGCACCTATCACCACAAGATATATCCACTATCCTCCCTGTTCGATTATGTACCTCTAGCTGCTATCATAGGTAACCAATATGCACCTATCACCACTAGATGTACCCTCCATACTAATCATAATAATGGTAACTTCGTGTACTCCTAGCTGCTCTCGTAGGTGCCCCCACTTGCTCCTACCACCACTAGTTGTACCCACTACCCTCCCCAATCGATTGGCTCTCTAACCTCGTAGATACCTGTGCTGGTCCCACAATAGGGTGTATCACTCCCTAAGGTGGCAACCCCGATACTACTGAAATGCGCATCTTATACCTACACAATGCAACAGCGTCTTACCTAGCAGCCCGGAACCACGCACACACATGACTCCGTTGGACTTGTAATGCCATCGCTAACTCTTTATTGACCTCTTGAAATCAACCCCAGTAAGCGTGTCCCTTTCCTCGACCTAGTTCGAGCTCATATAGATACTGAAATGGGTTATTGGTTGAAAAGGGTCCATACACTTGACACAAGCTTCCCTCCTAAGCTTGGTCCCTACTAGGAATTCTCACTTAACCCCTCTTTATCCCCATGTCTAATCACATGTCTCATCTTGGTTAAGTGCTTTAATTATGTTTCTCATGCTACCCATGTCGCCCACTTAACCCTTTATTATCCCCATGTCTAATCACATGTCTTATCTTGGTTAAGTGCTTTAATTATGTTTCACATGCTACCCATGTTACCCACTTAACCCTTTATTATCCCCATGTCTAATCACATGTCTTATCTTGGTTAAGTGTTCATTAATTCATTATAACCGTAATCTTGCAAGACCTCCCACATTAGATTACCGTTTTGCAGTAGCTGGATATGCCGGGCGGTTCCGGGCAGGCTTATACCGCAATCCGAATCTAACCTCGTGTCTTTTCATTATTACGCATCTAATTTCTACCCTTGACCTCTCACATTAGATTATCAAATTGTGGTTGCTGGATATGCCGGGCAGTTCCGGGCAGACTTCTACCGCAATCTGAATCTAACCTCGTGTCTTCGGCGTTCATTTTCACTTTCTTGATTCAAATCCCAATTTCAAATCTTGGATTATAATATATTACAATCATCCATAATTTACAATCTAAATTATGTTTACAATTTTAATCCAAATTATGCCCAAATCAATTTGCGTTCATTATCTCTTCCTTAATTCAATTTCAAATCTTGGATTATGGTGATTTCCAGTTACCCGTAAATTCCAATGCAATTTATGCTTATAATTCTAATCCAATTTATGCCTAATCTCATGTATATGTGTTATACTCAATTATGCCCAACCCAATTTATGCCATATCTTATGTATACAAGTTATACTCAATTATACCCAACCCAATTTCCATATTCATCAACAATTTATGCCAATAATCTCATTTCATTCCATATTTCCCAAACTTTTCCCAACCGTTCCAACATTATTCGTACATAAATCTCAATACAATATGCTTAGGCTCGAAGTAGCCTAATATCAAAAGGAAAAAGGGAAAGAAGAAGGGGAGAGAATCAAAACTGGCATAAACATACAAATAGGCATGTGAAATAAATAACGACAAAATAGATCAGATAAGCATATGATAATAGCAATTGGGTATGAATCTGAAGGATAACAAATTACAAAACTTGGTATGATTCATCTTATTTATAGGCATATATATCAGATCCAATTTACAATCCTATCACAATTACTTTTTAATTCAATTATATGTGAAAGTAACATAGACTCACAACGATAGGTTTCTTAGAAAAGAGAATTAGGTGTTGTTGTAGCAATTTTGATCTTGAATAATCTCTACTTTGTTTTGTAGATCTGATCTTCTAATTGGAATACTCCTATTTTGATTTGTTTTGGTGGAGAAGAAAGGCTAGTTTAGATTAGAGCAGCATGGAGGCGCCATGGATGATAACAGTGAGATTAGGGTTAGGTTTAGGTGTTTATTTATAGATGTATTAGGTGAATTAGGACCTTTAGATTAGATTAGAGACCATCTAAACCACTCAGTTTAGAAAGACACGTCATCCAGCCAATCCCAAAAAGACACGTCAACAATGGAACTCTCCAAAATTCTGCAGATTCTGGCTCGGCCTGGGCGCACCTCATTTCCCAGGTTCGCCAGTGCAATTTTCTTCTGGCACACTTCACAAGTGCACCAATTATCGTGGCCTTTTTTCTGATTTTTCCGCCCAACTTCCATCGTCCATAACTCCTAGTTATCCGTTTTACGCAAACTCGGACTCTATCTCAAGCAGAATTCCGAGATGAACGCAATGGCGTAACCATTTCACTTAATTCTTCTTTTAAAAATTAATTATTATTTAATTATCCCTTATGTCATGTTTTAAAATTATGGGGTGTTACATTCCCCCCCCCCCACTTAAAGGATTTCATCCCCGAAATTTCGAAGCTGAAAGGAATGCATGTCCTACCATCCATCATCCATCTACTCGTCCATAAATCATGGGCGTCCATTGTCCTTAAAAGATTTCTAATGCTTTCATGAGCATATGTAAAGTGTGTGTATATGTCCTTATCCTAATGCAAAATCAGGCGGTCTACTTATTCAGTTGACCTCCTTAATGCAAATCATGAAGTGTCACGCGTCCATTATGTATGCAAAAGAATTTATGATACATATCATTTCTATATGAGTGCACAACCATTCATCCAAATGCAACATCCATATGATAACACATTCAATATGCATCCATTAATTTAAATATACACACTCACCTATAAGCAATATGAAAGTGATTGAGCCGATCTAGTGCCTAATGTGTGTGTAAATGCATCCACGAGCAAACACTTACATCCACTTGCATCCACCAAACATAACATGTCTCAAACACATGTTTACAACCATAGGATTTCTACCTAAAGATCGAAGATATAATCGAGAGGATGCACTAAACGATAGAACAAGTATAAACAAAGCGGTAGAAAAAGGAGAAGTTAAGAACATACCCTCAAAAAGGAAAGGGTATGACGCACGTACCTTGTCTTCCGTTTCCCAGGTCGTGTCTCCTTGATCATCTCCCCATTGGACTTTAACCAACTTGACCTCTTAGTTGCGTAATTTCTTGACCTCCGATCCAAGGATGCATATAGGAACTCGTCTGGTCATGGCATCTCACTCTACTTCCACTTCTCTAAGCATGCTCAGCTCTACTACTTCCGCAGTATCGTGTAAACACTTCCTCAAATGCGCCATGTGAAATACATCATGAACACCACTAAGCTTTTCTGGCAACTTCACTTTGTAGGCCATCTATCCAATTCTTTCTGTAATGGGGAATGGCCCTACGAACCTTGGTGCCAATTTCCCTATAGATCCAAAACTAACTACGTTCCTCAATGGCGACACTTTAATAAAAACCGTGTCTCCAACATCGAACTCAAAATTGGTTCGTCTCTTATCAGCGTATGACTTTTGCTGGTCTTGTGCCGTCTTCGAATTAAGTCTATCTTCTCCGGGGTTTCCCTAACCATCTCGGGCCCAAGCAAAATCTTATCCATAGATTCCCACCAATAAGTCGGTGATCGGCAAGGTCGTCCATATGGAGCTTCAAAAGGTGTCATGCCAGTACTAGTCTGATAGTTGTTGTTATAGGCGAACTCTACTAATGGAAGGTGTTCCTCACATGTCCCTCCAAAGTCTAAGATGCATAACCTCAAAAGATCTTCTAGAATTCAATTCACTCTTTCTGTTTGGTCGTCCGTCTGAGGGTGATAAACGGTGCTCAAACTTAACTGCGTACCTATCGCCTCTTGCATATCACCCTTTCCTTTTGCATCGTAAATTGCTCCAAGCCCTGGCCTACAAGCATCGGTATATACAGTGAACGGTTTGCTCCCATCTGGCAAAGTCAAAACTGGGGTTGATATCTTCGCAAAGTCCTTAATGAACTTCCTATAATAGTCCACCCAACTAAGAAAGCTTCCGTTGTATTCTTCGGAATCCTCCAATCCTGGATTATCACTACCTTCACGGGATTCTACTGCTATCCCTTCTTTAGAGACCCCGTGTCCTAAGAACCTTACTCCCTTTCCAAAATGACGTTTGGAAAACTTTGCCTTAAGCTGATGTAGTCGAAGTGTCTCTAAGACTACCTTAAGATGTAAAGTATGCCCTTCCTCGCTCCTAGAGAATATCAATATATCATCCACAAAGACTACCACGAACTTGTTTAGAAACTCACTAAACACCCTACTCATCAAGTCTAAAAAAATAGGCGGGTGCATTCGTCGAACCAAAAGGCATGACGAGCCACTCAAAGAAACCGTTTGGAGTTCTAAATGTAGTCTTATCTATACTATCCTCAGTACCCTCAACTAATGAAAACCTGTAGCTAAGTCCAACTGCGAGAAAACCGAAGCACCAACCAATTGATCGAACAAATCACCTATTCGTGGAAATGCGTGCCTATCCTTCTTCGTGAGCTTATTCAGCTTCCTATAGTCCGCGCACAATCTAAGCGAACCATCAGCCTTCGTAGTGAAAACAACCGGAGCACCTTATTCCGAAATACTTCTTCTTATGAACCCTTTCTCAAGCAGCTCCCCTACTTGTTTACTGAGTTCCTTCCTCTCTCTCAGAGCCATATGGCGTACTGGCAATGCAACTGGCTTTGCATTATCTACTAAGTATATACAGAAGTCTATCTCATGCCTCAGGGTAAACCCCAAACCTCATTAAAGACGTCATCATACTCACGGACTACTCGAACAAATTGCAAATCATCAATAGACGTGTCAAGTGATTCTAGGTAGCTAAGCATAACCGAACCCTTAGGGCCGCATGAGATATCGAGAGTATTCCCCCAAACTAGTCAGCAGTCTAACAACCCTCTTTTCACAGTCGAGAATGGCACCATACCTGGCTAGCCAATCCATTCCTAGAATCAACTCATAGCCCGTGAAACCAAGAACATAAGCATTGCATTCGAACTCAACGCCATGCCTGGATATTCTCAAATCCCGATATAACATAGACAGATGAGCCGTATCCCCAATAGGATTTGAGACAACAACGGGATCCACTACTATACTAGTATCTAGGTGCAGAGACTCAAAAACAGAAGCAGATATAAATGAATGTGAAGCGCCAGAATCAAACAAAGTATGTACAGGATGATCGAAATGGAAAATCAAACTTTCAACAGAAATGGTTCTACCTCTATCTTGCATAGCTTCCGTGAGAGCATGAACCTGCCCTCCAGAAGTAGATCTTGTCCTCTGTCCTTGCCCTTGCCCTTCCCTCCTTGGGCAGTCTTTAACCATATGCCCTGCCTCACCGCATTGGAAGCAACCAGTCCTCTTCTTCTTCCTATAGTTCTTCTTCAAATGGCCAAGTATTCCACAATTGTGACACTTTCTTTTCTCTGAGCCTTTGTTAACCTTACCACCCTTCTTTTGTTGTTGTTGTGCCTTCTTTGGATATCCTTTCTTATTCTGTGCATTAGCACCTTTCTCCTCTTCATGTATCAACGCCATATCAACAAGATTCTCTAAAGTAGCCCCCTTAGGAATGTGGGACATAGCCAACCCGTGTAATGGTTCATTCAGACCCTTGGCAAATCTCAAGGCCTTCTTATGGGGTGTATTAACTAATTCCATACCAAATCTTGCTAACTGGTTAAACTTATTAACGCACTCCTTCATAGACAAACTCCCTTGTTTCAAAGCCAACAACCTCTCCATGTATAAACTCTTCTCTACTTGTGAAAGAAATTACAACTCGAACCTTTGTCTGAAATCCATCCACGTCTCCACTGCACGTACTCCATTATTTACTTCCCACCAAAAGGAAGCTTCATCCTTCATCAACCAGGCAGCTAGCTGAACCTTCCTTCTATCGTCTACCTCAAAGATACCAAACAAGTCCTCCACTTCCTTGAGCCAATTCCGAGCCTCAACAAACGTCTCAGTTCCATAAAACGATTTTCCGCCCATCCTACGGAAGTCTTTGCATATCTTAGAAAAAGCATCTACACGGTGAGGATGAGGAGAAGAAGCTGCAGCTGGGGGAGGAGGAACGTGTGTTGGGGCTACGGCAGTGGCCCAAGCCTCCAGATACCTTCTGAACCAGCCTGGTATCTGTACGCCCTCGGGTATATCGGGTTCCCTAGACATGCTGAAAAAAGGAAGAGATTCAAAACAAGAATCAAAAGAAAGATATATGGCTTTTGAGGATTATGTTTTTCATAATAAACCTTTCTCTTGAAAATACCTTCTTTTTAAAAATGCTTTTGAAAATAGTTTTCAAAATCTTTTATCTGTTCTAGTAACCTTCAGCTTTGATACCACGTGTAACACCCCACGTCCGTTAATGTCACTCACAAAGAGAATGCATTAAGTTTCATGGAGCGTTATAAGTAAACAGAATAGAATATTACAAGACAGATACATAAAATAGTACTTGAAAATTTTATAACTTTATTGCAGTGGAAACAGAAATAAGTTTGGTTACATCTTCAAACCCATTACACCAAAACCAAGTACATAATATTAGTCTTGTACAAAAGCCATCAGAGTACATAATTTTCAAAACCATATTCCCCAATCCAAAATGCATATGAAAGAGAAACAAAGCTAAGCATTTCTTTCAGCACTTCAAGCAGGAAAGTTCGGATCAAGCTTCAACGTGACCTCCCTAAGAACCTTGGGGGGAGGAAGGAAAGAAAAGAGGCGAAACAAAAAGGGTCAGACATAAAATCTAGCGAGTCCAGTGACTTTAACAATATAATTAGTAAAGCAACATGATAAGAACATAAATTGGATGTAGGAGATGACTGTAACATAAGCAAATACGACAAGGTAACAAGATGATCAGGATGTAACATTGACTGCGCTTCTAACCACTATAAGATATTCTCTGCACCGCACCAATACTAGTTTCATACTAAAAGATGATCCCTCATGGCTAAATAGAATGATGATAGTTTTGTGTACTTCTAGCTTCTACCATAGGTAACCAACGTGCACCTATCACCACTAGATGTATCCACTATACTCCCTGTTCGGTTATGTGCCTCTAGCTGCTATCATAGGTAACCAATGTGCACCTATCACCATTAGATGTACCCTCCTTACTAATCATAATAATGGTAGCTTCGTGTACTCCTAACTGCTCTCATAGGTGCCCCACTTGCTCATACCACCACTAGTTGTACCCACTACCCTCCCCATTCGATCCGCTCCCTAACCTCGTAGATACCTGTGCTGGTCCCATAATAGGGTGTATCACTACCTAAGGTGGCAACCCCGATGTCACCCACTTAACCCTTTATTATCCCCATGTCTAATCACATGTCTTATCTTGGTTAAGTGCTTTAATTATGTTTCACATGCTACCCATGTTACCCACTTAACCCATTATTATCCCCATGTCTAATCACATGTCTTATCTTGGTTAAGTGTTCATTAATTCATCATAACCGTAATCTTGTAAGACCTCCCACATTAGATTACCGTTTTGCGGTGGTTGGTTATGCCGCGCGGTTCCGGACAAACTTATACCGTAATCCGAATCTAACCTCGTGTCTTTGCTTTATTACACATCTAATTTCTGCGCTTGACCTCTCACATTAGATTATCAAATTGCGGTTGCTGAATTTGCCGGGTAGTTCCGGGCAGACTTCTACTGCAATCCAAATCTAACCTCGCGTCTTAGGTGTTCATTTTCACTTTCTTGATTCAAATCCCAATTTCAAATCTTGGATTATAATATATTCCAATCACCCATAATTTCCAATCTGAATTATGTTTATAATTTTAATCCAAATTATGCCCAAATCAATTTGCATTCATTATCTCTTCCTTAATTCAATTTCATATCTTGGATTATGGTTTCCAGTTACCCATAAATTCCAATCCAATTTATGCTTATAAGTCTAATCCAATTTATGCCTAATCTCATGTATACAAGTTATACTCAATTATGCCCAACCCAATTTATGCCAAATCTCATGTATACAAGTTATACTCAATTATGCCCAACCCAATTTTCATATTCATCAACAATTTATGCCAATAATCTCATTTCATTCCATATTTCCCAAACTTTTCCCAATCGTTCGAACGTTATTCGTACGAAAATCTCAACGCAATATGTTAGGCTCGAAGTAGTCTAATATCAAAAGGAAAAAGGGAAAGAAGAAGGGGAGAGAATCAAAACTAGCATAAACAAACAAATAGGCATGTGAAATAAATAACGACAAAATAGATCAGCTAGGCATATGATAATAGCAATTTGGTATGAATCTGAAGGATAACTAATTACAAAACTTGATATGATTCATCTTATTTACAGGCATATACATCAGATCCAATTTACAATCCTATCACAATTACTTTTTAATTCAATTATATGTGCAAGTAACATAGACTCACAGTGATAGGATTCTTAGAAAAGAGAATTAGGTGTTGTTGTAGCAATTCTGATCTTGAATAATCTTTATTTTGATTTGTAGATCTGATCTTCTAATTGGAATACTCCTATTCTGATTTGTTTTAGTGGAGAAGAAAGGCTAGTTTAGATTAGAGCAGCAAGGATGATAACAGTGAGATTAGGATTAGGTTTAGGTGTTTATTTATAGATGTATTAGGTGAATTAGGACCTTTAGATTAGATTAGAGACCATCTAAACTACTCAGATTAAAAAGACACCTCATCCAGCCAATCCTAGAAAGACACGTCATCAAATCGAACTTTCCAGAATTCTACAGATTCTGGCTCAGCCTGGGCGCACTTCCCAGGTGCACCAGTGTAATTTTCTTTTGGCGCACTTCACAAGTGCGCCAGTTATCCTAGCCTATTTACTAATTTTTCTGACCAAATTCCATCGTCCATAACTCCTTCAAAACTCGGACTCTATCTCAAGCAGAATTCTGAGACGAATGCAATGGCGTAACCCGTTTCACTTAATTCTTATTTTAAAAATTAATTATTCTTTAATTATCCCTTATGTCATGTTTTAAAATTATGGGGTGTTACAAGAGGTCATCTCTTTTTGTATATATATGCCGTTGTAGAAAAGTCTACTTCTTTCTTTTTGTTGTTGTGGAGCAGTCCGAATCGTCCTCGCTAATTTATATTTGGGTTGCTCCTCAGTAATTCCACATATATATATATATATTAATCTTAGAAAAGGGTTTGGAGGAAGAATGATTTGTATGTGTTGAACAAAGGAGGTTGCATGCCTTTATATAGACTGACTAGGACAATCCATCACCATTAGATACTAGGTTTTCAATCTTAGCCATACATGTAATGCTGACTCAGTGGATGAAACCAGAATTAAAAACAGTCCGGGTTCAGAACTCAGAATCTGGCCTGCATACGGGTGGGTCGACCCACCGACATACTTGGTCAACACATGGGTCGGCCTACTTAGCCTTGGGTCGTCGCATAGGTCGACCCAGGCAAGGCATGGGTCGCCTCATGACTATTACTTTTTGCGTTGATGACTCGATTTGAATTTATTCATATATAATCTTCTTATATATATAATCTTCTAAGGTTCATAACTTCTTCATACGTTATCGAATTTACGCAAACTCGAGGTCTATCTGAACCAGAATACCGAGTCGAACGTGATGGTAAAGTCAATTTTAATTAATTATGAATATTTAATTATATAACATCATTTTATTGTCTTTTCTATATGGTTATAGTGTATTGAATTTTGGGGTGTTACAACAGTTAGTTATATATGGCGTGAAAGATGAAATCATGTTTTCAAGAACTCCTTTATGCCTAATGTTTTTACTACGAAGGTTATCTTAACTAAAATAAATCGCTTGATTCGAAGAATCCTTACGAAGAGGAAAAAAAGACTCCCTAATTTATGGAACTTCTTGCTACCTGGATCGAAGATTGAATTAGGAGTGAGAAGCTTTTGTTATCTTTCTACCATTATTTAAAGTCTTGAGCCTGCTTTGGAAGATGATGTTCTGTTCTCTACATGCATGTAATTTTTAATTTACCTTTTTTACTTTATGTTTTGTGATTTTCTATGAGTGTCTGTATCGAGGTAGGGCTTCTCTTTCTCTTGTATGTACTTATTTGTTTGTATATGTTTTATTTTTACTCTATCACGATACATTTGTAATTTCTCTTTTATGTAATAAAGTACCTTATTTTCTAAAAAAAACTTACATGTTCTTCATTTGGTTTAAACATGGTTATGTGATTTTATCCCGAATTTACGTCCATAAGTGACAATAGTTTATGTCCACTTGCAGCGTCTATAGTTGATCAATTCTTGGAAAGGGGTAATGGTCCTTTGAACAAGCTTTGTTCAGATTAGTATAATCAACACATGTCTTCCAATTTCCATTTGATTTCTCTACCAGAATAGGGTTCGACAACCACCTGGGTAAAAGATCTTCTAGATTAGTCCATTCTGAAGCAATTTTGCTTACTTCTTCCTTTAAGGCTTCTGATCAAACTTTGTCAATTTGCCTTTTCTTTTGCTGAACTAGGGTTACATTTGGCTCAATGTTAAGGGAATGACACATGACCAAAGGTTCAATTCCTATCATGCCGGAATGCATCCATGTAAATACATCTTAATTCCCTTTGAGGAAATCGATTAACTCATTTTTCATTTTTGGCTCCAAAGTTGGGCCTACTTTAATGATCTTTTCGGGATCGGAAGGGTATATATTTATCTCTTCAATCTCCTCAATGAGCTAATATGTAAATCGAGGCAGAGGGGGCAAAGGCCATATTTATAGGTGTCAAAATGTGTAGGAGATTTTGGGTCCAAAATGTGTAGGAGATTTTGGGTCCAAAATATAAGATCCAAACCATTTGTGATAACTATACCTAAATATAACTTGATAAAGACCTAGCCACCACGATCTCCCAGACCATGTAGCGGTGAACCTTCCCTCGAAGGGTGGTTAATGTAATGTCTTGTATTTTTAACGATTGAATAATTAATTAATTTAATTATTTAAATAGTGGTTTGATAATTTAAATAACTTGAATAAAATAATTTTATATATTTAATTAATATAAATACTGGAATAATATATTTAATCCCAGAAATAGTTGAATTTGCAATATTTGCGAGTTGGATAATTTAAGAGATTTAATTGAGTTTAGATTCAAGTTATAATAACGAATTCATTTATAAATGGACGTTTGAACATATACTTTATATATATAATTGAAAATGAGCTTGTAACATCATGGTATTTCATAGTTTTACGTTTTGAACTTCAACTGAATATATTAGATTCATTATTAGTCGGATTTCTGTGTAACAAGGAATGTTCGAATCAATTGAGCTATATATTTCTAATGAAAGTGAAAAATCAAGATCTCGTCTTGTAGACTATGACTTATGCCCAAATTAAATTTTCAGAAAGTCGCTATGAAATTGTTTGTAAACCATAATGATTTGTTAATAAAATAAAAGGATTTCAATGTAAACTGATATTGATTTAACAAAGAAATTTTGTAATGTTGAGTTTAAAATCCATACTTGTCTATTTTGGAGCTATATGATATTTTGTTAGATTATATTTAGGATAATAATTTATTATTATTAAAGTGGATTATTTTAAAAATCAATTTATATCAATTTAATAAGGCATTTACGAATAGCAATTTTCAAATGACCTCCGTTTTCGATGAAACTAATTTTGTTAAATCTGCAGTGATTAATTATTGTAAGATTTCCAGTTGGGGGTCAATTGGATTATTTTTTAACAGTGCGTAATTTAAATGCATATTATTTAATCGTTTGAGATTATAAAGAAGTTTTACAAATGGACTCAAAAGTCAACCAAACCAGTTCCACTATGTCCGGAAAATTAAACTATTGTAAGATTACAATTTTCATCATGAGTGAAGCTCGTATGTGGTAGTTTTGTGCGTCATTTCACTTGTAAGTTTCATGGAAATTAAATAATAATAAATTTATCCTAAGTAGTCTAATCCATTTATTAGCTACCTTATGTTTTCACTCAGCCTACCTTTCACGCAGGCCTAAAAGAAGAAATACAGGATCTATATTTTAAATAACCTACCTATCTTATATTGTACATTCACTTAACTTCAAAGTCTTGATCAAAGCTTCGTTTGCAAGATTTGGATTCAACTATAAATACAAGGGGTCATTGTCGAGCAACAAATTTTAGATCGAAGCTTCAGAATATAAAAATTACAGAGAGGAAAATATCATCCCTTAGCTTCAATGATTTTTATAAAAATCGTATACACATCTAAAAATTATGAAAAAAATATGTGAGTTCCTACCATAATTCTCTTCTACCTCATGTGTTATTCGATGAGTTCGATCACTTTTTGAGTTCTCTGGTTTTTATACAGAAGGCCTAAGGTTCGAGCTTTCATGACAATGGGGTGGAGTTGGCTGAAATGGGAAGCGGTGTGGGGTTCTGCCATCCTAGGCACTCCTTTTGGTAAAGTTTCAAAGCGTTTGGTGATGAAAAGTTTCATGACCTTCCCTGTAGGTTGCTCAAGAATGGCCGAAGTCGGATATTTCTTACTAGGTTTGAGTTTGATGTTACAGGAACAAGGAGGTGGAGACTTGGATGACAAGAATAGTGGTAGAATTGGTTTGTGAAATAGTGAAGCGGGGAGGCAGCAACGATGAAAGGAAGGTCGGCATGATGGGTTTGTTTTAGGAGTGGGCATGTGGTAGGAACGGGGAAGAAGAGCATATAAGCGGATCAGTTTTGTTTGTTGGGCCATGGGTAAGATGTGAGGCCCAAATAAATAAAATTTAGTTTAATTTAAATTTGAATAATGTATTAGCTTGTAATTATTATATCTGGCTCATATGTGGTCATATTTACAAAAGGCCTATCACGTCGGAATCATGGGAACGCAGCCTATGCCATGAAGCCTGTTAGGAATCATTTGCAGCTCATTAGAGATTATGGCAAATTAAAACGCTTGGTTATTTTAATTGATAGTTAATAATTATTCAACGATTAATGACCAATGCGAGTAAACTCACAAACTCTGTCCAGTTTTATAATATTAAAAACAATCTTTAATGTTGACATTTGATGATTGAACGTTGTGTAATGGTCATTTGGATGAATTGCTTATAAATTGGTTGAAATTATTTGTGACGACTCTAAACTTCCAGGGTACGAAAGTAAGGATAATCATAGGAGCATAACATAAATAAAACAATAACAGACCTAAGATAATAGCAGAACATATAAATCATTGCAGCGGAAATGGAAATGTCATCACAACATCACCACAAAACATCAGAGTATGCAGTACAGGATACACTTAGCAAAATAGATGTCTAAAACAAGGAAAGAAATAAAGTCTCAATCTCCCAAAATACATCAATACTCAATGCTGTCTCAATGTCTTAAGAAGTAAATAAAAAGATAAAAAGAAAAGATTCTTCATCTTCATCACCAGCAAGCTCCAATCTAGAAAATATCCATACCTAACACCTGTCAATGGTTGCCCGTGTTGAAAGAGGGCACCCGAGTTTGCAATGTGAAACAAATTACGAGTCAGTCATGGGACTGGTATGACAAATCTTACTAAACTAACAATTTTGGCTAATCACTGGACCACGCCGCTAACGCGGAACGGGTTTACTCCATTGGATTGCCAATGCATATGATTTATAAATTTTAAGTCAAAACAAATCAATGCTTTTTAGAAAATGAAATCATTATAAGACTCATGTCCCATCACACAATGCAACGCATACTGAAGTATAGAGTTTTACCTTATAATGATCAAAAATTCTTGATACATGGAAAATAATAATTTTAATATTATTATTAGTGTCCAATATGTTTCAAAAATACTTCAAAATAAATGTATCAACCCTAGACGGCATAGCTACCATATACTATATCGCCATATATAGGTTTACAATCAAGACCGTAATGTCGTATTGGAGGTCAGGTTTCCATCATGAGTCAAGGCTAGGGACGATCTCCTAACCGATTCGAGACACTCTAGCAATGTCTCAGGATTCGGACACTGGCGAACCCTTGGATCCTGCAGGGCCGGTCCAAAAATACTTTAGTGGATTAGTTATGCCTGAACACACGCTCCCCGATCCTATTGGACCTATAAATTGGCCATTGGCGACCAATAAAAATATCTGAGGTGCCTCATTCCATCAACCACATAAGTAAAAATGATGGGCCTTGTAAAAACCCAAACACCACTTCTAGCTAGAAAGAAACGTGTGCACTCCCTGCGTTCCCTTGTCCCGTTTTTGACTCTACCGGGGTGTGAGGCTCGCGAGGTAACTTAATACACAAAGCTATGCCGAAATAGGCTATGCTTTGATCATCATCCACAAGGCTTTGTTTTTCAAAAAAACCTCGATTAGTTGCATCTTGGCATGTCACATTGACAGTCCATACCATGCGATCGATAACTACCAATATATAACCTTCGAGCTCGTGCGTCTCAAAGAAGGGTGTTAAGCAAGAGAATAAATTCTCCGCCACCACAGATATATATTAATAGATATCAATTTAAACACACAGAATGAAATTCAATGTCGGACACACATCCATTTACAAGTCCGTTTTGGGTCTAAACGAAACCGGAGTCACCTTATTCCTCGTCCCGTATGTCCAATACGGAAGTGAGGTGCTCGCGTATCCGGACAATCAACAAGTACGTCCGGACAACTACCACTTTAACCCTTTATTGGTAGCTAGCCAATGCCAAACATCAGTAGTTATCCTTTCGATGTGAAGATCGACGGTCTTCAATCGCCGTCTTTGATATCTCCAATTCAGATCGTCGTATGACCATTTGAAATGAGTTTTAACTCGGTCTTTTCAAATGATCCTCGCATATATATAATTTAAAATCTTTTCATATCGTTAATGGTATTTAATAACGATTAATCGCTATTTTTATTTATATAAAAATAGCCAAATTTATTTTACGACGCTTCGGGTCGATAGGCGGCCCTAGCGCTGTTTTTACAAAAATTTGATTTACACTTATCTTGAAATCTAACCTTTGGATTTTAACAAAATTCATATCGATGGAAAGATCTTCCCAAAGCGGTCCTAACGATTCCAGTTTTGGGAAAATCCGACAGCTGGTTCTTTCAGTACAACCGTTTAAAGTTACGATTGCCAAAACACGAACTACCGTGCGCGATTCGTTTAATTTTAATTATATATATATATATTATTCATGTGGCGATTTCAACTACTTTCAAACAGTCACATGCAACCCAAATACAGTCTATATTCATGTTAGAGATTTTATATATGATTTTCATAATCCTACTAACATAATAAAAATGATGATTTGAAATAAATCATGTTTTAATGACTAATTTTTTTCCAATGGTAACTAAGTGACATTGAAAATATGTATTCCTAATGCTCACTCTTTATGTTGAAACCAAACAACAATAAAAGCATGACTTTTAATTCTACTATTTTTATTTCATCCAAAATGACGATAAAAATATGACATTTAAATCTATTCTCTTATTGTATATAAAATGTCAATCAAATGCAACCTTTGATCTTATTCTTTTTATTTCAGCTAAAATGACATTAAAATTGTGACATTTTAATCTACTCCTTTCATTTTCTCTAAAATGGCAATAAAAATGTAATTTTTATTTCCTTTTTTTTTTTATTTAACATGACAATAAAAACATAACTTTCAATTCTGTTCTTTTTATTGTCTCTATATTTACAATAAAAATGTAATTTTCAATTCTGTTCTTTTTATTGTCTCTAAAATGACAATAAAAATGTAATTTTCAATTCTGTTCTTTATATTGTCTCTAAAATGACAATAAAAATGTAATTTTCAATTCTGTTCTTTTTATTGTCTCTAAAATGACAGTAAAAATGTAATTTTCAATTCTGTTCTTTTTATTGTCTCTAAAATGACAATAAAAATGTAATTTTCAATTATGTTCTTTTTATTGTCTCTAAAATGACAATAAAAATATAACTTTTAAAACTATACTTTTATTAAATCTAAAATGTAGATAAAGATGTAGCTTTTAAATCCTATTCTTTTTATTTCAACTAACATGTAAATAGAAATGTAATATTTTACCTATGTTTTTATTTGTATCTAAAATGCAAACAAAAATACAACTTTTAAATCAATGTTTTTATTCACATCTAAAATGCACATAAAAATGTAACTTTTTATTCCATGATTTTATTTGCATCTAAAGTGCAAATAAAAATGTAACTTTTTTAAATCAATGCTTTTATTTGCATCTAAAATGCACATAAAAATGTAACTTTTTATTCCATGTTTTTATTTGCATCTAAAGTGCAAATAAAAATATAACTTTTTAAATCGATGTTTTTATTTGCATCTAAAATGCAAATAAAAATGTAACTTTTTAATTCATGTTTTTACTTGCATCCAAAATGCAAACAAAAAAATGTAATCTTCCAATCTATGTTTTATTTGCAACTAAAATGCAAATAAAAATGTAACTTTCATTCCATGTTTTATTTGCAACTAAAATGAAAATAAAATTATAATCTTTGCAATCTATCCTTTGTTTACATCTAATATGTAAATAAAAATATAACTTTTCATTCTATTATTTTATTTACATCTAATCTAATATGTAAATAAAAATATAACTTTTCATTCTATTATTTTATTTACATCTAATATGTAAATAAAAATATAACTTTTTATTCTATTATTTTATTTACATCTAATATGTAAATAAAAATATAACTTTTCATTCTATTATTTTATTTACATCTAATATGTAAATAAAAATATAACCTTTCATTCTACTCCTTTGTTTAACTAAAATTTCTATTTACCCAAATGTCCATTTTTGTTGCAAGTTTAATTATAACCACAAAAACAATATTTTATTTGATTGAAAACTCTAATTCAATCAAACAATAACAAAGGTGATGTTTTTATAAATCAAGAAACAAAGTGATATATTTTATATTGAATTGAAGTTCTAATTCAATTCAATAACATAAACAAAGTGATGTTTTTTTAATTGAATTGACAATTCTAATTCCATTCAATAATATAAGCAAAATGATTTTTTTTATTGAATTGACAATACTAATTCAATTCAATAATATAAGCAAAACGATATTTTTATTGAATTGACCATTCTAATTCAATTCAATAAAATAAAAAAATGATATTTTATTGAATTGAAAATTCTAATTCAATTCAATAATATAACAAAATGATATTACATTTTTGTTTAATATGCATGATTCACAAAATATTGACAAAAATGATATTATTTTAATTTAACCAACACATATATATCTATAATTTAACTAACAGATCTATGTTTATACATCACAAACAAACAGATCAATTATCCAAAATTTCATCACATCACGGAACTAATTCATTAACATACATACAACTATTTTCCAGCGAGAAAAATAATTAAATTGATTAATTATTTAGAATCAGAAATCTCACATTCGTGAATCTGAATTGTTTGGATCTGAAAGTTTAACTCAAAATTCGACCAGCTCAGAATCGCTCCTTTTCAGTCTAGAGTCGTAGATCTCGTCTCTACGATCGCATAGGATCTGAAATCGTTAATTTTCGAAGTTGTATGAATTAGTTATGATTTAAATAAAATTGATAATAGTTTTTAAATTAAATTAATAAAATATTAAAAAGGAATTAACCTTTCTTCCTCAACACAGTAACAGGACGCCGGTTTTGTTTACTACTTCGAACCTAGGGTTCCTTTTTGCTCTCAGATCACCAGGCTTCGGGGAGATCGGAATACACCACGACGGAGAGGGGGATGGCGCGCACCAGGGGGTACTCGCGGCTGTGGGTGTGATCAAGGCAGGAGGGGGCGGCGGCGCTGCAAAGTCGGCGGGTTTGGGGTGAAAATATTCAGCGGTTGTTCAACTTTGGGTGCCGTTATCCGTATGGATGGAAAGAGAATGAAAATCTCTTCGATAAACTCCAAAGGAGTGAGGTATGATTTGTGGTGGATGAGGAGAGTTTAGTGGTAGAAGATGGAAGTGTTTTCAGCCATGGATGAATGTAGGCGACAGCTGTTGTAGGACATTAGGGTTTTGAAAATGATTTTCCTATTATTTATAATATTTTAATGTAAATTTTACAATTAAATTCATACACTCTTAACAACTCCGATTTCAGTCCAACCAGAGTTGATCCTACCAATAGCCCCGTTCCGGATCCAATGGACTAGGTCCCGTCAGCCCAAACGACTGCTTGTGGGCTGAATTCTTTAATTTAAATTTTAAATCCTTTATTAAATTAATTCGATTGTATATTTAAATTCACCGGGGCCACATACGGACTCGGAAAATTCCAAAAAATTTATTTCTGGCTTTGTTTTGACAATACGGTCCAAACAAAATTAATTTCGTCGAATTCCGAGACCGTTTGAAAATGGCCATTTTCAAGTCGATCAAATTTGACTTAAATTGACAAAACACAATTTTGTTTTCCACGCTCACATATTAATTCCAAAAATTCTGGAAAATTAAACTTAGCAATAATTTGACATTCCAGATCCAACAAAAGTGGTTTCGTCGAAAACAGAGTTCGTTTGAAAAATGGACTTTTATACGGGCTATAATTATGTTATAGCGACCATTCTGAATATTCAACTGGCCATAATTTTGATTTCCTCTATGAAATTTTGATTTTTCGGATTCATTGGAAAGATATTTTCAAATAGGTTTAGATATTTTTGGTTTCACTAAAATCCGTTCAAATTTGAATCTGGTACATTCAGTCAAAGTTCAGGTTTGACTTTTTAAACTACCGTACTATTTCTAATTCCTTTTGAAATGAAAATAAATATATTCGCTCTAACTTCGATTAAAATAAATTTTTAATCGTTATTATTTAAAATAGATTATTTTAACTATTCAAAATTTACTGAAATAGCCAAAATAAAAATTTAAATTGGTTCAGATTTTCCGGGTTGTTACAATCTCCCTCACTTAAAAGCTTTTCGTCCTCGAAAAGGAAACCATAGTAAAGTAGGAAACAAAACGGAAAATGCAATGTATTATAAATGTACCTCAACACAAGAGTCACTAGGAGATGTCCACTCTGCACTTGGGATAGGCCTGTTTGATGCTATCCTCAGTCTCCCATGTACAACCTCTAGGATCCCCGCTCCACTGCACCTTGACTAAGTGGATCCTCTTGTTTCTCAGCCCTCGGGTTTCTTTGCCCACAATTTTCACTGGCTCCCTCCTCACTGCTAAGGTTGGGGTAATCTCCAAATCTCGTTGTGTTGCTTCCTCCATAACTAAATCTGGATCATGAACATGCTTCTGGAGTTGGGACACATGAAATACATCGTGGACCCCTGGCAACCAGTCGGGCAACTGTACTCTATAAGCGAGAGTTCCAATCCTTTCTAGAATAGGGAATGGACTAATGAATCTGGGTGCCAATTTTCCAGTCTTCCCAAATCGAATTACACCTCTTAGTGTGGAAACCTTCAAGTATACAAGATCACCGACAGAGAATTCTAAATCCCGTCTTCGAGCGTCTGCATAGCTCTTATGTCATCTTTGGGCAGCCAGTAATCGCTTCTTAATAAAATCAACTTTGTTAGATGCTTCGCGAATCATGTCGGGACCCAATACTAATCAGTTGCCGGGTTTCACCCAACATGCGGGAGATCTGCATGGCCTGCCATATAGTGCCTCAAATGGCGACATCTGCAAGCTTGCTTGGTAGCTGTTATTATAAGAGAATTCAACCAAGTGCAAATGATCTTCCCATGGCCCACCAAAATCTAGAATGCATGCTCGCAACAAGTCCTCCAATATACGGTTCACCCTCTCAGTCTGGCCATCTATCTGAGGGTGATAAGCAGTGCTCATATTCATCTTAGTCCCTAGCTCTTCTTGGAAAGCCTCCCCGAATTTGCTGGCAAATATCGGATCGCGGTCACTGACAGTGCTACTAGGAACTCCATGTAGTCTAACAATCTCTCTGAAATAAAGTTGTGCCAAACTCCGAGCTATTCTATTGGATTTGAAAGGGATGAAATGGGCAGTCTTTCCGAAGCGATCTACAATCCCCCATATACTGTCATTGCCTTTCCTAGTCCGGGGCAAGCCATCAATAAAGTCCATAGAAATTTCGTCCCATTTCCAACTTGGAACCTCTAGCGGTTGCAACAGACCTTAGCTTTTTCTCATCGCTTTTGACTTGCTGATAGGTGGGACATCTAGCAACATATATAGAGATGTCTCTCTTCGTAGATCTCCACCAAAATGTACGCTTGAGGTCATGGTACATCTTTCTCGCTCCCGGATGAATGCTGAGCTTAGACTTATGAAATTCGTCCATTACTTCCTTTCTGAGTTCAGGAAGATTCAGAGCACAAATTCGACCCAATAACCTCAGAACCCCTTTGTCATCAATCTGGAAACTCGTGGGTTCGCCTTCCCGGACTATTTTGCTGATTCTCTGAATAAATTCATCATTCTTCTGAAGAGCAGAGATCTTATCTATCAAGGTAGGGTTAATAATGAGATTGGCAAGGATAAGGTTGGTGCTGGCTGTATTCTTCCAGCTGAGAGAATCTGCCATTACATTGGCTTTCCCTGAAGTATATAAGATGTCCAGGTCATAGGGTGCAAGGAATTCAACCTAACGCTGCTGCCTCAAGTTCAAATCTCTTTGGGTGAATAGATACTTTAAGGATTTGTGGTCAGTATATAGCTCGAATTTCTCGCCCAAGAGATAATGCCTTCATATCTTTAGAGCAAATACGATGGCCTTTAGCTTAAGATCATGAGTGGAGTAATTCTTTTCATGCGGTTTTAACTGACTGCTAGCATATGCGACAACTTTGTCTCTTTGCATTAGCACAACACCAATACCTTAAATAGATAAAAGGATAACATGTTAAAATAAGATTTGACATTAGAAAAATGTCATTTCTGACATGTTTATTTAGATGAAAAGGATAACCTTCTCTAGAAGGGTCTGTCCAGACTTTCGGATCCTGATTGCCATCAATAATGGTCAACACAGGAGTAGTGATCAACCTCTGTTTTAGCTCTTAGAAAGCTGCCTCACATTCGGGTGTCCAAATGAACTTGGTATGCTTCTTAGTCAGCTTCGTCAATGGACAAGATAATTTCGAGAAATCCTTGATGAATTTCCGATAATAGCTAGCTAGACCTAAGAAACTTCTGACTTCAGTGGGCGTAGTAGGCTTCTTTCAATCTTTGATGGCCGAGATCTTTCTAGGATCTACTGAGATGCCTTCCTTAGATACAACATGGCCGAGGAATTTCACCTCTTCTTACCAGAATATGCACTTGGAGAATTTGGCTTTCAGTACATTTCTTCGCAAAATCTCCAAGACTTCTTTCAGATGCTTTTCGTGTCCAGCAGTGGATTTAGAGAAGATTAGAATACCATCGATGAACACCAGTACGAAGTTATTTAAAACATCGCGGAAGACTCTATTCATCTGATCTACGGAGTATGCTGGAGCATTGCATAAGCCGAAGGGCATCACTAGCCATTCATAAAATAAGTCGGGTCCTCTGAAGGCTGTCAAAGGCGCACATTCCTCGGCAATGTGTAATTGGTGGAAACTTGTATCTAGGTCCATCCTAGAGAATATTCGTGCTCCATTTAAGTGGTCTAGAAGATCATCAATGCATGGCAGTGGGTATTTATTTTTAAGAGTCTGCTTATTTAGATCATGGTAGTCCACACATAGCCTGAGGGTACCGTCTGACTCTGGGACGAAAACCATTGTTGCACCCCAGCTTGAGAAGCTAGGCCTAATCCGACCCTTCTACAAAAGCTGCTTGGTTTGATTGCTTAGCTCCTCTTTTTCTTTCAGTGACATCCTCCGAACAGGGTGCACAACTGGCCTTGCATTCGGAACTAAGTCAATTCTGAAATCGATTTCTCTACGCGGAGGTAAGCTGTAAACTTCTTTGAACACATCCGCATAGTCATGTATGATAGGAATATCCTTTATAGAAGTAGGAGTGACTTCTAGAGAAGACCAGAATTCTTTCCTATCTGTGGCTGAGCCGTGGCATGGAATAGCAATAATGTCTCCAAATTTGGTTTTGATTCTGACCATTCTTTCAGCACAAAGTAACTCAGCCTCATATTTTGTTTGCCAGTCCATTCCAAAGTATGATATCATACCCGGAGAAATTCATGATGATCATATTAAAAGGAAATTGGAAGTAGGAATAAGAAACAGGCACTCTTAAATACTGATCGAGAATAAGCGAACCTCCTATCGGGCTATGGGCTCTAATCAGTTCTTTGAGTTTTCTGGGTTTCAACTTAAGCTTTTTAATCGTGTCATTAGATATGAAACTTCTAGATGCACCCATGTCAAACAAAACTGTAATAGGAATGTTCTTAATGTTAAGAGTACCTCCTAAAACATCAGGCTTACCTGCTCCTTTGGAAGAAGTCGGTGCAGCCGCTCCGTCATAGACATGTGCCTCCTGAGATTTCTTGAGCAGAGGGCAATTCTTGATAAGGTGTCCAGGCTTGTGGCAGTTAAAACATTCTCTTGGGCCACGGGGATTCTGTCCACTACTCTGACTCGGTCCAGACTCGGTCCTTCTTGGTCTCTTCGGGGCTCGGCACTCATAGTCAAAATGCCCTATCCTTTGGCAATTGAAGCACTTGACCTTAGATCTGTCCCTCTTCTTCTCTTGGGGCTTGGCGGTAGAAGAGCTTCCTGCCTCAGGTTTCTTGTCCGACTCTTTTTTCTTGTTGTTGGCTTGAATCTTTTCTCGCTCTTGCTGAGAACCCTTATGGTCAATCTCCACATATCTACAGGCCATCTTGATCACTTTAGCAAATGGACGCTCGATGTGTGCCGTCACCCCATTATGATACCTCCTCGCCAGACCATTGATAAACTTCTTATTTTTCTTAAGCGGGTCTTGGACTAACTCAGGGGCATATCTGGAAAGCTCATCGAATTTTTTTACATATTCAGCAATAGTCATATTCCCTTGTTGGAGGTGGGCAAACTCATCGTGAAGGCGCTCAACTTCGTGAGGTGGAATGAACTCCTCATTGAATAGCACTTTGAATTTCTCCTAAGTTACACCAGCTTCATTACCCCTAACCATAGCTGTTTCCCACCAAATCTAGGCTTGGTCCTTCAGGAACCATGTCGGTATAAATTGCTTCCTATGATCTTCGAGTTAATCCTCCCAAGATTTTCTCAATCTTTTTAAGCCATGCTTGTGCCTCTGTCACCGTCTCTTGGCCTGTGAAATGCACACCTCTTAAATTCTTGATTTTCTTTGCCACCTTGTCAAGATCAAAAGCACGTGAAGGTGGTGGTGGTGTCTCAACCTCTGGGGTGGCATGTTCCTATTCCTGGTCCGTCGGAGTTTCATCTCTGGCGGGTCCTCTTGCCCCATCTCGGCCTCGTGCTCTAGTACGTGCTCTGGTACTCATTCCTTAGTTAGTTCTGTACCATCAAGGAAAGAGCCAGACTAACAGAAATGATAATTTTTTTAAAGGAAAGATTTTAAAAATAGATACATATGATAAGATCATAATGATGTAATGACTGATTAATATGTGCTATTCTGCTGCGCTCATTGTAGGAAATTACTAATCCTATCTCTAATGAGCTATTCGTCTTAGAATACTACTGATTCTATCTAGAAGAATTGTTCTAAAAATGTTATACTCCGTAGCTAAGGTTAACCTTTAGCTCTGATACTAAATGTGACGACCCCAAACTTCCGGGGTACGAAAGTAAGGATAATCATAGGAGCATAACATAATTAAAAGAATAACAGACCTTAGATAATAGCAGAACATATAAATCATTGCAGCGGAAATGGAAATGTCATCACAACATCATTACAGAACATCAGAGAACGCAGTACAGGAAACACTTAGCAAAATAAATGTATAAAACAGGGAAGGAAATAAAGTCTCAATCTCCCAAAATACATCAATACTGAATATTGTCTCAATGTCTCAAGAAGTAAATAAAAAGATAAAAAGAAAAGATTCTTCATCTTCATCACCAGCAAGCTCCAATCCAGAAAATATCCATGCCTAACACATGTTAATTGGCTGCCCGTATGGAAAGAGGGCACCCGAGTTTGCAAAGTGAAACAAACTACGAGTCAGTCATGGGACTGGTATCAGAAATCTTACTAAACCAATAATTTTGTCTAATCACTGGACCATGCTGCTAACGCAGAATGGGTTTACTCCATTGGATTGCCAGTGCATAAGATTTATAAATTTTAAGTCAAAACAACGCAATGCTTTTTAGAAAATGAAATCATTATAAGACTTATGTCCCATCACACAATGCAACGCAGACTGGAGGATAGAGTTTTACCTTATAATGATCAAAAATGCTTGATACGTGGAAAATAATATTTTAAATATTATTATTAGTGTCCAATATGTTTCAAAAATACTTCAAAATAAATCTATCAATCCTAGACGGCATAGCTACCATATACTATGTCGCCATATATAGGTTTACAATCAAGACCGTAATGTCGTATTGGAGGTTGGGTTTCCATCATGAGTCAAGGCTAGGGACGATCTCCCAACCGATTCGAGACACTCTAGCAATGTCTCAGGATTTGGACGACGGCGAACCCTTGGATCCTGCAGGGCCGTTCCACAAATACTTTAGTGGATTAGTTATGCCTGAACACACGCTCCCCGATACTATTGGACCTATAAATTGGCCATTGGAGACCAATAAAAATATCCGAGGCGCCTCATTCCAACAACTACATAAGTAAAAATGTCGGGCCTTGTAAAAACCCAAACACCACTTCTAGCTAGAAAGAAACGTGTGCACTCCCTGCGTTCCCTTATCCCGTTTTTTACTCTACCAGGGTGTGAGGCTCGCGAGGTAACGTAATACACAAAGCTATGCCGAAATAGGCTATGCTTTGATCATCATTCACAAGGCTCTTCTCTTCAACAAAAGCCTCAATCAATTGCATCTTGGCATGTCACATTGACAGTCAATACCATGCGATCGATAACTACCAATATATAACCTTCGCGCTCGTGTGACTCAAAGAAGGGGTTAAGCAAGAGAATAAATTCTCCGCTACCACAGATTTATATTAATAGATATCAATTTAATCACATAGAATGAAATTCAATGTCGGACACACATCCATTTACAAGTCCGTTCTGGGTCTGAACGAAACCGGAGTCACCTTATTCCTCGTCTCGTATGTCCAATACGGAAGTGAGGTGCTCGCATATTCGGACAATCAACAAGTACGTCCGGACAACTACCACTTTAACCCTTTATTGGTAGCTAGCCAGTGCCAGGCATAAGTAGTATCCTTTCGATGTGAAGATCGCCGGTCTTCAATCGTCGTCTTTGAGATCTCCAATTCAGATTGTCGTACGACCATTTGAAATGAGTTTTAACTCGGTCTTTTCAAATGATCCTCGCATATATATAATTTAAAATATTTTCATATCGTTAACGGTATTTGATAACGATTAATCGCTATTTTTATTTATATAAAAATAGGCAAATTTATTTAACGACGCTTCGGGTCGATCGGCGGCCCTGGCGCTGTTTTTACCAAAATTTGATTTACACTTATCTTGAAATCTAACCATTGGATTTTAACAAAATTCATATTGATGGAAAGATCTTCCCAAAGCGGTCCTAACGGTTCCACTTTTGGGAAAATCCGACGGTTGGATCTTTCGGTATAACCGTTTAAAGTAACGTACCGCGCGCGATTCGTTTAATTTTAATATATATATATATATATATATATATATATATATTATTCGTGTGGCAATTTCAACTACTTTCAAACAATCACATGCAAACCAAATACAGTCTATATTCATGTTAGAGATTTTATATATGATTTTCATAATCCTACTAACATGATAAAAATGATGATTTGAAATAAATCATGTTTTAATGACTATTTTTTTCCAATGGTAACTAAGTGACATTGAAAATATGTATTCCTAATGCTCACTCTTTATGTTGAAACCAAACGACAATAAAAGCATGACTTTTAATTCTACTATTTTTATTTCATCCAAAATGACGATAAAAATATGACATTTAAATCTATTCTTTTATTGTATATACGAAATGTCAATCAAATGCAACCTTTGATCTTATTCTTTTTATTTCAACTAAAATGACATTAAAATTGTTACATTTTAATCTACTCCTTTAATTGTCTCTAAAGTGGTAATAAAAGTGTAATTTTTATTTCCTTTCTCTTTTTTTTGCATTTAACATGACAATAAAAATGTAACTTTCAATTCTGTTCTTTTTACTGTCTCTAAAATGACAATAAAAATGTAATTTTCAATTCCATTCTTTTTATTGTCTCTAAAATGACAATAAAAATGTAATTTTCAATTTTGTTCTTTTTATTGTCTCTTATTGTCTCTAAAATGACAATAAAAATGTAATTTTCAATTCTGTTCTTTTTATTGTCTCTAAAATGACAATAAAAATGTAATTTTCAATTCTGTTCTTTTTATTGTCTCTAAAATGACAATAAAAATATAACTTTTAAAACTATACCTTTATTACATCTAAAATGTAGATAAAGATGTAGCTTTTAAATCCTATTCTTTTTATTTCAACTAACATGTAAATAAAAATGTAATATTTTACCTATGTTTTTATTTGTATCTAAAATGCAAACAAAAATGCAACTTTTAAATCAATGTTTTTATTCACATCTAAAATGCACATAAAAAATATAACTTTTTATTCTATGTTTTTATTTGCATCTAAAGTGCAAATAAAAATGTAACTTTTTAAATCAATGTTTTTATTTGCATCAAGAATGCACATAAAAATGTAACTTTTTATTCCATATTTTTATTTGCATTTAAAGTGCAAATAAAAATGTAATTTTTTAAATCAATGTTTTTATTTGCATCTAAAATGCAAATAAAAATGTAACTTTTTAATTCATGTTTTTACTTGCATCTAAAATGCAAAGAAAAAATGTAATCTTCCAATCTATGTTTTATTTGCAACTAAACTGCAAATAAAAATGTAACTTTCATTCTATGTTTTATTTGCAACTAAAATGCAAATAAAAAATATAATCTTTGCAATCTATCCTTTGTTTACGTCTAATATGTAAATAAAAATATAACTTTTCATTCTATTATTTTATTTACATCTAATATGTAAATAAAAATATAACTTTTCATTCTATTATTTTATTTACATCTAATATGTAAATAAAAATATAACTTTTTATTCTATAATTTTATTTACATCTAATATGTAAATAAAAATATAACTTTTCATTCTATTATTTTATTTACATCTTATATGTAAATAAAAATATAACCTTTCATTATATTCCTTTGTTTAACTGAAATTTCTATTTATCCAAATGTCCATTTTTGCTGCAAATTTAATTATAACCACAAAAACAATATTTTATTTGATTTAAAACTCTAATTCAATCAAACAACAGCAAAGGTGATGTTTTATAAATCAACAAATAAAGTGATATATTTTATATTGAATTGAAAGTTCTAATTCAATTCAATAACATAAACAAAGTGATGTTTTTTTATTAAATTGACAATTCTAATTCAATTCAATAAGATAAGCAAAATGATATTTTTATTGAATTGAGAATTCTAATTCAATTCAATCATATAAGCAAAATGATATTTTTATTGAATTAACCATTCTAATTCTATTCAATAATATAAAAAAAATGGTATTTTATTGAATTGACAATTCTAATTCAATTCAATAATATAACAAAATGATATTCCATTTTTGTTTAATATACATGATTCACAAAATATTGATAAAAATGATTTATTTTAATTTAACCAACACATACAGATCTATAATTTAACTAACAGATCTATGATTATACATCACAAACAAACAGATCAATCATCCAAAATTTCATCACATCGCAGAACTAATTCATTAACATACATACAACTATTTAACAGCGAGAAAAATAATTAAATTGATTAATTATTTAAAATCAGAAATATCACAGTCATGAATCTGAATTGTTTGGATCTGAAAGTTTGACTCAAAATTCAACCAGCTCAGAATAGCTCCTTTTCAGTCTAGAGTCGTAGATCTCGTCTCTACAATCGCATAGGATCTAAAATCGTTAATTTTCGAAGTCGTATGAATTATTTATGATTTAAACAAGATTGATAATAGTTTTTAAATTAAATTAATAAAATATTAAAAAGGAATTAACCTTTCTTCCTCAACACAGTAACATGCCGCCGGTTTTGTTTACTACTTCGAACCTAGGGTTCCTTTTTGCTCTCAGATCACCAGGCTTCGGGGCGAACGGAATACACCACGACAGAGAGGGGGATGGCGTGCACTAGGGGGTACCTGCGGATGTGGGTGCGATCAAGGCAGGAGCGGGCAGCGGCGCTGCAAAGTCGGCGGGTTTGGGGTGAAAATACTCGGCGGTTGTTCAACTTTGGGTGCTATTATCCGTATGGATGGAAAGAGAGTGAAAATCTCTTCGATAAACTCCAAAGGAGTGAGGTCTGATTTGTGGTGGATGAGGAGAGTTTAGTGGAAGAAGATGGAAGTGTTTTCAGCCATGGATGAATGTAGGCGGCGGCTGTTTTAGGACATTAGGGTTTTGAAAATGATTTTCCTATTATTTATAATATTTTAATGTAAATTTTACAATTAAATCCATACACTCTTAACAACTTCGATTTCTGTCCAACCAGAGTTGAACCCACCCAATAGCCCCCGTTCCGGATCCAATGGGCTAGGTCCCGTCAGTTGAAACGATTGTCTGTGACCTGAATTCTTTAATTTGAATTTTAAATCCTTTATTAAATTAATTCGATCATATATTTAAATTCACCGGGGCCACATATGGACTCGAAAAATTCCAAAAAAATTATTTCTGGCTTTTTTTTGACGATACGGTCCTAACAAAATTAATTTCGTTGAATTCCGAGACCGTTTGAAAAATGGCCATTTTCAAGTCGATCAGATTTGACTGAAATTGACAAAACACAATTTCGTTTGCCACACTCACATATTAATTCCAAAAATTTTGGAAAATTTAACTTTGCAATAATTTAACATTCTGGATCCAACAAAAGTGGTTTCCTCAGAAGTGGAGGTCGTTTGAAAAATGGCCTTTTATACGGGCTATAAATTATACTTTAGCGACCATTCTGAATATTCAACTGGCCATAACTTTCGATTTCCGCTATGAAATTTCGATTTTTCGGATTCGGCGACCCCAATTAATATACTGGTTCGATAGGACCTGGGCAATATACTGAACTACTCTAACTCTATAGTTTCGGGAAGATATTTTCAAACAAATTTAGATATTCTTAGTTTCACTAAAATCCGTTCAATTTTGAATCCGGTACATTCAGTCAAAGTTCAGGTTTGACTTTTTAAACTACCGTACTATTTCTAATTCCTTTTGAAATGAAAATAAATATATTCGCTCTAACTTCGATTAAAATAAATTTTTAATCATTATTATTTAAAATAAACTATTTTAACTATTCAAAATTTACTGAAATAGCCAAAATAAAAAATTTAAATTGGTTCGGATTTTCCGGGTTGTTACATTATAGATATAGTTATATATATAACGTTGATTAAATGTTGATTCTATTCATTATGATACCACATATTGAAATGAAATTGATGTTATTTACGTTGATTAACATTTGCGAATGTAGGGTAACAGGTTGGAGGAATCCAACTGGATTCCTCAACATTTTTTGTTTTCGTATATATATTGTGATATATGATGTAATGACCTGGATTTTTGGTCAGTTTATTTTAAACATTTAATATTCATTTTAAATATTGAGTTGATAATATAAAGGATTTTTTATCGAGTTATCGATTTAATAATCGAAATACAATTTACTTTCGAATATATCGAATTATCGTAATATGAAGACGAATATAATTAAGTGCAAAGTTAAAACTGAATCAAAACAATTCAGATGATCAATATAAATTGTATTTGACTATAACGATAATAATAATAATTTATTACCGATGAATTGATTGTTATGAATTTAAATTATATTATATCGATTTAATATGACTATTTTATATATACATTCAGATTAAAATTCAGAATATATTCTGTTGAGTTCAGAGTAGTGTTATAACATTGAAACGTCGGTCGTTGCATTAAAATAGCGGTTCGTGAATTCAAGTTGTGAACCCTGAGATATTTTTAGTGGATGAGCTCATAATCTAATCAATATCATTTTAAATAAATTCAAAATCTCTTTATTTCATATCGTATTAATTAAAGAAATCAATTTAAAACCCCTGAAGGATTTGCTATGTACTTTGCCGACCAAAAATTAAACACTCATGTACCCGTTGTTCTCTCCTCCTCCTCCTATAAATCCACGCATTTCTTCCTTTTCTTTTTCATCATTTGCTCCTCATAAAAAGAAACCATAAGATTCAAATTAAACTGGCTTCCCTCTTCGATTTCTTAAATCATATTAAAGAAAATAAAGTCCTAAAATCGTGATGCTCAATCTTGTGTAACAGGTTAGACATACGCGACTGTTTTGGGGAGAAATTAGGCTGACAACAAGAGAAATAAGCGTTCACTATAGTAGGAATTCTAGGCATTCGAAGTTGGGTTGGAGTATGGATTAGAGCCAAGGATAGGGTTGCGATTGATTATCTGGTGCTAGTGGGATTTTCGAAGTTGGTTTTTGGTTATCAATAGCAGGGTGTGCGATATGGAAGTAGGTGTTTGGGGAAGATTATGCGATGTTCTGGATGACGAGATGAGGTGGAATTCATCTTTCTGATGTTGAGCAGTATGGGTTGGGGGTGCGACAATGGATATTAAGGAAGGGTTGCTATAGCAAGGAAGGTTGTGATATTCATTTGGGAAATATGGGTTGAAGGGGTTTAGGCAGTCTGGTGTTTGACGTCATGCTGCTGAAATAATGAGATAAAATTGCAGCGTTGATAAAAGGCATGAGTACGTTGTGAAGAGCAAGACAATGGTGAGGGATAAAGATAGGTTTGAAGTGTTGAACTGGAAGCTGGGATTTCATTTCATGATTTTCCTAGTGATTAAGCGGCCTAAGGTTTTGACTAAGGTACAACAACAAACAACAACTAAGCCATAAATCCCAAACAAGTTGGGGTTAACTAGATATGGAACCCCAAAAAAAAGAAGGTTAAAATCTTTCTTAAAAGTAAAATAAATGTTTGAAAAAGACAAAAACGAAGATTAAAAACTTTCATAAAAATAAATTAATGGTTTGAAAAAAAACCCTAAGGTTCTGGTACATGGATTACTAACTTCCATGCACTCCTATCCGAAACCAACTCTTCAGATATATTCCAATTCCTTAAGTCTCTTTATCCTATCTCCTCCTATGTCATTCTAGGTCGTCTCCTACCTCTTCTTGGGCCTTTGGCGCGACCTATAATTCCAATGTGCACTGGTGCATCGTGCGGTCTTCATTGGAGATGTCTGAACCATCTCAATCGGTGTTGTACTAACTTCTCTTTAACAAGTGCAACTCCAAGTTTGTCCTGAATATCATCATCCCTATTCCCATCCCGTCTGGTATGACCACAGCTCCAATGCAGCATATGCATCTCTGCTACATTTATCTTTTGGATGTGTTGCCTTTTAGTAGGCCAACATTCTGCACCATATAACATCGCCGGCCTGATTGCTATTTTATAGAACTTTCCTTTAAGCTTCTGAGGGATCTTCCTATCATTGGGAATACCAGACGCAAGTCGCCATTTCACCCATCCTGCTTGAACTCTAAAACTAACATCTTTATTAATCTCCCCATCAAACTGCAACATAGATCCTAAATATCAAAAGGATTCTTTCTTGGGTACTACTTGACTATCCAGGGTGAGATCTCCGTTATCTGACCTGACACCGCTGGACTCACACTTCATATACTACATTTTAGTTCTGTTAATCCTGAAAGCCTTCGATTCCAAGGTCTCTCTCCACAACTCCAATTGTCTATTAACCCCTATTCTAATTTCATCAATCAACACAACATCATCAACAAAGAGCATATAACAAGGAATCTCCCCTTTTAAACCTTTTGTGATTTCATTCATCACTAAAGAAAAAATATAGGGGATCAAAGAAGAACCTTGATGTAACCCTATGTTAATGGGAAAGTCGTCGGTCTCACCGTTGCATGCCCTAACACTAGTCACAACCCCCTCGTACATATCCTTGATAAGGGTAATGTACTTTGATGGCACCCTCTTCCTTTCTAGCGCCCACCACATTACCTTCCTTGTTACTCTGTCATAAGCTTTCTCCAAATCGATAAAAACCATGTGAAGATCTTTCTTCTGCTCCCTGTGTCTCTCATAAGTCACCTAATCAAGAAAATCGCCTTGGTAGTCTACCTTCCAAGCATGAAACCAAATTGATTCCTAGAGAGACTTGTCAACCTCCTTAAGCGTTGTTTGCAGACTCTCTCCCAAACCTTCATTGTATGACTCATAAGCATAATTCCTCTGTAGTTTGTGCAACTTTGAATATATCCTTTCTTCTTGAAGATTGGAACTAAAATGGTTCTCCTCCACACTTCTAGCATCTTATTTGATTTGAAAATATTATTAAACAAATTAGTTAGCTAGGTTATCCCTACATCTCCAAAGCATCTCCACACCTCAATAGGAATGTCATCAGGCCCTACTGACTTGCCTGTTTTCATCCGTTTCAATGCACTCTTTACTTAAGCCTCTTGAATTCTCCAACCTAAATGCCTATCGGTGATGTCAGCAGAGTCTTCCAACTCAATCGAGGAGCTATCACTTTCTTCATTGAAAATCCTATCGAAGTATGCTCTCCACCTATTTTTTATCTTGTCGTCCTTCATCAAAAGTCTATCATTCTCGTCCTTAATGCATTTAAACTGGTTGAAGTCTCTTGTCCTCCTCTCACGTAGCTTGGCTATTCTGTTGACGTCTCTTTCACCCTCCTTCGTACTCAGCCTTTGATACAAATATTCATATGCTCGACCCCACTCACCGCCCTCTTTGAAGTCTTCTTTGACACTTTGAACTTTTGTATGTTATCCTCACTCCTATGTTGATGCATGAATTTGTAGAATTCCTTCTTCTATTTAATAGCCTTTTGCACCTCGTCGTTCCACCACCACAAATCCTTGGGTTCACGCTTATTTCCTCTTGTTTTCCCAAACACCTCAGTAGTTACTCTTCTAATGCAAGTTGCCATCTCATTCCACATGACATTTGAATCACCTTCTACGTTCCATGCCTCTTCTCTCTATATTTAAACACTCGTAAGTTGTCCCTTTGAGTTTCCACCATCTTGTCCTACTAATCTTCGCTCTCTTATCCTACACCACTCGAAGACAGAACACGCAAACCAAGAGCTGATGTTGTCAGACGACACATTCTCTAGGTATGACCTTGCAATCAACACAATCTTGTCCCTTCTAGTTAGGACAAAGTCGATCTGGCTAGAATGCTGGCTACTACGTACTGAAGGTGATCAAATGTGATTGTCTCTTTCAAAAGAAGGTATTAGCAATCATGAGATCAAAAGACAAAGAGAAATTCAATATTTCTTCACCCTCTTGGTTCCTGCTGCCAAAACCAAAACCACCATGCACTCTCTCAAGCTCCCCGCTAGATGAGCCAACATAACCATTGAAGTCTCCTCCTATAAAATGTTTCTCGCTACTAGGTGCATCTCTAACCATGACATCCAAGTCCTCCCAGAACGTCCTCTTGGCTTCTTCACTTAGGCCTACCTATGGGGCATATGCACTAGTCACATTCATAACCGCATAACCAATTATTAGCTTAACTAGGATGATCTTGTCCCCTCATCTTCTGACGTCGACCACTTCGTTCTTAAGGTTCTTGTCAATCAATATGCCTACCCTGTTCTTGTTGCGTACTTCTCCCGTGTACCACAATTTAAAGCCATTGTTCTCCACCTCCTTCACCTTTTTTCCTGTCCATTTATTCTCTTGAACGCACAAGATGTTTACGCATCTCCTAATCATAGTATCAACTATCTCTCTTAACTTACCTGTTAAGGATCCTACATACCAGCTACCTAACTCAATCCTTCTATCATCGACTAGCTTCCTTGCCCCTCGCACCCGCCGAGAAAAATGCAAAGACCCTTGCTCACTTATCTTTAAACTGGGGGCATCGATGTAGCACGCCAATAAGAGAATGGCGACCCAACCCTTGCTATTTAACACCATACCCAAGCCACGATATGGTGCGCCACTAAGGGAGCGACGACCCAGCCCTTGCCTATTTAACACCATACCCGACTTGATTGACTAAGGAATAGTTAAGGTTCGGTAGCGAGGATTGGTTAGAGACACAGTTAGTTAATGAGTGATTAACGGGTTGAGTTGTCGTATCGATGTTTTATACAACATACGTTTAAATCCACATAAATGAATTTTGGAAACGTTGTCCAAATATAATCAGAGTTGTTTTCTAAAGCATAGAAAATGTAATGTTGTGGTTGATTAGAAAATAAGAAATATGAATATATGGAAATACGAAATAGAATATACGGAAATAAGAATTATGAATATACGGAATTATGAATGTATGGAAATAAGAAAAAAATATGGAAAAGTTTTCCAGTGATTAATAACGTATATTTTCTAATTATAGAAAATATGAATTTATGAATATATCGAAATGTTTCGCCATTTTAATAAGAGATACTTTCTGAAATATAGAAAATAATTAGTTTATAATATATGGAAAAGTTTACCAAGATTATGAGAGGCCAAACAAGTTTTGATAAATATCCGGGGATAGTAATGGAAAGGGGGAAAACGGAAAATTGGGAAATAAATAAATTTATAAGATATATTAATTTTGAAAAGGGCTCAATATTGCTTATTGCTTGATCAATAGAATTTCCATTTGGAAATAGGATCATTGGTTATATGGATGTTTCCTTTGATAGTTAAATGACCGACTATCAAAGTTTTGGCCTATTTTGTATTTCTGTTGTCAATGCAGAAAGACTAGGATCAGGTTTATTATCTGAAAACCACTCCGTATAGGCATAAGCATTGCGAATCAATTATGCTGAAGATAATTGAAGATGGAGTAAAGTGCAAGGGTTGTTATGTTAATCCTAGGTAGAAATTTCCTAAAATGGATTGATGGGATGGTATCATCGGTTTGTCCAGTCTCAAGACAGCTTGTATGGACGAATGTCTGACAGTGTACGCCTAACAAATCATCTACATTGTTCTATTCAAAAGTATCTACATTGGTGGCGAAGAAATTCGTTTCTCTTAGCTTTCTGCCCGTGATATTTTTGGGGAAACCAATAAATGATTTTGGCGCATTTGACGATGTGGCATTCAAAGTGAATGAAGATGTGACATGTCAAAAAGGTAAATATGGCCTCAAGCTACACAGCCAGGAAATGGCAAAAATTGGGTAGGTGGCATAGCTAAGTGGGTTGCTACCATTAGGGTGTACTGTCACCTGATCTAGAGAAAAATTCAATTGCTACTATATTCTGTCGCTGTTGTATGCTTCGGAATAGTTGCTGATCCCAACCGTTGGTGATAATACATTCGGCACAACAATGGTAATGAGTGGTCGGTCATGTGTGGCCTGGGTTATAAGATGTTCTTATTAAACCAGGTGTATTCCATTCTAGAGATATACTATCGGAAGGTGGTTCATACCCTATCATAGCTAGAAATCCATTACCCAATAAGCGCTCACGATTTTGATTGTATACTATGTATGTGAAGTGATAGATGCAAGCGTTCCACTAGATTGTTATTGGTTGATTAGACACTATTATAATATCAGAATTGGGAATTGGTCGATTTGTTACAATGGTATCAGAGATTAAGGTTGAGTAATAACCTTGGCTCTGTGGTGTAACTCAATAAAGATGGGATTAGTAATACCCTAGATTGAGTTTGAGTGTGTGTATATATACATGTACATGTGAGAGTGTATTTGTAATTGTTATAAAAAAAGGGTCCCTTTGGCATATGTCCATACTAAGTTTCTAAATTAGTCTCACATCCGATCCTAAACTTATAGTAATTTAGGTCCCTATTTTTCGAAAATTCATAAAAAATAATAATAAAATAAATATGTAAATTCATATTTAAATTAAACATGCATTTGACAAAAATTTCAGATCAAAAAACCATCAAACAACGCATCAAAAATAAAAAATAACTTAAAATAATGAAACTGCAGTTAATCGCATCCTAATATGCACGTATTTTAAATTTCATGCATACATCCGTGCAAGTATTTCAGTCATGCATCTGTGTTGGTTTTCTTGCATACAGACATGCAAGTATTACTGAAAACTTGCATACAAATGTGCAAAAATTCGCATCCATGCAACAGGAAACTACTTACAAGGACAATTGACCTTAATATTTTATCCAAAAGGACACGCGCTTAAAATTTTACTTAGAAAGACAATTTTCCGTCGCCCCTTTCTCTCTTTTCTTATTTCTTCTTCCGCTCCTTTCTCTCTTCTTCGATTTCTTCTTCCATGAAATCAGCAAATTAAAAAATAACGAAATCATCTCAACTGAAAATCGCATGAAATCAAATCCATACCAAATTCGATTACGCGCGTACTGATTTGGGAATTCGTTCAAGAGATTTGCCCTAATTTTGTTGATTTGATAGGCAGTAAAGATGATTTCGTGTTTTTTGAATTTGCGAATTCGGCGTAGAAAATCGAACGAGAGAGATGAAGGAGAAAAAATTCGTCGCTGTATACTTTTTTTTACGGTGAAGTTATCAGCAGATTTTAGGTATCATTTTTCTATTTTTTTAGGTATCATTTTTCGTGTTTTAACAGTGTTATGCTGTTTTGTTTATAATTTTGGTGCTATATCAGTTTTCTACATGTACTGTTGCGTTAGCTTTGCAACTTAATCGAAATTATGTCATTTTAATCAATCAAAGTGGGATGTAACATTTTTATTCATTAGTTTTCCTTCAAAATATCAAAGCAGTTTCTAGGTATCATTTTTATATTTTTTTATGTATCATTTTTATTTTTTTTAGTTAAGTTTAAATCATAGCAGTTTTTAGGTATCATTTTTCTATTTTTCTAGTTATCATTTTTATATGTTGTAGCTGAATTTACATCATAACAGTTTTTAGGTATCATTTTTATATTTTTCTAGTTATCATTTTTATATGTTGTAGCTGAATTTACATTATAGCAGTTTTTATGTATCATTTTTATATTTTTCTAGTTATCAGTTTTATATTTTGTAGCTGAATTTACTTTATTATGTTGATATAAGTTTTGATTATGCATGAAATTCTTGCAGATACTGCATGCTGCTGGAATTTACTTGAATCCAAGACTGGATTGAGTACAAGTAAAAGTAAATGCTTGAATGCATGCTTGGAATGTGGAGTAGTGTTGTATGTACTTATATTGTGTAGGAAAACAATGTATCCTAGTATATCAGTTATGTATAGTTGTAGGTATCATATGATATGATACAAGCGTGTATTATTGTGTATTATTGTGAATAATCTCATTTTTGTGATAATTGAATTGAATTAAGTGCTATTTTTATGATACAAGTTTAATTGTATAAAATTAAATAAATTCGACTGAGTTAAAAAGTTGATGCAACAATATAACTTCAAAATTAACACAGCAATAAAATCACATGAAAACAACACATAACATAGTTAAAACAATAATAATGATACCTAAAATATTAGAAAAATGATAACTAAATACTGATACATTGCTTTGAAGATAAAATAATGAAAAAAAATTATATCACAGTTTGATTGATTAAATTGAAATAAGTTCAACTTAATTTCTTAGCTGATACAACAATATAACTTCAAAATTAACACAGCAACAAAATCTCATGAAAAAAATATATAACACGGTTAAAACGGTAAAAATGATACCTAAAAAAATAGCAAACTGATACCTAAAAACTACTGCTATGTTTTTAATGTTAAAACATGGAAAATGATAACTAAAAAAATAGAAAAATAATAACTAAAAACTGCTGTTATATGTTAAAGTTAAAACCGGAAAAATGATAACTAAAAAAATAGAAAAATGATACCTAAAAACTGCTATACTATTAACGATAAAAAAAAACATTTCCAACCACGAAAAAATTGTTTCAACAATTTCGACTTCTTCAATTGTGTTTTCCATCGTCTGAAAAATATTTTTATTCAATTCAAACGTGATTTCCAATGGATTTTTGTTGTTCGACAATTTTTTGGTTTTCTAGGGTTTCTGTTTCGAGCGGATTTCTGAATTCGAATTTTTGGGTTTGATTGCAATTTCGAATCCGATGTCCTTTTGATTTTCGTGATTTATGAATTGTTATGGATTCGAATTTTTGTGATTTTTGGGTTCGATTGTTTTAAAGATGGAGCGGACGTGAATTGGGATCGGAGGAAGAAGAAACAAGAGCACGTGAAATCGAGATACACGACTGAGGGAGAAGATGGAAGCATCGGCCGAAATTTAATTTCAGTGTATTGTCCTTATGGATAAAATGTTTGGCGGGTGTCCTTATGGATAAATTATGCCAGCCTTTTGTCCTTATAAATTAATATCCCTCCATGCAAATCAGTTCATATTTATTTCCATACATGCATGCAGGTATTTCAGAATACATGCACACATCTGTGCAACAATACGAAGGCATATTTTTCAATGTGAAACCTTCATGCAATATTTGCATACATGTGTGCAAATATATTAAAATAGTTACACACATGTATGCCTGAATTCCTGAAGATTTTCAACGTAAATTGCTTCGTGAATACTTGCATACATACGTGCAACTATTGTGAATACTTGCACATATGTATGCAAGTTTTTTTTGTTTCCGTGGTCTTTTGGGAATATTTGCAAAATTTAGTTTTTTTACCTGACAACACATTTTTTTGTGAAAAACACGTAAGTATGAAAATAGGGACCGGGTTTGAAAAGAAACTTGGGGAGGGAGACCGTTTATATTTCAAAACATAATAAGGATGCTACAGTAATTTTCACTAAAAAAAATTATATTGTGTTTGTTTATCGATTCAGTGGTATATGAATTCCACATCGATGCGTTTAGCTGACGTTGTCAATGGGGATTTATAAACACTTGAACAAGGAAAATCGTCATGATATTGTTTTGAAGAGTTAGTAATGAAGTAATTTTACCAAGATTCTATATAGTTTATACATAAAGGAATTTTCAAACTAATTATAGTTTGATGGATTTTTGATTGATTGGTGGTTGTACCGGAATAGTTATGGGTATTAACTGCCGGTTGGAATAAGATGTACCTTATCTTTTATATGGGTTGGTTAACAGATATAGCCTGAGTCAATTTTTAAATATGAATTTAAACCAAGAACCCATGTGAATTAAATTTATATAGAATTAAAATTATATAAGTAAAATTTATAAATAAGGTTTATAAATGGAAAATGAATTCGAGTTAAGAATCAAGGATTTGAATTTTCGATGGATTTGGAAATGATTTTCCAAAAGTTTTGGAAAAGGGATGTTTGATTATTTTTATGGAATTTATGAAAATAAATGGATTTAAAGGATTTGTAAGCATAATTCTTACTTAAGTCACTGGGAAATATTACCGCGGATGGTTATGAACGTCAATGGTCACTGCAAGAAGTAGAATAAACATCACAGTTTTAACATCACTTGCAATCTCAGCCGATGTCAAAATGATTTTTAACATCTTCAAAAATAAAATTGATGTTGTTGGTTTCTCAGGCATCGTTTTATTAAAGGACCGATGTCTTATACACGCTTTAGAAAAAAAACTGGCCACACCTTACCCAAATTAGAAAAAAAATACATTAATAAATAAATTGAAATGTGCTTTAACATCAGTTCTACGCATCATTTACATTAGCTTCATGCATGATGTTAAAGGTCAGTCATAATTTTCTTCAATCCGTAACCCCCCATAATTTCCTATATCTAGCCTTTGATCAATTCTATAATCCGCAACCATCGAAACCCTCCTATCAGTCTCTTCCACGTCATCAGCAATTTCCCTCTTCACGTTTTAACACTCCCGCTTCACTTTTCACCCCTTTGCGTTTTATTTCTCAACACATTTTGCATCTTCCTTTGCTTGTAATATCTTCCAAATTGTTGACAATCCCATTCAAATTGAGGAGAATTCTGGGATGCGCCAATTAGCAAAATAGTGTCTCAAATTCCTATTCCTATGTCGATTCGTCTATAATCTAAAATTCGACTTATGATTTGGGATTTAGCATGCTAGATCTGGAAATTTGTGATAATCAATGGCAAAACAAAGGTTATACTTTATATATGTTGATTTACAATGTCTTTAATTCAATTAATGTTATTCTCTGATTGTTTGGTGTGGTTACTTTCAACTGCGCAGGTAGTGGACATTTTAGAGGATGCACGATAATAATTTAGGAAAGTATCAAACTAAAGCAGTGATTATAGATCTCAAATTCACTTGTTTCATGATGAAAACCATTTCTCATAACCGACCATCGAAAGATTGGATATTCCATATCCTCCGGTTTCTGCTCTTCAAGCTCTTTAGGAAGCATTTGTTACAGGCTTCAAATGATAAGTTTTTGGATTTTTAGTTTGTCTCCATATCAACCGATTGTCGAAATAAATTTCAGATTGCTGATATCACCAACGCTTTTCTATCCTTATTAATCTCACGATTAACATCTCTTAGGTATTGACTCCAGTTTCAATTTTTGCATTTTCTACTATCGTTAAACGGGATTTAAACAATGTTTAATAGAATTTTGTGAGGGTCTATTATGGATATTTCGCAGTTGTTATTGGTCACGTCTGGTATCACTTTGTACAAAAGATTTGTTCTGGTTATTGCAGAGTATAAACTCATTTTCAATGTTTGCAGGATTAACTCCAGCAATACAATATTATAAACAATGTCATCATTATCATTATTTTAGAAGTTTGAATCTGCAAAAAACATTATATGTTGAAAGTGAAATTTCTAGAAAACACAAGTACATATTAGATTTACTGAGACACTTTATAGCACAAGTGTGATTGAGATGCATCTTTTATCAATGGTTGTGAAGTCACTAGTATCATGGTTGTACGTTATGCATTTGAGGCATATAGGATGTATGTACATATACACTCAACACGAGCGCATGCACGCACACACCCAAAGGTTCCTTTTCCTCATTGTTAAGTTTGATCATACTTTATGCAGAGTGGTAAGACGGATGATGGCAGACCAAGGGAGGGGTAATATGAAGGATCTGATGCAAATTTAGTAGTAATGCTTGAAAGAGATGTGTCGAAAACTATCCTTGGGGTTAAATGAGATGAAGTAGCTGGAATTAATGAAGCAAAAAGGCTACTTGGGGAGGCAGTTGTTCTTCCTCTATGAATGCCTGAATATTTCCAGGTAACGTGATGACAACTGAAACATTTTATTGTTTTATCAAAATTATTCAATATCTTAATGTCCATTCGTCTTGTTAATCACTTCGTTGCTTTATGGAGGAAGACTTTCGTTTCTCTGTTTTGTGGTGGCACCTAAAGAGTTTTGTCTAATCTGAAACACATCATTTGGAAAATGAAGTTAAATATAGGGCAAAATGTAACTATAATTCATATTGCAGCCTGATGACAATGATTTGGAGAGAATGATGCGTGGATCCCATTTTATTTTATGTTGTCCTCGCCACCATTGTCCTTGGTTACATTCTTTGGGCTAATTTTAGTTGTAGCCTAATATTACTAATTGATAATGGTATGATACCATTTAAATCAATATTATATTGGCGTGTTTCATTATACCAATATACATCAATAAAAAAGTTGGGCTTACTATAATTGTTGATGTTTACTCTAGTGAAAAGTGATTATGTTTAACAGTTTTGATATTCTCTGTCCAAATTGGCTGTTACAGTTCATGAATTATTTTGATATTTTGTTATATTGTTTATACAAGTGTATCGATGATACAATTATTGATACCAAGTGTTGCCTGTTTTTTCTTTGTGTTAGTTAAATGACAAGCCTAAGATGTTCTGATATAAATTTCAAGGATTAGTACTGGAAATTTCTATAAAATTATATAGAAAGGGGAATAAATATATGATTTGTCAGGTTTTATGTTTAATGATGGAGTCATGGACTCAAGTTTTTTTAGTCAGGTTCTTGATATCTACAGTAGCTCCAAGGGATCGTTAAACCAGTAATGGTATACAGTTAAACGACATTGCTTAAATTGTTTGACCCCAACGTGTGCTTAAACCAACTTTTGGAACTGGTTATTACATCTTTTTATATCATGCCGAGTCAAAAGGGATTAGAGTAACATATATGGGCACTCTTGCCAAATTTTCAAACCCATATCTGGTAAATTGTCAGAAGATATATCATTAATTAGCCAAGATTATACATGTTTATGGGGATTCAGAGACCATGGAAAGGCGTTCTTATGTTTGGGCCACCTAGTACCAGAAAAATACTTCTAGCTAAAGCAGTTGCCACTGAATGCGGAACAAATTTCTTTAATGTATCTTCTGCTACATTGGCTTCAAAATGGCGAGGAGAAAGTGGACGCATGGTTCGCGTTCTATTTGATCTTGCCAGAGCTTACGCTCTAAGCGCCATTTTCATAGATGAAATTGATTCTCTTTGCAATTCGCGAGGGTATGAATAGTTTCAAATCATGTCCACTTTTCATTTCTCGAACATCTATCTTATCTATTTTCGAATCTTGGTATTGTTTTAGTACCAATATGTACACTTAAGGTTGTCAAATGAGTTGAGTTCCCACAATGAATTTTAAATCTGAAAGTTACATGCTTTTTCCCTAGGGTCCCAAATTGCAGATAATCAATTGTTGAAACTATTCTATCTGTATGTGACGTGTCTATCCTTAACATACACATTACAGTAGAATAGTTATCTTGTGTGAGTATTATAAGCTATATGTATGTCTTTTAAGACGTAACTATAATGATATTAGGTACATGGAACCGGCGGTATCAGAAATACCGACAATGGTAATAGAAGGAAACCATGAAATCGAAGCACAAGTTGAGAACAAGACTTTTGTATCATACATCTTAAGGTTTGCATTTCCATCTGAAGAGAGTGGGCCTTATTCAACATTTTATTATTCATTCAATGTCGGTGGAATTCATTTTGTCATGCTTGGTGCCTACTCCTTTTACGATCAATCAGGTACAGTATATTCTTGTAACATAAATGCAGGATTTTTCTTCCAAAGGTTGTGATATTATTGGATGGTATATGAATGTTGTGTGCACGAGAACAATACAAATGGCTGAAACAAGATTTAGAGAAAGTAGATAGAAGTGTAACGCCATGGTTGATAGCAACGTGGCATGCGTCGTGGTACAACACTTGTAAAGCACACTACAGAGAAGTAGTGTGCATGAGAGTGACTATGGAACAAGTATGTTTGTTGCTGTGTGTTCCTCCCTTGGAGTTTTTTATACTCAAAGCTGTGGAGTTGATCAATTGCTTGGCTGAGTTCATGTCATTGTTTTGTTTGTAATTGTCATGTGCTGCAGTTTGGTTAGTGTTTGGTCGGATCTTGTGAATCTTCAAAGCTTTTGTTGCAGCTAGTAAAATTTAGAGGATGTTAAGTGCTGTTGTAACTTGATGGCTTTTGACCAAAGTGATTTGTATATGATATTGTATCCAAAAAAATGTTAATCAATTGTCAAAAACAAAAATAGATATGTTCACTTTTATTTTCATATGATATTGTATATGGTTTTGTCTTTGATATTGCATGTTTGTGGTGGATGATTTGCTTTTGTTTTTGGTATTGGTATTGCATTTTTATGGTAGGGCATATATCATATATTAGAAAAGTATTAATGTTTAAAATTATAACTGACATCAGTTATGTAGAACAAAAACAGTGTATAAACAGAACAAAGACATCCCTCCTTTAAAGGGAAATTATGTCTAAACGCCACACATACATCATTTCATTGAAAATGAACTGATATCTATTTGGTGTATAGACATCACTTCTTTTAGAAATTAATGATATGGTGTGTGTATATATATATATATATATATATATTACAACAGTTATTCCCACCATAAATGATGTATTAGTCATTTTGTATTACTTACATGATATGTTTATAGAAATACAAGACTTATAATAAGCCATTATCAACATTCATTTCATGCAAATAAACAAAAAAAGGGTTAATACATCATTTATTAGTTTTTTTATGATGTCTTACTGCTGCTTCGACATCGTTTTTTAACCGATGTTAAAAATTTGGCACTTTAGAAATCACCGACATCAACATCGCTCCCGAAAAACAGAGACATCGTTTTTTAGTCGATGTCTATGTGAAGTTTTCTTGTAGTGGGTGTTCATTTTCGAGTTTTAAGTAAGACTTGTTATTTTTAATAAATTATTATATTAAAATGAAATTTAGTTTTAAATCCAGGATTTATGATTTTAAAACCCATAATTTGGTTCTGAAATTCTCAACAAGTTATTAAAATGATTTTGAGATGGTTATATATAACGCAATATAATTCGTATATGGACAAAATATAAAAATGAGAAGAACTAAAATGGAATTTGAACCAGAATCAAAAAGGAGAGGATTGATATACTGGACGAAGAGAGAGGACTCGATACTGTTGAAAGAGAATTGCTTCATCAACGAGAGAGAGAACTCAACAAAGTCCTGGATCAAGAAGAGATTTTTTGGAGACAGCGTTCCAGATCTCAGTGGCTGAAGGAAGGGGATAGAAATACTGCGTATTTTCATAAAGTTGCTAATGGTAGACGTCGCACCAATTTGATACACAGTATTTGGAAAGATGGAGTGGAGATTTGTGAACAACAACTTTTGAGTGATACTTTCACTGAATATTATAAAAGTATCTTTGGTTCTCGCATTGATAACCACATTTCTATTGATTGGCGCAAATTGTATCCTGATGTGGTTGATCTCTCGGACATTGCAAGTGATTTCTCAGAAGAGGAAATACTTAATGCTTTGAAGGAGATGCCTGACGACAAAGCACCTGGGCCTGATGGTTTTCCTACCTTTTTCTTCAAATGCTACTGGGGCATGTTGAAAGATGATGTATTGCATTTGTTTGATGAGTTTCACAAAGGCTCTTTAAGGTTAGATTTGATTAGTTACGCTAATGCGGTTTTAATCCCAAAAAGGAAGGTAATGTTTCTGCCGCTGACTTTAGACCGATTAGCCTTCTTAACACTAGTTTCAAACTAATCACGAAGGTGTTGGCCAATAGGCTGAAAACTAAGTTGGATACGTTGATTGATAAGTCCCAAACTGCTTTTATCAAAGGAAGAAACATTCTTGATGGTGCTGCGTTGGTTGGTGAAGTGAATTCTCATTGTGATAGATTTGATGTCCCTTGTGCTATTCTCAAGTTGGACTTCGCCAAAGCTTTTGACACTGTTGACTGGCGATTTATGATTGAAGTGATGAAGGCGAGAGGCTTCCCCGCCAAGTGGATTGAATGGATTTCTATGATTCTTTCATCAAGTAGATCTAACATTTGTGTCAATGGAGTTGCTGGCTCTACTATCCACTCCAAGCGTGGTCTGAGACTGGGTGACCCACTCTCCCCTCTTCTTTTTGATTTGGAGGCAGATGTCTTTTCAAAAATTCTGAAGCTGGGCTGTGCAAATGGGATTCTTAGCGGCTTTGGTAGTGATCATGTGGTTGGGGGCATCAATTCTTTGCAATACGCTAATGACACTATCATTTTTAGCAAACCAGACTGTAAATACCTTGCTGCACTTAAATTTATTCTCTATGCTTTTGAAAGCTTATCTGGCTTAAAAATTAACTTTCATAAGAGCAGTGTTTACACGTTGGGTTGTAGTGATGATTTACGCAGGTCATGTGCTGAGATGTTTAATTGCAAGGCTGATGTTTTTCCTTTGAACTATCGGGGTATGTGCATCCGCCCCAAGAAATTAATGAAGAAAGACTGGCAGCACTTGATAGAGAAGGTGGACACTAGACTGGCGAGGTGGAAAGGCAACTCGTTATCAAGAGCTGGTCGTCTTGTGCTTGTCAATTCTGCTCTGTCGTCAATTCCGTTGTACTGGATGTCCTTCTACCAACTTCCTGGTTGGGTGTTGGAGAAGATTGATGCAATTCGTCGTAATTTTTTCTGGACTGGTACAAAAGAGACAAAGAAACTTAGTTGTTTGATTTCTTGGGATCAAGTTTGCAAGTCTAAAGAGCAAGGGGGACTCGATGTCATTAACTTGAAGACAATGAATCGAGCTTTACTTTGTAAGTGGCTATGGTTAATGATCTCTGACAAGCACGCTTTATGGAAAGAATGGATTATCAGTACATGTTATAATGGCAATTTTAGCTAGAATACTGATTTCTCATTGTGCTCCGTGTTTTGGCGCAATGTTATGGCTCATGCACAATGGATGAAGCTGGGTACTAAGATCGTGGTGAAGAATGGACACAACACATCATTTTGGTTAGACAGCTGGCTAACTAATGTCCCTTTCTGTCTGAAGTTTCCTGAGCTTTTTTGTATTGCACGCAACAAAAATTTCACTGTTAGAGAGATGTACGATAATGAAGCATCGGGCTGCAAATGGAGATTGTCTTTTTCGAGGCTGGTGGCTGGTAATGCATTGACTCAGTTATGCAGCTTGTTTGTTTTGCTTGAAGGGGTGACTTTAACTAATGAGAGGGATGAGTTTATTTGGATGTTGGAAGGAGAAAGAAAACTGTTTAGCGTTCGAAGCATTTACAAGTTGTTCAACTTTGCTGGGATAAGGAGGCTGGGGTTCGAACTGATGTGGCGGTTCAAAGTCCCTGACAAAGTTAAAATTCACATGTGGATTGTGATACATGGTAGATTGAACACGGTTAGCAGAATTCGTTAGAGAGGCGTGTACGTTATGGGTGGCTGTGTATTTTGTGGTTGCGATGACGAGGACTATCATCATCTCTTTTTGACTTGTGACTTTGCTTTTTACATTTGGACGAAATGTTTGGTTGCGCTTAGCCTTGATTTGCACTGGAGCGACTTCATTGCTGACCAATTTGATTTTTGGCACAACATTTACCCGACCTTGCATGCTTCTCATGATAGTTTTCTTTTTGCTTTGTTGAACTTTGCTTACATTTGGTTGCTTTGGCATGAACGCAATTCCAGAAAATTTAACCATAAACTGAAAGCCCCTAACAGTATCATTTACTCTATTCTCAATTTTGTCTATGACTGGGCAGGCATGGAGCGCAAGGGGAAGATTAAAAGCATTGCTGACCGTGTGCGCAAGCGGATGCGGTGCATTACTGGTCCACGCACTTGATGGGGATTTTCACTGGCTTTGTATTTTGTTGTCATGTATTTTGCTGTATAATGTAAATTATGATGCTTAGTTTCTTTTTGTCAGGCTGTATTGTTGCTGGGTTATAGCGATGGCCTGTTTTTTTGGCTGTATATATGTTGTACATACGCGTACTGCTACTTTATGCTACTTTATGGATGATAATATAATTAGGCGTGAATCATGCTGATTCACTACCTTTTCCTTCAAAAAAAATCGTTTTGAATTGATTTTGAAAGTGATAAAGTACTGAAATCACTTCAGTAGCTAGAAAATAATTCTGCTGATGGATAGCCACATCATCAGTATTCATGTTCGAGTTGCAGATTGCTACCGTAGGAGGATTGCTAATGAAAAATTATTTGAGAAAACAAGTTTCTTTGAGCATTCAAATGTTTGAATTTCCATGTGTGTATATATGTAAATATGTATGTATGTATATGTATAAATATATATGATTTCAAATTGATTTGAAATAAAACCCAAGAATTTGACATCTGGAATTTAAATTGAACTTATGAAGTTAAACTTATTGAAATGGTAAAAGTGAATCAAAGGGATTAAAATTTAACTTAAGCTAAGTTAAATGAAATTAAATAAAAAGAGAAATGTTTGGGATTCGAATTATTAGAATGAACTCGACTTATGCATAAGCAAGTTAAGTATATCTTGGATATTGTTATTTGTTGGAATAAAATTTTGAACTCAAACAGGATAAGTTTGAACTAATCAGGAAGTTGATTAGAAATTAAAAACTAAAACATGGTTTGATTTGAAATCGATTGGAATAGATGGATATATATTAGACACGTATGGAATGAAGAGAATAAATGGTATGCTCGACAAAAGGTACATATTTAATTTAGTATGAGATTTTAATGAGCCTATTGGGCAAGCCACTTGGTTTTTTTTATTTTCTTTTGGATTGGGGAAAGCCTAGAGAGGCGAGTTGCAGTTGTACCGATTGAGCCGTACAAAAGAGACGCTGGCGAAATTTTTCGAAAATTTAAAGTGTTAAAAATTTCTAGGAAAATTTTGATAATTAGAAATCGACTTTTTGATTGTATAAGAGATTAGAAAACCAAATGTCATTAATAAATTTTCTGGAAATGTGAAGTGTAAGATATCAACCAAGTGGGTTGCAAGGAGTTAAAAGAGTTGTAGCATCTTTACTGTTTAGTAATTTCGGGGACAAAACTCTTTTAAAGAGGAAGGAATGTAACATCCCGTATTTCTAAAGATTTAATAATTAATTAATTTAATTATTTAAATAGTGGTTCAGAAATTTAAATTACTTAAATTAAATAATTTTGAGTATTTAATTAATATAAATAGTGGAAAAGTATATTTAGTTCCGAAATAGTCAGAAATAATTGAATTTACAATATTGTGCTAATTGGATAACTTAAGAGATTTAATTGATTTTAGATTCGATTTATAATAACAAATTTATTTGTAAAATGACGTTTGAACGTATAATTTAGAAAAATAATTAAAAACGAGCTCGTAACGTCGTGATAGTTTGTAGTTTTACGGTTTGAACTTCAACTGAATATATAGGATTCATTATAAGTCAGATTTCTTTATAACATGAAACTTTTGAATCAATTTAACTACATATTTCTAATGAAAGTGAAAAATCGAGATTTCGTCTTGTAGTTTGTGAGTTATGTCCAAATCAAATTTTCAGAAAATTGTTAAGGAATTTTCAAAAAATTGTTATGGAATCATTTATAAACCATAAAGATTTATTAATAAAACAAAATGATTTTAATGTAAATTGAATATATATTTAACAATGGAATTTTATAATGTTGAGTTTAAAATCCATACTTGTTTAATTTAGAGCTATATGATATTTTATTTGAATATATTTACGATAATGATAATTTAATATTATTAAAGTGGATTATTTTTAAAAATCAATTTATATCGATTTAATATGGGATATAATAATAGCTAATTTTGATAAGGTCTCCGTTTTTGATGAAATTAATTTTATTAAAACGGTAGTGATTAATTATTGTAATATTTTTAGTTTGGGGTCAATTGAATTTATTTTGCGACTGTGTGTAATTTAAACCCATATTATTTAATCATTTGAGATTATAAAGGAAGATTTACAAACGGACTCGAAATTCGACGAAACTAGTTCCATTGTGTTTGGAATATTAAACTTTTGTGAAATTACAATTTTCATCGCGAACAAAGTTCGTATGTGGCAATTTTGTGTGTTACTTCACGCGTAATTTTCATGGAAATTAAATAATAAAAAATTTACCCTAAGTAGTCTAATCCATTTATTAGTTACCCTATGTTTTCACCAAGCCTACCTCTCACGCAGGCCTAAAAGAAGAAATACAGGACCTATGTTTTAAATAACCTACCTACCCTATATTGTAATTTTACTTAACTTCAGGTCTTAATCAAAGCTTCCATTGCAATATTTGGAATCAGCTATAAATATAGGGGGCTATTGTCGAGTAGCAGATTTTAGATCGAAGCTTCAAAACATAAAAATTACAGAGAGGAAAATATCATCCCTAAGCTTCGACCTTTTTTTTAGAGTTGTATACACCTCTAAAAATCGTGAAATATATATATATATATATATATATATGAGTTCGTAGCATAATTCTCTTCCACCTCATGTGATATTCGATAGGTGCAATTACTGTTTGGCTTCACTGGTTTTTATATAAAAGGCCTAGGGTTCGCACTTTCATGGCAATGGGGTGGATCTGGGTAAAATGGGAAGCGGCGTGGGGTTCAGGTTGCCTAGACGCTCATGTTGGTGAAGCTTTGAAGAGTTCAGTGATGAAAAGATTTGTGACTTTTCCTGTAGGTTGCTCGAGAATGGACAAAGTCTTATATTTCCCAGGAGGCTCGAGTTTGACATTACAGGTACAAGGAGGTGGAGACTTGGATGATAAGAATAATGGTGTAACTGGCTTGTGATATAGTGAAGTGGGGAGGGAGCAACGATGGAATGAAGGTCAGCATGACGGGTTTGTTTTTGCTAGAGTGGGCGTGTATTTGGAACGGGGAAGAAGAGCATATAAGCGGTTCGGTTTTGTTTGTTAGACCATAGGTAAGATGTGAGGCCCAAATAAATAAATTTCAGTTAAATTTAAATAATGTATGAGCTTGTAGTTATTATATCTCGCTCATACGTGGTTAGATTTACGAATGGTCTATCACGTTGGAATCATAGGAACAAAGGCTAGGTAGTGAAGCTTTTTGGAACCATTTAGAGCTTATTAGAGATTATGAAATATTAAAATATCTGATTTAATCAGCAGTTAATCATTATTAAACGATTAACGACCAATGTGAGTAAACTCACTAACTCTGTCCAGTTTTATAATATTATAAACGTTATTTAATGTTGAAATATGATGATTGAATGTTGTGTGATTGTTGTGTGACACCCCGTAATTTTGGACTAGTCAAAATTATCGAAAATCCTTCCAGTGAAAACAAACGATGATAGATACCATCATATTTTTCAATTATATACAACATCACTAAATGCTCTGGATAAAATTTTAATAAATACCACTTATCTGATTAATTATTTGGGCTTAAATACAAATTCAAACACAATTACCATACATCTATCATTGTGCAACTCTGATGAGAGGGACATCGATATTCAATCTTGCGCACTTGATAAAACATCAGTATAGCTTAAATGATAAACATGAAAGAAGCACCAACACAAAATATAATAACAACCAAAAATATTTTTATTAATAAAGCAGCTGCATCACTACCACTTGTGACTGCCTATGTACCTTTATCTAATTGGTTATGTAATTAGATACAGGATCAAGCCAACGTAGTTATTATTTACAAAACATTTAAAATAAATATTTACTTCCAAAAATACTTTTTATATCAAGTAGAAACACTCTACAAATACTCGTATTGTGTAACACCCCGTAATTTTAAAACATGACATAAGAGATAATTAAAGAATACTTAATTTTTATAAGAAGAATTAAGGGAAATGGGCTGCGCCGTTACGTTCGTCTCGGAATTCTTCTTGGGATAGAGTCCGAGTTTGCATAAATCGGACACCGTATGAGGAAGTTATGAAGCTCAGAAGATTTAAGGATTAAGCAGAATTAAATTAAATAATAATTAATTAACAAAACAGGTTCAAAAATGAATTTCGGACAAAGCTGGGTGAGCGGGAAATTTCCCGCTCAAGGGTGTCGACTCCCTCCAGGGGGTGTCGACATGGGTGTCGACCCCCGTTAGGGGGTGTCGACCCCCTGCCAGATCTGGGCAGATTCATTTTTCTGGTTCTGGACTGATTCGTGGCCTGGTTCTTGACTCCTATGTTATATAAAGGACCCTAGACCTATTGTTTTCTCCACATAGATTCACGGCGTCTCCATGCTGCTCAAATCTAAATTGAAATAAGTTCTTCTTCTTCAAGTCAAATTAGGATTAAAAGAGAATAGATCTACAACTACAATACCTATTTCTTTTCTTTTAAGATCCAACAACGGTGAGTTCATGTTTACTTTTAGAAATGAAATTTAATTGTATTCCTAACATGTTAATAATTCTGAATCTGAGACTATGCCTATTTCTGCTCATCAAATACGTTCTTATATGCCTATTTCTGCCATTACATGCATGATATGTTATTCTCTTCTCACCTCTTCTTCCCTTTTTATTATATAGCCAGGCTACCTTCGAGCCTAGGCCTAACGCTGAAATATGTGAACGCACAAGATTGGAAATCGTTGGGAAAGATAAATTTGGGGCATAAAGTGTATTGAACATATGACTTGGGATTTGGGGGCATAATACATGTTGTAATTTAAGACCTAAATTTGGGGCATACTATATATGATGATTTATGACTTCGAAGAAGGGGACTATTGTGCATAATGATATATGACTTGGGATCCTATAATGAAATAGGGATAACTGTTAAATATGAACACGCCTAAATTGGGTTTTTGGGTAATTGGCATACACTGTAATCAAAGATTATAATTTGGCATAACTTGTATTATGAATCACGGCTAGGGTTTTAGGGGCACAATCTGTGTTGTATAAAATTGACTAAAACTTGGGCGAATGTTATATTGTGAACTAGGACCGTAATTTGAATATGTAAATCTGTAGGCTCAATCTAAGATTGAGCAGAACATGATAATGGAACTTTAAGTAACTTGCTGTAACTTACGGAGATGTTTAATCTGTTAAATTGACTAATCTGCCGAAATCTGTTGAAAATGAATACTGTAATTGAAGAAGCCTACGATAAACATGAATAATTGATTAATAATGAATATGCTTAAAACTGAACCGCGCCTACGCACGAGGTTAGATTTCACTTGTCGTATAAGTCTGCCCGAAACCACCCGGCATATCCAGCAACCACAAGTGGTGAATCTAATGTGACTGGCCTAGTGCGTACATATGAATAGTACTCATACACGAGGTTAGATTACACTTGTGGTAGAAGTCTGCCCGGAACCACCCGGCATATCCAGCATCCACAGGTGGTAAATTTAATGTGAGAGGTCTGGTGCATTAACTAGAAATGATAATAATTTGCCAACTCGGAATACTTAACCTAATTGAATCTGTAGGGGTCACCTGAACCTGTTATATTGAGTAAGGGTTAAGTAAACTTGCTTAAATAAGTGGGAGGAGTTAAGTTAATCCTAATATACCGATGGGGTGGGTTATATGTATATAGACCCGACAAACTTAACCTATTGTATATGTTGAACCTGTACAATCTGATCTGTAAATCTGATAATCCGTACATCTGATCCATTAATCTGCGAACCTGTTAGTCTATAAACATGTTAATTCGTAAACCTACTATATTAATCTGTAAACCTGGGAATATGTAAATCTGCTCTGTTAGTCTACAAACGTCTTAATCTGTAATCTGTACATCTGAAATCTGTTAGTGTGGGGGCACAAGGTTAGGAGGGGTATTTACTTGTTTCATCTGTTGTATGGGACCATATCAGTCAGTAACCCTTTCTAGTATCAAATGGAGACCCAACACTAGGTAGGGGTCAGGGCACGCTTACTGAATTGGTTATAGGAGGTCCATTCTGATAATGGCGAGGGTGTTGATGGCGCGTTCCAACCGGGTCATGTGCGTGCATGTATCCGGTTTGCTCTGGGGAAGTTAAGACGCCCTGACATCTGTAAATTGGTCTGTGTCTTTCTGTAGGTTGCCACTTTAGGGAGTGATACACCCTTCTGTGGGGCTGACACAGGGTATTTATGTATTAGGGAGTTGATCGCTTGGGGTAGAATTTAGTGTACATCTAGTTCTGTCTGTTTTTGTTGGGGCATCGTCTGTTTCTGTTGGGGTGGTAACACCTGTCTGTTTCTGTGTGGTACCGTCTGTTGGGGGTGGTAAAGGCCCGTCGCTAGTGTACACCTAATTCTAACATTCTGTTTCCATAGGGATTATTCTATTTCTGTCTCTAATTCCGTTTCCGCTTTTGTTTCTGTACCGTCTTTCTCTGTTGGAGTGGTAAAGGCCCGTTACTAGCATTCTGTTTTTGTAGAGATCATTCTGTTTTCGTTTCCGTTTCAATTTAGACATTAGGGTAACACCAAATCATGTTATACTAGTATTAGTGCAGAGAAGTGAAAAGTAAGTAAGAAGAATAGCTTGGTCTATATCATTCTATTTCCTCTGTTTAACCTATGTATGCCTACTACTCGTGTTATTATTATCTCTCATCCAGTTTTGCTTACATGTCATGATACTATTATCTGTTTTTATGCTGAAAGTAACTGGACTCGCCAGACTTTATTTCTGACCCTTTTTGTTTTGCCTCTTTTCTTCCTCCCCCCCCCCCCAGGTTCTCAAGGTGGGAACGTAGAAGCTTGATTCAGATTTATTTCTACTTAAAGTGCTTGGAAGTACTGAAAATAATGCTTAGCTTTGTTTCTCTTACATATGGTATTTTGGAGTGGGATTATGGTTTTAAAAATTATGTACTATGACGGCTTATGTACAAGGCTGATATTATGTACTTGGTTTTGGTGTTTGAAGACGTAACCAAACTTATTTCTGTTTCCGCTGCAATAAAGTTATAAAATTTTCAAGTACTACTTTATGTATCTGTCTTGTAATATTATGTTATGTTTACTTATAACGCTCCACGAAACTTAATGCATTCCCTTTGTGAGTGACATTAACGGACATGGGGTGTCACACTTGGTGTCAGAGCTGAAGGTTACCAGATTAGATAAAAAGTTTTTGAAAACTATTTTCAAAAAGGTTTTAAAAGGAAGCATTTTCAAAAGGAAAGTTTATTTTGAAAAACATAATCCCCAAAGCCATAAATCTATCTTTCGATTCTCTATTTTGAATCTCGTTTTCTTTTGTTTCAGCATGTCTGGGGAGCTTAATTTTCCAAAGGGCGTACAGATACCGGGATGGTTCAGAAGGTATCTAGAGGCCAGGGCTATCGCCGCAGGCCCAGCAGACGTTCCTCTTCCCCCCAGCTGCAGCCGCTCCTGCTCCTCCTTCGCGTGTAGATGCTTTTTCAAAGATATGTAAGGATTTCCGTGCTATAGCCGAAAAAATATTTAATGGAACTGAGACGTTTGTGGAAGCTCAGAACTGGCTCAAGGAAACAGAGGATTTGTTTGATATCTTTGAAGTCGACGATAAAAGAAAGATTCAGATAGCCGTTTGGCAACTGAAGGACGAAGCTTCTTTTTGGTGGGAGGTTACTAATGCTGAACGTCCAGTAGAGACTTGGGTGGATTTCAGACGAAGATTCGAGCTAAAGTTTCTTTCGCAAGCCGAGCTGAGTTTGCAAATGAAGAAGTTTTTGGCACTCAAACAGGGAAGCATGTCTGTTAAATAATATGTTAACAAGTTCAACCAGTTGGTGAGATTTGGGTTGGAGTTAGTAAATACACCACACAAGAAAGCTTTATGGTTTGCTAAAGGATTGAACAACCCATTACATGGATTGGCTATGTCCCATGTTCCAATGGGCGCGACTTTTGAAAGGTTGGTTGATATGGCGTTGTTAGATGAGGAAGCCAAAGGTGAGAAGAAAGAGGAGAAGCTCGAAGAACCATAGAATAAGAAAGTGTGGCCCAAGAAGAAAACACAAAAGAAGGATGAAAAGACTGAGAATAAGAAGGAGAAAAAGTGCTTTACTTGTGGAAGCTTAAGTCATCTGAACAAGGATTGCAGAAAGAGGAAGGGCGCTTGCTTCAACTGTGGTGAAATGGGACACTTCACTAGGGACTGCCCGAAGAAACGAGGACAAGGGCAAAGGGAAGGATCTTCTAGAGGACAAGTGAATGCTCTCGTGGCTGGTGGACAGGATAGAGGTTGGAAAAATTTCTGTAGGAAGTTTAATTTCTCTATCTGATTATCGATTACAACTCTTTTTTATTCTAGCGCTTCTCATTCTTTATTTTTATTCTGTAGTTGAGTCTCTGCACCTTAATATTGGTCTTTGTATCTGATCCCATTATAGTCTCAAACCCCATAGGGGTTACGGCTCATCTGTTTGTGATATGTTGGGGTTTGAGGGTACTTGTGTTAGGCATTGAATTGACTGTGACGTGCACATTCTGGGTTTTGTGGGATAATGTTTGGTTCTAGGGAGGGATTTCTTGTAACCTAAAAAAGGGTCTATCATGCTTAGTTTCCCAGAATCTGCGATCTGTACCCGTATTCTGTAAGTGTCCGGATGTTCTTGACAAGGTTAGGGGCTTACCTTGAGGCGTGAGATAGATTTCCAATTTTGACATTGCCTAATGGGAACAAAGTTTTTGTTTTATTTGTACTTGCTTCTATCACTCGACTGTGTCCTATCGATCGAATCTTCGACCTTTAGGTAGAAACCATTGGGTGTAAACATGTGTTTGAGACATGTTATGTTTGATGGTTGCAAGTGGATGCAAGTGATTGCTAGTGGTTGCTCGTGGATGCATATACACACACTAGGCACTAGATCGGCTCAAAAACACTCTCATATTGCATACGGATGCGTGTGCATATTTTTGTTTCTTTTATGGATGAAATTGGATGTATCATCACATGAGTGTTGCATTTGGATGAATGATTGCGCATGCATATAGTACTTATATGATGCATTAGGATTGTTTGTATACATGATTGGACTCATGGCACTGATATAAATTTGCATTAAGGAGGTCAACTGAATCAGTGGACCGCCTGATTTCTGCATTAGCATAGTGGCATATACACACACCTTTGCATATGTTCATACAGCATTAGAAATTTTCTAAGGACAATGGATGCCTGTGATTGATGGACGAGTAGATGGATGATGGATGGTAGGATATACATTCTTCGTAATTGGGAGATTTCGGGGACAAAATCCTTTAAGGAGGGGAGAATGTAACACCCTATAATTTTAAAACATGACATAAGAGATAATTAAAGAATACTTAATTTTTATAAGAAGAATTAAGGGAAACGGGTTGCGCCACTCGGAGTTATGCTTAGGATAGAGTCCGAGTTTGCGCAAATCGGACACCGTATGAGGAAGTTATGAAGCTCGTAAGATTTAAGGATTAAGCAAAATTAAATTAAATATTAATTAATTAACAAAACGTTCAAAAATCAAATTCAGGAAAAACTTGGTGAGCGGGAAATTTCCCGCTCAAGGGTGTCGACCCCCTCCAGGGGGTGTCGACCCCCCTATAGGGGTGTCGACCCCCCGCCAGATCTGGGCAGATTCGTTTTTTTTGATTCTGGACTGATTCGTGGCCTGATTCTTGACTCCTATGCTATATAAAGGACCCTAGACCTATTATTTTCTCCACACAAATTCATGGCGTCTCCATGCTACTCAAATCTAAATTGAAATAAGTCCTTCTTCTTCTTCAAGTTAGATTAGGATTAAAAGAGAATAGATCTACAACTCCAACACCTATTTCTTTTCTTTTAAGATCCAACCACGATGAGTTCATGTTACTTTTAGAAATGAAATTTAATTGTAATCCTGACATGTTAATAATTATGAATCTGAGACTATGCCTATTTCTGTTCATCATATCTGTTCTTATATGCCTATTTTTCCATTACATGCTTGAGTTCTTATTCTCTTCTCTCCCACTTCTTCCCTTTTTATTATATAGCAAAACTACCTTCGAGCCTAGGCCTAACGCTGAAATATGCGAACGCGCGAGATTGGGAATCGTTGGGAAAGATAAATTTGGGGCATAAAGTGTATTGAACATATGACTTGGGATTTGGGGACATAATACATGTTGTAATTTAATACCTAAATTTGGGGCATACTATATATGATGATTTACGACTTCGAAGAAGGGGATTATTGTGCATAATGATATATGACTTGGGATCCTATAACGAAATAGGGATAACTGTTAAATATGAACACGTCTAAATTGGGATTTTGGGTAATTGGCATACACTGTAATCAAAGATTATAATTTTGCCTAACTTGTATTATGAATCATGGCTGGGGTTTTGCGGGCACAATCTGTGTTGTATAAAATTGACTAAAACTTGGGCGAATGTTATATTGTGAACTAGGACCGTAATTTGGGTATGTAAATCTGTAGGCTCAATTTAAGATTAAGCAGAACATGATAATGGAACTTTAAGTAACCTGTTGTAACTTGCGGAGATGTTTAATCTATTAAATTGACAAATCTGCCGAAATCTGTTGAAACTGAATACTGTAATTGAAGAAGCCTACCATAAAAATGAATAATTGTTTAAGAAAGAATATGCCTAAAACTGAACCGCGCCAAGGCACGAGGTTAGATTGCACTTGTGGTATAAGTCTGCCTAGAACCGCCCAACATACCCAGCAACCACAAGTGGTGAATCTACTGTGAGGGGCCTAGTGCGTACATATGAAATAGTACTCAGACACGAGGTTATATTACACTTTTGGTAAGTCTGCCCGGAACCGCCCGGCATATCCAGCATCCACAGGTGGTAAATCTAATGTGAGAGGTCTGGTGCATTAACTAGAAATGAGAATAATTTGTCAACTTGGAATACTTAACCTAATTGAATCTGTAGGGGTTACATGAACCTGTTAAATTGGGTAGAGGTTAAGTAAACTTGCTTGAATAAGTGGGAGGGGTTAAGTTAATCCTAATATACCGATTGGGTGGGTTATATGTATATAGACCCGGCAAACTTAACCTATTGTATATGTTGAATCTGTACAATTTGATCTGTTAATCTGTAAATCTGATAATCCGTACATCTGATCCATTAATCTGCGAACCTATTAGTCCGTAAACATGTTAATTCGTAAATCTACTATATTAATCTGTAAACCTGTGAATATGTAAATCTGCTATGTTAGTCTGCAAACGTGTTAATTTGAAATTTGTACATTTGAAATCTGTTAGTCTGGGGACACATGGTTAGGAGGGGTATTTACTTGTGTCATCTACTGTGTTGGACCCATATCAGTCAGTAACCCTTTCTGGTATCAAACGGCGACCCAACGCTAGGTAGGGGTCAGGGCACGCTTACTGAATTGGTTATAAGAGGTCCATTCTGATAATGGTGAAGGGTGTTGATGGTGCGTTCCAACCGGGTTATGTGCATGCATGGATCCGGTATGCTCTGGGGAAATTAAGACGCTGTGACATCTGTAAATAGGTCTGTGTCTTTCTGTAGGCTGCCACTTTAGGAAGTGATAAACCCTTCTGTAGGGCCGACACAGGGTATTTATGTATTAGGGAGCCGATCGCTTGGGGTAGAATTTAGGGTACATCTAGTTCTGTCTGTTTCTGCTGGGGTACCGTCTGTTTCATGGGGTGGCAACACCTGTCTGTTTCTGTGTGGTACCGTTTGTTAGGGTAGTAAAGGCCCGTCACTAGTGTACACCTAGTTCTAACATTTTGTTTCCGTAGGTATTATTCTGTTTCTGTCTTTGATTTTGTTTTTGCTTCTGTTTTCGTACCATCTGTCTCTGTTGGGGTGGTAAAGGCCCATTACTAGCATTTTGTTTCTATAGAGATCATTTTGTTTCCGTTTCCGTTTCAGTTTAGACATTAGGGTAACACCTAATCCCGTTATACTAGTATTAGTGCAGAGAAGTGAAAAGTAAGAAGAATAGCTTGGTCTATATCATTCTGTTTCCTCTGTTTAACCTATGTATACCTGCTACGCCTGTTACTGTTATCACTCATCCAGTTTTATTTACATGTCATGTTACTATTATCTGTTTTTATGCTGAAAGTCACTGGACTTGCTAGACTTTATGTCTGACCCTTTTTGTTTCGCCTCTTTTCTTCCTCCCCCCCAGGTTCTCAGGGTGGGAACGTAGAAGCTTGATTCATATTTCTTTCTGCTTGGAAGTGCTGAAAGTAATGCTTAGCTTTGTTTCTCTTACATATGGCATTTTGGAGTGGATTATGGCTTTAAAATTATGTACTCTAATGGCATATGTACAAGACTGATATTATGTCCTTGGTTTTGGTGTTTGAAGATGTAACCAAATTATTTCTGTTTCCGCTGCAATAAAGTTATAAAATTTTCAAGTACAACCTTTTGTATATATCTGTCTTGTAATGTTCTGTTCTGTTTACTTATAACGCTCCACGAAACTTAATATATTCCCTTTGTGAGTGACATTAACGGACGTGAGGTGTCACATTTTGAAAAGTATCTAAATATTTCTTGTAAAACATCCTTTCAAAAGATCTTCTCTTTTAAATACCTAAAACTCCCTTGCGACAAAATAGATTATAACTTCAAACTAATCATCGAAAAAGGAATACATGAAAATAATATTCAAATAAGACATTAATCAAATGAATGCATTTTGATAATGCAATTATGGCTATTAAACCGTAGGTAGTCTATGTCTTTCCTAGTCCCCTATTAACCCTTATGTTCTTGTTTTCAAGACCTTATGCCAGTCATGCTATGTCATCAATGTCCTCAGTCATCAGTCGTCTATGTTCTTTACTTATCGAAGCAAAGATTGGATTCAACATGGTATGTTGAAGTCATAGGCATCTTTAAATTAAAACACAAGCTTATGAAATAATAGTGGATTAGATGATAAGTATACTCACAGTACTCGTTGCCATCTTCATGCGAAAGTCTCGTACAACATCATATAGTACTTATCATCATTCCCAAGTAATCAATCTTTTTCCTCGAATCATCGAAATTCGTCAATCTTCCTTGTTCTCAATTTTGACACATTTTGACTCTTTCTTACTTTAATTACAAATCCTCGATTTTATCAGTTTGTTTACGATACTATAAGAAAACTCAAGTCTAAATTTGAGAGGATTTGGAAGAGTTTACCATGATTTTATACTCAAAACATCTATAATAGTGTTCCTGTCATGCTATGAAAAGTTCTGTTCGTTTCAAAATACTTTATAGTCAATTCAGACAAAAGACAGTGCTTCCAGAAGTGCTTTGACAGGTTCTGGGTGGTTTATAATGATTTAAACTAAAAACGGCTTACAACAACGTTTCTTGGATGCTATAAAAAGTTCTGGATAGCTTATTATGCTTCATAAATAATTCGGAGAAAAGATAGCGTTTCGTAATGCTATAAAAAGTTCTAAACTCATTTTTTCAGCATGTTTTCGGGCAAAATGTTTGACGCTGTTTCTTTATGACAAAAATAGCTATTGACTCCAAATTTTTTGTAGAGAGAAGCTTTATTAGTATACTTAATTATCATGAAAAGAAAGCCTCAAAATAATTTATCAACTTATTATATAAAATCAAACATCATAAGGCATTTTTAACATGTTCATTTCAAGCTGATATTTACCTTAATTTGCGTCCAGTTTTCAGATACACAAACGACCGAACTGGAAAAAGTGGTACGAGTAAAAATTGTATCCCTTTGAATTAGCTTTCCAAATTAATAGATAAGTCAAAATTTCAATAAGAATTGCAAAAGTTATGCCTAAAATACCGAACGCAATTTTCCAGGTTTCAAGTCCAACCATTCATTCATAAATTTCTCAACTTTTCTTTAAAATATAAAATGAATACATGAACATAAATAATTTTTCTCACAATGGACTTGAAACTTGAACTTGTATTCCTTCTCTTGGCTTCTCCTAAACCTCTCTTCTTTTTCTTACCTTGGTTTTATGTTTTTTGAATGCATGAAATGAAATGAACATTTCCACCCTTTATATAGCATTTTTCAAGGCTAGTTTGGTAATTTGGTTTTAGGCACTTGTCCACCTTATCTTCATGCATGCTTTAGGATGAAGACATATGTCTCCTTAGGTGTCTTTAGATGTTTCTACACATGGACTCCTAAAATGTTTATGTGTCTTTACCTCCTTAAATCTCATGGCATGTGCACCTTTCATTTTGTGACACGTGTCCCTATCATTTTAAGTCATTTTTCATATTCTAGAATATGTAAATATATACACCATTTGTATTTTATTGATATTCTATGTACATACACATATATGTATATGTGTTCTTATATTGTTACTACATACACATTATGTTCCAACAATTTTTAATAACTAAAACGTCATTTATCGACAAAACTGTTTTCGGCCACATTATCGATTTTTCTTCGAACTACTTATCTTTGTAAACAAAAACTCAACAACATATTTTCTTTGTACATAGGCAGTTAGCTTTTCTCTTTACAAATGAACTCCATGTATATAGGTGAAGCGAAGCTTCTTTGAGAAGCCACAAAAAGTAAGCATCAGATAGAAGCTATTAATACTTAGGCTTCTAAGAGAAGCCACTAAGGCATGACTAAAATTCTAAGAGAAGTTACTAATACTTAGGCTTCTAGTATAAGCCACTGAAATTTGGCTTCTAAGAGAAGCCACTAAGGTATGACTATACTTCTAAGAGAAGTCATTAACACTTAGGATTCTAAGAGAAGCGACTAAAATTTGGTTTCTGAGAGAAACCAATAAAATTCTATCATTCTTCTTTCTTAAGACATTTGTCCATCATCATTTATGCAAACCATAAAATAATGAGACATGCCTACTTAGGTGTCCTAAGATGTTTCTACACAGGGACACCTAAGAGGGTTATGTGTCCTTATCTTTTTTTTTTCTTTTAGCTTACATAAGAAGATTCTCATTTTAAATTTATTTTCCCTTACATGAACACATGTATTCATGTTTAACAACCATGCTAACTTAATATATAATGTGTGTTAGCATGCACGAGAGTGTCATGACCTTTCTGATTAGTTTTACTTGATGAAAGGTCGAGAATTTGATAAATGACTTTCGGTCACATTTTCAAGTACACATTGAACTAAATATTTTTGTACACTAGTTTTAAAAATTATTTCACTATCACCTTTATTATTTAAAAGATCTTTATTTTAGTTACAACTCTTCACTTCGATATTTAAAATTTATTCATAAAGTCAAGCGATAAGTTGCCGCGTTGTTACATTCTTTCCCCCTTAAAAGAAATTTTGTCCCCGAAATTCTGTGCAATACTTATTCAAAAGAATGACAAATATTCCACACATAAAACTCTAAGTATGAAGAGCATTTTTCTTGAAAGTATACTTCGGGACAATTTCATAAATCGAAATTTTAAAACATATCTGGACATTATATGATTCAAACTTTTCTATTTGTGATCAACATCCTATCAATCCCGCAAGCTGTTACTAGACCAGGCACGCCATAGCTTCTTTTTATGCCAAAATTCAGGATCATGTTCTTTGCAATCCACATCAATACCCAGTTTCCTTCCCGTGAACATACACTCAATTTGAAATAGATTCTAGAGCCTCCTCTTTTTATACATAACTGCAGCCAATGCTAAATCATCCAGTAAAGACATACGCTTCTTGTGTGGTATCCATCGAAATGTACCAAAGATTTATCTTATTCCGACTCATCCGACTCGTTATCATCAAGTAAGGATGTATTCTCCATATTACGGTACCCATCGAAATGTACCAGCGAGTAATATTTTCAAAATAGACTTGAATCAATATCTTCAATTAAGTCAAATAAGTTTTTTTTTATATATATAGGAATTCTTTAACCAAAAGGATGATTATATTCATCAAAGTCAACTCATCAAATATGTTGTACTCTCCTTGCTATAGTACCCATCAAAATGTACCAGAGAGTAATATTTTCAAAATAGACATATTGAATAATATCTTCAATTTTTTTAATATGATTATATTCATCAAAGTGGATCCAAGCCACACGCTCAATCTAGAATATTTTATCCTATTGCGGTCGGCATCCCGTCATCAAATAGGATGTACTCTACTCAGCTTGAAACCAACATAGAGTAATAGTTGCACCACCCAAGATCTATTGTCTTATGTCGGCATCCCATAATCAAATAGCATGTACTCTACTGGCTTGATACCACATAGAGTAGTAGTGCACCACCCAAGATCCGTTGTCTTATACCGTACATCGTCATCCGAAGGTATCCATCATTGATGAAATAATCAATAAAAATCTTTCATATGTCTAAACAAAATATTTTCTCAAAGTACGTTTACACTTTGTAATCATTATTTCCACATGGATAACCATTTCATTTTTTTGGAAAATCCACTCTCTCAACTTCGAAAATCATCTTAAGTATAAACCTCCTTTTTTTCCACATTAATGTTTTCATATTACTCGGCGTATCTCAAAATCTTACATAGGACACTAGTTACGACATTTGCACGGAATGACGTCAACCACTTTTTCTTATCAAACACATAGTCAGTTTGTAACAATGTTTTGAGTTAGCAAACTTTCAAAATATCAAAATATATATAACGTAAGTACTCTAGATGATTAATCTAGCTTCCCAATAAGAATAACTTCGACTAAACCCAAATCAAGGAATCGATGGTTATGACCGAATTGCTGAGAGATGTTTTAGCTGCTTTTAAGCTAACATTATCAATGCCAAATGATTCTAATATCATATTACGAATGACAAAAATATTTAAGGAGATTTTCTCACCTTGGTCTTTCATGACCGCAGTGTTCAATTTACTCGTCCTTATCTTCCTTTAAGCTCATTTAATTCCTTCCTCGACAAGTGGCTATTCCACATTCCTTCCAAGCAACTCTATTTGATGCTTCTACCTACCTCCCTTTATAAGCCGTTTCATTCATTCCTTCGTTACTTTATCACTAATCATATGTTGTTACAACTTCGTTAAACCTCTCTGTGTGGTGCTTCATAATGGATTAACAATTGTTCTTATCGGTACGAACGCTAAACAAAAGTTAAACACACAAACAAAATACTACTCATAACCCCGGTCAGAGGAATGGTGCCTTATCCTGTCCTGTTTTATTTATAAAATTAAGGTAGCTTCATTTTAAAATTTCTAGAATGATCCTCTAATCTTATGAGAAAGTTTGTTAAGGTACCTAACCTAACCTCTATACCACTTATGATGCCCCGGAATTTCGGACTAGTCAAAATTACTGAAAATCCTTCCATTCAAAACAAACGATGACAGCTACCATCATATTTTATAATTATATACAACATCACTAAATGCTCTGGATAAATTTTTAATAAATACCACTTATCTGGTTAACTGTTTGTGCTTAAATACAAATTCAAACACAATTACCATACATCTATCATTATGCAACTCTGATGAGAGGGACATCGATATTCAATCCTGCACACTTGATAAAACACCCGTATAGCTTAAATGATAAACATGAAAGATGCACTAACACAAAATGTAAAAAAAACCAAAAATATTTTTTTTAATAAAGCAGCTGCATCACTACTACTTGTGACTGCCTACGTGCCTTTACCTAATTGGGTAAGCAATTAGATACAGGATCAAGCCAATGTAGTTCTTCTTTAAAAAACATTTAAAATCAATATTTACTTCCAAAAATACTTTTTATATCAAGTAGAAACGCTATACAAATATTCGTTTTGAAAAGTATCTAAATATTTCTTGTAAAACTTCCTTTCAAAAGATCTTCTCTTTTAAATACCAAAAACTGCCTTGCGATCAAATAGATTATAGCTTCAAACTAATCATCGAAAAAGGAATACTTGAAAATAATATTCACATAAGATATTAATCAAAGGAATGCATTTTGATAATGAAACTGTGGCTATCAAACCATAGGTAGTCTATGTTTGTCCCAGTCCCCTACTAATCCTTATGTTCTAGTTTTCAGGACCTTACGCCAGTCATGCTAAGTCATCAATGTCCTCAGTCATCAGTCGTATATGTTCTTTACTTGCAGAAGAAAAGATTGCAGTCAATATAGTATGTTGAAGTCATAGACATCTTTAAATTAAAACACAAGCTTATGAAATAATATTGGATTAGATGACAAGTATACTCAAGTATTCCTTGCTATCTTTATGCAAAAGTTTCATAGAACATCATTTAGTACTAATCATCATTCCCAAGTAATCAATTATTTTCCTCGAATCATCGAAATTCGTCAACCTTCCTTGTTCTCAATTTTGACACGTTTTGACTCTCTTTTACATTGATTAAAAATCCTCGATTTTATCAATTTATTTACGATACTATAAGGAAACTCAAGTCCAAATTTAATAGGATTTGGAATAGTTTACCATGATTTTATACTCAAAACATCTATAACAGCGTTCCTGTCGTGATATGAAAAGTTCAGTTCATTTCAAAACACTTCATAGTCAATTTAGAGAAAAGACAGCGCTTCCAAAAGTGCTATAACAGGATCTGGGTGGTTTATAATAATTTAATACTAAAAACAGCTTACTATAGCGTTTCTGGGATGCTATGAAAAGTTCTGGGTAGCTTATTATGCTTCATAAATAATTCAGTGAAAAAATAGTGTTTCGGAATGCTATAAAAAGTTCTAAAACTCAGTATTTCAGCCTGTTTTTGGGCAAAATGTTTGACACTATTTCTTTATGACAAAAATAGCCTTTGACTTCTATATTTTATAGAGAGAAGCTTTCTTAGTCTACTTAATTATCATGAAAAGAAAACCTCAAAATCATTTATAGACCTATTATATAAAATCAAACATCATAAGGCATTTTTAACATGTTCATTTTGGGTTGAATTTTACCTTACTTTGGTCCAGTTTTCAGGCACACAAACGATCGAATTGGAAGCCCTTTGAATTAGCTTTCCAAATTGATAGAGAAGTCAAAATTTCATTAAGAATTGCAAAATTTATGCCCAAAATCCAGAACGCCATTTTCAAGGTTTCAAGTCCAATCATTCATTCATAAATTTCTCAACTTTTCTTTAAAATATGAAATGAATACATGAACTTAAATAGTTTTTCTCACCTTGGACTTGAAACTTGAACTTGTATTCCTTCACTTGGCTAATCCTAAACCTCTCTTCTTTTTCTTATCTTGGTTTTATGTTTTTTGAATCCATGAAATTAAATGAACATTTCCACCCTTTATATAGCATTTTTCAAGGCTAGTTTGGTAATTTGGTTTTGAGCACTTGTCCACATTATCTTCATGCATGCTTTAGGATGAAGACACATGTCTCCTTAGGTGTCTTTAGATGTTTCTACATATGGACTCCTAATATGTTTATGCATCTTTACCTCCTTAAATCTAATGACATGTGCACCTTTCTTTTTGGGACACGTGTCCCAATCATTTTAAGTCATTTTTCGTATTCTAGAACATGTACACATATACCATTTGTATTTTATTTGTATGCTTTATACATACATACATATATATATATATATTCTTATATTTTTTACTACATACACATTATGTTCCAACAATTTTTAATAAGTAAAACGTCATTTATCGACAAAACTGCTTTCGGCCATATTATCGATTTTTCTTCGAACTACTTATCTTTGTAAACGAAAACTCAACAACATATTTTCTTTGTACATAGGAAGTTAGCTTTTCTCTTTGCAAATGAACTCCATATATATATATATATATATATATATATATATATATATATATGAAGTAAAGCTTCTTTCAGAAGCCACTAAAAGTAAGCTTCAAATAGAAGCTATTGATGCTTAGGCTTCTAAGAGAAGCCACTAATGCATGACTAAACTTCTAAGAGAAGTTACTAATACTTAGGCTTCTATGATAAGCCACTAAAATTTGGCTTCTAACAGAAGCCACTAAGGTATGACAATACTCCTAAGAGAAGTCACTAACACTTAGGCTTCTAAGAGAAGCGACTAAAATTGGGTTTCTAAGAGAAACCAATAAAATCCTATTGTTCTTCTTTCTTAAGACACTTGTCCGTCATCATTTATGCAAACCATAAGATGAAGACACATGCCTACTTAAGTTTCCTAAGATGTTTCTACACATGGACACCTAAGAGCGTTATGTGTCCTTATCTTTTTTTTCTTTTAGCTTACAAAAGAAGATTCTCATTTTAAATTTATTTTCCCTTACATGAATACATATATTCATGTTTAACAACCATGCTAACTTAATATATAATGTGTGTTAGCATGCACGAGAGTGCCATGACATTTCTGATAAGTTTTAGTTGATGAAGGTAGAGAATTTGATAAACGACTTCTAGTCACATTTTCCCTTACGTGGATATTATATGATTCGAACTTTTCTATTTGTGATCAACATCCTATCAATCCTGCAAGCTGTTATTGGACCAGGCATGCTATAGCTTCTTTTTATGCCCAAATTTAGGATCATGTTCTTTGCAATCCACATCGATACCCAGTCTCCTTCCCGTGAACATACACTTAATTTGGAATAGATTCAAGAGCCTCCTCTTTTATACATAATTGCAGCCAATGCCAAATAGTCTAGTAAAGATATACTCTTCTTGTGTGGTATCCATCGAAATGTACCGAAGAATCATCGTACTCCGGCTCAACCGACTCACTACCATCAAGTAAGGATGTATTCTCCATATTACGGTACCCATCGAAATGTACCAGAGAGTAAGATTTTCAAAATGGACTTTAATCAATATCTTCAATTAAGTCAAATAAGTTATATATATACATAGGAAATTATTTAGCCAAAATGATGATTATATTCATCAAAGTCAACTTATTAAATACGTTGTACTCTCCTTGTTATAGTACCCATCAAAATGTACTGGAGAGTAATATTTTCAAAATAGACATCTCGAATAATATCTTCAATTTTTTTTAACATGATTATATTCATCAAAGTGGATCCAAGCCACACATTAAATCTAGGATATTTTATCATATTGCGGTCGGCATCCCGTCAACAAATAGGATGTACTCTACTCGGCTCGATACCAACATAGAGTAATAGTTGCACCACCCATGATTTGTTGTCTTATGTCGGCATCTCGTCATCAAATAGCATGTACTCTACTGGCTTGATACCACATAGAGTAGTAGTGCACTACCCAAGATCCATTGTCTTATACCACACATCGTCATCCGAAGGTATCCATCATTGATGAAATAATCAATAAAAATCTTTCATAAGTTTAAAAAAAATATTTTCTCAAAGTACTTTTGTACTTTGTAATCATTATTTCCACATGGATAACCATTTCATTTTTTTTGGAAAATCCACTCTCTCAACTTCGAAAATCATCTTAAGTATAAACCTCCCTTTTTTTCCAAATCAATGTTTTCATATTACTCGACGTATCACAAAATATTATATAGGACACTAGTTATGACATTTGCACTGAATGTCGTCAACCTCTTTTCTTATCAAACACATTGTCAGTTTGCAACAATGTTTTGAGATTGCAAACTTTCAAAATTTCAAAAAATATATTATGTAAGTACTCTAGATTCTAGCTGCCCAATAAGATTAACTTCGACTAAACCCAAAGCAAGGAATCAATGGTTATGATCGAATTGCTAAGAGATATTTTAGCTGCTTTTAAGCTAACATCATCAACGCTAAATGATTCTAATATCATATTACGAAATGACAAAAATATTTAAGGAGATTTTATGGCGACCTGATTCTATGCATCGGAGGATCGTAAAATATTTATTTTATTTTCATATGAAGTCGTATGATCGTGTAACTTTAGGGAATGACTTTGGGGTCATTTCCCATGTTCACGATTTTTGCCGAATTTTAAATGACTGTTTTGCACCTAGCGAATCTTGTTTTTCTTATAAATTTTGATTGGTATGGAGTTTTGACCTGAAACCGCTTTCATTGGATTTAAATGATGGTTTACCTTTCCGTAGAGTGGTCGCATTAATCAAACGGACTTACCATTTGGGAAATATAGTTGAAATAAGGGTTGGAAGGTCAAAATAGCATAATTGGGCTTAACCGGGTGATTAGCAGCTAAGCCCACAACCCATTTCGGGATTAGGGTTATTGGGAGGGCTGATAGGGTTTAGGAAACCAGTTTTATTCATTTTACTAGCCGGCATTTACCTTCCTATAACCCTAGCAATGGCCTCCAACTCCCAAATCACCTTCTAAACACATGTTTGTCAAATCTACGTCAAATTAAGGTGGATTAGCATAGAAATCGAGATAGAGCTGCTGGAATACTTTGGGATCCATGCCAAATCAATTTAAGTTTCACATCGATCAAAAAGAAAAAAAGACCAAGTGGCAGCCCCGCTCAAGGGTAAAATCAATCACTCCAATCAATGTAATATTAAGGTTTACCTTTTTGTCGGGCAACTCAAATTACGAAGCAAAACACTGACAGCTCTTCATTTCATTCCAACCAGTACCTCAATCTCTGTTACCAATTAACTCACATAGCCTTCTGGTTCTACACTTAACTCAATTTTCCATGCAGTAACAAATACATGATTAAATCATTTTAATTCCATTTCGTATTAATTCCGTTTAAATCTGTTATACTCCAATTCATTCTCTTGGATTTTTTAATTCGATCAATTTTTATTTGACAAATCTTTTATCCAATAATCAGCAATCAACACAACCAAGTCATTCCATATTCAATTTATCTTTAAGTTATATTCTGATTTAACTAATTCTATATTAAAATTCCTATTCACAATTTCCATTTGAAATCCTCTTCGGGTATAATAAACCACTTAAATTTCCATCTGTATTCAATTAAATCAATCAACAAACCAATATTTTAATAATTCGATAAAATCATTCTTTTTCTACACAAAAATATAATTTGGGTAAAATTATTTCATTTTCCCTCTTTATAAAACAATATCGTGTTTATTGTCAATTCAAAAATGAACCGAACAAATAACACAATACAAAACATTTTTATAAAATTTACAAATACGCATTCTCGTATATATATATACACACACACTCAACTCGATCTAGGGTATTATTAACCCCATCTCTATCGAATTATGCCACAGAGCCAAGGTTATTACTAAAACAGTAGCTCTGATACCACTGCAACGACCAGGAATTTTCGACCCCGAAAATCGACACAAACACACCATGTCGAACATTCGAGCATCGGAAACACTAAAACTTTATTAGAAAGAAATTAGAGGGTGAGATAAGAAAGAAAGAAATACTAGAATAGAAGAATAAGAAGAATTATTATCACAACACAGTCTCACATCGCAACGGAATAAATATAATTTAGAAATAAATCTTTATTGTAAACTTGGAAAAATACTTACAATCAGAGTACATCTGTCAAGACAATCTGGACAGTTATAATAATCTATCCTCATATACTATACACAGCGGAATAAATAGTACGTCTGAACTCCTCCATCACGTCTTCTAAACTTCGTAGTGTCCAATAACCTGAACCTATACAACCCTGTCTAACCCGAGCATTACAAACACCGGGTCAGTCTGGTGAACCAGAGTGAGAAAAACTCACAAAGTTTTAAGGGGATTCTTCCAACTTGATTTTAAAGTTCAAAAATCTTTTCGAAAGAAAAGATATTCGTAAGACCAAATCCACACATAAACACGGACGATTTTTACCTTACGATAACCCAAACCATTTTGACATCATATATATCTTCTGATATTATAATAGTGTCTAAATACAAATAAATAGAATCTAGTAGAATGCTTGCATCTCACGCTCCACATATATAGAATACTATCAAAACCGCGGGCGCTTATTGGAGATTGGATTCTGACTATGACAAGGTATGGAACCACCTGTCGATAACGTATCTCTAGAGAGGAATACACTAGGTTCAACAAGAACGTCTTGCAACCCGGCCACACATGACCGACCACTCATTTCTCTTGAGTGTATCGAATATATTGTCACCTTACAACAGCGCAGATACCGTTTTCCCGGGAGATACAGAAATGAAAAGAAGTAACAAATATGAATATTCTTTAGATGGGGACAATACACCCTAATGGGTGTGACCCACATAGCCATGCTATCTGCCATGATTTTTGTCATTTCCCGCTTGTGAGGCTTGAGGTTATAACGTATCATTTGGAACATCTGGCCACCATTCTCTTAGAATGCCACATCATCCATACATGTTGTCCTAGGACTGGACAACCGAAGGCACCCTCCTACCACATCCTAGGAATCACCCTATAGATTAGTAGCGAGTAGTCCTTGCAATCCATAGACTACAACCACGATAGAATCACAGTTTATCTCTGGGAGCTAACCAAAGATTATAAGCAATACTTCCGCTTCATGAAGATCTATGGTCTTCAGATGCTCCATCTCGATCATCATCTGATCTCTTGCATGATTTCGTATTCGCTGGTCAGAATGGTTCTCGAATTTAAATTCGATCCCGGTCTTTCCGAACCAACCATCGATAATTGGTCAGCTTTGATAGTCAGTTTTTTTAACTATCAAATAAAAAACATTCATTCATAAAAATAAAATAAAATAGCTGGTTTAGTATTCAGCATCACTTGGTCTCTTTGATAATTAACATCTGGTTAATTTAAACACTATATTTTCAATATTAGGAAAACATTCCCATTTTCTTATTAAATATAAGAGTATTCAATTTTCATCTCCCTTTTACTCTATTGGTCCCTTATTGTAAACTGGTAAGTGAGTGAGCCTATAAGTCCCAGCCCCAAAAGCTGAAACAAATATCAGATTGACACCTCGAAATATACTCAACTTATCCAACGTATAACAGGTTCTAATTTCTTTATAACTATACCCAATTCTTTATCATACTTAATATCTCTTTTAAAATATTATAAATAAGCCTTGATTCAAAACAAATATTTTATAAAAACTACATTTAAAACATATTTCAAATTTATTCTGGATATATCTTATTAAAACTCCATCTCTTGTTTAAAATACGTGACTTAGGATCGAATCTTTATCCTTATCAAGCGAAACCATTTTTAATTCAATCCGGATTCCTATTTCGATTTCCCCTTTCAGATTGTAACTCATTTCAAAGTTCATTAATTAACTCATTTCAATATTCACATTCATTTACAATACATTCACATAAGTTGGTTTCAATATCTTTGTTCGACTTGGATTTTATGAAATCCAATTAAATAAAATTTCGAAGAAAAATTCGATTTAAACTCACTTAACATTATTGTCAATATAAACTTCCTTAAAAACACGTTTGACTAATAACTGTCTTTGAAGACTTTGAAAATACCCTTTTCGTTCCCAGGCCATCACTATGATTATTATTAAAGAAATAATAATCAAATTTCATTATATGAAAATGATTTCCTTTATCATTCCATTTATAACATATTTAGTAATCAAATCCCATTCAAGCACTTGACTTACTCAACTTAACATAACCAACCCGTTAACCTACCCCAAATGATCCTTCCATTCAAAATTAATTAATAATATAATTAATTTATAATAATCCCATTCATAACTTGTTTTACCAATTCGAAACCATTTACAAACATTTCGTAAACATGGTTTTACCTCTTCGCCAACTTAGATTTTAGAAATTCAATTAAATGGAATTCCAAGGAGAATCCAATTTAAACTTACTTATATTTTTAATATAAATACCCTTAAGAACTTGTTTAACTAATAATGGGGTTTTAAAACTTCCATTAAATTTATTTATAACAAATTAAATAATCGATTATCATTTAAGCACTTGACTTATTCAACTTAACATCTTTAACTCGTTGATCCATTCCAATTGAGTCATTCCATTATAATTAATCAATAGTATAATTAATTAATTTAATTAATCCCACTTACTTTGATTATTAATAATCAATTCTAATATAATCCCAATTTAATTATTCCTTAAAACAATGAACACCAGTCTTAACTCTTAGGTATATTTCTGCCTAACCGCTTTTAAATCTCATTAACATATGAATTTTCTTTACGAAAACAATTTGGTAATTCCTTGTAAACTTAAGCGATAATTAATAAATATTAATTTCCTTTTAATCAAATTTAATTCAAAATAATATTTTTCAAGACCATCTTCGGTTATAAAATGACTTTTATAACTTCACTCCTATTGATTAATCTGACGATAAATCTACATTTCCTAAAATGATTTATTTTTAGGCCATCTGCTGCTAGTTACCCATCCAATATTTTTCCATTGGTTAACCACAAACAAACTTTGAATTTAGATTCAACAATCAATGAGCAAAATAACCATCTAATCAGAATGGTTAAACAATTCATATAAATGTGATATGAAAACGAACGATAAATTTGAGGAATCCAGTTGGATCCCTCCAACCTGTTTCTCCCTGCACCCAAATACGTTAGAACAAAATAACATCATATATAATATTCAACGGTCAATAATAACAGCAATCCAAACGTCCATATTTGAATTTAATGCGTTTATATTTTTATAAAAGTAACCAACGAGGTAAGTAGCCTCCTTTGGAATAATCGTTAAAAATAACGATTTGGTTTAAATTAAATAAACGTTTAATTTAATCAGTTCAGTCAATTGTATTCAGTATCCATCAAACAACTGACAACCATATCACATAAATATTTAAACCCGACTTATATAAAATATAAGTGGGATAAAACGGAGTGAATTGAACTCATCTAGATATGATTTGTTGTTTCTACGGCTCATTTCAGTTAAATTAAACAAGCATTTAATTTGACTGAAAAATCCAGTTCATTTCAATCACGACCAGTTCTGCTCCATAATGAAGTGCTCATTGAGACGAGTCCAAAGTCTCTTGAATCATCCAATTCTCATCCCTTATCTGGCTCGCAACATCACAACCATCCAAAGTTCTAAGGCTTCTCACCAATATAAGCCCATCAGCCCACACCATTTTCCACAGCTCGACTACCCCAGCAGCCCACGTACAAAACCACGTCAGCGATAATTCTTCCCACCTGTTAAACACCTTCCATTCCTTCTTAATTCAGTTAGTCTATCCATATTTGTTTGAACTCCACCGCCTCACTCTTCTTTCTTTCCATGCACGTCGAATGCTACTTCCAAAGCTTCCCCACTGACTTCAAACTGTGAGCTTCACCAACTCCTCACCGTTACCTTTACTGTTCACTGTCCACGCGACAACCTCCGCGAAATACAGCAGCTCCTCCTAACTGCACTTCGGCCCCACAGTTCCTCATCAACGGTTTGCTGCTTCCAGACCCACTCAACACCATGCACCCGTATGCCGCAACTCTCCACCAGTAGAATACCAACGCCATACCTGCGTTTTCTTCCATCAAACAAACCCGCCTTTGTGCCTTCATAAAAACCAATAGCATGCTATTTACGCCAAAATTGGTCTAAACACCCAAGGTACTAAAACTGTACTTCACCAATACGGTAGGAAATAAGTGGAACTGTGTTTAACCAACAATTGAAAATGAAAAATGTGAGAAAGGTAAAGTAGAGACGAGATTTAGAGTGGTTTAGTCGTTAATTAGGCCTACGTCCACTGTGAAGGTGATTTCCAATCTTATAACGAGGATTACAAAATACATCAATTCTCTCTTTTTATACATCTCTATATTCACTCAATATACCCTCGTTTATATATTTCAATCTTGGAATTATAGAAGAGAATGGTAGAATTTGAGGAGAAGAGGGATGGATGAATGATTGAGAAGGAGGACGCCTTCGTTTTCCTTGATCACCAGATTGTACTTGACGCCATGTCCGAATAGAATTTAGCAGCACTTCGTGGTTTCAAAGATTGGATCCCCATTATGTTGGCAGCCATGGTATGTTTATAGTTGAGCTTCCTTCAGGAAATGACTTGAACTCCCTTTATGTAGGCTATGGTTCGCTCATTCTGTTAATTACAATCATGCCACTGGCTAGCTGTAGCCAGGTGTCAGTGGCTGTATTCAGTTATCATGTGCGAGCGACTCGATGGAGCGAGTGTCTTGAGTGGTTAAGCGAGTGATTTCAGTCGCATCTGTTTCTAGCATTCGATGAGTAGATATCTGATTTGCTTGATGGCAAGATGAGAGAACGACCGATCATAGTTCCTTAATGTGGTTGTGTCTAATTTGAGTGAGCGAGCGACGATCTTCATTAGTCTAGAGGCGACCGACTGAGACTTGCGACTTTGAGATGTGAATGTGCTCTTTCTAGGAGTTGGTATACGACTTACCAATGGGTTTCTGATTCGAGTGTCGAGCGATAGGAGTTGCAATTCATGAGCAGTTGTTAAATATAGTGCGACCTTGACTCCTGTCTTGATGCGTGCGACCGAACTTTGATATTAGATCAAGCGTGCCCCGTTGTTGTGAGCGACTTTACAGAATGTACGATCCTTATCTCTATTGAGCTGCAATTCTCATAGCATATTGTGTCATCTTCTTCGGTCGTACTGGTCGACTTGATTTTCCTTGGGTTTGATACTTGGGTCTTGCTCTCTGTGGTTGCGTCCTATCCATGGTGAGTCATTCAAGTTCCTTGGATAACATCATGCACGACCGTCCCTGATGGTGTTCGTTCCGTATCCTTTACTCAATGTGCGTATGGATTTTTTAGGGATTAACACTTGCCCCTCGAAGTCCGTGATTTCTTTTAGTAAGGAATTACTGGCTTTGACATATTTGATCGCACATTGTTTGGTAGATTTGTCGAGGGGTCAGTCGTAAAAAAATTTGGGATTGTTTCGTTGTAGTGGACTGGTATTGTCTCTTCCTGTGAGTGAGAGGCTTGATGTATCTTTTTGGCTATTGTGCGAACAGTTGAATTTCAGGATGCCAACTGGAGCTTGATGGGACATTTTTTGTGTAATCGGACACTTAAGCTGACATGGCGAGAATTCTCTGGATGTATGCCTTTTATTCTTCCTTAGTTACTTTTAACCTGCTTCATTCCACTTTTATCTTTTTTGAGAAATCCTTCGGTCATAGTTGTGCTTCCTCGAGAGTTTTACCAGGTAGTCTATGTTTGACATTTCTGCCTCGATTTTTCTTCAAAAGGTTTTGGCTTTCTCATTCCATCATTTTGCCTAGTATTTGCAGCAAAACCTGTTTATCTTGAGCGATTTCCGTTTGTCTCCAAGGTACCATGATCTTTCTGAGTAAGTTTCTTTTTCTTTATTTTGTTTTGTTGGAATACTCATGCGTTCCCAAGTTAGGATGTTCCAAACATGACCTGACCGAGCTGTGTATGAATTTGGGATTTGGGCAATAGCCAGGTTTTGTGTAGCATATATACCATTTCTGTAATCATCTTGAAGAATATGAATCATCTGATGGTTTTCTTTGAAATCTCGATGCTTGGTATTCGTTTATAAATTGTTTAATGAAATGCCCCAGGTTCTCCATTTGAAATGTTTCTGTTTATGCCTGAGTCTGACTTGGTTGTTTCCCTTTTTATTGTTGTTGTTTGAGTCCATACCGATCTCTTTTGAAATAGGTCGTCCGAGGATGGAATTCTTCATGTCTAGGAGGCTTAGGAAAAAGTCGACAAGGAGGGCTGGTAGAAAAAAGATGCCCCAAGGCAAGGAGATCTTCGGTGCGACTGACACTCAAAGTCATTGTTTATTGAATGAACTTCCTGACCCAGATGTTCAAACTGCTCTTGGTCGTATGGCTTCTTCGTCCATCACTTTGGATCCTGCAACTGTCCCGGAGCCTCTTTCTGTTCCCAACCCTTGCCATCCTGAACTTGCTAAGGACTTTGTGGCTCAGTCTCCAGCTAGCTCGCTTTCCGGTGTGTATATAGACCGATTTAACAGATGGATTATTGTATGTAAGATGGATGCCATAAAGGATTGCACATTGGCTGAGTTTAATCAGTTGGAAGCACGTCCGCATCTGGTTGAAGGCCTTATCGCAACTGTCAGAGATTACATTGTGGAGCAAATGGGTGCCTAGCATTCTCTTGTCGAAGATCTTTAGCGGTCAAATAAAGAGAATTTTGAAGACTTAATGCCTTGGAAAAAGATAGGCTCAAACTTGTCGAGGCCCTTGAGTCTAGGGAGAGGATCATCTATTACCTCATCTGAACACTGTGGCTTGTAAATGATTTACCTGTTTTGTTATTTTGGTTTGATTTAGAACAGTACTTTTAGTCTGGCTTTTTTATGTGGGAGCCAGCCTCGCTTATTCTCGTACGCTTAGGTTTGTGCATTTTATGGTTTGTTTCAGACCTACACGCACTGCAGTTCTTATTATGTAACTCGTTTATTTTCGCGCGGGTGCGTCGCACGCTGCACCTTTATTTTCTGATTTACACATTCGGCCGAGTGCTTTATTAATCATTCGGTTGCATCCGATTTTTTATTATTATTATTGGGATTTATTTATCTTTTGAAGTTTCTCGCTTATCGAAGGTTATTACGCATTTTTATTATTATAAGCACGTTTGGTATCTTTTATTTAGTAGTATTCAACCCCGCGCCTGACTGACCTGGTAACCCTGGCCCTTCAGAGACTGGTTTTGAATACATGCCCCCTGGGGAGGCCTTGGGTTATAGATTTTCGATCCATTCTAGGCCCTGTTTGATAGTTTTAGTTATTCAAAAAGGTTCTAGAATGGATACCCCCTTTCGGCTAGGATTTCTGACACCCACTTTTGGCTAGGAAATCTAACACCCCCTTTCGGCTAGGATTTCTGTTTTGCGCTGGTCCTTCCAGCATGTTTAATCCTTCCCCTTTTTTATGCTTCATCCCGAGGAGCGGACACTAATTCATCTCATCGACTCTTGACTCAGAAGGGATAAAATTCGTGTCCTTCACCTAACAAGGTGCCTCTCGTTTTTTTGGATTGGCAATTTTTCCGTTTCGGGACATGTCGGTTTTTCCGACTTTGTGCCTTGCCCTAGGAAACAGACACTGGTTCTCCTCATTGAGTTTTTTTTTCAAGTTGGGGAACTCGTGTCCAACACGTAAGAAGGTGTTTCTTTGGTGCGATCAGCGATTTTATCCGTGGGACTTTTACCGTAGGACCTTTCGGGTTGCTTTTACTCCAGCATTGACTCTTAGGAGGTGGACATCAATCCTTGCTACTGAATTTAACTCCGGTTTTAAGGAATTCATGTCTTGCATCTGAGAAGACGCCTCTTTAGAATTATCAATTTTATCCAAGGGACATATTTGGTAATATTCCTGTACTTTCAACGAAGCCTGGCGCCTGTCCTTTGCATGGATGTTTGCTAAGCATTCAGCATATTCCATAATGAGAGGTGCGGCCTTTCGACTTGCTGTCTATCTTAGAATAGCTTGTCCTTTTTCGGGTGATGTGTCTATTCATCCCGTTTGATCTTGCTTGATGTTCGCGATTCCCAAGCTGCTTTGTTTGATGTGTGCCCTGGGATTTTCGTCACAGTCCAGCTGCGTATGGCGGATTGCTTTTTACTATGCCTACATTCCAAGTTATTGTTTTTCTTTTAGCATGGACGAATAAGTATGTTACTCAGGTAGACACATAATTAATTTTTGATGCACAAAGTTTTTGCGAGTAAACCATTACTTAATACGAACATAGTGAATAATAAAGCAAGGGAAAACAATCTTAATTACAAGATAAAACCAGGGGAGTGAAGCAAAGTAATGAGAGCTCTAGTTTAATGCTCCATTATTGAGACATTAGTGACTGGTCCTCTTGATGAGCGTCCTCTTTGGATTGGTTTAAGCCGAAACACCCCACCTCCGTTAGGGTCACTCTCAAAGGGAATGCCCTAATTTTGGTGGAGGTTTATAAGTATAAGTCACAGATATACAAGACAGATATAAGAACACATATTTTTGAACAGCGGAAAACAACAACTTTTATTTCATTAAAATACGTGTTACACCAACCATACCATAATTGTCTTACAATACTTCCAAAAAACATAACATCTTCATAACTGTCTTGATAACATTATTTAAAGAAGCATAAAGAAAACATAAATAAACTGCAAAAGTCCCATAATTGCTGTCCAAAGCCATAGTCCAAAACGAAAAGATCCAAGCAATACATTCTTTCTCTTCAAGCTAGATATGAAGGCTGGTCAAGCTGCGGTATTCCCTCCCTGTGGACCTGGGGGGGGGGGGCAAACGAAAGAAAAGAAGACGAAAGAAAAGTAGAGTCAGACATAAAGCCTGAGTAAATCTAGGACTATTCAGTCTATGAATAAAGAACTGGGTATGATAAGTATAAACTAGAAATGGGAAAGCACCATAAACTAAGTTAAGTTGTCTAGGGTCGAATATACTATCGTACCCCATATTAATCTCTGTACCCATATAAACTAGTTCCCAACATGCACCCCATAATCAGGGTGAAGTGATCCATTTCTAATGATCGGCTCCTACTCGCATAGTTACATGTGTCTTACGGCCCCCGATGTTGTAGTTACCTATGCTGGTCCCACCATGGGGTGTATCAAGTCCCATGGTGGCGGCCCGACACAATCCTAGAATGCACAGGTATGCTACTGGTGCCCAGTGCCTTATTTTTCTGCGCCGGAGTGTGTGCACGCCCGCACCCCGTTAGAACCTACACTGCTGCACCACCGCCGTCGATTTGACCGCTTACAATCAGCCCAGTAATCGTGCCCCACCTTGCCTAGTTTCAGGGTATCATGATACCTTATAGGGTTACTGCTGAAAAGGGTCCCCCGCTACTAGGTTTTCTATTTCTAGCCAACATGCTAAGTTGGTTAAGTGTTTTATAAACCTAACCCCCAATCAGTCTGTTTAGTTTAGCATGTTCCATTTTGATTAAGTATTAATATAATTTACTTAATCCTATCAATCCTGACTCAGCCTTAATTGTCTTATTAAAGCCTCGACCTCTCACATTAGACAGGTATTGTTGTGGCTGCCTGTTGCCGGTTGGGTCCGGGCAATCTTACGCCACAACTCAGTCTAACCTCGGGTCCTTATTGGGCTCCGTATTTAACCACCCACATTGGATAGGTATTGTTGTGACTACTGGACAGCCGGGCGGTTCCGGGCAGGTTTACATCACAACTTAATCCAACCTCGGGTTAAACACATCGTATTTTTTACATTTACATATTTTGTCTCTTTTCTTTTTATATGTAAATATTTGCGGCCCATTATTCAAATTCATCTTTATTGATTAAAATTTATTTATGCCACTTAATTGCTTTTCAAGGTTGTTGGCATGCATCGAACATGCCAACACATATGTTCTATATTTTAGTCCAAACGTCATTACCCCCGTTTTATACGTTCACTCCATTGTAAGGTGTGTTGGGTTTAATACTTAAACCCAATTTAGCCAAATGAAAAGGGGAGGCTTATAACATGGTGTTTATAAGGTAACATGAAAAAGGGGAGTGTGAATGCATGAACTTGCAACGAACGATTCAATTAACATAAAGTAGGCACATGTGAACTAGCAATTGTAACATCATATAATCATGGCATAACATGAATCATTTTATCCATATAATCATAGCACAAACAATACTTAAACATGAATCATTCTATTCATATAATTATGGCATAGAAAATACTTAAACATGAATCATTCTATTCATATGGTTAATGCATAGACAATACTTAAACATGAATCATAGGTTCAACTAACCATGTAAACTTGAAATTAAGAATCTAACTAAATTAGATATCATCATTATTGGCACATGGTCTTGTCTAGAAATATAAGTCTATATTTTTATTTAGGCATAATATAAACTAATCATGTTCATAAAATCACTACATGTTAACAAAAAGGTACTTACTTTTGTCACTGATACAAAAGTATGGTTCAACTAGAATTATCCCAACCTAATTCTTATATGAATCATGGTTTTTAATCCATTTATAGAATTATAGCATAAACATACCTAAACTTAAATCATGGTTTTTATTCTATTCATAGAATTATAGCATAAACATACCTAAACTTAAATCATGGTTTTTATTCTATCTATGTAAACTTGCAAGTGGAATGTAATTCTAGTGTAATTCTAATATAACTTATGTGTCACATATATTATCATATGATTATGATAACAACATAAACCTAAAAACATGTTTCAACTAGACATAATAACAATCATAGTTTAGTCATATTAATACAAGTTCTCAAAGATGCTTGCTTTTGTCACTATCATAAAAACATGATTTTTATACTTGAACTATGATGCCAATTCCAACATAACTTCATATGAATCATACTCAAATGGATCAAATTACACTAAATATGACCATAGAATTATACCTCATTTTGGCATAACAGTAAATCATATACTTGCATGAATCTCAAATAAACTATTACAACATATAGTTGTTACTTTCAACGTGAATCATATACTTGCAATTATCAAATGGGTGTTGTAAATAACTACCACAAACATGTAGTTTTCAATATGAATCATATGCTTGCATGGATCCCAATTAAAATTCCACAACATGTGATTGTCAACATAAATCATATACTTGTATGAATCCAATCGTACACCATAGCATTGCCAAATCGTTTAGAATCAAAATAACATACAAATATAAATTATTATCGCCACAATTCCATTTCGTTGTTAACTTCCAACGCAAATCGCGTACTTGCAAATATCCAATCGTATACCATAATATTCCCAAATCGTTTAGCATCAAAGCAACATACAAATATAGATTATTATAACCACAATTCCATTTCTTACTTTACACAAATCAACACAATTATTTAATTCACATCGGAATAGCACTCTACTTACAACGTATGACGAATCTTCAATTCAGGAATCTGAATTCTGAATTTGGAGATGCTATCCTTTGTTGTAGGCGTTGCTTTGATTTGATTAACGTTGCTTTAAGCTTTTGATTTATTCCTAATCGTTTCTCTATTTCTGACGGCTATCCTTAGTCTCTCCTTAACAACATGACGGTCTCATCTCCATTTTTGTTTGTGTGAATTAGGGTTAGTCTAGGTCCTTTTTGTAGAGTTTGTGAGTTGATTTAGACCGTCGATGAAGCTTGGTTCAATAATAGCCGTTCGTTTGAAGGAGAGACCAACCAGGAGCTGACACCTAGCCCTAGTGACAAGGCAAGGCTCAGAAAATCGACCAAACACAGACCTGGCCAGCCAGCACTTGACCAGACCTGACCAGCAGGTCATTTTGACCTGGGCGCACTTGGCAGGTGCGCCAGGCTAAAAATGCACTGGCGCACTTCCCAAGTGCGTCAGTTCATTTTTGTTCTGGCGCACTTCCCAAGTGCGCCAGTGCATTCTGACCCGTTTTCTGGTTTTTCCCCCAACTTCGTTCGTCCATATCTTCTTCATACGATATCCGTTTTACGCATACTCAGACTCTCCTCAAGCAGAATTCTGAGACGAGCGCAATGGTGTATCCCGTTTTCCTTAATTCTTTGATTTGAAATTAGTTATACTTTAATTTGTGAATTTCACGGTTATAGAATACACGGGGTGTTACATTCTCCCCCACTTAAAAGGATTTCATCCCCGAAATCTTCAAGTTCAGGAAGAATGTACATCCTAACATCCAAACATCCATCTACTCATCCATCAAACACGGGCATCCATTGTCCTTAAAAGACTTCTAATGCTTCATGATCATATGCGAAGTGTGTGTACATGTACTTATCTAATGCAAAATCAGGCGGTCTACTGATTCAGTTGACCTCCTTAATGCGAATTATGTAAGTGTCATGAATCCATTATGTATGCAAATTTTCCTATTCATGATTCTATATGAGTGCGCAATCATTCATACAAATGCAACATCCATATGACAACACATTAAAGTTCAACCATATACGAAAGCAAACATATATGCATATGCAATATGAAGTGACTGAGCCGATCTAAAACCTAGATTGTTTGTGTATATGCAACCACGAGCAACCACTAGCAATCACTTGCAACCACTTGCAACCATCATCCATAACATGTTTCAATTACATGTTTTCATCCAAAGAGTTTCTACCTAAAAGATAAGGTCGAGGAGATATACCTAAAAAGATAGATAAAAGCGCAACTTAAGGAAAAAGGAAAGATCAAAGATGTACCCTCGAAAAGAAAAGGGTAGGCTGCGCGTATTCTAGCTTCAGTTTCCCAAGTTGCGTCTCCCTCGGCGTCGCTCCACTGAACTTTGACGAGCTTGACTTCGCGGTTGCGTAGCTTCTTCACTTCCGTTCCTAATATGCGGGTTGGAACTTTCCTCACGGTTGCTTCGCGTTCCACTTCAGCTTCTTCTAGGATATTTGGCTCTACCACTTCAGCAGACTCATGTAGACATTTTCGGAGATGTGAAACATGAAAAACGTTGTGAACTCCAGCCAATTTTTCGGGTAGCTCTAATCTATAGGCCATTTTCCCAATTTTCTCAATAATAGGAAATGGTCCTACCTAAAGGTATAGTCGAATGATAGAAGCAAGTAAAAACTTTGTGCCCATTAGGCAATGTCAAAACTGGAAATCTATGCCACATATATATTGATTAGGAGAAGAACTCTCTAAGCATCAGTCCCGAAGACCGAAATCAACATCAGACTGACACCCAAAGAATTACTCAACCCAACCACTATATATAATTCTAGGAAACTAAGCATGATGGACTCCTTTTAGGTCACAAGGGAGTCCCTTCCTAAGACCAACCCATATCCCATAAAACCCAAAAAGTTTAGTCAAACCAACGAACACCCTCAAGCCCCAACATGTGTTACTAACAGATGAGTCATACACCCTATGGGGTTTGCAACAGAAATTGGATTGAGGATGGGACCGAGAGGATATACACAAAAGATAGCATGCAAGTAAGATCTACAGGAAGAGAGGGATCAAGGATATACTCTTAAGAAGAGATATGATGCACGAATCTAGTCTTCAATCTTCTAAGTCGCATTTCCTTGAGCTTAACTCCATTATGCTTTGTCCGTCTTTAACTTCACAATTTCGTAGCTTCTTAATTCTTGTTTCCAAAATATGAGTTGGAACCTATTTCACTGTTGCCTCTCGTTCCTCTTTCACTTACTCTACTTCTAGTATACTCGGCTCAAGCATAACGGCGTACTCATGGTTACATGCAAGCTCTCCAAAATTCACTAGTGAATCTTAGATCTCGTCCACTTACTATTAGGTATTCCAAGTAGAAGAACTATCTCTTGGAAATAAATGCCAACCATGTTGCCAAATGTACTTACTAAGATGATTCTCCACAACTCATGCATAAGCGAAATGAACCTTCTGCCTTAGTGGCGAACACTACTCGATCGGATTACAAATTACCAATAAATGTGTCAAGAGATTCTAGGAAACAAATCATGATAGAACCCTAAAGGTTACATGTGACTTCGAGGGTATTACCGAGGCAAGTCAAGAGTCTAACTACCCTCTTTTCGAAACCGAGATGGTCACCCTTACTGGATAACCACTCCATCGCTAGAATCAACCAATGGCCCAAAACAAAGGCACTACATTTAAACTCTATGCTTAGAATAGAAATTTTCAATCCGAAACAGATCATAGACAAATGAGCTGGGCCCCCAATTGGGTTTGAAACAATTAAGGGGACCTCTACCATACTAGTTTTTAGGTGCAGAGATTCTACTAAAGCAGACGAGATAAAGGAGTGTGATGCGCCAGAATCAAATAAAGTGCGAACGGGGTGATCACAAAGGTAAACTACACTTTCTACAGAAGTATTTATACCTCGCTGTTGCAGAGGTGGCGCTTCTAGCACATGAACCTGTGCCCCTGTGGTGGATCCAGCCCTCTGCCCCTGTCCTCGTTTCTTTGGGAAGTCCTTAGCCATGTGGCCTGTCTCACCGCATGAAAAGCACCCGCCCTTCATCTTGGCCTTCTTTTTCCGGCAATCTTTCACTAAGTGCCCCACTTTGTCATAGAATTTACACTTCCTCTTCTCTTGGGACTTGTTGTCTTTCCCGCCCTTCTTAAAGTCTGTCTTCTTAGGCTGTAAACCCTCTTTCTTCCCTTGAGAGCTTTCTGCCTTTGTCTCCTCCTTTTTTTGGGCAGTCTTTGCTGATGTGTCCAGTCTCCCCACAATGAAAACATTCTCCTTGCTTTCTTTTCCTCTTTCTACAATCCTTGGCTATGTGCCCTTCCGTACCACAAAAATTGCATTTCCTTTTTTTCTCTTTTCTTGTTATTACTGTTACGATCCTTTCTTCTTTGACTATTACTCGTCTTCCTACTCTGGGACTCTTCCACTTGCTGGTTCACGTGGAGGAGGAGGAGTGAAAGCGTCAGCAGTTGGGGAGTAAGGTCTCCAGACATGCTGAAACAGAAAGGATAGATTCAAAACGAAGGATAAGAGATAGTACCTATGGCTTTGGGGGGGGGACTTTGCCTTTTAAAATAAAATAATATTTTATCTTTTAAAAATGCTTCTTTAAATTTCCTTTTTGAAAATAAATTTTCAAAACTTTTTATCTCATCTGGTAAACCTATGCTGTGATACCAAGTGAAACACCCCACCTCCGTTAGGGTCACTCTCAAAGGGAATGCCCTAATTTTGGTGGAGGTTTATAAGTATAAGTCACAGATATACAAGACAGATATAAGAACACATATTTTTGAACAGCGGAAAACAACAACTTTTATTTCATTAAAATACGTGTTACACCAACCATACCATAATTGTCTTACAATACTTCCAAAAAACATAACATCTTCATAACTGTCTTGATTACATTATTTAAAGAAGCATAAAGAAAACATAAATAAACTGCAAAAGTCCCATAATTGCTGTCCAAAGCCATAGTCCAAAACGAAAAGATCCAAGCAATACATTCTTTCTCTTCAAGCTGGATATGAAGGCTGGTCAAGCTGCGGTATTCCCTCCCTGTGGACCTGGGGGGGGGGGGGACGGAAGAAAAGAAGACGAAAGAAAAGTAGAGTCAGACATAAAGCCTGAGTAAGTCTAGGACTATTCAGTCTATGAATAAAGAACTGGGTATGATAAGTATAAACTAGAAATGGGAAAGCACCATAAACTAAGTTAAGTTGTCTAGGGTCAAATATACTATCGTACCCCATATTAATCTCTGTACCCATATAAACTAGTTCCCAACATGCACCCCATAATCAGGGTGAAGTGATCCATTTCTAATGATCGGCTGCTACTCGCATAGTTACATGTGTCTTACGGCCCCCGATGTTGTAGCTACCTATGCTGGTCCCACCATGGGGTGTATCAAGTCCCATGGTGGCGGCCCGACACAATCCTAGAATGCACAGGTATGCTACTGGTGCCCAGTGCCTTATTTTTCTGCGCCGGAGTGTGTGCACGCCCGCACCCCGTTAGAACCTACACTGCTGCACCACCGCCGTCGATTTGACCGCTTACAATCAGCCCAGTAATCGTGCCCCACCCTGCCAAGTTTCAGGGTATCATGATACCTTATAGGGTTACTGCTGAAAAGGGTCCCCCGCTACTAGGTTTTCTATTTATAGCCAACATGCTAAGTTGGTTAAGTGTTTTATAAACCTAACCCCCAATCAGTCTGTTTAGTTTAGCATGTTCCATTCTGATTAAGTATTAATATAATTTACTTAATCCTATCAATCCTGACTCAGCCTTAATTGTCTTTAAAGCCTCGACCTCTGACATTAGACAGGTATTGTTGTGGCTGCCTGTTGCCGGTTGGGTCCGGGCAGTCTTACGCCACAACTCAGACTAACCTCGGGTCCTTATTAGGCTCCGTGTTTAACCACCCACATTGGATATGTATTGTTGTGACTACTGGACAGCCGGGCGGTTCCGGGCAGGTTTACATCACAACTCAATCCAACCTCGGGTTAAACACATCGTATTTTCTACATTTACATATTTTGATTCTTTTCTTTTTATATGTAAATATTTGCGGCCCATTATTCAAATTCATCTTTATTGATTAAAATTTATTTATGCCACTTAATTGCTTTTCAAGGTTGTTGGCATGCGTCGAACATGCCAACACATATGTTCTATATTTTAGCCCAAACGTCATTACCCCCGTTTTATACGTTCGCTCCAATGTAAGGTGTGTTGGGTTTAATACTTAAACCCAATTTAGCCAAATGAAAAGGGGAGGCTTATAACATGGTGTTTATAAGGTAACATGAAAAAGGGGAGTGTGAACGCATGAACTTGCAACGAACAATTCAATTAACATAAAGTAGGCACATGTGAACTTGCAATTGTAACATCATATAATCATGGCATAACATGAATCATTTTATCCATATAATCATAGCACAAACAATACTTAAACATGAATCATTCTATTCATATAATTATGGCATAGAAAATACTTAAACATGAATCATTCTATTCATATGGTTAATGCATAGACAATACTTAAACATGAATCATAGGTTCAACTAACCATGTAAACTTGAAATTAAGAATCTAACTAAATTAGATATCATCATTATTGGCACATGGTCTTGTCTAGAAATATAAGTCTATATTTTTATTTAGGCATAATATAAACTAATCATGTTCATAAAATCACTACATGTTAACAAAAAGGTACTTACTTTTGTCACTAATACAAAAGTATGGTTCAACTAGAATTATCCCAACCTAATTCTTATATGAATCATGGTTTTTAATCCATTTATAGAATTATAGCATAAACATACCTAAACTTAAATCATGGTTTTTATTCTATTCATAGAATTATAGCATAAACATACCTAAACTTAAATCATGGTTTTTATTCTATCTATGTAAACTTGCAAGTGGAATGTAATTCTAGTGTAATTCTAATATAACTTATGTGTCACATATATTATCATATGATTATGATAACAACATAAACCTAAAAACATGTTTCAACTAGACATAATAACAATCATAGTTTAGTCATATTAATACAAGTTCTCAAAGATGCTTGCTTTTGTCACTATCATAAAAACTTGATTTTTATACTTGAACTATGATGCCAATTCCAACATAACTTCATATGAATCATAATACTCAAATGGATCAAATTACACTAAATATGACCATAGAATTATACCTCATTTTGGCATAACAGTAAATCATATACTTGCATGAATCTCAAATAAACTATTACAACATATAGTTGTTACTTTCAACGTGAATCATATACTTGCAATTATCAAATGGGTGTTGTAAATAACTACCACAAACATGTAGTTTTCAATATGAATCATATGCTTGCATGGATCCCAATTAAAATTCCACAACATGTGATTGTCAACATAAATCATATACTTGTATGAATCCAATCGTACACCATAGCATTGCCAAATCGTTTAGAATCAAAATAACATACAAATATAGATTATTATCGCCACAATTCCATTTCGTTGTTAACTTCCAATGCAAATCGCGTACTTGCAAATATCCAATCGTATACCATAATATTCCCAAATCGTTTAGCATCAAAGCAACATACAAATATAGATTATTTTCGCCACAATTCCATTTCTTACTTTACACAAATCAACACAATTATTTAATTCACATCGGAATAGCACTCTACTTACAACGTATGACGAATCTTCAATTCAGGAATCTGAATTCTGAATTTGGAGATGCTATCCTTTTGTTGTAGGCGTTGCTTTGATTTGATTAACGTTTCTTTAAGCTTTTGATTTATTCCTAATTGTTTCTCTATTTCTGACGGCTATCCTTAGTCTCTCCTCAGCAACATGACGGTCTCATCTCCATTTTAGTTTGTGTGAATTAGGGTTAGTCTTAGGTCCTTTTTATAGAGTTTGTGAGTTGATTTAGATCGCTGATGAAGCTTGGTTCAATAATAGCCGTTCGTTTGAAGGAGAGACCAACCAGGAGTTGACACCTAGCCCTAGTGACAAGGCAAGGCTCAGAAAATCGACCAAACACAGACCTGGCCAGCCAGGACTTGACCAGACCTGACCAGCAGGTCATTTTGACCTGGGCGCACTTGGCAGGTGCGCCAGGCTAAAAATGCACTGGCGCACTTCCCAAGTGCGCCAGTTCATTTTTGTTCTGGCGCACTTCCCAAGTGCGCCAGTGCATTCTGACCCGTTTTCTGGTTTTTCGCCCAACTTCGTTCGTCTATATCTTCTTCATACGATATCCGTTTTACGCAAACTCAGACTCTATCTCAAGCAGAATTCTGAGACGAGCGCAATGGTGTATCCCATTTTCCTTAATTCTTTGATTTGAAATTAGTTATACTTTAATTTGTGAATTTCACGGTTATAGAATACACGGGGTGTTACATTTTTCTTTTAAAGGCGTATTGTCCCTTGTTTGCGGAGAGTCGGGATAACTTTTATGATTTTGTACATACTGTTGCAAATGGTTTTTTCTGATTAACCCCTCGATCACTGACTTTAAGTGCCTACATTCATTGGTATCGTGCCCTGGCTGTTTATGGAATTGACAGAATCTTCCTGACTTCATATCAACATCTTTGACATGTCTTTGTTTCAAGATCGGATACCTTTCCGTGTTTTTAGTTGCCATGAAGATATTTCCCACGGTATCGTTAAGGGGAGAACTCGGAGTTCTTGAAGAAGCGCATATTCCATTTTGCTCGACTGTATTCTCCTTTATTGCTCCTTTTTTGATTATCAAGGCTGCGTTGTGCATTTCCATTCTTCTCTATCTGTGCATTTGTTCCTTCAATACCTGCATATTTTTCAGCTTTGTTGAGTAATTGTTCTAGTGTACATGGTTTCTTTTTCTTGATCCACTGCCCCAACTCGGTTTCTTTACATATGCCCCCCTTAAGAGCCATTAAGATTAGACCGGGTTCGAAATTCTTGACTTTAGCCACTGCCATATCAAAGCGAATGAGAAAAGATTTGATGGGCTCTCCCAGTCTTTGTTGTAGTCCACTTAGCTCCATAACATCTCGAGTTCTGAGTGCCTGGGATTTGAACTGCTTATTGAATAGTCTAGCCAGGGTCACGAAATTATCAACAGACTGCGGCGGCAACTTTGTGAACCATAAATAAGCCACCCCTTCTAGATAAGCTGGGAAATATAAGCATTCTATTTCATCAGCAGCGCATGCCCCATTCATATACTGGTCATATTTACACAGAAATATATTAGGGTCGCTCGTCCCGTCATAGGACTATAATGATGGAGGTTCAAATCTTTGTAGGCATACAGTCTTCTTAACCCTTTCAGTGAGCGGGGTTTTAGTTGGGAAGGACTCCCATTCTCTTCGATCATCCTTCTTCTTTAAGCTTTCCTTCACAATTGCTCGTGCCATTCCTAAGATGTATTTCTGTTACTTGCTCGGATCCATGGATTAACCGCCTTCTTCATTATCAAATTTTGATCTAGATGTGCCCATGTGAACTGGGGTCAACGAATTTGGGCATTCTTTCGGAAGGGATGTCCTTATGGTAATGGGATTGTCTTTCCGTTTCGTGATTGCGTCGTCCAAACGACGGCGCACAGATGTTTTGTTCCCTTCATAATTCAGATTAGTGCGATGCGCAACCCTCTGAATGGAATCCTGCTGTCTTGAGCTTGAAGCGGAGAATTCTGCTTTTGGCCCGCGATTTGTTCGGACTAGCGAGGAACAGCTGGCATTTAATGTGGCTTTTGTGGTGGCGGCTTTAATGGCGAGTATCGACTTGAGCTTCTTCATCATTGCATTGTTTGCAATAGTTATTTGACTCGTTAATCCTGTCATCGCCTCTTCCAATTCCTTCCTGTTTATAGTTTCTTCAACTTTAGGCAACTCCTTCACCCCGGAATCGGTGGCAGACGGCATGATGGTGTTAACGCTGTTGTTGGGGCTGTTGACTTTTTCGGTGATTCCCCTTAGCATGTTCATATTTCTAAGTACGGTTTTTCTCAGAAAATCTTCCCGGATCTGAATGGGGAAAGAAGCTAACACGGCCCTACGGTGGGCGCCAAAATGTTTACACCAAAATTGGTCTAAACACCCAATGTACTAGAACTGAAATTCACCAATACGGTAACAAATAAGTGGAACCGTGTTAAACCAGCAATTGAAAATGAAAAATGCGAGAAAGGTAAAGTAGAGACGAGATTTAGAGTGGTTCAGCCGTTAATTTGGCCTACGTCCACTATGAAGGTGATTTCCAATCTTATAATGAGGATTACAAAATACATCAATTCTCTCTTTTCATACATCTCTATATTCACTCAATATACCCTCGTTTATATATTTCAATTTTGGAATTATACAAGAGAATGGTAGAATTTGAGGAGAAGAGGGATGGATGAATGATTGAGAAGGAGGACGCCTTCGTTTTCCTTGTTCACAAGATTGTACTTGACGCCATGGCCGAATAGAATTTAGCAGAACTTCATGGTTTCAAAGATTGGATCCCCATTATGTTGGCAGCCAGGGTGTATTTATAGGTTAGCTTCCTTCAGGAAATGACTTGAACTCCCTTTATGCAGGCTATGGTTCGCTCATTCTGTTAATTACAATCATGCCACTGGCTAACTGTAGCCAGGTGTCCGTGGCTGTATTCAGTTATCATGTGCGAGCGACTCGATGGAGCGAGTTTCTTGAGTGGTTAAGCGAGTGATTTCAGTCGCGTCTATTTCTAGAATTCGATGAGTAGATATCTGATTTGCTTGACGGCAAGATGAGAGAACGACTGATCATAGTTCCTTAATGTGGTTGTGTCTGATTTGAGTAAGCGAGCGACGATCTTCATTAGTCTAGAGGCGACCGTCTGAGACTTGCGACTTTGAGATGTGAATGTGCTCTTTCTAGGAGTTGGTATACGACCTACCAATGGGTTTCTGATTCGATTGTCGAGCGATAGGAGTTGCAATTCATGAGCAGTTGTTAAATATAGTGCGACCTTTGCTGTCTTGATGCATGCGACCGAACTTTGATATTAGATCAAGCGTGCTCCGTTGTTGTGAGCGGCTTTACAGAATGTACGGTCTTTGTAGCAGATTATCGGATATAGAATGGCAGTCTAAAGAATCCCTTCCCGGTTATTCACAATGTAAAGTCATAACTTAATTTGTTTTTCGGAACGGAAGGGTGGTCTCGGCCCAACCGTTATTTATGCATTAGAGATTGAAGAATAGAATCCCTTTTTCTGGTGTTAATAGAAGTCCCGAACATATCCTTGTTCGGGTATCTAAGAATTGAAGACAAGAAATCCACTTTTAGTAATAATAGAAGTCTTGAACCACCCTTGTTCGGGTATTAAGAACTGAAGACCAGAAATCCACTTTTGGTAATAATAGAAGTCCTGAACCAACCCTTGTTCAGGTATTAAAAATTGAATATAAGAAATCCACTTTTGGTAATAATAGAAGTCCCGAATCAACCCTTGTTCGTGTATTAAGAATTGAAGACCAGAAATGCACTTCTGGTAGTAATAGAAGTCCCGAACTAACCCTTGTTCGGGTATTAAGAATTGAAGACCAAAAATCCACTTCTGATAATAATAGAAGTCCCGAACCAATCCTTGTTCGGGTATTAAGAATTGAAGACCAAAAATCCACTTCTAGTAATAATAGTTTCGCTACCCCTTTTGGGTTTGATTTATGAAGCAGAGGATATATGTGCTTCTTGAGCCACTCTATGGGATTTTATCGTCAAAACAGAGGATGTACGTGCTTTGTTGGCCACTCTCTGGGCCTATGCGACCGGTGCGCTTGGCTCGCTTATCCACAAGCATGGCCCAAGGACTTACCCAACCTCCCTCCAGGAGGCGCCTTATCCTGACCATTGCAGGCGATGATAAGGTTTTAGATGCTTAAACCGGCCCATCGTAGATGCGGAATTAAGGCATACTCTTTTAGTGCTCTACATGACCATCGTAGGCGGTGATGGAGGCTTACAATCCACACCCATCTAAAGGGTGCGCTATCCTGAACATCATAGGCGATGATAGGGGTTTCGTTCCCTTATGCGGGTAATGCGAAACATAAGCAGATGTAAGACGTGCTTAGCTCATAGCAGAGGCAAGGCGTACTCTTCTATGAGAAAAGGCGGGGGTGCTAATTAGACGCTCCGTCATGACCATTTCTGGTGTGGGTCGGAGGCTTACGCTTTTGATACTTTAATCTGGCCCTCTCTGTTTTAGGTGTGGAGAAAGTCTTACACACCAACCCCCCTCCGGGGGTTGCCTTGCCCTGACCAACTTGGCGACGATAAGGGTTTTCATCCATTTGCAGTTTGACCCATCTTCGGTTACTTTGATCTTTGAGAGGATTTTCGTACCCTTAGTTGTTTGAATATTCTTTGAGAAGAACTTCCTTTACTCATTTATCATTGAGAAGTATGGCCTTAGATCTTCTGAGTTCCATGTTCTTGGAACGAGTTCACCATTTGTCTTGCATAGTCGATACGACCCAGATATGATTTCTTGATGGATGATTAGCAGTCCTTCCCAGTTTGGGCCAAGCGGACCATCCGATGGATTTTTTATGTTGGCAGTTACCCTTCGTAAGACCAAATCTCCTTTTGTGAAGGCTCTTGTTTTGACCCTTAAGTTGTAGTACTTTGTGATTCTCCTTTGGTATTCGGTCATTCTGATTGTAGCCTCGTCTCTTAATCCTTGTATTAGGTCTAAGGATTCCTTTTTTAATTCTTGATTGGGATCAAATTCATAAGCTATCCTTTTGTGTGATGGGATTTCAACGTCGATTGGAAGCATGGCTTCTCATCCATATGTCAAAGAAAATGGGGGTATGTCCTATTGTCGTTTTGGTGGAAGTTCTATAAGCCCAAAGTGCTAAAGGTAATTCTTCCGCCCAATTTCCTTTAGCTTGATTCAGTCATTTCTTAAGAATTGTCTTTGTGGTTTTATTTGCGGCCTCAGTGGCTCCATTTGCTCTCAGATGTGCTACTGAGGAGAAGCTTTTGATGATTCCGTGCTTATCATAGAATCGAGTGAATTCTTCGCTTTTGAATTGTGTTCCGTTGTCTGATATGATTTTGTAAGGAATCCCAAAGTGAGTGACAATGTTCTTTATCACAAACTTCAACACCTTCTTACATGTGATTGTCGGAAGGGTTTCTTCTTCCAACCATTCAGTAAAGTAATCAATAACTACCACAACATATTTTGCTCCACCCTTGGAAACTGGCAGAGGCCCAATCAAATCTATTCCTCGTACATCGAAGGCCATGGGCTTGAAATAGTGGTTAACTCACTTAGAGGAATTCGAGGTATCTTGGAGTACCTTTGACATTTCTAGTAGTTCTTAACATATTCAATTGCTTGACTAACCATTTGTGGCCAGTAAAATCCTTGTCGCATGACCTTCTTGGCTAGCTTACTTCCATTGGAGTGATCTCTGCACAAACCTTCATGTGCTTCTTTCAGCAAGTTTAGCCTATCCTCAAGGCTTATACATATCAAGTAGGGAAGTGAGTGCCCTTTCTTATAGAGTTTCCCATTTGCAATCAGAAATGTAGGGGCTTGGTGTCTTATCTTTCTCGCATATTTCCTACTAAAGGGTAGAATTCCGTTCAGAAGGTAATCTATGATAGGAGTCATCCAAGTATTTTCCTAATGATTATGCATTTTAGTTAAAGAAGGTTCCTTATCAGAAGCAATCTCCTTATCCATTTCATTTTCTTTTCTCAAAACTTGGGATCTAGTTAGGGCCATTAACTTTTTTTCCTATTTCGGGTTCTTCATTCATTGTTGGGCCTTTCCTGGTATCCTATTGGAATTATCTGATTTTCGGGTGCTCCTGAGGACCTGGCCAGTTCGGCTAGTGAATCAGCTTGGGTGTTCTCCCCCTCGGCATTTGATGTATTGAAAAATCCTAAAACTGAGAAAGCATCTTTAGTATTCTTTTCACATATAAGATCAACCGAGCATCTTTGGTTTGATAGGTTTTCTTTGTCCGATTTACCATTAGTTGTGAATCACTAAAGACTTCTATTCGAGGTATTTAATTTTCAATTGTATTGCTAGGTTCAATCCTGCCATCATTGACTCGTATTCGGTCACATTGTTAGTAGCTGAAAACCCTAGCTTGGTGCCCATCAGGGGTAATTATGATGTATCTTGCCCACGCTCCTTATTTGTTTGAAGCTCCATCTACAAACAATTGCCATTTAGCTTTTAGGTCACTTTCCTTGGTTGACTATTATGTAATAAAGCTTTTGCATTCATTTACAAGATCTGCTAGAGCTTGTCCTTTGATAGTTGCTCGATGTTGAAACTCGATCTCATATTAGCTAAGCTCAATTCCCTATAAGGAACATTATTTTGTGAACCACGTTGGAACCTTATGCTACAAGTTGTAGTTCACTGGGTACTTATACTTGTTAGAACATTTGTTTGTTCCCCCTTTTGTGTTGTTGTTACCTATTAGCCTTGTTTGAAGTATGTTAGTCCACGCAATGTTATTATTGCCTAACTATAGACTTACGTTAGTTCTGTATATTTTATTATGCTTTGTTGAAAGGACATGCACGCATTCACCTGGTAATATATTTACTGAATATATATGGTGCATGGTTTTCCATGCCTTGATTTACATATCCATGACGTAGACACTACACCTACGTATGTTTTGCTACTATGTCGATCTACATACCCTTGTAAAGAAAACCTGTCGTGCTATATATTTTCATGACTGGGCCACCGAACATGTGTTGTCTTGTTACTTGTATATCCTATTTGGAGAAAACTGAAATACCGCACTGCACTACGATATATATGTACATATTTGCTCTAATTTGAATGAATTTTATGTGTATCCGCTAATTTGTTTAGAAACTCGAACACATGCTTTGTCTTCGACCTGAAACTGTGTTTGAAATTGACAATGGGTATAAAAGTCTGAAACTCTTGAAACCGCATGCATGTTAGGATAAAATTTTACATAATTTTCATTGAAGTTAATTTACTTGAATACAACCTGACCCGAGTTTTTGTTTTATTGGGTCGGGGTCAGACCTGAGCAATTACAGCAGAGATTTGAAGCTGATGACGAGAAAGATTCGTGAAAGCACGTGAAGACGTGCTCGCTCTGGTTTATTCTTCCATTTTTATTTTAATTTATTTTAAATGTATATGTATTTTATATATTAAAATCTTCCGCTGTATAATAAAATTTTATTTTGTAAACTCTGATATTTTTGTATAAATTCTGCTGTGAGATATTGTTGTCCATTTTATATTTGTGATTCTGTGTGTATTTTCTGTTTAAAACCGGTAAGCTAAATAACAATCTGTCGTTTTGAACATTCCAAATTGGCTTAATTACTGATTTGGAGCGGTCAAAAAGACAGGTCATTACATGTTGGTATCAGGGCTTTGGTTTGACAAAGCTTAACTTATTGGGTTTAAAAGCACATTAGAGATAGGATAGCAATATCCTAGAATGAGTGGAATTAACACAAGAATCACTATAGAAAGAGCCTATTTTGAAAATATAAATTATTTTGAAATTAGACAAATCATTTTGAAAACTGAAATTATTTGAAATATAATTTATGATAAGAGTTTTTAGTATTTTATTGGACGTCGAAATTGGACTATCGAGTATGTAATGATTTTGCATATACGCCTGATCAACGTATGTATGAAGTCCAATACATACTATATAGATATAGAATCACACTTTAGTCGCATGGAAATAATTCTAAGGATGATCGCGACATCATTGATATTCATTTTCAAGTTTCGAAAGTGGGATGGTTATATGGTTCCGATTAAAACATCGAGAAATACTTGAAACCCGTTATAAAAGTGTTTGAAATTGTTTGAATAAAATTTTAATAAAACATTTTGATAAATTAATATGAATTGGAATAGATAAGAGGAATTTAAATAAGTGATATATTCATTACTTGTGTGAATTGGATGTAGTTGGCTCCTGTTAGTTGTGTGAGTGAATGACTAGTTCCATGGTACTAATTCCCTATTTATATTTTGTGCCAAACACCCCTGCACCTACCTTCTGCTTATTGCTTTGTCATGTAGAGGCCAAGATAACCCTGTAGGATACATAGCAAGCTCATACCCATGTACATGCGTATAGGTTTAATAGTCCTTCATTTGTTTTCATGGTTGAGTGCACATAGAAATGAGAGAGTGGAAATAATTTTAGGTTCAGTTTTAGCATCTCATAAGGAACATTATTTTGTGAACCACGTTGGGACCATATGCTATAATTTGTAGTTTGCTAGGTACTTGTACTGGTTAGAACATTTGCTTGTTCCCCCTTTTGTGTTGTTACCTATTAGCCTTGTTCAGGAGTATGTTACTTCACGCTCTGTTATGGTTGCCTAACTATAGACTTAGTTCTGTATATTTTATCATGCTTTGTTGAAAGGACATGGCATTTACCTGGTTATATATTTACTGAATATATATGCTGCATGGTTTTCCATGCCTTGATTTACATATCCATGTCGTAGACATTACACCTATGTATGTTTTGCTACTACGTTGATTTATATACCCTTGTAAAGAAAACCTATCATGCTTGTTGTATATTTTCATGACTGGGCCACCGAACATGTGCAGTCTTGTTACTTGTATATCCTATTTGGAGAAAACAGAAATACCACACTGCACTATGATATATATGTACATATTTGGTTTGATTTGAATGAATTTTATGCGTATCCGCTGACTTGTTTAGAAACTTGAACATGTGCTTTGTCTTGGACCCGAAACTGCTTAGTTGTATGAATTTGAAAATGGGTATAAAAATCTGAAATTCTTGAAACCGCATGCATGTTATGATACCATTTCATATTATTTTCATTGAAGTTAATTTACTTGAATACAACCTGACTCGAGTTTTTGTTTTGCTTGGGCCGGGATCAGACCTGAGCAATTACAGCATAGATTTGAAGCTGACGACGGTAAGGATTCGTAAAGGCACATGAAGATGCGCTCTCTTTGGTTTGTTCTTCTGTTTTTATTTTAATTTATTTTAAATGTATATGTATTGTACATATTAAAATCTTCCGCTGTATAATAAAATTCTATTTTATAAACTCTGATATTTTTGTATAAATTCCACTGTGAGATATTGTTGTCCATTTTTTGTTTGTGATTCTGTGTGTATTTTCTGTTTAAACTTAGTAACATAAATAACTATCTGTCATTTTGAACATTCCAAATTGGTTTAATTACTGATTAGGAGCGGTCAAAAAGGCGGGTCGTTACACTATAACTAAGTAAACCTTCAAACAACCATAACTTTCAAACATTAAGTCCATATTTTAATATAACAGCTCAACGAAAAAGAAAACCATTGTTTTGATCCAATAAAAGCAGTTCATACTCCAAGTTCAATTTCAGTCAAAAACTATGAGCAAAATAAGATTGATCCATGGTAAAATGGTCACCAAAAAGTTCGATAAAATATTCTAAAAATGAAAAATGACACTAGTAGTCATTTTTCAAAAATATAGAATTATACGGTCTCAATGAAAATAATATTTATATTTCATAATACTTTTTTACGTAAAGTACCAGTTGTAATATTTTTTTTAAAAAATCTTGGTACACTTATATTAACTTCTAAGATAATAGTGCATACTACCTAGACAGGTTACTAACCTGCTTCAACATAAAGCAAACGACTCCATTCAGTGGCAATACTCCATCATGATTTGTATTGCATGATAGCATGACATACGATGTACTTACAACGGTTTACTCCCTAGAGAATGACGGACGATAATGACTTAAGATTAACATTTCAGCAAGGATTTGGGTCAATATCCATTGTAGGTACAAAATGACTTTAGTTGAATCCGAGAGAACTGGATTTTTCACTATGATTTGTCAAACGTATAACTAAAAAGTGAAACTGACAATTTCCTTTTATAGATTCGTGTTCTTGATCAAAGCACACTTTGTTTATATAAAAATATGCTTTAAAGGTCAACTATTTCTAACAAATTAACCACATCCTTCACTATAAGACCATCCCCAACGCAAGGTTGGTTGGGGATGAACCGACCCCCAACAGGGGGTCGGCATGTCTTTTCTGGGTTGCCTTGGCAACCCCGAAGGTTGCCAAGGCAACCCAGGAGGTTGCCTTGTAGATAAGGCATATCCGGCTTATTTAAAGCCGGATATGCCTTATACGGCTTTTATAAAGCCGTATAAGTAGAAATTCATTTCTACTTATACGGCTTTATAAAAGCCGTATAAGGGGTGGACAATTAATTCCGTCCACCCCTTATACGGCTTTTATAAAGCCGTGTAAGGGCAACGGCTATTTTTTGAGCCGTTGCTCCATACTCTACCCCTCACTCCTTTATATACATTTCAAATTTTTACTTTCAACCACACTTCTTTCTCTTCTATCTTACCAAATATATCACATACAAGTATCTTGATCATCCAATTGTGATGTCGAATAAACCAAGCAGCAAGAATAACAAAGGAAAATCGAAGATGGCGTCACAAAGCAATCCAAGGCCATACAACATTCATCCAGAGCAGGGAGATTTTCCAACTCAAACTTCTTATCAACGCAACGAACATTTTAACTCAGGTACAATGCACAACACTTCTACTTGTTATCCACCGCAGCAAAATCAGAATTTCTACCCGTCACAACAAAATTCTAATCATTTTCAAAACACTCAAGTATCTGCCTATGGGCATAACTCCTCGTTTCAACAATCATTTAGCAGTCAACCATATTCATCTCCTAGTAGCCAACATGAAGCGACATATCCAAATAATTCTCCCCAACTATGTAGAAACTTGAACATGTTGTACGGTGATGATAGTGTAGAAAACAACGAAATGGGAATTCATATCAATGAGATTCCCGATTCAGTTATGAATCGTCCGCCTGCGAAGGTTGCGAAAATGGTCAAATGGACACCTGATGAACAAGGTGAACTAGCGTTTTGTTGGGTTCAGTGTTCGAAAGATAACGTGAAAGGAACTAATCAAACTGAAAATTCTTTTTGGAGTTCGGTTTGTAAATTATTCAACAGTCGAAGTCCGTATAAGCCTCCGAGATCGATTGACTCTTTGAAGCAGTCGTGGAAGAGAATCAATGCTTGTTGTCAACTTTGGAAAGGAATAATGAGTGGGTTGGCTAGCAGACAGCAAAGCGGAGCAAACGACATGGACTTGGTACTAACTTTGAATACACCGTTTTCATTTCTCATTTTTTATCCTATTTTCGTTTATGTTACTTACTGGAATGCAGCTTAGCAGAGCAAATGAAGTGTATATGGCCAAATCAAAGAACCAACCGTTCACTATGCACAATTGCTATGATATACTTGCGCGAGAAGATAAATGGAGCAATGTGCGACAGGAGCATACAACACAGCGGTTCATGCCACTATGGCCGAGCGAAGATGTTAGTCCCGGGAGCTTTGGTGCAAACGAAGAAACCCCTTTTACAAGCGGTTCAGGAGGACGTCCACCTGGGAAGTACAAAGCGAATAAAAAGGCTTCGAAAGATTACAGCCAGTATTACGAGCAACTCGATGGACGTATGGCAGCCGCGGAGGAATCAAACCAGCAGTACATGGAAACAAAGGAAGCATCCAGAATAGAGAGAAGAGAGAGAGCAGCGGAAAAACAACGACGACATGAAGAGCTTCAACAAATGAGAATAAACGAATTAGAGTTACGAAGAGAAGAGTTAGCTCGACAACAAAGTGTAGATGATTTTGCACTTATGAGTGTCAAACTGGACGATCTAAATCCAATTCAAAGGAGGTACATGGAAAAACGACTTGAAGAGTTCGAGAAACGTAACGCACTTTAGGCAGTTTCAGTGATATGTTCTAATTTAAGTGTAGTTGTGTGTAAGTGAATGTTGTTATTTTAGTATTTTAATTCAGGTCTTGTACTTTAAGTTTATAATTAAGTTGTATTGCCCTTTGAAATGTTACTCGGTGAATGAGGTATTAGTTGCAGCAATATTATAAAATGTCATAACAGAACGAGATTACGGAGTACAGTTGGCAGGGAAGGAAAGCATAGAAGCATTAATTTAAAATAAAATATAAATAATTAGTACGTAAGCACACTAAATCGTAGATACTAACGGCTTCACTACAATCATTAAGACAGTAATTTTCTATTGGTTTCCCGCATGCTCCCAATAGTGTTCAACAAGCTCTTCTCGTAATTCTAGATTAGCTTGTGGATCTTGCACCTCTTCCATTCGCTGCAAGTATTCTGCAAATGTATTTGGGTCCTTATATGGTTTTTTCCTAAATTCCACCGCAATGTCCGGGTAGTTTCGAAGTTGGAGTTCATATCCTCCTCGTTCTTCTTCAACAATCATATTATGTAAAATAATGCAACAGTACATGATGTCAGCTATAACAGATTTATCATGGAAGTGTACTTCGTTTCGCAGTATGTGGAACCTACCTTGAAGTACTCCAAATGCCCTTTCGATATCTTTCCTCAAGCTCTCTTGTTGTTTCGTGAATAAGGCTTCTTTTGCATTGTTTGGTTTTTTGTATGCTTGCACTAGTGTCTTCCATTTCGGATATATTCCATCTACAAGATAATAACCAACGGAATGTTCTGATTCACCTATTTTGTAGTTGCAAGGTGGTGAGAGGTCATTGTATAAATCGTTAAACACATAGGATTGTCGTAATACATTAATATCGTTAAGCGATCCAGGAACACCAAAAAAAGCATGCCATATATAAAGGTCAAACGATGCAACAGCTTCTAAAATCATCGTAGCCTTTTTCATATGACCTTTGTATTGTCCTTGCAGTGCCACTGGACAATTTTTCCATGTCCAGTGCATACAATCCAAGCTACCCAACATACCTGGAAATCCACGTTGATCCCCCATAAGTAATAATCTAGCAGTGTCATGAGCTGTTGGGGATCTAAGATATTCTTCACCGAACTCACGTACAACGGTTTTGCAAAATTGCTTCAAGCATTCTACGGTCGTTGACTCACCAATTCTGATTTTGTCGTCCAACGAATCAGCGGAACTTGCATAGCAAAGCATACGTAGTGCGGCAGTAACTTTTTGCAGTGGTGAAATGCCCAGTTCTTTGATGGCATTTCTTCTGTGTGTGAAATATACGTTGGTTGCGGAAACTTTGGTAAGTACTCGAGTAAATATAGTTTTCGACATACGAAATCTTCGACGGAAATAAACATCTCCGTATACGGGTTTTGCCACGAAGTAATCCCTGACCAGTTGATTGTGTCCAGCGGGATAGTCTCGTCCGTATCGCAAATCCTTTCTACCATAAGTGCTTCCACCTTGGGTTGACATTGAGCTTTCAGCAGTATCTCGTTCTATCGCATATCTTGTTTCTTCATGAAAAGAGTGTAGTTCTCTTTTACGATGCGCAAAATATTCATCCGACGTTGAGGAGGACGAAGAGCTAGAAGCACAGCACCATAAATTTTTTAAGGCACTCATTGGTTAGCCAATATGTTTTGGGTGAATTCGAATATGTTTTGATTGTATGAAATATGAGAAGATGACAGCTCTTTAAATATAATGGTTTTTGCACCTTGGACATAGCGACAAACACATTGCTTGTCTTGTAGCGGAAGTGACACGTTCATTACACGACACTTTCAATAAAAAGATGCAACCACATAATTGTCTCACTAGTATCCAAATATTGTCATAGATGCAACCAAATGATGGTATCACGGGTATTCAATTAAAGGATGCAACCAAATAATTGTATCACGGGTATCCAATTATTGTCATAGATGCAACCAAATAATTGTATCACGGGTATTCAATTAAAGGATGCAACCAAGTCATTGTATCACGGGTATCCAATTATTGTTCTGCTCTACTAGTCATTCAATTAAAAGTCCTGTTGTATGCCAATAATTTCTCCATCTTGCTCGCGTATACGTATATAAATATGCCCTATTTTCATCTTATAAACAACCAACACTTCATACCGTATTAAACTATATCATTGTACCCTCAACTCATTTCAACTTCAGCAATGGCAAACTGGGATATTGATGATGAAGAGATGAACAAATGCTACGACGCGTTTGAACTCTCACGTCAAGTCCTACGTAGTAAGAAGGGCAAGGAACAAGTTGTTCAAGATAACGAGGAACCTTCCGTTCCGCCGAAGACGAAAAAAGTTTCGCTCACTGCTCGTTTACGCGCAGTTGTTGCAAATCGAACGCCTGACAAACAGATATTATACGAAGGACGTGTTGTCGAGCCGCTACACCCCATTGGGCCCACAGTACCGGGTGGGGAGTACCCAATTTGTCGTTGTGGGGACGAATCGGTCGTGGTTGTAGCTAAAACGGAACAAAATGCTGGTCGTCGTTTTTTTGGTTGCGCTTCGTTTGAGGACCACCGGTATTACCCGAACGAAGTCCAATGTTGTAATTTTATGCAGTGGCTTGACCCGCCAATGTGCGAACGAGGACTGCAGTACGCCTTAGAAGCGCAGGCGGAAATAAGGCGCTTGCAGAAGATAGTTGCTGAGGCAATCAGACTTGGGTTTGTCAGAAATGCGTAGTATCGTTGGTTACAAACTAAGTTCCTGTTTATTGTTGTTGCACTTTGTGAATGTTGGTTCTTTGTTTTCGCATTTGCTTATGTACCAGGTTCCAGTTCTATGTTGTTTAAGTTTTTCTCTTTCGGATGAATGAAGTACTTTAAAATTGGTTTATGACCTACGTACCTTGAGATACGAGCTTGTTTGCCACTACTTATTTAAATAAGGGGTATCACATTTGTTGAAACCATGGATCGTCCCCTATACCGAACCCATTATATTGAAACCAAGCTTGGTTTTTGACCAATCACATTGATGTCGGTTGGTGAAGATTCCAAAACGATAAACATACAGATACAGGAGTTTATAAAGATACAACGTTTTGGAGACGTCTAATTCAAAACGATAAACATAAAGATACAGTAGGTAACATTTACTGTAGTTCACCATTTTTTTCGTTCAGTCTCAAGGTAGTCTCATAATGCTCAATCGCAGTTGGTCGACATCCTTTTGGAGACGTCTACTCTCCTGTTCTAGTTCATTCGCATATGTTATTCCCCGTGAACACAAAGGTGGGTCTATCCATTCCGTGTAACTGCAACCATTTGGATATGCTGGACATTGCTGCATGCGCCGACCAATATTGTTGCCCTCAGCTCGAACTACAACCTCAACCACATAACCGCATTTGCAACGAACTGGATATGAATTAACTTCATGCTCATTTGGTGTTACTCGATAAAACTCTACTTCTTGCGTTGGTTGAGCGATTGGCTGTTCATATGACACTCCGGCAGGTGGTACAAGAGCTTGATGTGGAAGTTGCATGTTCCCCTGTAGATGTGTTGGTCCACTATGGGGTCTTATTTCGGTGAGAAACTCTAATTCATCTGCAAGCTCCTTTAGCCTTATCTCTTCGTACGCCTGGTCATCTGAGTTTGTAGCTGATGACCAAGAAGACATCTGCAATGAGTGCTAAGCGACGTGCTTAATGTATGGGATGAATGATATTTGAGTGAGGCAAGTTGGTAGTTACTTAGACATATATTTATAGGCAGATAGTTTTCACGAATTGGTAAAACAAATAATGCTCAAGTGGATGACCCTCGGGCGCTGTTCACGCGTGATGCGTAAGTCATATCACGGGAAACACTCAGGTGGATGAGTAGTCAAATCTCACATAAAGGTGTACTGTTGCACAGTAACATAAAGGGAATCTGCTGCTTTTGAAATAAAGTATATGTCGGTAGCTTCCCTTCTTTCTATGTATTTATATCCCCAAGTATTTTGCTCTTTCCGCTCAGAAAACATTAACTCCACGTTTACAAATTGAGATATGGAAAATTGGGAAAACAACTATGGGGGTTACGCTAATCATCGAACGGGATTACTGCTACAGAACTCTCTTCTCATGACTTACTTATACTCATGAAATGCTATATAGAAGTTGATAAAAGAGAATTACTGCTGTTGCAAAATGGAGGTGGGTTCACCCATGAAGAATTTTGGTCCATGGTAACAAGATTAAATAACAATCATCATAAATGTACCACTACACGAACTTCTGCTGAAATTCATATGGCTCATCGGCGTTTCGTTAATACTTGTGAAAGATACCAGATGATTATACAGACGGTTGAAAATGAAAACATATTTAAAACGAATCGGACTACTTATGATTCTCGTTACCTTGCAGAGTACGGGACTGATTTTGTTGGGTACGAAGCCTACAAACTACGTTATACTTGGATAACCCGAAGACGGAGTTGACTAGGCTAATGAATTTGTATATTGCTTGTAATGTGCATCGTCATTTTAGTACTTATTTCATTGTTATCTCTGGTAAGCAATATTAAGATTCCTTAAATATTTCAAACAGTAATTTAACATACATCCCACAATAAAATCCAGTGATTATAAAAAAACTCGTACGCACGATCACGCAGATTACATATAATGCACAACAAGCATATAACATAAAAAAACACAACGGTTACACATAAGGACGTACAAGCAGAGTACAATTTACAGGGTAATACAAATACAAAATATACGGTTCAATAACCTCAATAAGATACAACTAATCATCATCTAGATCCGCAGGCACCATCTCCACATCCTCAATATCGTCGTTGCCTGGGGCGAATGTCTGTCTATATCCGTATCGCTCCTCATCAGCGCTCCTCAGCTCGTTCATACGAGCAGTCAACTCTTCTATGCTCCTTTGATGCTCGCGATACATTGCCTGACGCAGACCTAACGTCATCTGATAAAGATCCTGATAAGAAAAAACAGCTGGATCTGGATACTCCGTTACTTCTGGCCGTGGTATATCAATATACCTATCAGATCCGTATGTAGTTGGTACTGCAACAGTCCAACCGTAGTCTGGCACCTCGGATGAGCGTGGAGGAGGTGGATCCTGTGGGGCATGGTAAACCTGCGTGGACTGTGAAACATCAAGTACAAAAGGGGGCTCAACGCCAGTACGGAGTGCAGAAGGGCCAACCAAGTCAACGGATGCAGCATGCACAAAACTCCCGGTCTGAGGTGGGGAGTAATACTGACGCCAGAAAGAAATATAATCCCTACCAGTAAGAATGAAATCACTGGCAGGCCACCACACGTCTGCGTGCTCCTGTAAAGCACTAGGACTATAAACCCTAGGAATAGCTGTATGTGGGTGTGGATCATCAGGAACAGCATCCCCATCATATATCTGTCTCCAACAACGTTCCCCTAAGTACCAGAAGCAACCTAAACTAGGGGGGCATGATACTAGTGGAAACCGCCTCGAAGATAGATATAGAGCATGCACCGACGGAGGGTCAGCAAGACCCCGTGACTCATCAAATGGATGCCAGATAACTGCATCACGCGTCCTCCGCAACTCAATCTGATTGCGAGCTATAGCAAATACATGTCGTGCTTGTCCTCCAGGCACCAGTCTACGGTTACCGACACTCCACGCTCTTACTCTAGGATAGAAAGTGGATAGTGATGGATCCACGGTGGGAAAAGACAAATTGTGGAAGTACTCAAAGTACCAGTACTGTAAAATCTCCCAAAAACCAGTAATCGAACCCACCCTAGTCCGAACGACACACTGAAGATCCAATGACCTATACAGGTATGCTAAAATAGGTGTTCCCCAATCATACGGAGTCGGACTGCCATCAAATGAAAACGGTTCAACTACCGCCACATAACCACACGCCAATGAGCTCGAAGAATTTGTGAAAAATAAATTTCCCATCATATACAAAACAAATAAGCGTGCAATCTCCAAATGATGAACTTTAGGTTGCTTTGTCAATAATTTCTGTATTGCTAGTTTTATACCAGAGCATTTAATTTGGAAATTACTGGTGATGGAGTCATGTGGATTAAGATGTGGAAATAACGTACGGAGAGTAACGTAGTTCTGGTACACCTCATCATACGGCAACGGAGCCCCTTGGCCTATGGCAAGACCAGTAATCATAGAAAAGTCTAGTGGTGTGATTCCCATCTCCCCAAAACCAAAGTGGAATGTATGAGTAGTTTTCCACCAACAAGCAGCCAATGCACCACATAATTGAACATCATTATTTAAAAGACGTTCGATACCTATTTAACGAATAATTATGAAATTACAACGAATGTAAGAAAACGGTAATAGTAAGTACATACGACGAGAATACGTACTCAGAAAGTCGCCCAAACCAATACTACTGAGAAATGTATGAATAGTACCATCTGTATCATACTCACGAATCTGACTATACATACGAACAACACCAGCCCAAGACCCGCGCGTTCGCTCGCTTCGAGCCTAATATTACAAATGAGACTTACTTATTTTATGTCCGACATTACGACAGTACTATTTAATAAGTAAAACGTACCGATATGTCGACTAACGTGCTGACGTGCTCCTCTCTATCCGCCAACTTACGAAAATCGGCCAATTGCTTATCAAGTCTTAAATTTGGATCCCGGTGCGACTCCAAAACGTCGGTTCTCCTAGCAACTCGTCTTCTTATAACGGACGGTGGTTCACGGTCTTCCGTACCCTCACTCGAAACATTTTGTTCTACCGCTTCGTGCTCTTCAATTGGATCTACATTCCGGCTTCGGCTACCGCTGCCTCGAAGAGCCCTCATAACACGTTTCATTTTTGGTTTTTTTTTTTTTTTTTTTTCTAAATAGGCTGGAAACAGAAAAGGAAGGAGGAAAGGAGAGGGAGGAGGAGGTTGAAGAAGAGTGGCGGCGAGGGTTTTTTTTTTTTTTTTTATATTGGGTTACCCGGCTTTTAAAAAGCCGGATAAAAATAAACTTTTTATCCGGCTTTTTAAAAGCCGGATAATGGTAAAAGCAACTCACCCCGTTGGGGTGAGTTGCTTCCCCAACCAGCGTGATGGGATGTGCCCCAACACGCTGTGTTGGGGATGCTCTAAGGAAGTATGAAAATAGCGGCTTTCCCTAGCGACAGTCTAAAAAAAGAGGTCATCTCCAACCGTCGCCAACTGACACCCACTTGGGAAAAACCCGAGAACCCAGCTCCATCATTTTCATTCTGCCCCTCCCCCCTCGAATTTTTCATGCGAACCTACAAAAGAAAACCCTAACGCCTACCGCCACCACACCACTGTACCGTCTGCCCCACCGCCTATCGCCACCAAGCCAACAACCCTCACCCCCTTTCTTCTTTCATTATTTTTTTCAGTTTGTTGGTTTAGCTATGATTTCTAGCCTTAAATTGTTATATGTTGATGACAGTGTGTTTTCATATGTTGATTAGTCATTGTTTGATATAATTGTAGATGAGTAGTTAATTTAGAAATGTAGATAAATTCAAATGTTAGATATTTAGGTGATTTTCAATTAGAAATCAATGACTTATGTATTGGTCGACGATAATATAATATACTAGGTGATTTGATGATATAACTAGTGGTTAAATGATTATCTTATATTAGTGCTTGATTTTAGAATATGATTAAACCCTAATTTCAGAATTTGGAATTTAATTAGACGATTACCGACTTGAAATCGATATATATATATATATTGTGAATTAGTTGATGATAGTTTCATAAGAACTTAAAAATTTATATCGTGCTAAAATTTATATTGTGTTGGCTCATATCGTTTTAACAATCAAATCAATATCCATGTCTATAGTTTAATTATGCAAAGGTTGAACATATAAATTAAATATAATTTTAATGAGCCCGTCAACATAAAAAGTTCGTAATTTTACGATTTGAATTTTTAATGAGTGTACATGGTACAATATGAGTCGAAATTCTTTGAAACAAGAATCTTCTAAATCTATTAGATTATAGTTTTCTAATGAAAGAGAAAAATTGATATTTCATCTGTTAGATTTTAGATTATGTTAAAATCAATTTTTAAAAAAATCACAGTGTGGTAGCTTTTGAATTATAGTGAATTCTTAATAAAATGTAAGGATTTTAAGAAAACAAAATAGGAATTTATATAAAAATATGTTTTAAAGTAGGTAGTTTAGTTAAAAAAGATCATATTTAAATCTATTTTCTAAAAAAAAACTAGAAATGAATTCAATAAGAGCACATATTCTACTAAATTTGTTTTTCTGTAAAAAAAATTGAAAATATTTTAACAATAGAAAATACTCTACTGATTAGACAGAAGGTGGAGTGTTGAAGAGAAGTGAAGTGAAGTACTGCCTAGATATGACACTATGGTGTGTAAAATCTTTAGTCCCAAAAGGTTTTCTCTATTTTTTATTTTTAGAATAGGAACCCTTGGATGCAACTAATGTGTAGATGAGAAGTGTAGCGAAATGCTGTCAAAATTTGACAAAAGTGTGGTGAGTGTGAATTCTTTAGTCCCAAAAGGCTTTACACTAACATATGTATGTATTATCAAAATCACTAGCATATATTTTTGAATCAGGAAAATTGTTCGATTATTATGTCGATCGTAGTTGGATGTATGAAGCTTGAACTGAAATTAAAGGTTCGGTGAAAGTACATTTCTATAATGGTGTAAATGAATTTATTAGATTTGCAGTATCAAATAATGTAAATTACAAGGATACTCGTTGTCCTTGTAGTAAGTGCAGACTAATGTGGTATTGGAAAGCAGACATCGTTAAAGCACATTAGTATAAATCTGGTTTTGTGCCAAATTATTATTTATGGGATCTTCATGGAGAACTTGTTGCACCTACAATAAATCATGTAGTGTCAAAGGTGGAATTAGTTACGACGAATCCAGTAGAAGATGTGACGGATGATGCAGCACGATCAATGTTTCCTACCAGTCAAGTTGACAATGATTATGTCAATATTGAGAACAACCGAATGCGGATGCAAAAAATATATGATTTATTGGCTTCAGCTACGAGGCCATTATGGAATGGTTGTACAAGTGGAACTGAATTATTGGTAACCACTGAATACATCACTATGAAATCAAAATTCAACCGTACAGAAGCTAGATTTACAACAGTTGTTCAAACTACAAATAGACATATGCCACCTAATAATATGATATGCGATAATCATTATAAAGTGAAAACACTATTGTCGGCTTTCGGTCTGCCGTACCAGAAAATAGATACTTGTATAAAAGGCTGCATATTGTATTGGAAAGATGATATTAATCTTAGGAACTACAAAATAGATGGTAAGGAAAGGTACAAACCTAGAAAAAAGAAAGGAAGTTTCGTGCAAGAGAATGCATTATTTACTCATCACCCCAAAACTACAAAGCTTATACGCATCCTCAGTCACTACATATCATATCTGATGACACAGTGTGAGAACACCAGAAGATGGAACATTGACACATCCATCGAATGAAGAAGCATGAAAACATTTTGATAGGACGTATCCTACATTTGTCGCAGAGACGGAGCGTTAAACTTGGTTTATGTATGGATGAGTTTTCACCATTCTCTCAGTTTGGTAGTAAATATTCGTCTTGGCCTATTATCATCACTCCTTATAATTCACCTCCTCGAAAGTGTATGAAAACTCCATATATGTTTCTCACTATTGTCGTTCCTGGCCCTGATGATCCAACGTAAGGCATCGATGTTTATCTACAACCATTAACAGAAGAGGTGAAAACACTATGGTATGAAAGGGTTGAAACATATGACATTTCCAAAAAAATTGTATATTTGCTTTTTTTTAACGGATTACTAGTGATTTCCCTGTATATTGGATGCTTTCAGATTGCAGTACGGTCGATCGTCTAGCTTGTCCTCATTGCACGGAAGAAACACGAGCATTTTCCTTATGGTATGGGAGGAAGATGTCTTGTTTTTATTATCATCATTATTTTCTGCATCCTATTCATACATTTCAAAGAGATAAGAAAAACTTCAAAGCTAACAGTGAAGAGAATATGCAAGTACCAAAATTTTGGTCAAGCGATGAAATATATGAAATTGTAAAAGAGTAGCCCAAGATACATGAAACTGGACTATAGTCTGGAATTCTTGGTAAATCTAATGTTCATAATTGGTGCAAACAAAGTATATTATGGGAGTTGCCATATTTGAAAAATCTCCTACCTTAACATAATATCAACTTGATGCACATTGAAAGATGCGTGTTTGATAACGTGTTTAATACAATTTTGAATATCGATGTGACATAGAACGCTTATGTAAACGTCTCGAACTTCATATGAAACCCAATGACAATAAAAAACTAAAAGCATGCTATGAACTAGACAACAAGCAAATAAAACTCATTTTGGCTTGAGGGGCTAAAATGTCCTGATGGAATTTCTTTTAATCTCCGTAGACGTGTTGACTTTATAGACAATAAATTGAGTGGGATGAAAAGTCATGATTGTCATATCATGATGGAATATTTATCACCAGTGGTGTTTAAAGAAATGTTGCATGTAAAAGTGTATGGAGTTATAACAGAGTTAAGTCTATTTTATAAACAACATCGTTTGGCAACGTTAAAAATTGATCGTTTACGTAAACTTAAAGTAGAAATTTCAATATTGCTTTGCAAATAGGAGAAAATATTTCCTCCAGGATTCTTTAATGTAATGGAGCATTTACCTGTTCATCTTCCATCTGAAGCTATTCTTCAAGGTCCACTGCAATATGGATGATTGTATCCTTTTGAGAGGTAATAGAATATATCAGTAAAGTTTATGTAAATTTAAGATTCAAACTTACATAGGTACATATAAAATGATTTTGTAACACCCCATAATTTTAACAACACTAAAGATGATAAACTAAATAATACTTAATTAAATATCTAGAATTAATTGAAACGGACTGTGCCATTGCGTTCGTCTCGGAATTCTGGTCAAAATAGACACCTGGTTTGCGTAAAACGGACATCGTATGAAGAACTTATTAAGGTTAGAGGTTTGTATACACATAAGCAAAATATATATGAATAAAACCATACCAAAATTCAAAATAATTCAAAATCAAACAGCAAAAAGGGGAGCGGGAAAAGTCCCGCCTATGGGTATCGACCCATTGGTCGACCCCTGAGTCGGTACACCAAGGGGGGTCGACCTCCATACAGATCTATGCAGATTCCTGGTTCTGAACATGGACTGAATTCTAGGCATTGTTCGTTGGCTGATGGCTATAAATAAGACCCTATTCCCATTGTTTTATTCATCTAAATCAATGGCGACAGTGAGATGATGCTCCAACTCAGATTAAATTATTCTTTTCTTCAGCAACGACGATTCATACATATTCAAAGATCGTTGATTCAACATCAACACGCTTGCCTCAGTTCTCTTAGATCCATTCTCTGTGAGTCTATGTTATTTTTAGATATGAATACTTAAAAGTTAATCTTGACATGTTATGAATTGGATCTAAGCCTGTGACTAATTGAATCATGTCAGATCTTCCATAATTTGAGTATCTAAGTTATTTTTACATGACTATGAATTGGATCTAAGCCTATGCCTATTATCATGTCAGATCTGCCATTGTTTGTATATCTAATTCACTGATTAGATCTCATCATGCCTATTTATGATCATGACACTATGCCTAATCAGTTCTATTATCACATGTTCATCAGATCTGTTCCATTATGCCTATCTTGCCATTATGCCCAATCTTGTCACTGTATGTTTATTAGTTGCTGTGCCTATTCCTGCCATCATATGTCAATCTTGTTATTATGTTTATTTATGTTACCTTCCTTTCTTCTTTTTCCTTTTTATTTTATAGCTAGACTACCTTCGAGCCTAGGCATACCGCTGAAATATGCGAACGCGTGAAATTGGGAACGAGGGGAAAACGTTAGAATGAGGCATATCTTGTACTGGGAAATTTGGGCATAACTTGAATCGAAAACATGAATATGGATTTGGGCATGAACCAAACCGTGATTAAAGATCTGAATTTGGGGCATATAATACATAATGAATATGACTTAAATAAAAGGCATGAAAACCTATAATGAAATAGGGATAATTGTTAAAGAATGAAATGTATATAATTACAGTAGTTAGAAACTGTAACCGCGCTTAGACACGAGGTTAGATTACACTTGTGGTAGAAATCTGCCCGGACCCGACCGACATATCCAACGACCACAAGTGGTGAATCTAATGTGAGGGGTCTAAGTGCATAAACACGTAACGGGCTAAGACGCGAGGTTAAGTCCGACTTGTGGAAGAAGTTTGTCCGGACCCGCCCGGCAAATCCAGCACCCACAAGTTGTAGGCTTAATGTGGAAGGTCTAGCGCATCATAACCATAAATGAATAAGTGGTAATGAACTTGAATACTTAACCTGGTTGAATCCGTAGGGATTACATGAACATGTTAACTTGATTAGGGGTTAAGTAAACTTGCTTGAATAGTGGGAGGGTTAAGTATATCTTGGGGTGTTGGGTAATATTTATATATAGGCCCACAAACTTAACCTGTTGGGGTTGTGCAATTTTATTACACTGGTGTGGCATAACCTATGGAAATCCTAGTAGTGGGGGATGCAAGCGTAGGGGGAAGCTTGTATCATCTAGTATGTAGGACCCGTTCCAGTCAGTAACCCATATATAGGTATCAAACGAATACTCCGAACTAGTTCGGGGTCGAGGCACGCTTACTGGGCTGATTGTAAAGATCCAAAAGAGGGGACGGTGTCTGATGGCGCGTTCCATCGGGCTCATGTGCATGCATGGGTCCACCTGTCCGAGAAAATAAGACATTGTGACATCAGTAGATATGGTTGTGCAAGGGTTGCCACTTTAGGGGGTGATACATCCTATTGTGGGGCCAGCACAGGGTATCTACAGAATAGCTAGCCGATCGATTGGGGCAGTAATTAGGGTACATCTAGACTCTGGTATGTTTAGGATCCCGTTATTATCCTTAGGGGTAAGTCCGGTATGTTCAGTTGGGCTGCTTGTTAAATTGTATGAGGATAAACCGCTCACTAGAAGTACGCCTAAGTCTACCATCTTGTACTTGTTGGGGATCATCTTGTTCTAGTGATACTAGTATTGATGCAGAGAAAGAGAAAAGTATTAGAGAAGTGCTATATATAAATGTTATGTTTAGTTTATCCTGTTTACCTTGTCATACCTACCTCATATGTTGTTATCTATCTCTCCAGTTTATATGCCTGTCATAATGCTTTTACTTATTTATATGCTAAAAGTGACTGCACTCGCCAGACTTTATGTCTAACCTATTTTGTTTCCTCTTCTTTCTCTTCCATCCTCCCCCCAACTTCTCAGGTGGGAATACTCAAGCTTGATCAGGATTCTGCTTTCATCCTTCTTGGAGTTGCTTAGATGTACTGCTTGATTTCGTACCTTTTCTACTATGGCTATGCTTTTGAGGATTATGCGCTTTTCATGTTTATTGTACTCTAATGATTTTAGTACAAGACAGAAATTATAAGTTGATGTGTTGAGTTTTATGCATTTTAGACTCATGATGTAACTACGTTCTGAACCACGATGTTTTCTTCTTAATAAAGTTTTAAATTTTGCTGCTATTTTATATCTGTCTTGTAATGTTTCTGTTTCTGTTTACCTATAAAGCTTTATGAAACTTAATGCATTCTCTTAATAAGTGACATTAACGGACATGGGGTGTCACAGGTTTGATTTTGTAATAGGTATTTGAATCGTCCAAAGAAAAAAATCCGACAAAAAGCACGAGTTGAAGATTCAATTTGCAAATCTTATCTTGAAGAAGAATCTTCATTATTTTGTTTCTCGTTGCTTTAGTGATTATATGAACTTATCATTCGTAAGTGGTCCTCGTAATGATGAAGCGGTGAAACAAGAATTTTGTCTGACAATGTTACCTATTTTTAGGCAACATGGGTGATCTTCTGGAAAATGTCTTGAAATTTGGTTAAACAATAAATATCATCATGTAGCACACACATATGTTCTTCTAAATTATGCTGAAATTGCACCATTTGTTAGGTATTATAAATTTCATGTTTATTTCAGTTGTATCTACATTAAGTGTTAGCTAATGATCATATATATATTTGTAGTATTTACGAATCACAGGATCCATATAGAGATCTTAGTAAAGATTTTGCTATATGATTTTCAGAATACGTTTTCAATCCAATGAACTGCGTCAATAATGGGGGTTTGCAACATCGTGCGCTCAGACCAAAAAGAAATGTTAAAAAATATCCAATATTCTTCGTCGATGGATCTAAATTCAGCACCAAAGATCATGGTACCGATAGATTAACATATAACAGCGGTGTATTTATCGAATGCAGTGGCGATCTAGAAGAGCATGTAAAAGACTTTTAGAGTTGACATATTATGTACAACCTATTGAAAAAGTTGTTTTATTCAATTGCAACTGGTTCAGTAATGTTCTTGGTACTGGAATCAACATGCATAAGATTAAAAGCTTATAGAAATAAAGCACACATCACATTACTATAAGTATGATCCTTTTGTATTAGCCAAGAAAGCGTTACAAGTTTATTTGCTCTGTATCCATTCATAAGAAGAGATAATGCAGATTGGTTTGCTGTAATTAAAACAAAGGCAAGGCTTACGTTTGAAGAAATTGGTATTCCATAAGATGCAGTGTATCAGACAGATATAAAGCAAAATGATGAAATAGTAATAAATGATGGTACTGATTTAGGGGTTTTGAATGATGAATCAAATGTTTTAATAGAAGCATTTGAGAGTACAGAAGATAATGATATGGAAACGAGACCTAGACTAAATCAGAAAACGAAGAAGACATAATATTTTTGTGATTTGATGTTTACATATATTCTGAAATTTAATTATGTTATGAGCTTTGTTGTACAATGATATGTTTTGTAATAACGAACTGACATGATGTACTAAGTTTGTGAATTGATGCGGTGAATCTATATAATGTATGTTATGCATTTATTGATTGATGAATTTATGATACTGGTTTTATTCGATAACATATTCGCTAAATGATATGGGTTATTATTATACAAAATGGTATGTTTGTGATAGATATGCCTTCTAGATGACGGCGTTCTCACTCTGCAAATGCAGATGTGAGCGGTACAGCACCGGATTTACATTTGGTTGTAGAGCTCATACCCAAGGGTGCAGTGTAAGTATCTAATTCAGTAAAATTTTATTATTTAAATTTTATTAAATGCTTACATCATATTTTCTGCAGGAATTTTGAGATTCAACCTGCAGATTTTATTTTATCTGTTTCTAGATCAGCCTATGTCAACAGGATGATAGATTGTTGGCATCATTGGAACGACATTCCTGCTCACATAAGGAATGCCATCCTTATAGAGGTTCTGATAAGTGTAAATTTCTTTTTTGTTTCAGTTTACATAAAATATGTAATTCAGATAATTTTGTTATAAGCAGGTTACTGTTCGGGTTCGGCTTGAAGAAATATTGGTCTATCTCAATCAATGAAATAAGAAAATGAGAAAGAACTATAAAAAAACCTCAATAAAGAAAAAAAGAATATAAATAAGACTATATGGATGAGCGATCAGGCTTGATCGAGTTTTCTTACGGTCTGGGAGAGTCCCGCGGTAAAGGTAAGTTATTTGAACTCATTTTTAATTTTTGTTTTGTTTCATGTTTCATATATTAATTGAGTTAATTGTATAATTAAATTTATATGAGGTTTCAGAGCAAAACCGGGCAAACAGGAATAAAAATCCTGCATTGCACTGGGATGACTCTATGTCATTCTTACAACATCAACGGGAATTAGTACCTATGATAAATTGAATTCAGATAGGTAGTTCTAACCTTTTTATTAATTGTATTGGTGAATTTCAACTTATATTGTACAATTTCATATGTCGACCCTCCAACGGAAGCTTACGCTTGCTGAGGCATTTACCAAGACTCACACGGTCGAACAGGTTCGACCAACAAGGAAAGCAACACCTCCTATACCTAGATGGACGCTAAGTCCGAGCATGTGATGGTAGGTATTTGTAATATTTTGTATTTTACATTGTTCATTTGAAATCGACCATTTAATTTGTGAGTTAATTATTCTCTACGTAGGAGAGATACCAGGCGGAGATCGATCAAGTGAAGCAGTCCTTAGGACGTGAGTCGACCCTAGAGGAGGGCAATCGTATGTAGGACGTCATCATTGACCCTCCGACCCAGAATAGATGCTATAGTTTCAGAAACTTAGGGGTAAATTAATTCATTAACTAAGTTATAACTGCTACTTAATCCTGAAAAACTTATAAATCCAGCACAGTTACATAAATGTTTTATTTGTTGTACAGATTAAAATCCATCATGATTACATAGCCGAAATAACTTATAAATTAAATCAATATTCATGTCTATAGTTTAATTTTGCGAAAGTTGAACATACAAACTAAATATAATTAAAACGAGCTCGTCGCGTAGCGACATTTTATAATTTTACTATTTGAACTTTGAATGAGTATTATATATGATACAATAAAAGTCGAAATTCTTTGAAATAAGAATCTTCTGAATTCATTGGATTATAATATTCTAATGGAAGAGAAAATCTGAGATTTCATCTAGTAGATTTTTGGATTATATCAAAATCAAATTTCTAAAAAAATTGTGGTGTGCTAGCTTTTGAACCATAGCAATTTATTTAATAAGATGGAAAGATTTTAAGAAAATAAAATAGGAATTTCAAGAAAAATATATATATGGTGGATATGTTAACTTATGGTGAATTTGGATATTAAATGGTTATGTGTTGATTGCTTATGATTATACGTAATGTTATATTAAATTTGTGTTGTTTGAGATCATTACACCAACCTTGATAGAATAATATAAATCAAAAATCATAATATAAAATATCACAGGTAGCGACGTTGCAGACATCTTGCAGGAAACATTACACCATAATTGCCAATCAAGCAGTGCTTTGGGCCGTATCCAATGCAACTAGGCAGTGTTATGGGCCATATCAAATTTTGGTGTGTTTGTCAATTAGATACGACCATAAGCCGTATCTTATTGAAAACTAGATACGGCTCATGGTCGTATCTAATTGAAAATTAGATACGGCTCATGGTCGTATCTAATTGAAAATTAGATACGTCTATGAACCGTTTCTTTTTGATAATGAGATACGGCTCAAGGTCATATCTATTTGAAAATGAGATACGACCATGAGCCGTATCTAATTAAAAAAATACATTAAAAAAATACGTTCCATCATATATAATAAAGGGAAAATAATAATTTGAATTCCAATGTCAATATCAACCTATATTACACCGTAATGGGCATTTCATTCACTGATATATTTATAGACCAAGAAAATAAACTTTATTTACAGATGTTTTTACAGATGTTCCACATAGTTTACATTCCATCATTAGCTCATCTTTACTCTTGTACAAATTCTAGCGGACAAGGCATAACAATTGATATAAATGAGAGAAATAAGAAAGCAAATGCCTTTATCTTGATCTCTTTGTTGTTCTTTTAAAGCATCTCCACTAGGGTAAATTTTCAATTAAATGGAAGAGTGACCAATTTGCAACATCTTCTTGAAAGTCTCAGTGTTCCATGCAAAAGAGGAATCAGATGAAAAGCGGAAAAAGTGCTACTCGGAAATTTATATAAGAGTCCCTTCACAAGGTATATTTGTTCATATAAAACATGGAGTAGGTGGTTAAATAAGTTATTAAAAGGATGTAGATAGAAACCTCAGAATGGTGATTTCATACGAAAATGATATCACTTTAGAGGTGGTTGAAAGGGGAGGAATATGATCCTTCTTCTTGTTCACAAACCTTATTATCTAAAACATGACTTCACGAAGTGCGCATGACTTCACGAAGTGCGATGTAAGCAGGAGTCCCGACTGTTGATTTTGGCCTCGAGTGCAAAACAGATGACTGTAACACACATTAAAATTTAACTTATTATATATAAAACTTCAAGTAACCATGAAAAAAGATTAAACAGTGCATGTGTAAAGACCTTTAGAACTTACTTTTGAGTATCCAAAGTAATAGATTTTTAAGCGGGGTTCCTTCAAATTACCATTTAAGAGAGCATTCTGCAACTTCAAATCACGGTGGCATATTTGCTGTAAACACCAAAATTTATTAACATTAAATAAAAGTATGGTTACATTTGTTCCAAAAACTATCAGTTGCTTGTGCTCAGTTTCGTTTTTTGTTTCAAACTGAGCATTGCTCAGTTTCAACGAAACTGAGCTTACACTCAGTTTCAAGAAACTGAGCATTACTCAGTTTTGTTTCAAACTGAGCGTATGCTCAGTTACGATGTTTTTCCTTTGATAGACCTACACGGACTTTCTATTGAACAACCCCAGGATGCTCAATTACAGTAATAAGCTGCTAAGCTTAATATCTGCAAGCCGAAAATAAATAAATAAATCATAAATAATATTCAGACCCAAAAAAAAAGGAAAAGAAAAAACCCTTCATAAGTAAATATTTAATAAGTAAAACAATTGAAAGTCCTTCATGTCAACAGATCTAAAAAGTAAGTGGTTTCCATATTACTTTTTATTTTTCATTTGTTATCGTTTGCTTACTTCCAAGTTAAAAAGAACGGTTGCAGTGGTAGAAGTGGCATTTTATTATATGTATATTTAATCTTTTCTTGACCACTTCTTCTGTGTCATCAGCTCGAGTGATAAGATTTGATGCACAGTTTTCAAGGGGCAAAAGAGGAGCCATTACTACATCAGGTCTACTGTTTTCCCCCTTCAAGTAGGTCTTTCAATGGATACTTTCGGATACGGACAGTGCCATATCCGTCCGCATCCGAAACCGCTTTCTGATATCGCATATCCGCATCCGTAGATACGGACGGATATCGGATAATTACCCGCTTCGCCAACGGTCGATAAATCAATGAATATAAATGAATTTTGTTAGCTAAATATTATCCTTTTTCAACCGAATTGATTAATAAAGTGCTAAAAATGAATAAATATCATGATAATATATAATTTTGAGCAATTAGCATGCGTTTAGTGGACTTCCATTTTTGCAAAATAATAAATAAATATAATTATGTTAAAATACACATAATTTAAGCTATAATTGTGAAAAAAAGCTGATGGATAATTTTGGGATGCGGATATGCCTATATCCGTATCCGCATCCGCTTTCTCGGATATCGGATATTTATCCACTTTTCGAATCCGGATGCGGACGGATTTCAGATTTTTCATGTATCCATTGACAGCCCTACCTTCAAGTTGATACTAGCAACATTGAAATTTCCTCCACATTGGCTGCAAATCCTCCTGCCAAGGCATTTCTCAATCAGTACTTCCTCTTTGATCTTTAGATTGACTACAAGGTCTATATCAATCAATTTATCCAGAATTTCATAAATGAAAGTCCAACAATGGTACCATGGAAATTAGCACGAAAAACATAAATAAGATGTAATTCAATTTTTTATGGGAGTGTCGGAAAATAGCATATTGCTTGTATCATTGTTCGTGGAAAACCATCAAGAATGTACCCCAATTCGCCCTTGGATTGTCCATTTTCAAGCTGTTTGTACAATAAATTTATAATGATTTCATATGAAACCAATTTTCCTTGATTGGCTATATCAGCAAGCTACACAAAAAAAAACAAATGAGTGGGTGAAATTCAGTATACTTGGTTGAGATAGTATGTAACGACCCGAACTTCCCCGATCTCCGAAGAAAAGAGAAAGAACGGATTTTTTGAGAACACGACGAATCAGAATACAAATAGAAGAACATTTCATTGCTTATTACAACAATTTACATTAGAGTACAGAATATACAGAGTATTAACAAATATTACATATTTGATAAATATCAGAGATTTAAATACATTACCTAGCAGCGGAAAATAATACAAAACACAACTGAAAGAGATAAATGGATACAAAGCTTTTCGAATATCGTTCCAGCTGTAATCCAGGATCCTGTGAACATAAATATGCAAAACCAAAACTACAAGCCACTACAAGAAATATGCTCATTGACAGCGTTGAAAAAACGCTGTTATATAATTTTACAGCGTTTCGAAGCACACTGTCTAACGACACGCTGTTATAGGTCAAGGGGACTACCACAATACTTTGAACACGCTATAGAAAAAGGAGATACTACAGCGTTTTAGTTAGTGTTGTTGTTACATTTTGTACAGCGTTTTAATACCGTTGTCATTATGTTTATACATCGTTTTGTACTGTTGTGCTTGCATAACTAACACAAATCATTCCTCCTTCATCACATGTATAACACCGTTTTATATGGGTAGAAACGTTTTTATCGTCTTCATACCACAGCGTTTTATATGGCCATAACCGTTGTCAGTGCTCGTATATTACAGCGTTTTAAGACCATATAACAACGTTTTATAAAGCCTAGAAACGTTACACCCACCCATATAGCGATTTGTTTCCCAACATATATTACAGCGTTTATTTCTGGGTAGAAAAGTTGTTACTCTCTACATATAACAGCGTTTTATCGTATATATCACAGCAATTTTATCATCTACAAATGTTGTTCTTACTTGCATGCCACAGCGTTTTTTCAAGATATATCACATCGTTTCTGCAGAGTTGTTGAAGTACGTCTATCAGCATTTATCATTTTTACACAATGCACTTCAAAATCATCACGAAATTCAAACAACACAAAAGAATTATTAATATAAAACTATATCACATAAGTTATAATAATTCCGTATGCCAAATATACAATAGTTGGACATAACATTTTGTAATCGATGTTCCCATAACTTGTTTTTACAAAAGATGCTTACTGACAAAAAAGAAAAATATAAACCGTTAAAAGTCCAAGCTTGTGTGCTCCAAAGTTGAATTTCCATCATGCATCAAACATCAACACCTGATTTGGCAATAATAAAATACATAACTACTTTTGTTGTATATGTATGACATTGAGAAACTGCTAACAACTGAACTAAAAAGTATGGATAAACATGGCAATGTGAAAAGAAAACGAGGTCAAGTGTGATCAAGTCATCTTGTTGTTGGATCCGGTATAAATATAACATTTCTAATATTGGCTTGTTTGACTGGTCGTACTGCTTAAACTACTTGACATCGTTGGGCCATGGTTCAGTTCCATGCACAGGAAACATATTTTTTTCCAACCAGCATCCTAAACTTCGCAACATTTCTTGTGTCAACAAATATGCGTACAGCTTAGTACGACCAAATTGCAAGAAAGAAAAATTGTATAAGATCAAAATGTTTGAGCACATCTAGGTCACCGTATCTTCTATTTTTTCTAGTTTTATCTTACCTAAACGAAATTTAAATATTAATTCAGTTTTAAGAGGTGAAAGGGAAATCATACTTGAAGTGAAATTCTACCAAAACAATCATAATAAGGAGTATTTCCATCATTCATACTGACGATAAGTAAAGAGAAGTATAAGTCATTCTTACTTGAAGACGATTCTGCGGCGACATTTGCAGAAGGCCAAACTATAGTAGAACCAATCTCATCTTCAATAAACTCAAACGCAGATGTAGGTCTCCATAAAGGTGCATTTGGAACTTTAACAATATCAACCCAAACTTTAATGGCACCTTCTCCCAAACGAACAAAATGGACCATCGCATTTGGGTCAGTCGAAGACACGCGTCCTTCAGCAACAACTTCTTTCTCTCCATGAACACTAATCAACTTGCATTTAATGTTTGGCTTGAAACCACTGGTCTGTGATGCAATATTTGAAACAGTTTAAATATGTTTTCTACAAAACAGAAGTGATTATAATAATAAAACAGTATCCAGGTATATGCATGTTTTTATAAATTAAATACATAAACTACACATTACCGCTGAATGTGATACTATATTTGGCGTATCAGCAGATTCCGTAGCATTAATATCCACAAGAATGACATTTTTTGCGGCCAAGCTACTTTGCACCCAATAGCTTCTCCAACATATGTCATACCAACTGGTGCTCTCCATAAGAATGCATCTGATTTTTTTGCTGCATCAATCAAAACTAGCGCAGCAGACTGTCCAAGTGGAATATTATCCACGAGCTGAGTTGGATCAGTAGAGTACAACCACCCTTCGGCAACTAATTCTTTGCTTCCAACCCAATCAAACAACTTGCATTTCTCATTTGTTGATGAAGTTTTACTATAGTAAAAAAATATATTTTTAGGTTCTTATATTAAATCATAGAGCTAATGAAAGCATAAGGAATTAAGTATACCGCATTTTCATCATTTTCAGAGACTATCATAGTGTGGAGTACAACTCTGTCAGATGGCCATGCTACTATCTCATCCTTAGCTTCTCCAATATGTGAGATCATCCTAGGAGTAGACCTCCATAAATAAGCATTCAATTTCCTTGGGATTTCTATCAAAATTTTCATGGCATTTGGTCCAAGTGGAATATTGTATAAAAGCTCTTTAGGGTCATTTGAAATAACGCTTCCTTCAGCTACTATTTCGTCCTTCCCAGTCCAATCCAACAAATTACATCTAACATTCAGCTGGTCATACTTACTCTACATTTAGTCAAAATCGTTTATATTATATGTTAAATGAAAATAAATTCTGTTGTTATGGCAACAATAATATAAATCATTTGTACCGCTTGAGATGGACTCTCATCCCTGCTGCTTCCTTTAACCTGATAAACAATGATGCAAGTAATTATTAATTGGTGGTGATCGTGATGCAATTATGTAAAAAATTACGCAAATTATTAAGGGGACGTCTCACAAAAAAATAAAAACCTGACATCTAAATTAATACACGAGAAGTCTGAAAATTGACAGGGTTAAAATAAAAAACAGGAAAACTAAAATCAGACGTCTGAAAAAATTAGCAGACATCTGAAAATAAACACGGGTTAAAAAAACATCCACCACAGACATCTGAAATTATTCATAAACGTCTGATAACTTCATCGGGTTGAAAAAAACCCTAAATCAAACATCTATTCTTCAAACCAGAGGTCTGATTTATAAAACATCAGTATTTCTGTATAAAAATAACCGCAACCTTCTATTCCTCACTCTTCCATTTCACCGATCAAATTGAAACTTCTGTAATCCTAAAATCCCAAATCCAGTCAAATTAAGTCCAAATCATGGGTCCTAAAAGAAAAACGTCATCAAAACAAAAGAGGGCAGATGTAGAATCATCAAATCCTCCACAAACTACTGAAGAAACACGCCAACCAGTTTCACAATAAAAAATCGAGAGATGGATGAACAAAGCACCCTTGGCAATAGAAAGATATGGATTGATGCAAAATAAAATCCTATGTACTGGTCCATTCTACAGTCTCATTGATTTTCCGATGTTTGATTTACATAGCTTATGCTAGGATGTTGGTCTTGTAACACTGGTCTCATTCCCTTCTAATTACCTTAACATTGACCAGCTATCCATATTTCTATTCTATGCGAACTTAGATAGTACAGGTTTTTGGAATCCTCAAGTAGAAAAAGATTGGATTTGGTCAAGTGTTAGCGGGGTTACTGTTAGATTCATAGCTAAGGACATAGGAGATATATTGCAATGTTGTAACACCAGGACAAATATCAATGATATACCCGATATGCGTTTTAAGCCACGGGATAACATTACTCATCAAATTTGGGAAGATGATATGCCTCAGTTTTGTACTAAATATTTAAGACCAAAAGCGAGATTTCTTACCCGAGTTCTTATAAATACTGTGTTTCCTCAGCTTGGAAGCCATGAAAAAAATACTTGATCTAGAGCATAGGGCCTCATATGCTATATTTGGTGGTATTCAAGTAAACTGGGCTCAATTTATCTTTGATGAACTAAAGGAATTTTGGAGTAGGTCTCGACAAACAATTATCTATGCTCCGTTTATTATGAGATTATTAAAGGCAATAAAAGTTCTGACTTAATTATCAACGTTTGAGGAAATTCCAGTTAAGAAAGCAGGTAAAAAATTCTTCTCCTTGATGCGTCTCCTAGAAGAACCATCAACATTTTGCACTCTGGACGAGTGGAGAGTTAAACGTCAAGGTAAACAAGTTCCGCCGCAAGAGCATCCTCAAGAGCATATTCAGGATATGCCGGAATCTTCCTCCCAACAAGCTTTTCACTATCGAACTTTTGAAGGTATGACTTCTCCAAAGGAATAAATTGTAACGTCCCGCCTTTTTGACCACCCTAAATCCGTAATTAAACCGACTTAAGACAATCAAACAGACGGATCGTTGTTTAGCTTACAGAGTTTAAAATACAGAACCGACACAGAAAACACATAATAACTAAATAACACAATATTTGAACAGCAAAATAAAACTTTATATATTAATCAAAAAGTTTGATACAAGATTTTTATCTATACAGCGGGATTAAAAATACTTTTGAAGTACAAAGAAATATTTACTGGTTTGAACTCTTCAAAGTGCGCCGTATTTGGAATCCCCAGCTTTGCCAGTCATAAGCTGAAATCTTTAAATCTGAAATGCTCGGGTCTGACCCGAGCGTTCCATGCAAAACATAAAACACTCGAGTCAGGATTAAGTCATAGTTCAAGTAGATTAACTTCAATATAAACTGAAATATAACAGTTAATCCTAACTTCCAAAATATGCACACACAAAAAATGTGTAGTATCTGTCTGTATCAGTTCTATATAAATGACAAGATCGAGCGTGGCATTCCTATATCTATCAGTTCTATTCCAGGGACGAGAGGTTACAGGAGCTTGTGAATACACACATGTACATGTACATGTGTGCACCACCTTAGCATCCAGAACATAACCAATGTAAGCCGAATATTTCATGGTCAAATAAGCAACGTACACTCCGGGTTTAATAAGTGTAGACCAACAAATGAGAACCAAGTGTAAATCAGGTAAGTTACTGTTTTTCACGAAAGGGTATAGGAAACACCTCCATATCACCATAGTCATGATACAGCAATGCCCTTAAATGTGACCTGGGTAAATGAATCCCAAAAATGTAAACAATTTGGCTTCCCATTTCATTAGTAGCAGCATGCGCACAAACAAGGTGGCAGTGGGGACAAAGTGAGCAAAACATGAGAATGAACTTATTAAGTCACGTATTAAACAGGGAGTGTACAGCAATGTCATTGGATATAGTTTAGGTTGCAAAGCAAAAACATAGGGGTTATTATAGTTTATAGTAACCTAAAAAGAACCCCAAACCAACTACATAAGGGAAATAGACAGCTAAGTATATAACTGTAACCAATGGGATATCGCACAACAAAGGGACATCATGCAACAAAGAAGATGTGCGCGGCACACATATACATGCATATGGATGCATATATATATATATATATATATATATATATATATGTATGTATGTATGTATGTATGCTGACACTCATGCTTGTCTAATAAAATTTACCATCAAGTTGAAAATTTTCTTTTGTTGAAGCTGGGTGTAGCTCCATAGGACACACCTATGATATTGCATTAATAGTTGAATGCTAATATACTGTTTCCATTAACATATATGTCTGGCAATATATATTGTTTCCATAAACATACCAGGGTAGATAAACATGATGTATGAATTCATAAACCAATCTATCACACTGTAAATCAGAGATCTACCAATCTGATTCTTATCATAAAAGAATATGTTTGATATAAATAAAATAATAGATTCAAAGTTACACAAAATGGCATACGTCTAACTAAAAGATGCAAATTTGGGTTACAGAGAATTAGTCAACTAAGACCATCGGATAAAAGCAAATCCAAAGGGGTTTAGATACAACTATATCTGTCAATCTACAGTACCAACAAAACAATGAATTAACTTATGAAACTTTTTAATCAGTGTGTATTCACTAATCACCACCCAAAATATAATCTACTAACTCATACTAAATTTCCCTAAAGATCAGCAGAAATTTTAGAGTCTCGAAAGTTAATGGCAACCCCAAAATGATCATATGCTTGGAAATACAGAGCAAACAGTTTGGGCTGAGTTCATGTATGTCGAAATTGTGAACAGAGCGACTTGACTAGTTCCAGTAAATATAAGGAAATAAGATTACTTGTTTAGTTTACATGTGCTAGTGTTCAAGCACATATAGTCACGCACACACACTCACACATCACATATACATATATGTAATACGTAGAGACAGACATACCATAAATGCAGCAGGAATTTGTTTATTTCAGATTTAATCACACTAAGGAATTAATGGTTTCAATGTGGAGGGTTTATACTCATCAAATGGAAGAAGTGGAATATTCCAAGTCAATACACAGTGAGGACAGTAAGCAACATATCCAAAGAAAATAATCAAGTTTAAGTATCGGTCCAAATAAGTTTTAAACCATACTGAATGGCATAGAAAAATTCAATGCCGAGTATGTAAACAAAAATCTGTTCTTATCAGTGTTGTTCTCATCCAATTACAAGTATCAATTTAGCATAATTTAAGTGTAATAATTGACAAGTATAGCAACTAATTCATTCGCAACAAAATAAATAATCAAGCAATTAATCACAATACAACCAACAACATACCCAAGGATCAACTATTATACCAGTCAAAAGATGAAGTCGAACTACTTGAAATATGGTAAATCATGAGTGAATATTCACCTACAGTAGCGACAATCGAGGCAGTAGAGGGTTTTTCAGACGCGTTGGTTCATCACATTGGGCTGGACAAAGGTGACGACTTGCGGTTGTTGAAGTGGTCTTCGATGCTTGCGGTTTTTGGACTTCAGGTGGTTTGAAATTGAGGAGCGGATGACTCAATCTAGGAAAGAGGCGTTCAACTGAGCTGCGATTTAGGAGAAGGAAATTGATTTGAGGAAAGAGGGCGAATTTCCAGACGCCATTAAATTAAAAAGGAGGCCTTCGATTTTTTTGTTCGGAAAATTTGGGGAATTAGAGTGGATTTATAACAATGGGAACCGTGGGGAGCAAGGAATCGAAGTGGGCATAATTGGGGTAGGTTGTTTCTGGGTATGAAAATATTTGGGGTTGCAAGAATAAAAAAATAGCCCTATTGAACCCTAAAGATTTAATTCTACCACAAATTACGTTAAATGTTTTAATTTTTTTCCGCCACAAGCGAACTCCGAATGCAACAAAAATTGACATGCCGCTACATCTCAACGTTATGAACCCAGTAAAATTAGCCCGGTTGTAACTCGGCTCTGTTTGTATACAATGTTATTTAAATTTTAAATTATTTAATAGTTCATCGATTTTATTTTGTTTATTCGCGAAACAACACAGTTCGTTTCCAAGTTTGAAACGTTAAGTTCACATACCCAAATACACATATATCTAAGCAAATTTTTGATTTATTTCAACAAATAAAATCTTCAATTTATTTAACGTCAAAAATGTTTATTTTAAATTCAACAATTTATATTTCCAATCGCATTTCAAATCCAATTCAATTATTCAACCAAACTAATTTACGTATACAACAAATATTTGATTCCAAACCGACCATCAAATACTGAATTCAATTCATACACAAAACCATATATTCGATTTTTAACCCAAGCATCAATATAAAATTGATTATTAATAAATTCCATTTTCCAGTTGTCAAAATTTCTGGGACATTACAATCTCCCCCCTTTAAAACTTTTCGTCCTTGAAAAGGAAAGATCATTAGGGTTATAATAATGTATACTTCAAATGTTCATCTGCATAAGAAATTTTTCCACGGTTAATTTAAATATCGATATTTAAGTATCAATTTTCTTTATTTACTCAATTAACTCGAAAAAGTCAAATTTCTTTCCGGAACAAATCTCTTCATGCATTCCAAATTATTCCAAAATCAGCCTATCAATGTTCACTTATCCATCGATACACTTCCAAGTTTAATTCAGTTCCCTTTCCATCCATTTAATCTTTTCCAACACTCACTGAAGAGTGTAAATAACATCTCCTCTTCAAGTTACAAATTGTCAACTTCAAATTTTCCAAAATGCGAAATCTTTTATAATTTTATACATAATATGAAATTCACACCAAGAATCTTTGTATTATTATCTCAAAGCCGTGGAATTGAAAATACTTTGAAATTCTTAACTTATTAAATTAGTTATATATTAATTTCAAATTATTTGTTTGAAAATACTTTATAGCTCGAAGCTTGACAAGTCTATTGTCGTTCTCACAGATGTTAGGCATACACGGGCCAGACGCACGACTATAATCTCCAAGTACTAAATATCCTTGCTTCAACTCCCAGTGAAAATATTTCAAAAATTCCTTTGAAAACAGATACGGAAAGTACCAATGTGATATTGATCTGTTGATTGTTCATGAATCGCACATACACAATGGTTTCGTCTGGATCCCCCAGAAAACATCCATATCCGTAGGAATTTACTTCCCTGCAAATTTCGTCATGGATAGATCAACGGAAGATATTTAAGAATCAAAAGAAAATATGAGTCACTGATTGTTGACTGCTCTACTTCAGGGTCATGAAAACAAATCACAAAAATAGATAAAGACATGGGGATCAATCAAGTCACAAAGACAAATCGGGTCACAACGACAAATCATGTCATAACGACAAATCATGTCATGAAGGCGAATCAAGTCACGAAGACAAACTGCTGCATCAAACAGCTGGCTCACTATCACTAAGATATCTCTAACATTTCATTGCTCCATTCTACCTTTAGTAACTCTAATGGTTACATCTCTTTCACTTGTAGATATGTCATGGGGACCGCAGATATACAATGGTTACGCCTGATTCCCTCAGGAAACATCCATACCCGTAAGCTTTCATAGCTCTGCAGATTACGCCCTTATACTCGACTGTAGATCGCAGCAAACACAATGGTTTCTCTTAATTCCCTCAAGAAACATTCGTTTGCCGTAGGCCATCTCAGCCCTGCGAATTACGCTACACGGTCGTGTTCTTTCAGACAACTCGAGTTTTATGTCCGGACAACCTACTACCACTAGCAGCACATCTCAACTAAGCTCAAAATTCAAAGAAGAAGGATGGTACTTTCCTTATCTTGACTTGAAAACATACAGTACATCATTTTATAAATCATACTTATGTCATTTACATAAGATTTTCTTCTCAAATCATATTTCAAACGTCTCGTCTTATATAAATTTCGTTATATAAGATTTCATTTTAAATCGATCACCTCCCATTCCAACAAATTTTCAAATTCACTAAATTTTTCTATACAAGTTACGGAATCTTATTTCTCCAATATCCAAAATCGAATATTCTCAAAATTCATTTCGATTTCAAAATTTTAGTTTTGATCTCTTAACTACTTCAAATACTTGATATCCTTACCCACTTGGATTCATGAATCCATTTCTATAGCTCAATTTTCTTTCAATTCTCCAATTATTAAATTCACCGCCTAACTCAAATTTCCTTGCTCCCAAAACTTCAGAATTTCTTCCATTTTCATAACAAATTCCTCGTCAACGCACTATTGTTCTTCTACATCCACATCCTTCGACCGTAAATTAGCAAGCGGACAACTCCCTGAGTATCAACCCCGAAGGCCGAAACCAACATCAGATCGACACTCAGGAAATTATTCAACTTAACCAATCTCCAGTCAATTTTCAATTTCCTTAACTCCACTTCTTAATTTCTTATCAAATCATCGCTTATGAAATTCTCGAATTGAAATTACAATTCCATTTCTCTTACATTTTGACATCCTTAGTTTTCGACGTGCGGTTCTTTATTCTTTAGTTCTTGCCATTCTAATTTATGTTAGCCTCTCACAATCTTTTGAAAAACATTTCAAATTTTCTTATTTATTTTCCACAATTCTAGAAAATATCTTATTATCACTGGATAACATTTCCATATATTCACAAATCATTATTTTCTATCGAAAATATATTTCATTCTCAGGGCCAACATTTCTAAATTCGTTATTTGGATTAAAACAAATGTTAAATAAATATCACTATCCTCATTTAACTGTGGACACACATTTACTTCACTTAACCACTCTTGTTATCGAATCTTAACCATTTCTTAGTCAACAATGAAGTCAATCAAATTGGGGTATATTTACCTCTCAGACCTTAACTGAACAACATTATTAACTTTGAACCAGATAAAATTCACAATTTCGAATACCAACAAAATATTTAATCTCGTAACTTTCGAATTCAATTTAAAATTTATTGCTTTTACAAAATCGTTGATTATAACAATAATCACACCTTCGAAATATTTAATTTTATATTATACTTTATTCGTTAATCTGAATTAATTAACAATTTATTAAATTTTGATTAAACGAACAGTAAACAGCACCCTTCTGAAATTCAACATAATTGACTTTCATCAATGATTTCCTTTCGAATAACTTCTTATTCAAAACGGAAAATCTTATTTGATTTCCATACTGAACTTCAGTATAATCTCACAGTACCGGTCAACTCCATTTCCTTAATCCTCAGTTTTATTTGCAACTTTTTTTTTCGAGACGTTATTTACTCCTAAAAAGTAAATATTATTTATTTATTTTTATTTTAAAGAATTCAGAGTTCAACTTAAAGTCTGGGCAGTTGTAAATAGGATTTATTATGGCAAATCACATATGTAAACAAGACCTTTATTCATATATTGCTTCATTTACAATTCTTATTTACAATTCACTTCTTGTGAATTAATTAACTATTTTATACTTCACTATCGAATTCTTGTATTCGATTATACATTATTAGTTTGAACCCAATTATAAATCATCTTGCCAAATTCAGAATGACTCAAATAAATTAATCAAATTTAGCATAGTCATATTCCAATCATATCTTTTTCTGATTTTATTTTAATTTATTTCTTTCATGAATATCAAAATAAAATTCAGCGTTTCATTTTTGAAACGATTCCAAATTTCCCCTTTTCACTTAAATTCTCATCGGAATTTTTATTACCAATCAATTTCGGTTACCTTTGATTGCATAAATACACGATTAAATAAATTTACTCGTCGATTATCTTATTTTTATCTTCCTTAGATACATTTCGATGATGGATTCGAGATTCAGTCCTAAGAGAAATTATCGAAGAATACTCTGGCAAATCCAGATTCGATGACTGAGGATTCCAGAAGAAAAAAAATTAAATCCCAAAATAATTTTTGTTTCCGCTGTATTTGTTCAAAATGTTAATTCTCAAAATACTTGATATATCCAAAAATAATTTACCTTCCAAAATCCATTTTTAAAAGTATTTACACCTTCGAAAATTTATATTTCAAAATCTTTTTATTTTCAAAATCCGTTTTTTCTAGTGTCGAACTCATTTTAAACTCGATAAGCTACGCTTTGAATAAACCAAAGCTCTGATACCACTTGTAACGTCCCGCCTTTTTGACCACCTTAAATCGGTAATTAAACCGACATAAGACAAACAAACAGACGGATCGTTGTTTAGCTTACAGAGTTTAAAATACAAAATCGACACAGAAAACACATAATAACTAAATAACACAATATTTGAACAGCAAAATAAAACTTTATATATTAATCAAAAAGTTTGATACAAGATTTTTATCTATACAGCGGGATTAAAAATACTTTTGAAGTACGAAGAAATATTTACTGGTTTGAACTCTTCAAAGTGCGCCGTATTTGGAATCCCCAGCTTTGCCAGTCATAAGCTGAAATCTTTAAATCTGAAATGCTCGGGTCTGACCCGAGCGTTCCATGCAAAACATAAAACACTCGAGTCAGGATTAAGTCATAGTTCAAGTAGATTAACTTCAATATAAACTGAAATATAACAGCTAATCCTAACTTCCAAAATATGCACACACAAAAAATGTGTAGTATCTATCTGTATCAGTTCTATATAAATGACAAGATCGAGCGTGGCATTCCTATATCTATCAGTTCTATTCCAGGGACGAATGGTTACAGGAGCTTGCGAATACACACATGTATATGTACATGTGTGCACCACCCTAGCATCCAGAACATAACCAATGTAAGATGAATATTTCATGGTCAAATAAGCAATGTACACTCCGGGTTTAATAAGTGTAGACCAACAAATGCGAACCAAGTGTAAATCAGGTAAGTTATTGTTTTTCATGAAAGAGTATAGGAAACACCTCCATATCACCATAGTCATGATACAGCAATGCCCTTAAATGTAGCCTGGGTAAATGAATCCCAAAAATGTAAACAATTTGGCTTCCCATTTCATTAGTAGCAGCATGCGCACAAACAAGGTGGCAGTAGGGACAAAGTGAGCAAAACATGAGAATGAACTTACTAAGTCACGTATTAAACAGGGAGTGTACAACAATGTCATGGGATATAGTTTAGGTTGCAAAGCAAAAACATAGGGGTTATTATAGTTTATAGTAACCTAAAAAGAACCCCAAACCAACTACATAAGGGAAATAGACAGCTTAGAACTGTAACCAATGGGACATCACACAACAAATGGACATCACGCAACAAAGAAGATGTGCGCGGCACACATATACATGCATATGGATGCATATATATGTATGCTGACACTCATGCTTGTCTAATAAAATTTACCATCAAGTTGAAAATTTTCTTTTTTTGAAGCTGGGCGTAGCTCCATAGGACACACCTATGATATTGCATTAATAGCTGAATGCTAATATACTGTTTCCATTAACATATATGTTTGGCAATATATATTGTTTCCATAAACATACCGGGGTAGATAAACATGATGTATGAATTCATAAACCAATCTATCACACTGTAAATCAGAGATCTACCAATCTGATTCTTATCATAAAAGAATATGTTTGATATAAATAAAATAATAGATTCAAAGGTACACAAAATGGCATACGTCTAACTAAAATATGCAAATTTGGGTTACAGAGAATTAGTCAACTAAGGCCATCGGATAAAAGCAAATCCATAGGGGTTTAGATACAACTATATCTGGCAATCTGCAGTATCAACAAAACAATGAATTAGCTTATGAAACTTTTTAATCAGTGTGTATTCACTAATCACCATCCAAAATATAATCAACAAACTCATACTAAATTTCCCTAAAGATCAGCAGAAATTTCAGAGTCTCGAAAGTTAATGGCAACACCAAAATGATCATATGCTTGGAAAGACAGAGAAAACAGTTTGGGCTGAGTTCATGTATGTCGAAATTGTGAACAGGGTGACTTGACTCGTTCCAGTAAATATATGGAAATAAGATTACTTGTTTAGTATACATAGGCTAGTGTTCAAGCACATATAGTCACGCACACACACTCACACATCACATATACATATATGTAATACGTAGAGACAGACATACCATAAATGCAGCAGGAATTTGTTTATTTCAGATTTAATCACACTAAGGTATTTATGGTTTCAATGTGGAAGGTTTATACTCATCAAATGGAAGAAGTGGAATATTCCAAGTCAATACACAGTGAGGACAGTAAGCAACATATCCAAAGCAAATAATCAAGTTTAAGTATCGGTCCAAATAAGTTTTAAACCATACTGAATGGCACAGAAAAATTCAATGTCGAGTATGTAAACAAAAATATGTTCTTATCAGTGTTGTTCTCATCCAATTGCGAGTATCAATTTAACATAATTTAAGTGTAATACTTGACAAGTACAACAACTAATTCATTCGCAACAAAATAAATAATCAAGCAATTAATCACAATACAACCGACAACATACCCAAGGATCAACTATTATACCAGTCAAAAGATGAAGTCGAACTACATGAAATATGGTAAATCGTGAGTGAATACTCACCTACAGTGGCGACAGTCGAGACAGTAAAGGGTTTTTCAGAAGCGTTGGTTCATCACATTGGGCTGGACAAAGGTGACGACTTGCGATATTTGAAGCGGTCTTCGATGCTTGCGGTTTTTGGACTTCGGGTGGTTTGATTTTGAGGAGCGGATGACTCAATCTAGGAAAGAGGCGTTTAACTGAGCTGCGATTTAGGAAAAGGAAATTGATTTGAGGAAAGAGGGTGAAGTCAAGATGCCATTAAATTAAAAAGGAGGCCTTTGATTTTTTTGTTCGGAAAATTTGGGGAATTAGGGTGGATTTATAACAACGGGAACCGTGGGTAGCAAGGAATCGAAGTGGGATGAATCGGGGTAGGTTGTTTCTGGGTATGAAAATATTTGGGGTTGCAAAAATATGAAAAATAGCACTATTGAACCCTAAAGATTTAAATCTACCACAAATTGCGTTAAATGTTTTATTTTTGTTCTGCCACAAGCGAACTCCGAATGCAACAAAAATTGAAATGCCGCTACATCTCAATGTTCTGAACCCAGTAAAATTAGCCCGGTTGTAACTCGACTCTGTTTGTATACAATGTTATTTAAATTTTAAATTATTTAATAGTTCATCGATTTTATTTTGTTTATTCGCAAAACAACACCGTTCGTTTCCAAGTTTGAAAAGTTAAGTTCACATACCCAAATACACATATATCTAAGCAAATTTTTGATTTTATTTCAACAAAAGAGGGGGATAGTGACTCAACAAAAGCGAGAGTCGAACCTAAAGACGCCGAAGCTTAATTTACAATTTATGAAAAATTATCTATGTATTAAAATTTATTTTGTGACATGGTTGTGTTTTGATTGTGACTTTGATGTGTGCTATGCTTGTGATAACTAGATGATGTTAGTTTGTTGTGTTTTGATTGTGACTTTGATGGTTGTGTTCTGATTGTGACTTTGACGTATGTTAGCTTGGGATAACTTGATGATAGTGCCATACCCGTATCTGTATCCAGAATTATTTTCGGATAGCGGATAATCCGCTTAATTTTTGGATATCGGATAACCGTATCTTCTTAATTTTCAGATACGAATGGATATCGAAATGTAATGATTTTGTGACATGTACAACTGATTTCGATGTTTCAGACGTCTGATATCAGAACCATAAAACCATCTGAATGATAATCAGACGTCTAATATTTTACCCAGACGTCTGGATTTCATCTCTGTTTAAAATATTATTCCTGATGAAGTATACAGATGTCTGGAATTTTTATTCAGACGTCTGAAATTCCTTCAGCCTAAAAAATTGTAAATAAAGCAGCAATCAGACATCTGAAAATAACCTCATGACAGTACTAATGTTAACCAAGGCACTAAGGCAACATGGCTTCAATTAACCATGGCGGCATGGCTTGCTCCCAATAGATGCGAGCATGACATCACTGCTTCATGACTGACATGGTAATAAGGCTTGTGTAAGAGGAAAGAAGTAACTTACAGACAGTAGGACTATGTCGTCTATCATAATATTTTGATGTATGGTGAAGACAAGAAGTTCTAGATGAGGAGATACGTATATATACACATATTGAGTCATCTTTTATGAACAGGGTCCAACTTTTTATGTTTTGGCATATAGCCATGATTCATTAATTCACCTTTTGAGCATACCACAACATAGAAACCATGTGTACATGCAGCAGTGTCAAGCCTGTACATGCATCAGTGTCCAGCTTGAATTTATTCTATCTCTGGATTCATCTTTTGGTTTTGAGAAAAGTGAAGTAAGAAAATGCTGCATGTACTCAATCTTTATTTTATCTTTGGGTTTATATGACAACTTGAGTTTTATTATGAATTATTTATGTAGTCATTACTCAACAAAGAGTTTATTCAATGATTTACTACGATTCTAAACTCACACAATGAAAATAACTAATTTCTAAGTACAAGTTATAATTTATTGCCATTCGTTTTAGAAATACCTGGTTTTGTGATACTAGCATTTGAACCATCTTCTCCAAATCCGCAACTCTGTTTTGTAGTTGCATTGTTTGTTTTTGATTAGCTCATGACAAAACAAATTGGTGTGGGTCATACCTCTTCCAATTCCTCTTAATCGTCCTAGTCTATCGTTTCCCAGCACTGCTGAAAGAGCATCTTCTCTAACAGAATTTGTCGAGGTAGCTTGTGATTCAGCGTTAAACTTTTAATCTTCTCCTGTAAAGAACAACATACATTGTAACTTTCAACATTATCACATTCTAAAATCATTTGTAATATGTCAATTTAAAATTAAATCACATACAATAGTTTCTTCAACAACTGAGCTCGCCGGCTCACCGTTTTTTCGAGTGTGAGATTTAATCCAACATCATATCGACCGACTGAAGAGGGATCTGGACTCTCGTTTTTTCTACGGTAATAAAAATTGGAATAAAATAATTTATCATAACTCTATAAATGGCATGACAAGATCACAATATTAAAATTATTTCTGACCAAATCAGCAGCTAAGCGTGCCATTCCTTTACGGCTGCATGTATGTGGCATTTGTCTACGTATGATGGCTTTGAATGTTTCACTTTGTTGCTAAAATAAAAAATAAAAATATATTGACTAGTTAATTCACATATATGAATATGACCATTTATACATAATTTACCTTAAACTGTGGACCAGTTTTCAAGTTGATAAAATCATTCCACTCCGTCATAGTTTTGATATTATCCAGTTTCATTTGAAGTCTTCCTCCTTGGACTTTGCTTTGACCAATTTATTAACTAACGTGCATTTTGAACACCTAAAAATACACCCCATTTGCTGAAATATGGGGACCTTTTGCCATTCCTCATTCAACACAAATCTAGCCTGTAATTAAAAAAAAAGGAAAATTTGCATTTAGCCCTCTTCTGAGAACTTATAACGGATATAAATTGCTGGTTTAGGCCTCATTTGGGTACAAACTTCAATGGCCTCCTAAAATTAAATTCAATGGCCAAAATTCAAAATTTTCCTCTGAATTTAACTTCAATGGCGTCCTTCCATTGTCAACCGCCTCCTACAAGTAAGTTTGCCTAACTTTGTTGTATAAAGCTTGTATGTGTATGTTTAAAATTAAACTTGTGATTAAAGTTCAAGTTACCCATATTTAATTGTGACTCTCGTTGATTGAGTGATGTACTAATGCATGTATCTTAACTGTTTACAGACTATGAAGCAGAGGAAGCGTGACCAAGCTGAAGAATTTACTCGGTGATCCAATAGGTGGATGTATTTTAGCGCACGGACCCACTCTGGCTTTCATGCTTTAATAGCTTTATTCAAGGGACAAATTTTGTTTTACTTAACGTAAAGAAATTTGCAACTACTTGCAATTCAACAATTTATTTTGAAGCAACTTTTACTATCTTTGAAGCAAACTGTGTAGTGTAGGTAATATACATTTGTGTTGCGGTAGGGAAGTGTTTTCCTGAGGTTATCTCTTTTTCTTTTGCTGCAATGGAAAAACAGATAACCCCATGAAAACAATTCCCATGTACAACAACACAAATGTATATTACTTCCACTACACAGTTTGCTTCAAATATAGTAAAGGTTGCTTCAAAATAAATTGCTGAACTGCAAGGAGTTGCAATTTTCATTACGTTAAGTGAAGCAGCATTTGTCACTTGAATAAAGTTAATAAGCATGAAATCCCGGGTGGGTGCGTGCGCTAAAATACATCCACTAATTGAATCACCGAGTAAATTCTTAACCAGAAATTAATTTAAAACCTTCAGCTTGGATATGTTATGTTCAATCTGCAATTCGGACATGTTGTTGCTATGTTCGTTATGATATTTGGGTATGTTATTGTTATGTAATTCGGATATGTTGTTGTTATGTAATTCGGATATGCTATTGTTATGTAATTCAGGTATGTTATTGTGGATGGGAAATATTGTGGATAAGTAACTTTAATTATATATAGCTATAGCTCGACAACAAGGAAGACATGCACAGGAGAAACAGGTGTGTCAGATGTCTGGATATTTTTACAGACGTCTGAGAGTAGAAAAAGAAAGCAATCTGAATATCAACCAGACGTCTGAAAATCAATCCAGTCGTCTGGATTTTCTCCGGTCTAAAGTAAAATTCCTGAAGCTGTTTTCAGACGTCTGGATATTTTATCCAGACGTCTGATAGTGTTCTCGGGCTAGAGAATTATATTTGCAGAAGAATACAGACGTCTGGGTATTTTATCCTGACGTCTTATATTTTTCTGCGCCTATAATATTATGCCTGAATAGGTATCCAGACGTCTAATATTAAATCCAGACTTCTGGGTTTTGTATTTGGTATAAAACAATAAGTTAAATAGACACAACTAAATAAAAATTACAAAATATACCTGAATGCAATCCCATAAAATGGCTTTCAGACCAGCGTCAAGGTTTCTCCAATTACTAAGTGTGACTGGAACATGCTCTCGTACAAGTGGTCCTAAAAAAGACGATAAATGGACTGATCCTTGACCTATTGGTTCAGCATTCTCATTAAATTCAACTTCAACATGATTTGTTAAGTTTGAAGGAAGTCTCTTCATTTTCATAGGACCTCTGCTCTTTCTTTTATTTGGCCGACTGGCATTTGCATTTTCAGTTGGTCCATCGGCTTCCACATGTTGTTCGTTTTGCATTGTACGGTTCTCAAATGCACTAGGATTATCTTCTACTCCTTGTGCATTATTTTTTAATGCTTGTGCTCAGTTATCTTCTACTTGTGGATTATTTTGTACTGGTTGTGCTCGATTATCTACTACTACTTGTGCATTATCTACTACTACTTGTGGATTGCCCTCGCTTTGAACCTTGTTGTCTTCAATATGCTTCTTCTGTTTATTAGGCTTGTACGATATATTTTTGGCTCCTTTTCTTTTTTCTATTGCCCCGTTATTGCCCTCATTTCCTATTACTAAAACATGAGGAAAAACATAAAATATATAGCACAACTATACAATCCAAACACTTGTGCGCTAAGGTCATCCTGAATATGCTACACCTCAATATGTCATTTACAGGAAAACATCATTGCTTTTGATCACAGCAAATAACGGCAGTTTAGGACTCTCAACATGAATTTTGTTAATATGTCAAGCGACTGAAACGACATGGAGCGACTAGTCAATTAGTCAGCCGACTAGTCGACTCGACTTAACAGTCTGGTTTCAAATTGTTTCAATTTGGGCCCAAAACCAAAAAAAAAGGAAGAAGCCAGTCTCCAATATTGATAACATTACAATGGATAGACTCTTGATCCTGAAAAGGAATAATTTATTCTTTTTGCAAAAAGAAGCAGGGCTTTGTCACAATAAATTCTTTTTGCAATCTCTTGATCCTGAAAAGGAATAATTTATCACATAAAGTAAAGTATGAAAGGCAAAATTTTGGACAAAAAATGAAAACTTTTTTCACATACATATATATTTAAACCACCGCACGAATGGATTCTCATTGCATTCACTTTGCAACTCTCGTTACCGAAAAAAAGAGTAGCATTTGTGTAGTTGTCTATCTTTTTAAGAAAGAGAATTATGCATTAAACATTATTTTAAAAAACCTGCCTCAAGGCTCGCCTCGAGGAAATAAGAGATAAAACGCCTTGAGGCTTATTCCAAAAGGCTTTTTACCTCTAAAGCTTACGCCTCAAAATTTTGCGGCATACAAAGCGCATAAAGCTTATGCCTCAAAAATTCGGTCTAAAACTTAATATAGTTAAATATTTTTTTTGCTAAACAAAATAAAGAACAATGTAGTGGAGTCAAGCATATGACTAATGGCTAAAGCAACAACCCTAGAATCATCTACATATATTTAACCAAAAGTTATACCACTCACAATCTTTGAACACTAAATCTTAATGAATCTACAACTTTTTGCTATCTGACCATAGCCACAGATTCCATCCATTGCTCCATGTACAACACTAACAGACTGTATTAGTTAGAAGCTTATAACTATATATATGTATATATTTATTTATCGACTAGTCCACTAGTCGACTAGTTGGACCTCTGTCGACTCGACTTACCGCCGTGATAACCATATTACACGATCCATTATTCTTATAATCAGATGCTCAACTACCATTTTCTCATATTGATGAATAAGATTTTTACAATCTAAGCAAGGACATAGAATTTTTTCTCCATTTCCAGATTTTTTCGTAGCGGTATGCACAAACTTCCGACTCATTGTTGAAACTCACTACTAGTTATTTGAAAAAAAATATCTTTTAGCTTCCGTCAAAATATAGGATATGATTTTCAAACTACATTTATGTTGAGAAATACGTAGTTGCCTGTGTAGATTCACCTAATTTTTATCCCTCATCGTCTACTACATAAGCAAGCAAATTTCTAAAATTTGAAGTAATAGTCTATTGTTGAGTAAAAGCAAATTAACATAACTACTTAAATAAAACAGTGATACTAAATGAGACACAACAACTTTTAACTGCTAATAACACAGTCAACATTTTCAGTAGGCATACCAGATGTTAGAAAAAACTGAACATTGGCTAATCAATGAAAAAGATAAAATAATCAAGGCGATGCTTACAGCGACTTAAGGACGACGAAGACTAAACGGGATCTATGGGTCCAACCTCCACTATAATGGAAATTCCTCCACTGGAACTGATTGCCTTCCGTTATGACAATCGAGAGACCAAGAGCAACCGTGCGAAGTGACTGGATATTCGAAAGTGAGACGGAGACCAGGCGGATGTCGAAAATTGGATGGAAAATTTGTAACTGAGAATTTAAAATTTTGGGGGAATATTATGGATTCGCGGCCGATTTTAGATACAGTGGATGGAAGTGAAAATTCGTTCCCGCTTAAATTTAAGTTAGCATTTTAATATAAAACCAAGGTATTCTGCGTTATTTCTACATCATGGAAACCAAAACGCTGTGAGTTGCAATTGTAGATAACTCCTTTTCTTGTAGTGAGCTGCCTGTGTGGAAAATAGGGGCACACAGAGTTTAGGTTAAAACAATAAACTCCAGGTCAGTAATGTGACTGGTGTGAGAACTAAAACAGTTATTAATCTTTATTTTAAAGTTCAGTAAATTAAGGGACTACGCCGTATAACATGGAACGGATTTCCTCCCAAGAATACCAGTGCATAAAACAACAACGCAATGCTAATTAAAGAAAATGAAGCTATTATAAGACTCAGGTCCCATCACACATAGCAACGCAAGCCGACGGATAGGGTTTTACCTTACAATACCCAAATAATGCTTGATAAGTGAAATTTAATCTTTTATAATTACTATAAGTGGAGAAATAAACTTCAAATATAAACGTATCAATCATAGGTGGCATGAGCGCCCTATCCCACTATTTCGCCATATATTGGATTACTACTAAAACCGAAATGTCATATTGGAAGTTGGATTCCATCCGTGAACCAAGGCAAGGGATCGTCCTTACCGCTTCGAGACTCTCTAGCCTGAGCCACAGGATCCAGACACAGGTGGGCCCATGGAGCGTAAGGGCTGGTCCACACAGAGTGGATTAAAATGCATGAACAATGCGTTTCCCCGCCCTATGGGGAGTAAATGAGCCAAATGACTCCATCGGCTCCCGCAGTAGCCGATATATCCTAGGCGCCTCACATTCCAACAACCACAAAGGTAAAAATAATATAAATGTCAGGGCTTGCAAAATGCTGACACCACCTCTAGCTAGAAAGAAACGCATGTCCTCCCTGAGGTCCTCTCCCATTTTTGGTTCACACCGAGGTGTGAGGCTCGCGAATTAACGCTATACACAAAGCGGTGCTATATTAAAGCTACGCTTTGATCATCAACCACAAAACTCTGCTTTTCAACAGAAGCCTTGATCATTTGCCACTCAGGCATGCCACACAGGCAATTTACGCCATACGACTAATGTCTATCGATATACAACCTCTGATCCCGTACGTCTCAGAGAAGGGTGAAGTAAGAGAATAAATTCTCCTTCACCAGGAAGATGTATATTTAATAGAGATCAATCAGCACAGAATAAAATCCAATGTCATTCACACAGTCTATTTACAAGCCTGTTCTGGGTTTGAACGAAACCGGAGGCACCTTATTCCTTGTCTTGTATGTCCAATACAAGAGAGAGACCCTCGCATATCCATCGATCTCCAAGTACATCTGGATGATCACCACTTATTACCTCGTCCTGGGTGTACAGCCCAATCAAGACATCAGTAATCATCCAAACGATGTGAAGACCTCCGGTCTTCAACCACTGTCTTCTTCTTTGACTTATCGTCAAATCAGTTATTCAGAATGGGATAAACCCGATCTTTCTGAATAACTCGCGTATTTTATAAACAAGTGTTACACAAACACAACACACGCTTCATTCCAATCCAGAATATTCTTTTATTCAAATATTCTTTTCACAATTTCAAACCATATTAAGGTTTTCCAAACTAGTCGGGATTAGCAAACCTTACCGAAGTAATCATTTATTTTATTTCCCAATCCCAGCCTATTCATCCCATGGAGCAAAACTGGTAATACTCCATATCTAACACCATGGTGTTATCGGTAAAATTAATTACTATTTTACGTTTAAATCTAATTAAAGATTTAACTAGTGCTTTGGAGCAAAACTGGTGATAATCCGTTCTCGATCATTTCAATCTAATTAAAGATTCATCAAAACTCCACTTAGTTTTAATCTTCCCAAAAATCAATATTAATGATTATTTAACTTGGGAAATCATATCCGGTCATTAACTAACCAATGTCCTTCAAAACACGGTTCACGATAAACCCAAAATCACATTCCATCAGTCTCTAACCGTAAATTAGTAAGAGAACAATTCCCTAAGTGTTAATCCCGAAGGCCAAAACCAACATCAGATCAATACCCAGGAAACCATTTAACTTAGCTAATCTCCAGTTATTTTCTAATTTTCTTAACTCCATTGGGTTTAAGAACAGTATTATTAAAGATACCATTCACGACAAACCCAAAATCTCATTCCATTGTTAATCGGGTTAAAGAACAAGTGTTATTTAAAACACCGTTCACGATAAACCCAAAAATCTAATTTAAATTCAATTCCAATTAAATATTAATTAACTGGAAAATTTCACTAAATTTTAATTAAAAGATTTATTCTTTTCTCAACTGGGTTTAAGAACAGTGTTAATGAATACACCATTCACGACAAACCCAAAATCCCATTTGATATCAAATACAAGGCTCTGAATAGAAAATATATCGTCTTATATTCAATATCAAATTCTGAAATCAACAGATATTGTATTGGAAAAACGATATATATGTCTTCCAAATTCCAACACAATATTCGTATAATCATGGAATCCAATATCGAAATATTCCGAAGATAATTTCGATTCAAATCCATTCCAATTGATATATTGGAAATTCTGGTTATTTTTAAAACCATTTCAAATCCAATTTATTTATTTAAAAATATTGGATTATAATTCTAGTTCATAACTAGTTCATTTCGATAAAAATACATTTTTATCTTTTCAAATATGGGAATTTTCATCCCAATTCTTTCCATATCATTTATTATGATTTTACACAAATTATTAATATTTTTAATAATTTTATCAAGGCCCGTACAGTCGATTTCCATAAACGGTCATCGAACTGCACTTACAATGACCTTTTCCAAATTTTATCTTGACATAATTACAAATCCAACCGTTAGATTTCAAATCTCTAATGTTCCTGGAAAGCCCTTTTCGATACGAACCCAACGGTTCTGGTTTTAGGAGAATCCGACGGTCGGATCTCCTGTAACGTCAATTCGAAGTCAATGGTCAAAATTTGCGAACTGCCGCGGTGCGGCGCGTTCTATTCAGGCTATTTAATATATATATATATATATTATATATATATCTTTGATTTCCATTCAAAACACATTTTATAAATTGTTTTAAAATCGATTCCAATTTCTTTTTTAATTTTAAACCAAAAGTGAATATTCTACATCATTATAATATAAATGATGATATTTTCAAAATATTTGATTTTAAAATTATTTCCTTTTCAATATTGGTAATAAAATCGATATAAATATCGTTCACGTCAAAATGGCGTTAATCTAATCAACGCGGCTTTATATATTTAAATATTTTCGTATCCATCCCAAATCGGACATCAAAATCCTATTTTTATTCTTTTCTGAATATTATTTTAAAATATTCGTTATTTTAAAAATATTCTTCAGTTCTGAATTGGAATCAGACACAGTCGATTATCATATAATGTTATTTACATGGATTTCATACAACACATGTATACAACAGCTGTAACACCCCACCTCTGTTAAGGTCACTCACAAAGGGATTGCATTAACTTCAGTGGAGCGTCATAAATGTATAGAATAGATAAATTACAAACAGATAAAATTTAAACATCGGAAAATAAATAAAACTTTACTTTATTGATAAAACAACAACTTGGTAAAACAGCTTGTACAAAGATTGTTTTCCAGCACCAAACACCAATACCCATTACAACAAAGCATCTGTCTTGTTTAACAAAATAAAGAGGCATGAAATGACAATGATATTCCCCAAATAAAGCATGAGCTAGCCATAGCTGTGGAAAGGAAAGTCCAGAGCAATACATCGTCTATCTTCGAGCTTGGAAAGAAAACTGAACTAAGTGGTAATATTCCCTCCCTGTGAACCTGGGGCGGGGGGGGGGGGGGGGGGAGGGACGGAAGAAAAGAGAGCGAAACAAAACAAAGTCATACATAAAGCCTGGTAAGTCCTATGACTTTCAGCATGTAAATAGGTAAAAGCATCATGACATGAATAAACTGGATACCAGTCATAACCATGATAACATGCATAGTAAGACAACAAATGATGATCGTTAGATATGACAAGGTAAGATACACTGAATGCGCTTCAATTCTTTCTCTGATTTCCAATTTTCTCTGCACGACCCAACTAGCATCCTAACTAGTGTCTATTATAAAACGATTCGTATTCCCTACTAGTGTCCCAACTAATATCCTGTGAAAAATGATCTGTATCCCCAACTAGTGCCCCAACTAGTATCCTATATTGTATAATAAGGTGATCCCAACCCCGAAATTGTGGTAGCCTTCAGGTGTACATCTAGTATGAGGATCTTACCTCAATCAGCCCAACTGCCATGAAGACGTTAGATGTACCCTTACTACCCTATCGATCGGCCCCCTACTTGTATTCATTTATTACTTGTGTCATCCAACCCCGCTTGTATGTAGATACCTGTGCTGGCCCAATCATGGGGTGTATCAATTCCCATGATGGCAACCTGACACGATTCAAGATGCACAATGTATACTACTGATGCCTAGTGCCTGCTTTTCCACTCCGGAGCACATGCACACCCATACTCTGTCGAAACTACACTGCTGCACCACCCGCCGCTATTTTGACCGCTTATAATCAGCCTAGTAATCGTGCCCCACCCTGCCTAGCTCAGGGTATCGTGATACATCTATGTGGGTTACTGCTGAAATGGGTCCCCGTTACTAGCGTTTCCTAGGGTCCATTCGTATACCCCCCAAATTGGCTAAGTGTTATCCATCCATTCAAGTTAACTTAACCCATCCACACGTCATTTCATGTTGGTTAAGTGTTTCTTATTAACTTAAACCTTCTCATTCATCATGTTGTAATTGGTTAAGTGTTTTCTATTAACTTAACCCTGTTCATTCATCATATTATATTGGTTAAGTGTTTCCCCTTAGCTTAACCCTACTCGTTCGTCATGTTATATTGGTTAAGTGTTTCCCATTAACTTAACCCCACTCGTTCATCATGTTACATTGGTTAAGTATTGCCTTCTTGTGTTAACTTAACCCTACCACTTGTCATGTTACATTGGTTAAGTGTTGCCCTCTTGTGTTACTTAACCCTACCACTTGTCTTGTTACATTGGTTAAGGGTTGACCTATCACACATCATGTTATATTGGTTAAGTGTTGCCCTCTTGTGTTAACTTAACCTTACATTCTTAGCATGTCCGTTCATTAACATTAATTCATTCATTAATGCCTCAACCTCTCACATTAGAACTGTTGTTTGCGGTTGTTGGATGTGCCAGCCGGTTTCGAGCAAACTTCTACCGAAAACTCATTCTAACCTCGGGTTTTGGGCTTAATGCGCTAACCTCTTACATTAGATCTATATTTTTGCAGTCGCTGGATGTGTCGGGCGGTTCCGGGCAGCCTTACACCGAAACTCAATCTAAGCTCGTGTTAGGCACGTTTATCTTTAGCCAATTTACATCTATACTATACATGTCTAAGTCTAGATTTTATATGGTTATTATCCAAATTCACCAAACTAGTCATGTTCCAATTCCCAAGTTATGCCCAACAAATTCAATTACAAGTTATTATTCAAAATAGGTTACACCGAATCTTCCCAAATTTCAATAATAGTCATGCCCCAAAATCGCATTATACATTATGCTTGGCGTCCCAACCAATAGTTATGCCTAATCTAGATTTAATATTCCAATTTACAGTTTCCGCACAATATTTCAATTTACCCCAGGTTCGCAACAATAACATTTATACCCCAAATCACAAGTTACAAATTATGTCCAAAAATTTCACCAAATATGTTATGCCCAATTATTTCACCGAAAACGTTTTGCCCAATATTTACCCAAAATATTCCCCGTATTCCAATCGTTCGTATTTCCCGATTTCAGCCTAGGTTCGAAGGTAACCCAGGTTCATAAAAGAAAAAGGAAATAGGGGAAGAGAGAGGGAAGGAGCATAAAATAAGAATAAGCATGTAACAACAGACCTAATACAAGAGATTTAGATCTAACTAAGATAGATTCTTCATTAAACTGATACAATCATTATCGCAGGCATAAGAATAACATCACAAACCAAAGAGGATTATAAACCTGATGTACAATAAAGATAGGTCTGATTCAATCAATAAAAATAACCTCTAAGGCATATAAAGACATAGGTTCAATAGAAGGATAGGGATGAGTCTAAAAAGATTATCTTACAATCAGGCGTTGACTTTGATTCATTTTATTACATGTCAAGATTAAAATCAGTATTCAAATCTGAAAATAACGTGAACTTACAGAAAAAGAACTGATCTTGTTTTCTGGGATCGGATTTCTGAATTTGTTAAGCTTATCCTTTGATGTAGACGTTTGATTCTCTAGTTTGGATTTGGTTTGGAACTTTCTAACTTGATTTCTAATTTGGAGAAGACGGAGACTAGGCTAGCTTAGACATGGACAGCATGACGGCTTCATAGAATAGGGCTATGAGGCCTAGGGTTGAGGTTTGGGATGATTATATAGAAGTCTAGGATTAATTCTAGCCTTTAAATTAGTCTAGGAGTAATCAGAGCCATCCAAACCAAAGAGATGTGTCATCCAGCCAACCACAGCACGACACATAAGCCCTAATACCTTAGAAATTTGTCATCAGGCCAATCAGAGAAGGCCACATCAGCTCAGGGCTATAAAAATTCGTCGCAGGAAATGGATCTCAAAGGGGTCGACTCCCTACAGGGGGGCCGACACCTATGTCGACACCCCTATAGGGGGGTCGACACCTATGTCGACTCCCCTTAGGGGGGATCAAAACCTCTGAGCGGTAAATTACCCGCTTAGCCCGCTCTGACCTAATTTCGAATTTTGAATAGTTTTGACCTTTAATTATTATTTAAATTTTATTTCTGTTTAAACTTGAAATCTTCTGAACTCCATAACTTCTTCATACGGAGCCCGATTTACGCAAACTCGGACCCTATCTCAAGCAGAATTCCAAGACGAACGCAATGACATAACCTTTTCACCCAATTCTTCTTCTAAAAATTAAATGTTCTTAAATTTTTTAATTTAATATTCATAGAAAATACGGTGTGTTACATTCTCCCCTCCTTTAAAGGATTTCGTCCTCGAAATCTCTAAGTTAAGAAGAATGTGTCCTAACATCCAACACCCATCTACTAAACCATCAATCACAGGCATCCATTGTCCTTAAAAAGATTTCTAATGCTTTCATGATGATATGTATAGTGTGTGTACATGCCCTTATCTAATGCAAAATCAGGCGGTCTACTGATTCAGTTGACATCCTTAATGCGAATTATGTCAGTGCTATGAGTCCATCATGTATGCAATTACTCCTAATCGTATTTTATAACTTCTACATGAGTACCCAATCATTCATACAAATGCAACATCCATATGATAACACATCAAGTTTCAATCCATATACAAATACATATATGCATATGCAATATGAAAGTGACTGGGCTGATCTAGTGCCTAGTGTGTGTGTATATGCATCCACGAGCAACCTCTAGCAAACACTTACATCCATTTGCATCCACCAAACATAACATGTCTTAAAAATATGTTTACATCCATTGGATTCTACCTAAGGATCGAGGATAGGACCGAGAGGATATACTTAAAAGATAAATACTAGCATGCAAATAAACTTTACAGAAAAAGAGAGATCAAGGATATAACCTCAAAAAGGGTTTGATGCGCGTATCTAGTTTTTAGCCTTCTAAGTCGCATCTTCTTGAGCTTCACCCCATTGTGCTCTGACTGTCTTAACTTCACGATTGCGTAGCTTCTTAATTTCTATTTCCAAAATATGAGTTGGAACTCATTTCACTGTCGCCTCCCATTCCACCCCTTCTCCTTCTAGTATACTCGGCACTACAACTTATGCTGTGTCATGCTAAAAAGGTCTTCCAAAATTCACTAGAGGGTATTCCATGTGGAAGAACTATCACTTGAAAATAAACAGATGCTAACCATGTTACCAGGTGTAGTTATTAAGGTGATTAGAGGTCTCCTCTCTACTTAACTTATCCATTGCGTCAACTATCTGAGAGTCTTTTCTTTGTGAAGTCCCTATTTGATCCAAAAGCGTAGGTCTTACTCCTAACGATGCCAACTACTAATTTAACCGAAGGTTTTAAAATCAAAGGTTGATATATATTCTGAACTTTTCCTTTTCACATAAAGAGGACTTGAAGTCAACCTTTTTCTTCTTAAGGCATCCGCTATGACCTTACCCTTCCTTCTTATATCAAAATGGCGCCTACTCCCGTGCCGCATGCATCCATGTATAACGTAAACCTTTTACTACCGTAAGGTAAAAGTCAAAACTGGGGCCATTATAAGAGCCCTCTTCGATCATTGGAAAGCGACATCACAATCAATACCCCGAGCAAAGGTTAGATTCTTCTTCATTAATCCAGTAAGTGGGCTAATACCTTCGTAAAGTTCTTATTGAACTTCCTATATTAGCCCGCTAGTCCAAGAAAGCTTCTTACTTCTATTGCATTCCTTGGGAACTTCCAGTCTTGCACCGCAACTACTTTTTGCAGGATCTACTGCTATCCCTTCTTTGGACACCACATGTCCTAGAAACCTTACTTCTTCTCTCCAAAAATGATATTTTGAAGAACTTCGCCTTAAGTTGATGTGCTTGAAGTGTATCCATGACTTCTCTTAAATGAAAAGCATGTTCTTCTTCGTTCTTTAATAAAATCAAGATACTATCCACGAAGACTACTACAAACTTATTAAGGAAATCCCTAAACACCCTACTCATCAAGTCAAAAAAATAAGCAAGTACATTCGTCAAACCGAAAGGCATGACGAGCCACTCAAAGAAACCGTCAGGGGTCCTAAAAGCAGTATTGTCTATACTGTCCTCAGCTACTCTTAGCTGATGAAATACTGTAGCCAAATCTAGTTGGGAGAAAACAGACGCACCTACAAGCTGATCAAACAAATCATCTATTTTTGGAAGTGGGTGTCCATTTTCTTTAGTTAGCTTGTTTAATTTTCTATAATCCACGCATAGGCGAAGTGAACCATCCGCTTTGGTTGCAAATACCACTGGAGCACCCCATTCAGAAATACTCCGCCCTATGAACCCCTTTTCAAGCAACTCTTTAACTTGCTTGCTGAGCTCTTCCCTTTCCCTTGGAGCCATGTGTCTAATGGGTAAAGCAACAGGTTTTGCATTATCAACAAGGTATATGCGGAAGTCTATCTCTTGCTTCGGAGGCAAACCCTTTACCTCCTCAAAGACATCCGAGTATTCACGGACTACTCTAATAGATTGCAAGTTTTCAACAGATGCATCAAGAGGTTCTAGGTAGCTAAGCATAACAAAATTCATGGGATTACTAGAGATTTCGAGAGTGTTACCGAGGCGAGTCATAAGTCTAACCACTCTCCTTTCACAATTGAGAATGACACCATTACTAGATAACCAATCCATCCGTAGCCTATAAAACCAAAAACGTAAGCATTACATCTAAACTCAACGCTTAGTATAGATATTCCCAAATCCAAACAAATCATAGATGAATGAGCCGAACCCCCAATAGGATTTGAGACAACAATGGGATCTTCTACTATACAAGTACTAAGGTGCAGAGACTCAACTATGGAAGTAGATAGAAAAGAATGTGAAGCACCAGAGCCAAACAAAGTTCTAATAGAATGATTGAAAAGAAAAAACTAAACTTTCAATAGAAACGTTCCTACTTCTCTTCGGTACATTTGCAGTGAGAGCATGCAATTGTCCTCTTGGAGATTATGTCCTTTGCCCCTTGTCCTTGTCCTTTGGGCAATCCTTGATAAGATGCCCTGCTTCACCATACTGAAAACAACCACCTGTCTTCTTCTTCCTACAATTAAATGACCCGCTATACCATAGAAAATACACTTCCTCTTATCACGGGATCTATTATTTCTTCCACCCTTCTTATATTCCAATCCCTTGTTTGTGATTCTTCCACTTCGACGCCTTTCTCCTTCTGCATGGATTAAGCCATATCAACAAGCTCCTTATCCTTGGGCTTGTGCTCCTTAGCCCAAACTCCCTTATTCTCATCCCTACTATCCTTGTGTAGCTTGTTGACTAGTTTCTCGAAACTACCTCCATCGCACGACAACCTACAAGGCTTGAAAGAAAATTAGCTGTAGGTGAAACTACTGCGGCTACAGATGGAGGTTTGGCACTACTTCGCCCTAGACATGTGTCGTATGCCTACGAAACTATGGCGAAAAGAAAGGAAGAAGAGATTCAAATAGAGAATCGAAAGATAGTGCATATGGCTTTGGGGAATATGCCTTTTAAAAACAATATTTTTCTCTTGAAAAACGCTTCTTTAAAACATGTTTTAGAAAACACCCCTTTTAAAATATGCTTTTGAAAAATCTTTTATCTGTTCTGGTAACCTTTTGCTATGATACCACGTGTAATACTCCACCTCCGTTAAGGTCACTCACAAAGGGAATGCATTAACTTCAGTGGAGAGTCATAAATGTATAGAATAGATAAATTACAAACAGACAAAATTTAAACAACGGAAAATAAATAAAAATTTATTTTATTGATAAAACAGCAACTTGGTAAAACAGCTTGTACAAAGATTGTTTTCCAGCACCAAACATCAATACCCATTGCAACAAAGCATCTGTCTTGTTTAACAAAATAAAGAGGCATGAAATGACAATGATATTCCCCAAATAAAGCATGAGCCAGCCATAACTGTGGAAAGGAAAGTCCAAAGCAATACAACATCTATCTTCGAGCTTGGAAAGAAAACTGAGCTAAGTGGTAATATTCCCTCCCTGTGAACCTGGGAGGGCGGGACGGAAGAAAAGAGAGTGAAACAAAACATAGTCAGACATAAAGCCTGATAAGTCCAGTGACTTAAAGCATGTAAATAGGTAAAAGCATCATGACATGAATAAACTGGATACTAGCCTTAACCATGATAATAAGCATAGTAAGACAACAAATGATGATCGTTAGATATGACAAGGTAAGATACACTGAATGCGCTTTGGTTCTTTCTCTGATTTCCTATTTTCTCTACACCACCCAACTGGCATCCTAACTAGTGTCTATTATAGAATGATCCGTATTCCCTACTAGTGTCCCAACAAGTATCCTATGAAAAAGGATCTGTATACCCTACTAGTGTCCCAACTAGTATCCTATGTTATATAATAAGGTGATCCCAACCCCGAAATTGTGGTAGCCTTCAAGTGTACATCTAGTACGAGGATCTTACCTCAATCAGCCCAATTGCCATGAAGATGTCAGATGTACCCTTACTGCTCTATCGATATGCTCCCTACTTGTATTCATTTATTACTTGTGTCATCCGGCCCCGATTGTATGTAGATACCTGTGCTGGCCCTATCATAGGGTGTATCAATTCCCATGATGGCAACCCGACACGATTCAAGATGCACAGTGTATACTACTGATGCCCAGTGCCTGCTTTTCCACTCCGAAGCACGTGCATGCCCATACTCTGTCAGAACTACACTGCTGCACCACCCACCGCTATTTTGATCGCTTATAATCAGCCTAGTAATCGTGCCCCACCCTGCCTAGCTTAGGGTACCTTGATACTTCTATGTGGGTTACTGCTGAAATGGGTCCTCGTTACTAGGGTTTCCTAGGGTCTATTCGTATACCCCCCCCCCCAAATTGGCTAAGTGTTATCCATCCATTCAGGTTAACTTAACCCATCCACACGTCATGTCATGTTGGTTAAGTGTTTCTCATTAACTTAACCCTTCTCATTCATCTTGTTGTAATTGGTTAAGTGTTTTCTATTAACTTAACCCTGTTCATTCATCATATTATATTGGTTAAGTGTTTCCCCTTAGCTTAACCCCACTCGTTCATTATGTTATATTGGTTAAGTGTTTCCCATTAACTTAACCCCACTCGTTCATCATGTTACATTGGTTAAGTGTTGCCTTCTTGTGTTAACATAACCCTACCACTTGTCATGTTACATTGGTTAAGTGTTGCCCTCTTGTGTTACTTAACCCTACCACTTGTCATGTTAAATTGGTTAAGGGTTGCCCTATCACACATCTTGTTATACTGGTTATGTGTTGCCCTCTTATGTTAACTTAACCCTACCATTCTTAGCATGTCCGTTCACTAACATTAATTCATTCATTTCTTAGCGTGTCCATTCATTAACATTAATTCATTCATTAATGCCTCAACCTCTCACATTAGAACTGTTGTTTGCAGTTGCTGGATGTGTCGGGCGGTTCCGGGCAGACTTCTACCGTAAACTCATTCTAACCTCGGTTCGGAACAATAACATTTATACCCCAAACTCATTCTAACCTCGGTTCCGGGTAGACTTCTACCCCAACCAATTGTTATGCCCAATCTATATTTAATATTCCAATTTACAGTTTCCGCACAATATTTCAATTTACCCCAGGTTCAGAACGATAACATTTATACCCCAAATCACAAGTTACAAATTATGTCCAACAATTTCATCGAATATGTTATTCCCAATTATTTCACCAAATAGGTTATGCCCAATATTTACCCAAAATAGTCCCCGTATTCCAATCGTTCGTATTTCGCGATTTCAGCCTAGGTTTGAAGGTAACCCAGGTTCATAAAAGAAAAAGGAAATAGGGGAAGAGAGAGGGAAGGAGCATAAAATAAGAATAGGCATAAAAATAGGCATGTAACAACAGACCTAATACAAGAGATTTAGATCCAACAAAGATAGATTCTTCAATAAACTGATACAATCATTATTGCAGGCATAAGAATAAAATCACGAACCAAAGAGGATTATAAACCTGATGTACAACAAAGATAGGCTTGATTCAATCAATAAAAATAACCTCTAAGGCATATAAAGACATAGGTTCAATAGAAGGATAGGGATGAATCTGAAAAGATTATCTTACAGTCAGGCATAGACATCGATTCATTTTATTACATGTCAAGATTAAAATTAGGTATTCAAATCTGAAAATAACGTGAACTTACAGAAAAAGAACTGATCTCGTTTTCTGGGATCTGATTATCGAATTTGTTAAGCTTATCCTTTGATGTAAACGTTTAATTCTCTAGTTTGGATTTGGTTTAGAGATTTCTAACTTGATTTCTAATTTGGAGAAGATGGAGACTAGGCTAGCTTAGACATGGACAGCATGACGGCTTCATAGAATAGGGTTGTGAGGCCTAGGGTTGAGGTTTGGGATGATTATATAAAAGTCTAGGATTAATTCTAGCCTTTAAATTAGTCTAGGAGTAATCAAAGCCATCCAAACCAAAGAGATGTGTCATCCAGCCAACCACAGCACGACACATAAGCCCTAATACCTTAGAAATTTGTCATCAGGCCTATCAGAGAAGACCACATCAGCTCAGGGCTATAAAAATTCGTCGCAGGAAATGGATCTCAAAGGGGTCGACTCCCTACAGGGGGGCCGACACCTATGTCGACACCCCTATAGGGGGGTCGACACCTATGTCGACTTCCCTTGGGGGGGTCGACACCTCTGAGCGGGAAATTTCACGCTCAGCCCGCTCTGATCGAATTTCGAATTTTGAACAGTTTTGGCCTTTAATTATTATTTAAATTTTATTTCTGTTTGAACTTGAAATCTTCTTAACTCCATAACTTCTTCATACGGAGCCCGATTTACGCAAACTCGGACTCTATCTCAAGAAGAATTCCGAGACAAACGCAATGGTGTAACCCGTTTCACCCAATTCTTCTTCTAAAAATCAAGTGTTCCTAAATTTGTTAATTTAATATTCACAGAAAATACGGTGTGTTACAACAACCATGATAAACAGCCAACCATCATCCAGAGTGCATTCTACACTGTATAAGCATTAAATATAAATATTTAACGCTTACAACAGTCTGTCAACATATCGATTGACTTACAACTAAACAGATGGGATTAGTGTACGTCAAATATCATCCCAACACCCGTGTGGGGTTTCAATCCACAAATACAGAATTTATTTGTGCAGTTGGGCGACGTGTAAAATTTATCGTCCCAATCCATTTCAGTCGAATGAGTGTACATAAACAAATCGTCCGATTTGTAAATGAATATTTATTTTATTTCGACATATGAATATTTTATTTTATTTAAGACATGAATATTTATTCCATTCCACATCACAATCAATTTTCACAGCACATCATAATCAAACAATTCGTCCACGGTTTGTGGAGGACGGGTGTTGGGTGCTGCTAAGCACCGTCTGCATCCTAGTATATATTTTAACTAGAAATCAAAATTAAAGTGAGGAGTTCTCAACTTTGGTATCCACTCCGCCAGTTTTATTTTTGGATTTCAGAACGGTCGTGATTTGCCTGACATTCTAATGCAGTCTTCTCTACGTTGCTCATATTAAAATTCACATTTTTAATACGATGTTTACACATTAAAAATCATATTTTTATGCCGCTATTTCATATATAAAAATCTAATTTTTATATCGCTATTTCAATTATAAAAAATCATATTTTTGATTTGGTATTCATATAATAAAAATCAGATTTTTATTACGAAACATCTTTCTAAAAATAGTTTCTTTGTACGATAGAAATCATATTCTTATATTCGATAAAAATCAAATCTTGACTAAATTAAAAAATTTGGCTTTACATTATAAAAATATAATCTTTTCTATAAACAAAAATATGATCTTTCTATAAAAAATATAATCTTTCATATATAAAAAAAAAATCTAATCTTTACTAAATAAAAAATCTAATCTTTCCTATATAAAAAATTTAATCTTTCCTATCATAACATATAATAAAACTGAAAAATAAATTAAATGAAAATAAATAAATAGAAAGAAACTCACTTTTCTTTTACTGTAAAAGTTGAATCGCTGTTGGAGGAGCTCACAGTGGCAAAACGCGGTGCGGTGGTGGTGTGCTCAACGATGGCGTCGACCAAAGGTGATGGGGGGGTGCGCGTAGTGGGTGGTCGGCTGGGGTTTGAGGGGCAGCTTGATTTGGGTACTAGGGTTTTGGGCGGAGCGATTTAGAAGGGGCGAGGCGGCGGAGGAACATCGTGGAGGCTTGGGGGGTCGCGGCGGACCTGGGGGAGTGGTGGCGGCGTGCGCTTGAGATCGACAGGGGATCGCAGAAAATCGGTTTGGGGATTATCGGGTTCTGGAGTTTGAGTGAGTGAAATAAAATAAGGGCTTTGACCCTATATTAATAATATATATTTTAGTCATTAAATTCCCATAAACGTAACTTTTTAATTCGAACTCCAAATCGAATCCACCGAATGTCGTCCCTAACTAATTACCCCCATTCCGAACACAATAGGATATGTTTCGTAAGCCAAGATGATTGTTACGACCAGTTTCTCTTTAAATTAAAATATAAATCAGTATATATTGAATTTTAACGAACATTTTAATTTACCGGGGCCACATACAGACTCTAAAAATTCCAGGAAAATTACTTCTAGCTTTGTATTGATGACACGGTCCTAACAAAACTAATTTCATCAAATTTGAAGACCGTTTGAAAAATGACCATTTTCTGGTCGATCCAAATTGACTGAAACTATAAAAACACGTTTTCTTTTGCCACACTCACATATTAATCCCAAAAATTATGAATTTTGGAATCTCGCAATAATTTGACATCCCGGTTCCAAAAAAAGTGGTTTCGTTGAAAACGAAGGACGTTTGCAAAATTTCCATTTTAAGGGTTATATTTCTATAACGACTATTCTAAATTTTCAACTGGACATAACTTTTTATTCTCGTTATGAAATTTCAATTTTTCGGATTCGTTAGAAAGATATTATCAAATATAATCTAATATTTCTGGTTTCGTTAAAATCCAATTTATTTTGAATCCTGCACATTCATTTGAAATTTGAAATCGAATTTTCAAACTACCGCGCCATTTCCAATTCCTTTTATAATTAAAATAAATATTTATATTCCAATTTCAATTTAAATAAATATATACATTCTAATTCTACTCAAAATAAATTTCTTGTTATTATTATTTAAAATAAATCAATTTAAATATTCATAATTCATTAAAATTGTCAAAATATTTTTTTTTAAAATTGGTTCTGATATTCCGGGTTGTTATAATCTCCCCCACTTAAAATCTTTTCGTCCTCGAAAAGGAACGGAACTGAAAGTTGTTTAACTAATTAACTCAACTTTCACCCTGGTGTTCATTCTCCAACTTTTCAGTTTCTAAGAATTTTCAAATTCTTCAAAAATTTGGCTAACACCCTAAATTTTCGAAAAATTTCGCCATAACCTCCTTTGTACGGGGAGCACCGGGAAAATTCCCAAACCGCCACACAGGCCCTCTCATCTCAAAAAGAAAAAGAAAAAGCCAAGCGGCTAGCCAATCGGCTCATAAAATCAACCAAACCCAATAAATTAGTAAACATGTACCTATTTGTTGAGCATACAATTTTATTCCTTTTCTCTAGCCTCCTTGCTACGACCTGTTCAATATATATGCATGTACATGTATGCAATTCCAAACAATTTTCAATTCAGTTCAACTTTTGATCAATTTGGCGTAATGGTTCAAAATTTTAATTAATCAGCCAATAATCAAACAACACAACCAGCAATCAATTTGTTGATTAATTTTCAAACATGTATCATTTACATATATAGTCAAAATCATGTTTTTGATGCCAAATCACAATAATACGCCCTAACTAGTTTTGATTCTCACACCAGTCAATTGGAAATATATAGATATCTCACTTTCGAAACTCAAACATAAATTCTGATGACGACTAGCCAATCACCAGAATCATCTCCGGGCGACTAGAGCGTGATTTTATATCTATCCAGTATATTGGAGGCTTCGTATATAAGCTAGCTAGGCGTATATGCAAATCTCTATATACTCGATTGTCCAAAATTCGAAATAAAATAAATAATCAAATACGTATAATATGATTTAAATTTTCAAAACAACATTTGTTTTCAATAAATAATACTCTCCGGACTCATTCTAGGATACTACTGATCCCGTCTCTAATGAGTCATTCCTTATTGGATATTACTAATCCAATCTCTGATAAATTCTTTTGTATGGTTCTAATGTGTTTTGTTCTCAAGCTCTGTAAACCAAAGCTCTGATACCACGTGTAACGACCCGAACTTCCCCGGTCTCCGAAGAGAAGAGAGAGAATGGATTGTATGAGAATACGACGAATCATAACACAAACAGAAGAACATTTCAATGCTTATTACAACAATTTACATAAGAGTACAGAATATACAGTGTATGCATAAATATTACACATTTGATAAATATCAGAGATTTAAATACATTACATAGCAGTGGAAAATAATACAAAACACAACTGAAAGAGATAAACGGATGCAGAGCTTTCCAAATATCAGTCCAGCTGTAATCCAGGATCCTGTGAACATAAATCTGCAAAACCAAAACTACTTACTGCCCGTGCGGAAAATAGGGGCACCCAGAGTTTAGGTTAAAACAATAAACTCCAGGTCAGTCATGTGGCTGGTGTGAGAACTAAAACAGTTATTAATCTTTATTTTAAAGTTCGGTAAATCAAGGGACCACGTCGTATAACACGGAACGGGTTTCCTCCTAGGAATACCAGTGCATAAAACAACAGCGCAATGCTAATTAAAGAAAATGAAGCTATTATAAGACCCGGGTCCCATCACAAAATGCAATGCAGGCCGAAGGATAAGGTTTTACCTTATAATAGCCAAATAATGCTTGATAAGTGAAATTTAATCTTTAATTATTACTATAAGTGGAGAAATCAACTTCAAGTATAAATGTATCAATCATAGGCAGCATGAGCGCCCCATCCCACTATGTCGCCATATATAGGATTACAACTAAAACTGAAATGTCATATTGGAAGTTGGATTCCATCCATGAACCAAGGCAAGAGATTGTCCTTACCACTTCGAGACTCTCTAGCCCGAGCCTCAGGACCCAGACCCAGATGGGCCCTTGGAGCGTCAAGGCCAGTCCACACGAAGTGGATTAAAATGCTTGAACAATGCCTTTCCCTGCCCTATGGGGCGTAAATGAGTCAAATGACTCCATCGGATCCCGCAGTAGCCGATATATCCGAGGCGCCTCACATTCCAACAACCACATAGGTAAAAATAATATAAATGTTAGGGCTTGCAAAACGCTGACACCACCTCTAGCTAGAAAGAAACGCATGTCCTCCCTGAGGTCCTCTCCCGTTTTTGGTTCACACCGAGGTGTGAGGCTCGCGAATTAATGCTATACACAAAGCGGCGCTATATTAAAGCTATGCTTTGATCATCAAGCACAAAACTCTACTTTTCAACAGAAGCCTTGATCATTTGCTACTCAGGCATGCCAAACAGGCAATTTACGCTATACGACTGATGTCTATCGATATACAACCTCTGATCCCGTACGTCTCAAAGAAGGGTGAAGTAAGAGAATAAATTCTTCTTCACCAGGCAGATGTATATTTAATAGAGATAAATCATCACAGAATAAATCTAATGTCATACACACAGTCCATTTACAAGTCCGTTCTGGGTTTGAACGAAACCGGAGGCACCTTATTCCTCGTCCCATATGTCCAATACAGGAGAGATGCCCTCGCATATCCATCAATCTCCAAGTACGTCTGGACGATCGCCACTTATTACCTCGTCTTTGGTGTACAACCCAATCTAGACATCAGTAATCATCCAAACGAGGTGAAGACCTCTGGTCTTTAACCACCGTCTTCAACTTCGACTTATCGTCGAATCAGTTATTCAGAATGGGATAAACCTGGTCTTTCTAAATAACTCGCATATTTTGTAAACAAGAGTAACACAAACACAACATACGCCTCATTCCAATCCAGAATATTCTTTTATTCAAATATTCTTTTCACAATTTCAAACCATATTAAGGTTTTCCAAACTAGTCGGGATTAGCGAACCTTACCAAAGTAATCATTTATTTTATTTCCCAATCCCAACCTATTCATCCCATGGAGCAAAACTGGTAATACTCCATATCTAACACCATGGTGTTATCGGTAAAATTATTTACCATTTCACGTTCAAATCTAATTAAAGAGTGCAAAACTGGTGATACTCCTTTCTCGATCATTTCAATCTAATTAAAGATTCATCAAACCTCCACTTAGTTTTAATCTTCCCAAAAATCAATATTAATGATTATTTAACTTGGGAATCATATCCTGTCTTTAACTAACCAATGTCCTTCAAAACACAGTTCACGATAAACCCAAAATCACATTCCATCAGTCTCTAACCGTAAATTAGTAAGAGATCAATTCCTAAAGTATTAATTCCGAAGGCCGAAACCAACATCAGATCAACACGTAGGAAACCATTCAACTTAGCTAATCTCCAGTTATTTTCTAATTTTCTTAACTCCATTAGGTTTAAGAACAGTATTATTAAAGATACCATTCACGACAAACCCAAAATATCGTTCCATTGTTAATCGGGTTAAAGAACAAGTGTTATTTAAAACACCGTTCACGATAAAATCCAATTTAAATTCAATTCCAATTAAATATTAATTAACTGGAAAATTTCACTAAATCTTAATTAAAAGATTTATTCTTTTCTCAACTGGGTTTAAGAACAGTGTTAATGAAGACAACATTCACGACAAACCTAAAATCCCATTTGATATCAAATACAAGGCTCTGAATAGAAAATATATTGGCCTATATTCAATATCAAATTTTGAAATCAACAAATATCGTATTGGAATAACGATATATATCTTCCAAATTCCTCCACAATATCTGTATAATCACGGAATCCAATATCGGAATATTCCGAAGATAATTTCGATTCAAATCCATTCCAATTCATATATTAGAAATTCTGGTTATTTTTAAAACCATTTCAAATCCAATTTATTTATTTAAAAATATTGGATTATAATTCAAATTCATAACTAGTTCATTTCGATGAAAATATACTTTTATCTTTTCAAATATGGAATTTTTCATCCCAATTCTTTCCAAATCGTTTATTATGATTTTACACAAATTATTAATAATTTTATCAATGCCCGTATAGTCGATTTCCATAAACGGTCATCGAACTGCAGTTACATCGACCTTTTCGAAATTTGATCTAGACATAATTCCAAATCCAACCATTAGATTTAAAATCTCTAATATTTGTTGGAAAGCCCTTTTCGTTACGAACCTAACGGTTCCAGTTTTAGGAGAATCCGACGGTCGGATCTCCCGTAACGTCAATTCGAAGTCAATGGTCGAAATCCGCGAACTGCCACGGTGCGGTGCGTTCAATTCAGGCCATTTAATATATGTAATATATATTATATATATTTCGTCGATTTCCATTCAAAACGCATTTTATAAATCATTTTAAATTCGCTTCCAATTTCTTTTTCAATTTTAAACTAAAATTGAATATTCTACATCATTATAATATAAATGATGATATTTTCAAAATATTTGATTTTGAAATTATTTCCTTTTCGATATTTGTTATAAAATCGAACAAAATCGATATAAATACCGTTCACGTCAAAATGGCGTTAATCTAATCAGCACGGCTTTATATATTTAAATATTTTCATGTCCATCCCAAATCGGATATCAAAATCCTATTTTGATTCTTTTCTGAATATTATTTTAAAATATTCGTTATTTTAAAATATTCGTTATTTTAAAAATATTCTTCAGTTCTTTATTGAAATCAGATACTGTCAATTACCATATAATGTTATTTATATGGATTTCATACAACACATGTATACAACAACCATGATAAACAACCAACCATCATCCAGAGTGCATTCTACACCGTATAAGCATTAAATATAAATATTTAACGCTGTCAACAGTCTGTCAACATATTGATTGACATACAACTAACAGCTGGGATTAGTGTACGTCAAATATCATCCCAACACCCGTGTGGGGTTTCAATCCACAAACATAGAATTTATTTGTGCAGTTGGGCGACGTGTAAAATTTATCGTCCCAATCCATATCAGTCAATTGAGTGTACATTAACAAATCGCTAGATTTGTAAATGAATATTTATTTTATTTCAACACATGAGTATTTTATTTTATTCAACACATGAATATTTATTCCATTCCACATCATAATCAAACAAGTCGTCCATGGTTTGTAGACGATGGGTGTCGGGTGCTGCTAAGCACCGTCTGCATCCTAGTATATATTTTAACTAGAAATTAAAATTAAAGTGAGGAGTTCTCACCTTTGGTTTCCACTCCGCTAGTTTTATTTCTGAATTTCAGAACAGTCGGTATTTGCCTGACATTCCGACGTAGTCTTCTCTACGCTGCTCATATTAAAAATCACATTTTTAATACGATGTTTATACATTAAAAACCATATTTTTATGCCGCTATTTCGTATATAAAAATCTAATTTTTATATCGCTACTTCAATTACAAAAATCATATTTTTGATTCGCTATTCATATAATAAAAATCAAATTTTTATTACGATTTCTAAAAATATTTTCTTTGTACGATAGAAATCATATTCTTATATTCGATAAAAATCAACTCTTGACTAAATTAAAAATCTTAGCTTTACATTATAAAAATATAATCTTTTCTATAAACAAAAATGTGTTCTTTCTATTAAAAATAATAATAATCTTTCCTATATAAAAAATCTAATCTTTCCTATATAAAAAATATAATCTTTCCTATCATAACATGTAATAAAACTGGAAAAATAAATTAAATGTAAATAAATAAAAGAAACTCACTTTTCTTTTACTGTAAAAGTTGAATCGCTGTTGGAGGAGCTCACAGTGGCAAAACGCAGTGCGGTGGTGGTGTGCTCAACGATGGCGTCGACCGGAGGTGATGGGGGGGGTGCACGCAGTGGGCGGTTGGCTAGGGGTATAAGGGGGCGGCTTGATTTGGGTACTAGGGTTTTGGGCGGAGCGATTTAGAAGGGGCGAGGCTGCGGAGGAAGATCGTGGAGGCTAGGGGGGTCGCGGCGAACCTGGGGGAGTGGTGGCTGCGTGTGCTCGAGATCGACGGGGGATCGCAGAAAATTGGTTTGGGGATTATCGAGTTCTGGAGTTTGAGTGAGTGAAATAAAATAAGGGCTTTGACCTTATATTAATAATATATATTTTAGTTATTTAATTCCCATAAACGTAAATTTTTAATTCGAACTCCAAATCGAACCCACCGACTGTCGTCCCTAACTAATTACCCCCATTTCGAACACAATGGGATATGTTTCGTAAGCCAAGTTGACTGTTACGACTGGTTTCTCTTTAAATTAAAATATAAATCAGTATATATTAAATTTTAACGCACATTTTAATTTACCGTGGCCACATACAGACTCTTAAAATTTCAGGAAAATTACTTCTAGTTTCGTATTGACGACATGGTCCTAACAAAACTAATTTCGTCAAATTTGAAGACCGTTTGAAAAATGGCCATTTTCTGGTCGATCCAAATTGACTGAAACTGTCAAAACACGTTTTCTTTTGCCACGCTCACATATTGATCCCAAAAATTATGAATTTTGGAATCTAGCAATAATTTGATATCCCGGTTCCAACAAAAGTGGTTCGTCGTAAACAGAGGTCGTTTGCAAAATTTCTATTTTAAGGGTTATATTTCCATAGCGACTATTCTGAATTTTCAACTGGGCATAACTTTTTATTCCCGCTATGAAATTTCAACTTTTCAGGTTCGTTGGAAAGATATTTTCAAATAGAATCTAATATTTCTAGTTTCGATAAAATCCGGTTTACTTTGAATCCTGCACATTCATTTGAAATTTGAAATCGAATTTTCAAACTACCGCGCCATTTCCATTTCCTTTTATAATTAAAATAAATATTTATATTTCAATTTCAATTTAAATAAATATATACGTTCTAATTCTATTCAAAATAAATTTATAGTTGTTATTATTTAAAATAAATCATTTTAAATATTCAAAATTCATTAAAATTGCCAAAATAAAAATTTTTATTTGGTGCAGATTTTCCGGATTGTTACACAATAAAAGAAAAGGGAATTCGACGAATATCTTAGGAAAAATGAACGCAAGCAAACGTCTGTAATGTTGCAACTCCACAAAATCATAAGTGATGGCAGCAAAAAGAACACAATCCTATACAAAAAACTGGACTGTTAAGCAGTAACACACTAATACCTCGTTAACAAGTGTATCCATTCAGAGTTAAAAACTAAATCCCTGTATTGCATTTAAATGCAATATATTGGTTAACAAGTAGATTAATTCACACTTGTAGACTGAATTATTTTATCTTATTTTAAAACAAATGGTTAAGATGTTCGATTTAACACAAACATACACTAGACCGGACAATGCACATAACAGTAGAAACATCCTTAGCAATTACCCATTTATGATCATGCATGCAGCTAAGGACACAGATAAACACCATTGTGAGATATTTGAACAATTTTGTATCAACCACCAATCTTGCATCATTGTAAGAGATAAGTTTATTATCTAAGAAACACAATGCACAAAACATGCCTTCCTCCAAATTATGTTACTCAAGTCTAATTATTACAGTGCTTATACAACCATTTTTTTAATAAAGATTGTCCTAATTTTTACACGACTTGCCAATAGGACCAAAATAATCTATCATATAGATATATTAAAAATAGGATGGTTATCATGAATATTTAAAAAAACATCCTAAAAATAGTGGCAATTTGACATCATCAGAAGTGAACAAAGGGTTTGAGCTTTAAAGTAGAATTGATCATTCATTTCACCCTTTTTCACTTATATTTGAAGTCTAAATGAAAATGTATAGTTCGCTTTGTGCAATCCAAAACCAAACGCTACATGCCAGCCAATCTTAGAGTATGATTTGCTTTCTTTAGGTGTTAAATTGGCTTAGCATGGAGTATGATGCAGTAGATTCACATGTCATTAATTGTTATAGTCCATTTGAATTTTTAATGTTGGCTTCTACACACAAATATAGGAATAAAGTATAGTGAATCATATATCTATGTAGATAAATAAGAGAACAGAAATGATATATGCTAATATATTGCATGCTGAACCTCAAGCAATATTTTTAAAGTAACAACAAATATACTGATCAGCAATACCATTGCAGACGTCAACGTAAATACATAGGATCTAACAGAGACTGATACAGGACACAAATAACTAAAATATCATTGAACGGTCTAATTGAAGTGCTAAGAAAAAAACATGTACATATTTTGTTATTATCATATTAATAATAATTTATGAGTTATTAACAATCACACAGATATTAATTTGATATTATTCCAATACTGACAAAATATCACATATCGGTCTTTGATTGATACATTATGGATGCGAGAGAAAATCTGTTGAAATTGACGATTCAAATATTTGTAAAGAAGGAAAGAAATCGATTGATTGTCAATTAATTAATTGGCTCGTATATGGAAAGATAAAAGAGGAAGTTTTCTTTTTGGAAGAAAAATAACAGGTCAATCAATCAATTAGTGAAGAATCAATTTACTCAGAGAAAGAGATTGAGACCATGATTGCACCAACCATTTATGCTCCAATCAAATCAAGGAAGATATTATATTTATTTATCTGCATGTCCAAGTAATCTAGAAATTTCTCTTCTTTATCTCCAAGTAATCTCTCTATATATATAGGGGTCATGTTATTGTATGAATGCATGCAATCCACCATTAATCTTGTCTCTACTGTAATTTTATGTACTCATTTCTTCATTGAGAAATAAAGAAGTTGTTGGAACCGTGGACGTAGGCAAAGCCGAACCACGTTAAATTGGTGTGTTCTTTTATGTTTTTGTTCTCCCTATAATTTGTGCCACTTGATTTTATTTTATTTTTGGCATCGTTGAAATAGTTGACAAACTAGATCATTGGGTTTATTCGTTTTCCGCTGCCCAAACCTCTGATTTTGCACGACAGACTGGCATCAGAGCAAATTGTTCTGTTCAAAGACTTTTCAACCATGTCAAATTTTGCAAAGAATAACGGTGGTAGAAGCGCTACAAATTATGGAGTTGCTAGATTTGATGGAAAAGGGGATTTTGGCACATGGAAGATGAAGATGGAAGCGGTGTTGAAGAAAGAGAGGACATTTAAGGTTGTCTCAGATCCAGAGAAATTGAAGAAATTAGCACCTGAAGAGATAGAAGAATTGGAAGAGGATGCTCTTACTACCATCCAACTTAGCCTTTCTGATGAAGTACTTAAAGAGTTTTCTCAAGTGAAAACTGCTAAGGAATTGTGGGATGCTCTTCAGAGAAAGTTCTACGACAAGTCTCTCACTAAACACATCATCTTACAACAACAACTTTATTCTTTAAAATGAGGCCCGGAACAGATGTATTTGCTCATATAGATGCCCTCAACACACTTGTCATGAATCTTCGAGCGGCTAATGTAAAGATTGAGGATGAGGCGCAAGTTGTTATTCTTTTATGTTCTTTACCTGCAGAGTATAACACTTTTGTTAACTCTATGATCTATGGGTGTTCGTCTATTTGCTTGGAGGATGTAAAGACAAATTTGCATAACGAGATGTTGAGAGGAAAGTTAGCAAGCATCAGCATGGAGAATGATTCTGAAAGCCTTGTTGCATAGAGAGGAAGAAGTAAAAGTAGACCCAAATATGGTGGAGATAGAGCTAAGTCTAGATCCTAGTCAAGAGGAGCTCGGAAGGAAGTTTGTCATTATTGCAGAAAATCTGGATATTATATTGCAAGTTGCCCCAAGTTGGAGAATAAAAACAAAGTTGTTCCCCAGAAGGCTTCAGCATCTACAGCAGAGGCATCAGATTCAGATAATGATCCTGGCATTTTTACAGCTTCCGCCTCTCCTATGAAGAGTACTATATGGATTATTGACTCGGGAACATCCTATCACATGACACTTGATAGGCACTCATTTTCCACTTATCGTCAGCTTGATGGAGGAGAGGTTCTCATGGGAGATAATGCTTCTTGACGCATATTTGTATTAGAACAGTAAAGATCAGGATGTTTGATGGTGTTGTTCGTACTTTAGGTGATGTCAGGCATATGCCTGATTTAAGGCGTAGTTTGACCTCCATTGGAGCATTGTGCAATTTTGGCTTAAAGTGTGTAATACAAAAAGATTCATTAAAAATTACAAATGGATCATTGATAGTAATGAAAGGGGTAAGAGCTGGATATCTATATTTGCTAAAGGGTACAACTGCTATTGCAGAGACTGCTTCGGTTATTGATTCAGTTGATTCCGATTCTACCAGATTGTGGCATTTTCGTATGGGTTTCATCGGAGAGCGCAGTTTAGAAGTATTGAGAAAGCGAGGCTTGATTGATGGTGTTCATCATTCAAAACATTACTATTGTGAAGGATGTGTACTTGGAAAGCAAACGAAGGTTTCTTTTGGCATTGCAGAGCATAAGTCTAAAGATGCTTTAGAGTATGTTCATACTGATGTTTGGGGCTCTGCACCATGCCTATCTTATGGAGGAGCCAAGTACTTTGTTTCATTTGTTGATGATTTTTCTAGAAAGATATGGGTTTACTTTATGAAGTCCAAAGATGAAACTTTTGATAGGTTTCAAAGTTGGAAATCTCTTGTTGAGAAGCAGTTTTGAAAGAAAGTGAAGGTTCTTCGTTCAGATAATTGTGGTGAAGTCACTGCTCAAAAATTCATCAAATTTTGTGAGTTCGAAGGAATCAAAAGACACTACACCACACCAGGAGACCCTCAATCAAATGGGGTTGTAGATAAAATGAATCAGACTTTTTTTGGAAAGAACTCGTTACTTACGGCTGACCGCGGGATTAAATAAGAGATTTTGGGTAGAAGCGTTACCTACGGCGGTTTTCCTTATCAACCGCACACCTTCTACCGCCATAGATATGAAGATTCCTGAAGAAGTGTGGAAGGGAGAGCCTGCATCATATTCTTTTCTCAGAGTGTTTGGTTGTCCAGCTTATGTGCTTGAGAGAAAAGGGAAGTTGGATCCAGGATCGCGCAAGTGTATTTTTCTTGGCTATAAGAAAGGAATTAAGGGTTATACGATGTGGTGTCCTACTACCCAAAAGATTGTTACTAGCAGGGATGTTACATTTGATGAGAAGGCTATCTTGAAGGTGGATCCTTCTTCTTCAGTTAATGATGATGTTGAGAGGACAAATTCAGAATACCAAACACAAGGCAGATCATCAGACTTCCATACGAATTAAAATGGTGATTCCGATGACACCGTGGTTGATAGGGAAGAGACAAAAGATCAATCTCAAGGTGGATCTCAAATTCAAACTCGACCAACGAGAGAGAAGAAAAGACCTACATGGCTCGATGATTTTTTGGGATTAAGCATTGAAGATATTGACTTTAATGACATGGCAGCTTATGCATTAAGCATATTTCATGATGAACCAAGAGACTACAGAGATGCCATTAATTCAGTTGATAGCTCCAGTTGGCTAGTAGCAATGGAGGAGGAGATTGAGTCTTTGTACAATAATCACACTTGGAATTTAGTGCCACTTCCTTCGGCAAGAGAGCAATTGGATGTAAATGGATCTATAAGGTGAAAGATGGCGGAAATGATGACTTAAGGTACAAAGCAAGATTAGTGACGAAAGGTTATGTTCCGAAGAAAGATGTGGATCATTTTCATGATATTTTTTCTCTAGTTGTTAGACACACTTCCATTCGCATTCTTTTGGCATTAGTTGCTCACTTCGAAAAGGAGTTGGAACAACTAAATGTCAAGACAACATTCTTTCTTGGTGATCTTGAGGAGGACATTTACCTACAGCAGCCAGATGGGTTCATCGATAGCAGCAGGTCAGGTCATGTTTGTGAATTTAACAAATCCCTTTATGGCTTAAAACAGTCTCCTTGACAGTGGTATAAGAAATTTGGTAAGTTTATGATCTCATATTGTTACTCTAGAAGCTTTAAGGACCAATGTGTCTATTTTAAAAATGTAATGATGACATCATCTATTTATTACTTTATGTTGATGATATGATGATAGCTTCTAAGAGCATGTCTAAAATTTCGGAGTTGAAGATGGAGCTCAGTAAGGAATTTCAGATGAAAGATTTGGGAAATACACAGAGAATTTTGGGGATGGAGATTCAGAGGGATAGAAAGCAAAGAGTTTTGAGGCTCACTCAAACTCAATACATCGAGAAAGTCTTATCTCGATTTGCTATGGAGAATGCTAAACCGGTGGCTACTCCATTATGCTCTCAATTCAAGCTATCCAGAGATATGTGTCCCACATTGGATGAAGACAAAAGGGATATGCGTAATATACCTTATTCTAGTGATGTTGGTAGTCTCATGTATGCAATGGTGTGCACGAGACCAGATTTGGCCCATGCAGTTGATGTTGTCAGTCGATATATGTCTAACCCAGGTAAAGAGCATTGGCAAGCAGTGAATTGGATACTCAGATATCTTTATGGAACTTCTTATTTGGCTTGTTATATGGTGGAGTAGATGGAGACATCTCTCTTAGAGGATACTGTAATTCAGATTATGCTGGGGATAGAGATGAACGAAAGTCAGTGTCGGGCTATGTTATTACACTTGGCATAGGCCCGATTTCGTGAAGATCAAAGTTGCAGTCTATCGTAGCTTTGTCGACTACCGAAGCAGAGTTAATATCGATTGTGGAAGCAACAAAGGAAGGATTGTACTTACTTCATTTGTTAGATGATCTTTCAATGGCGCAGCAGAGAATAGAGTTATTTTCAGACAGTCAAACTGCGATTCATCTCGTTGAGAATCAGACTTATAGTTCACGGACGAAGCACATTGATGTTAGAGGTTTCTTTCTTATGCTTGAGGAAGAACGAAGCAAGATCAAATTATTGAAGGTTGGTACTACAGATAATCCTTCAGATATAATGACCAAGTCACTTCCAAAGGACAAGTTTGAGCATTACTCAAACTTGATCAGTTTGCTTCCTATTACTTGAGCGTCATGGGGCGCTGGGCCCAACAACTTCTATGTTGATTGTTGAAGATGAGATGACGAAGAAAGATTGTTATATTTGAATCAAGGTGGAGTGTTGAAATTGATGATTCAAATATTTGAAGAGAAGGAAAGAAACTGATCGATTGTCAATTAATTAATTGGCTCGTATATGGAAAGATATAAGAGGAAGTTTTCTTTTTGGAAGAAAAATAACAGGTCAATCAATCAATTAATGAAGAATCAATTTACTCAGGGAAAGAGATTGAGACCATGATTGCACCAACCATTTATGCTCCAATCAAATTAAGGAAGATATTATATTTATTTATCTGCATGTCCAAGTAATCTAGAAATTTCTCTTTTTTATCTCCAATCTCTCTCTATATATAGGGGTCATGTTATTGTTTAAATGCATGCAATCCACCATTAATCTTCTCTCTATTGTAATCTTATGTACTCATTTCTTTATTGAGAAATAAAGAAGTTGTTGGGTCCGTGGACGTAGGCAAAGCCGAACCACGTTAAATTGTTGTGTTCTTTCCTCTATTTCATGTTTTTGTTCTCTCTATAATTTGTGTCACTCGATTTTATTTTATTTTTGGCATTGTTGAAATAGTTGACAAACTAGATCATTGGGTTTATTCTTTTTCCGCTGTCCAAACATCTGATTTTGCATTACAAAATCCTCTGTACCTAAATTTCTCTATCTCCATATATCCAACCAATCAGGATCCTCTGATTTTCACTTTTTGCAATTAAGCTAGAGAAAAAAAGAAGGCTTAAATGCAAGAAGGTGGAAATCACGGGTCTTGATTGGTTGGATATAGAGGGATATGAGATTTTGGGTACAAGGGATTTTGATATACATCGAACTATGTTATCCTCATCTTCAAATTTTAATCCTTATGGGTGTAAACATAACATCATATTACAGAATAAGTTAATGTCAAGATAAGACAAATTAAAATATTGTACATCAGAACATAACATAAAAATCCAGTCGTCCATCTAATTCTATATCTCTATCGCAATGTACAGCTTCACCTAATTCATTTGAGCGACCTTACCAAAAACAGCTTGAAGTTAAAAACCCGTTGGTCATGGGTAATAAACTTTTAATAATTGAGTGGACTTATTTTAGAGAGTATAAGTTCAATCATACGGGCCAAACAAAATTATGGTTACAGGCATGCATGCTGCAATAAAAGGGAAACCATAGACTTTTTGTTGCCCTGCCTTTCATATAAATAAAGATAACAAGTCGATAAGGTATGAAGCAAGTGTTTCGGTATATTTACTAATGCAGTAATGTACAAGAAAATTTGAATAATCAAAACCATAAAACTAGATTTGACTGAGTAAAAAAATGTAGTAAGTTTAGTTGGAGCCAGTGTTTTTAGAAGAGATTAATGGGAAAATAGCATAAAATGTCATCATTTAAAGTTATCTGAATTAGTCATGATTATGAAGATGAAAGCATAAAATAAAGTCAATTTTAAGGCATAATTTTTAAACTAATAGCTGACAATCAAATATGTAATTCACAACAGGAAAGCATATTAGATACCAAAATTTATGTAGAAACAAAAGTTGTGTTCGAAGCAAAAGCGAGTATAGCATTGCTCGGTTTTGTTTCAAACTGAGCATACGCTCAGCTACGATGTTTTTTCTTTGTTCACCTAGGAGCTAAGTAACCTGAAAAAATACATTGCACGCATAAAAATCAACAAAAAAGAATTGTGGTGATGACTAAGGGTCTGTTTGATTTTGAACGTTGGAAGGGGTATTTGAAGGGGAATTGTTGCGAACGTGGAATGCGTTTTTTTAATGAAAGGGGCAAATTTATTATTTTATTGTTTGTTTTTATGTTTATGTTTTTATGTGTATATTGTCGAACATGATAGTAGAATGCAGAATACAAGTTGCAGAATAAAAAATACTGAATTGAAATTCGCATTACATAATTGTAAGATAGTTGAATGCTGAATACAAAGCCGCATTACATAATTGCAGAATTCATTAATTTAAAATTTCATAATTCGAATAACATTACAACATAAAATACCATCATTACAACATAAAATACCACCATTACACATAAAAAACAAAAACAAAAACAAAAGATACATCAGTTATCTACAGCTGTCCAGTCCTCAGCTTATGAACATAATAAAGAATACAAAGCCTTAGCTGTGTGGGATTATCAAATAGTAAATACAAAGGGTTGGGATCCCCTTCTAGTGTTTAATGCTGATAGAATAACCGCAAGCTCCTATTTCAGATAATCATCTTCATCTTGACGTACCGCCATACACAAAGCAATCAGCTCTTCTTGATCCATGAACGGAGGATGACTGGAGAGGAATGGAGTGAATATATAGGAATAGAGTGAATATATATGAATGGAGTGAAGTAGTAGAGTGAGTATATATAGGTGAATGAAAATGGATCGACTGTTCCAGAATTTTCGTAGCGTCGGACCCGTCGAACGCCAAAGCCAACTTTCCAACCATTCGTCTTGAAGGGGCAAAAGAGTAGGTCCCACTGTTGACGCATCCGACACGTTGGACGCGTCAGACACAGACGCGAACTTCAACTGCCCAGTTCGAAAATCAAACGCCACCTAAGTGTGAGATAAAAGTTACAAGTATAAGTTCAGGATCTTGGGCTACAGTACGTTAAATCCCTTTCTAAGGTATTTAAGAATTTATCCTTCATAGATGAACTCTTTCTTCAGTCCTTGCACATTTGCCTTATATTATCGTTACTTTGTTATATGTGGACCTGCACATGCTTTTTTGTTCCATCACCAAAAATTGTTACCATTTGCCTCAGCAGTTCACATACATATTAATTTTGCATACATAGTAGAAAAACAAGATGGAATAAGAACCCCAAAAGGAAAAAATAAATAAAAACATTGACCTAATCTAAGTTACTTATAAAAAGTAGCGGGAATCCAAGATTTCAAATCGGAAATGAACTCCTGATTGCCGATGTTACGAACCAAATTAACAGCTTCTTTGATTAATTACTTTTATGTATGAAGCTAAGATTAACAAAAAAAAAACACCAAGGATCAAGAGTTAGGATTTAAGTTATCATTCATATATATAGTTAACCAATAGTATTACAAAGCACGTTCAGTAAACATGAAAATCAGGCAACATACAAAGATAAATTTATTAGTTGTACTATGAACAATGAAACGTTGAGGACAAAAATCAGTAGCTTTACCTAACATCGAATTTGTTGAGTATAAATTCTCCCTTTTTCGACGATTAAGAAAGACGCTGATGATGCTCGATTGGTGAAAAGCAGAAAGCTGTCATACAATTGACGAAGAAGCTGAAGATCCGAAGAAGTTGGCAATTCACTACAAGAAAACACTGATTTTGCAGCGGAAAAATCCGTCGCTAAACCCTCGCTAAAGGCCAGTTAGCGACGGATTTGCAGCAGAATACAGCTGTCGCCAAAAAACACGTCGGTATTTTAGGCACAATTTAGCGACGGAAATTAACGTCGATTCTCCGTCAATTCACCGTCGTTTTCTGATATATTAACATTTCATTTTAAAATATTTCACTGACATTTTACCGACGGATATATATAACCGGTAAATATTTTCCGTCGCTAAATGCACGCTATTTAGCGAGGGATTACCGACGGAAATATATAGCAAACATTTGACATTCTAGTTATCCATCAGTAAATCCTAGCTATATAGCGACGGATTACCGACGGAAATATATAACAAACATTTTGCAGCATTTCTTACCATCAATCTAGACCTCAAATACATTCATTTCAACAATACTCAACATTCAATACTCATCGTGCAATGAAACATATATACATATATATCAACTAGAAAAATTAATGTCACAAAACATTATATAACAATAAAAAATGGTATAATAATTGATAAAATATTCACATAACATCCAACATTCATAACATTATCCGATACTACTTAAAACTAATGTCACATAAACAAAAATTATGTTTACGTAGGTGATGAATCTATGCATCATAATGTCTGAAGTTCAAAATAATAATAATAATAACCTGCACATATATATAAAAAAGCTTCTCATTTTCTGCATGGATCTATCCTGATAGGGTTTGAATGTTTGTCCTCCAATTTGCTCCTTGATCTTGGAACTGTATGTCTGTAACATAACACAACATAAAATGCATATTATGAGTAAACCTGAGTATACTTACATTTATAACTATACATAAAAAAAACATACCCGAATCTCAACTAAGATGATGGAATATGAGTAAGCAAATGCAATATCACCAAATGCTTGGAGGCTTCTCCATATATTTTATCCATTTCTGATGTAGTACCCGCATTTATTCCTGTAAGACTTCATTTGATAACATCATTAGCTGCAATTGATAAATAAAAACATAAAATATTATGATAAATCTTATAAATAAAGAGTTTGGGTATTTGACTTACGTGCAACTTGAAGGATGCCTAAGATCAAATCTATGTAGGAGCAAGTGAGAGACATGACTGTAGTAGAGAGCCATGATATTTGATCAAATTCTAGAATTTGTGAAAAGTTTTTTTTTTGTACATCATTCTAGCCCATTGACTTAATAAATGATGACAATTTACACAATACTTAATACTGACACAGTGAAATTGCAAATCTTCTACACAATTGAAATTTATAGTCAGTTGATACTGAAACAATGTTTCAACCTGACACACAAAGTTAATATATTATCATTAATTATTATACTATTCTCTAAAATACTCATTCAAACTAATACAACAATACATAAAATATTTTTCTCGTCAACCTAAGATGCAGGACTTCAGATTCTAAGGACTGACAAGTCCATCCTGCAAAGCACGCATCTCTTAGTTGATCAAATAACCTATGCATGTTGGTAACTAATTCATAATTTTTAATGAAAAGAGCTTGAAGAAAGATACATTTTGATTTCACCCAGTATTTCATATGGAAATGATGAAACTTGAATCAAATCTATCATATTCAAACTATTTCTTTTGATGTGAAGGTACAAAGCTTGAATGTCTTCCAGGTCAAGGTCAATAAAAAAGAAAGCTTATATCCAATTTCAAAATATGTAATATAAATATGAACCAATCTAACACAAGAATATCAATATAATTAAACATACCAGACTGCTTGACTTCACATTTTCTTATGCATCTTTGTTCACTTGTAATCTACTAATGAAACAATTATCTCCATGTTGTCTTCTTGCTATTCTCCCTCACCTTTCCTAACCTCAACAACCAAGTTTTAAGGAGTTTTTCCTTCGAGTATTTCAGCGCTTTCTAAGCTTAACCTCAAGACTCGCATTTGGTTCAAAATAAGAACTCTTGGACAATCAACATCTAGACTCCAGTTAAACCATCAATTTGTGTTGCCTTGATTGAAAATGTGGACCAAAGGACCGAATGACAACTTCTTCCAGCGATCTCAAGTACCAATCGAGAACTTGTTTGTGGTACCAGAGATTAATTATAGGATACATCACAAGCTGACTGGGCCCATGATATGTGACCTCACCACTGCTCTATCCAGAATGATCTTCACCTCTATTTATCAAATAATGCCTCTTATCTACTACCGATTTCTGCCAAGACCTTGCATGCTTATAAGGAACGTGATCGTTATGGAGGTCAAAGCATTCACACCTCCCAGTTTTGAATGGTGTAGTTTTTCGGTCAGGTAATCAGAGTAGCGGTAGGCTGGAAACCAAGGCTTTGACAATATAACAGCAACACCCCATCCCAGGTCTGCTGATATAATCAGGCAACCAAGCAATCAGGAGCACTAGTTAAGTCTTCAGTTCCTTTGATTAATTATCTTGGCTCATTGACATCGAGCTTCAGCTTCACATGTTGACCTATATAGAAAGGAATAACATAATAACATCGCTCACTGGAACACAAGCCTCTCCACAACAAATTGAGACAACAAGATTGTCTTTGTTCATAGTATCACACTTGTTAATTGCATCTTGCCAGCCATGCAGATGACACTTCACACTCCTTTGCACTTTCACCCAGTCTCCAACTCTAACAGTAGAAAAGAAGAAATCCATCCATCAGAACTATTTCTATGTGCTGGTTTACCATTGTGATCAAGAGATCCATCCTCTCTCCATGTTTCTCTGTCTTCATCATCGTTCTTTACATGTATTCCTGGTTTTTTGTTCTCCGCCTAAGTTAAGATAACTTCAGGCAGGGAAATCAAAGTGAAAAATAAAAGCATCGATTTTAGGGCAACCACACGCAAGTAAATTGATGTGAAATATACACAAATGTGTTCATTTTGTAAGTAAGGGTACTAATTTGCATAAGGTTGAGGCTTAAATAGAGTTATCCATAAATCCGACTTTGCTCTACAAATCAAAAAATGAAAAGAAAAAACAGAAAGATCCACTATATTCAAAAGGATGAACCAAATTTCAGTCATTCATGCATCCTTTTTTATAATTAACATTCACCGTAGACTGTCATCCCATCATTTGCAAAATGAGTTCCATACGAGTAACCTTTGAATTTTTTTCCCCTTTACTCTACTGCTGCTGTTAACGCAGCAACAGCTCCACAGTAGCAGCAACTATGCTGCTACCTTTGCATTTAGTTTGTTTTTTTACTTTGCTGATAATCATTTGAAGAAAAAACCGCAGCATCACTTACATATCACTATCAAGTTTCCATGTGTTGATTTCCGTCGGATTTCCATTTGGTACTAATTTTTGAACTGACCAAAATGTGAAGTAATTCCACTGTCAAACATTGCAAATAAAGTGCAAAATATTCATGAAATTTCCAAATATGATTTTTCTCCTAAGAATGTTGCAGTGAAGAATACATCACCAAATGGGAAAAGGGTCTTGACTCTTGCCCTACACGTAAAGAACATGAAATGCTGACAAGTCGCAAAGTTCGGAAACTTGTATTGGGAGTTATTACTAACATGGCAAATGAGAATGAAAGCACTTTCATTCGAGTCTGTATGCGGTTGAGGTACACATATATATGCTTTGAAAGTGCTTTCATATAATTAAAATTTCCTTTTTCTTTTCCACTTGAAGTTAGATGTCCTTGATATGTTGAAACCTGTAAAAGCTTCTCCCAACTTGAAGACACGAGATTCGTACAAATATCGCATCATGGTCACCCTATATTGTGTGATAATGAACAATTGTAATATACTTTTATGTGTTTTATGTGCTTCTCTTAATGTAAATTGAAAGTTGATGTTTTATCCCTGTTTATGTGTTCCCTGTTTTATTACTAGTTTAGTGGAGAATATTGAACATGTGTTAAACCGTCTCTTTGTGTGGAAATTACTAAGCTTTAGCTATACAAAGTGCTTGCAATTTAATAACTTATATAGTTACCAGAGATGTATACTCCTTGGTTTACCATGTTTAATATCACTGTAGCTCATTTTGACGGAAAATGTTGATAATTGCAATACTCAAATTTTGCTAACTAGGTTATCGTTAAAAAGTATAAAAAGAATTTTGATTAGCTTTTTGTTGCGATGGACGCAGATGTGATTTTTGTTGTTACTACTACTACTATTGTTATTATTTTGGATAAATAACATTTAAAAATATTCGAAACCGAAACCAAGACTTTTGAAATTTACATGTTGAATCAAAATTTCAAAACATTCAAATAACCGAAACCAAAACCTCAAACCACGTTGACGCATACGCAGACATACATATATGCACATGAACACGCTAAATGCCAGAAAAATAAGCAAGAAAGTTAAAAAGTACCGAGAATACGGAGACAAGTGCATTGAAACTATACTTGATCTAATTTGTCACCCAGCAGCTCTGATCTTTCATTAATATCACTAAAATACCCTAAGCTTTGGAATTTCAAATTGCTGGCTTATTTTATTTTGTTGCTAAAATAAAACTATAAAACAGTTCCACGGATGAAAACTATGAATAAATTCTCTTGGAGAATTATTATCCACCATTTTTATCCTAGCTCCAAAACCCTCAAAAAAAAACTCCGTGTCCACCATAGTTGACAATCATGCTAAATCGCAAAGATAATACTAAAGTAAAATTGTACGCTCAATATATTCTGAACATATAAAGCGATAGTACCACGAAGTTAGGCCAACCACCCTCAAACAAAATATAGTTCATCAAGTCCTTCAGCGAGATTGTTTGGTAATCCACGGTTGCTTTGTTATCAACATGTGACAGCCTGCATAAGTATTAAAAATTAGAATGATTATACGCTCTTAAAAATATAATACCAACCTAAACTTTTCCATCATGAATATTAGAAATGACAAAAATGAATGGAAATCATAAAATAGATTTAAGTTTGATTAAATATGGCCCGATTTTCATCGCTAAATACAGAAAAAAATACACAAATGGATACTTCAATTACAGATATTTTTGTCTTACACAATAGCAGGTGAAAATTGATCACTTGCCATGAGGGTGAAATAAACATATGCTTTCTTCTAGCCTCTATCTGGCTATACAATTTAGCCATGTAAAAAAAAAGTTATACCAAAAACGTTTATTTTCTGGCGACCCAAGAAAAACTCAGCGGTCAAACGACAACTTAGAAAAAGAGCGTAATAAAATGCTATAATAAAAAGGCAGATTGTTAAAATTGCAAAATAGTGCATAATCATCGCCCCTGAGGGCATAGACGGTACACAACAAAAATTATCTTTCTATCTTGTCAAAATTAAGAAACATATGCATTGCATGCACAATACTAGATGATTATACACTTCCACCAGGCACTGCGTTCATAGCATAAAAATCTATTATGTAATCCTCTAAATTACCGCATTTTACTTATGAGAAACGTTCTTTGTAGCACCATATATATATATATATATATATATAGAGAGAGAGAGAGAGAGAGAGAGAGAGAGAGAGACTCCCTGTGGATATATACTGTGGAGTATTTAAGAGATTCTGTAGCAACTTGCCATGCCTTTCCTTCATTCCAGAATATGTTTTTCATCATATTACAATGCCCTTCTTTATACTCAGAATATGTTAAAATGCTAATTTTTGGGTTAAACTTCAAACAAATAATAATATGTCAGCAACATAGTTCTTAGTGCTTTTCATGACAAAATTCACAAGAAGATCTTAATTGCAAGAGCTCATGATATTTTCCAGAAACTAAATAAAGTGATGCTAATTCAAATTAATTAATCTTGAAAAAAATAGTAGCAAATTAACAACTACACCGAATTTGAAGGGAATAATTGAAGGGAATTTTAATCAACATCGGTATCTATGTTTGTCAAATTAACAGCTTACACCGAATAATTCCCAAAGTGTCTAAAACCCTAAATCGCTTAACATCTTACACCAAATTTTAATCAAACACATTATATTACAAAAATAAAATTCCCAAAGAAAATCATAATTGTACTGAAATAATAGTGAAACAAAGGAGGGGAAGAAGTAGGAATTTCACCTCCAGGAATCGTTGGAGCTTTGTCCCCTGGGATCTAAAAGTAAAATCGCTGCCGTGATTTCAAAGTAAATCTGAAAAAAAAACTGAACCACTCCAAATAATTCAAATCGCGAGTGAATTATAAGCATCAGGAGCTTCTCGATCAATTAGAGGAGGCAGGTACCTGATTTTGCATGACATCGAAGCCAGAAAACGAGATTGAAAAGGGGATTAGGTCAAAAATCCTATTCGTAGGAGGCCATTTGAACGGTGAAAACAGAATTTGGGGAAAATAGTTTGACAACGTGAAAATGAAAATTTGGAGGCAGAGAGACAGAAAAATTAGACTGTCGCGGATCGACAATTGGTAATTGACGATGTGGACCGTTGGATTGCATTAACATGGATTGATAATTTTATTAATCTTTTAATTTTAATATATCTACTACCGCAAATTCGTTGAAACTCTGCTGCAAAATAGCTTCGATAAATATCTGTCAGTATTCTGCTTGAATTTGCAGCGGAAAATAACGGCGGAAATTTTCTGTCAGTAATTTGACGCAATATGCAATGGTTTAGTGACAGATGACAGAAAACGACGGTAATATAGAGAAGAAAAAAAAGCGGAAAAAACAAAAAACTATCCCTTGCAGATCACATGGAAATCCGTCGCAAATTAGCGACGGAAATTTCCGCTTATAAATATTTGACGCTAAATCAATGTTTTCTTGTAGTGATTGGATTAGTTTGCACTGAATTCTTTTGCGATTGAAGAAATTAAAACAAGTGAAAATTAGGGATAATTCTAGGGTTCAAGTGAGAGTGTTAAGAGGAAATGAGGTTTTGGTAAAAGCGGGATAAACAGGATGAAACAAAGTTCATTGGGGCTATTTCCAGAAATTTATTTTGATACGGCTCAAAGCCTTATCATATGAACTGATCCGGGACATCAAAAATCTACGGTTAGATTTTAGGGGTTTGGGGGAGGTGCGGATCAGTTGAGATGTAGCAAATAAAATCTAATACGGCTATGAGCTGTATCAAATTTGATACGGCTTAAAGCCGTATCAAATCTCCGCATCCTGATGTGCCAAATTTACTGTTTCGGTGTAGTGAGATCACAGCAGGAGGAGATCGTCATGCTCCGTCAATAGATGGTTGAGATGCAAGATTGGAAGAAGAGTTGACTGACTGTCATGCTCGATGAGCGGTTTGATGCAGGATTGGAGAATGTCTGGGGATGAGGCTGGGTTAATGATGGAAATGATGAGAATGACTACAATGATGATGATGATGGAGACGAGTGGTACATGTCTTTTTGAATTTTTTGGTAGCATATGTAAATATAAACATAATGGTCATGAATTTGGCTTATTATTGACGGTTTGTGGATATGATGATTGTTTGTGGACATGATGTTGTGGATATTGTTTGTTATGATGGTGGTGGATGTGGTGGTTTGTTCCGGAATGTTTAATGTTGTTTATTTACAGTTTATTAATTAGTTTGTAGTATATATGTTGGTTTATAGTATATATATTGGTTTGTGTTATGAATTTGAGTATATATGATATGTTGGGTTGTGGAATTGATCATATATGAGTTGTAGAGGGAATATATATGTGTGAGGTGGTTTGAGGGAAGCATTGTAAAGAGAAAACAGCAAAATAGCTTCAGATGAGCTACGGCTGCTGATGGCTGGCTACCGCTTATCAGTCACGTAGTGCTACGGTTAGCGATGGTCTGTATACTTACTATTGCTACTGTTAGCGACGGCTTGTTACGACCTGTATGTCTAATGTAGCTACGGTTAGCAATGGCTAGTTACGATTATTTTACCACAGCTGGCGAAGGCTGGTAACGACAAATAGATGGTCCACAAAAAAGTCACGTGCTCAGATTTGCCGTCGCTAGCTGTAGCAATTGAGCTGACCAAACCGTCGTCGCTATAATTAACGCTATTTTGTTAATGTCGGTCTATATAGCAACGACTTTTAGCGACGGCCGACGATGACTGGTTACGGTTGTCGACGGCTAATAAACGTCGCTATATGAAGTCATTCTTGTAGTGTTTGAAGTCGATGTAGGTCAGAGTAATTGGACTACAAAATAATGGAGGACTGAGTGAGAAAGCTTGGAAGATGTCAAAACTGAAAAACTCAATGATTTGGTTAAGTGTTGAAGATGAAAAACATTACCACCGAGTGGTTCGAACATGTGGGCTTCAACTTGAAGTATCATCCAGTATTTGAAATAGATGACATCTCGATAAATATGGATTTCAAGATTATGAAGTGATAGATCAAGATATTTAGAAAATGTCGGTAACAGTGAATGGATAGAAGATAAGAAGTTTGGTCAAGTTTTGCATAAGGCCAAGCGAGTCATCCGACTTGTTCGATCTTAGAGGTTGAAACTTTTGGGAAACTGCTTTGAGCTGTAGATGATGTTGCCTGATATTTTGTTAAAAAAAAGATGGTTTTGAAAAAGCAAAAAAAAAAAATGTATAAGTACTAAGTCAGTACTACTGACTTGTTTTGAGGGGCAGTTTTGTCAAGGAAGAATGGGAGCATGAAGACTACCGCGTTATCCACTATAGGGCACCACAGTATCCACTAAAGACTACCGCGGCACCCTTCGATCGGCGGTTGACCACCGCGTTGATGGCCTAGCCTAAGCCACCAGCGCGGTGCCCTTAGCATCACACTAAAAAAATGTCTTATTTGTTAGTGCAACGAACTCTAGGTGGTGCCAACTTACCCTATAACAGACTATGGTTTGTTTAATTGCATACATGCTCTAATTCATCTTGTAAATATAATACGTTTGTACTTTGTAGTATTGTGCGAAAAGTAGTATACTGCTTACTCTTTCTTTTCTGACTATATTTTGGTTACTAAATAATTTGTGTGCATGGTTAGCATTGCAGCCATATTATTGTCAACTTATATTTATTATTTGAACCCAAAACTGAAAGCAACCGGTAATACAAGTAATTTGAACCATTCAATCTTCTTGTTTTTATATGAACAGAAACTCAATGAGCAATGCAATAGTGAAGATATATTACGTATATTTTTATGTTCTAAATTTTTTCCACTTTTAAAATGATTGATCAGCTACTATGTACTGCATGGAAATTAAGTGTAGGATGTTGAATCTGAACTGCTAGTTAAAAATCTGGCCAAAACCAGTCCATTATTGTTAGGAACGAGCAAAGCATAGAAACAAAAAAGCAGGCTCTGCATATATTTTGATGACATAGGAGATTTCACATAAGAAAGCAACCACAGATGCATTCTTGAATAAAGTAGCCTAAGAAAACAATTTTTAGTAAAACCAAATTAACCAATCAAGTCAATTTATTTTGTCAAACTGTTTTGATTTTGGCAGTTAATTTTGTTAATTGACCCCAAGAATAATTTAGTTTGAATATCAACTTAATTGAACTTTTACCCAATTTTCAAAATTATCAATGTAAAAAAAAAAAAAAAAAAAAAAAAAAAAATAAACTTGTTTAGCTGTATGATATAAGCCAAAATTACTAATAGAAAATAAAATTGTTGAATAAGAATACATCAATCATACATTTAAATTTTGTTTTAAATTACAATGAATGTTATAAACATAAGAATGAGTGTTATAAACATAAGATGTGGATCGATGTTAACTCGGTTAAATCGAATGAACTAATCAAACTTAATTTTGTTGGTTTGATTTGGTAAAAATGTTGGAATATTTCGACAATTGGGTCACATATGTAAAATAAAATGTGTTATGCTATTTTGGTGTAAAGCCTAATTAAAGTGATCTAATTTTTTATTAGAATTAATAGGCTTAAAGTTTAAGTTATCATGGACCTAATGTGTAGATACCGGGGCATTTTATAATTTGTTGAAGGGCCGAATTACAAAATGCCAACTCTATAAATAAAGGGTTATGGTCCCCGAATTACACAAGCCTTAGCAACTCTCTAACCTCTTCTACGGAGAGCTGATTTCAGATCTAGGGTTTGTGTCAATTTGGAAGACCAAACCTAATTCATCTTCTCGTTTAACAACCGACTACGGATTCAGGTATTGCACTGATTAAATACAGATTCAGGTACGCTTCCGCTAATCAAGTTATCTATTTTCTGATTTGTTCTCAATTAAATCAATATGGCTACATATTTGGATCTAGGGTTTCATGATTGGATATTGTTAAAGTATACTGAAATCCTAACAAGTGGTATCGGAGCCAACCATTATTGATTCTATTGGGAAAATTTTCTTTTTTTTTTCTTTTATACATGTTGTTTTGCCATTTCAGAACAAAGGTTGAATTGTGTTTTCAATTCATACAGTTTATATGTTATGTTTTCATTCCACAATAGGTTGAGTTTATTAACTGTGGCTAATAATTTAAAAAAAAAAAGTTTTTTTTTATTTGGGTTAAGTTTCAGATCTATATGGATTAAGATCTATTATCTCCTTCACGTTCTTTCATTGGTTCTATGGATCCAGCATGAATAATGTTAATATAATATAGTTTGTCAATATGTTAATTCAACGGGTTCTGGTTTTTTGTTTAAAAATATATCAAGAACATATGTTTATTACGTCTAGTTATAAGTTGCATTCTGCAGCCGCCGGTCTATTGTTACTTCTGATGTCTTATATTATACTATTTATTTGTTTTGACCAAGTCTTGATCCCGTTTTATGCATAAAGTTTAGGAAGCTCTACTGAGCGAATCTCATGCTATCCCTACAGGCTTTCAAAAAAAAAAAAATGTTTTTTTTTTATATACCATGTGTACTGTTTGGAACAATTATTGCTTATTGTATGGATATAGGACATGCCACATTAACTTATTTGTCATATGCAAATAATGTTTCATGGCATGTGTATGATGCTTCGGTAACCTATCATGATGCTTTTATTTTATGTCTTTTGGGATTGGTATATAAAATTTTGCATTTGTGTTGCTTAATCTAATTAGCTATCATGTTTGAATCTTTGACCACTTCACCTACGTTTTAGGATGATGATCAGTAGGTTACTTTATTATGGTCAAACTACAGTAACTTTTACTTTTTTTTTTAAAAAAAAAAAAGTTTTTTTTTTTTGTTTGGTTCGGTTGACAGTATAAAAAGGCACATGTTATTTTATGCTTCGGATATACATCATGGTTACTTCAGTCATTCAGGTTATTCAGTATGATATTTATTATGTTATTTACACATAATTTTATGTGGTAATTGATCATGACATTCATCTATGATATCGTGATTTATTTATGATGTCTTATATCATATTTATTAAGGAAATGTCATGAATGTAACTACATACCTAAAGCAACAGATTATGACAACTATGACTAAAACTCGTTATGCTATTATTATAATTTTGAGTTTTTCAGATGTCATATAGACCTAAAGCATTGAGAGTGTTTTATAACACTCAAAATATATTGCACATATATTAAGGATAAATTCAAATATAATTTTGGCGTCTCTTTACAGCTGTAAATATTTTACATTAGTAGTGAATTAACTTTAAAATAATATGTCACCAAAGTGACCTCTATATTTTGGTGGTTCATGAAAATGTTTAATATTTGTGTGTAGTTATTCATGCGAATATTAGTCGGCCCAAAGGAAGGCTTATATTTGGCTGAATCACTTACACATGTGTGATGATAAATACGTGACAATTATAAAGTTTTTCGAGTGAATAATTAATCGGCCCAAAGGAAGGTTGTTATTTGACTTGAATTTATTGTCAGTGTTTGATCATTACAACAAGAGTACCACTTACAGTTAATATTACTGTCCAAAGACTTGATATTAATGTGTACTAGGTATCTTGAGAAGAGACTTACCAATTATTTGAATTTACTATGGTTGATATTTGGCTATGAGCATATACGGTCAATCTTCATTTTATTTTTGTTCATTTTCAGCTAATTTAACTGAATTATCTGTCAATTTAAAGAATATTTCCATCATGTTTTGGGATAAATATAAGGATTTGTATGAGAGCATGTTATTTGTTCTTGACTTTATAGATTTAACTCTTGTAACTAAGAGGGTTACAACCAACCCTACTACGGTTAAATATTCTTATAATGTTATGAAGAATATTGAAAGGTGATAGAATTCAAAGGCAAGAGTTAAATGATCATTAAGTAAATACTTCAGAAGTTTTCAAGGATGTGCTATAGGTAACGATAACTAACTTTGTATAAGTTATCTACTGAGAATGGAAATAGTTTTTTGTGAAAACAATAAGGGAAATCAAGCACTCTTTGTGGTGCTTGATTACATAAAGTAAAAGTAAAAGAAATATAAATGAGTACTATACGGAAAAAGATATTGCTTCAAAAGTTAAAGACGCTCAAGTTATCGTTATTTTTGGTGCTATCTTCAGTATATTCATTTAAAGATTAAAATTATTTTAAGAATAATATGTTATCTTATTGGGCTAATTTAGCGCTTTGGTAACTAAAATAGAGATTGAAGTTTTTTATGATTGAAAAGTACTCATTTGATATACATTATAAATAAATGTATGAATAAGGATTAAGAAGTCGCTAAGGATCTCAAAGAAAAGAAATAACATACGGATATTTTTTTTATAGTTGTTTCTTTAACGAGATATACAGACATATAAAGTAAAATATACTTGATATTTTATAGCTATTATTGAAATTTAAGTCAATTTTTTTTGGATTTATTTGATATATTTTTTATGCTGTCATTTAGACAGATTTCGGTTTTATATTTCTAACGTGAACATATTAGGTTATTATTGTTCATCAAGAAATAGTAATGTTAATTTATGAATAAATTCCAAATCTTATGTAATTGAAGCTCATACAAGTTATGGCTACTTATGCTAAATAACTTATGTAATGATATCTCAAATTTTGTTTTGGTGACTAATATATTTTTTATTTCAGTTTACTGAGGAATTATAGATTGAGGTATCATAAATATAGAAAATGCTTTATTGATGTTCTAAGGGATTTTAAGTTTATATTTTTTATGAACCCACACTAAGGAAAAGTTTTAAAGTGGGAATTGTAAAAGTTATTTTGAGGATGTTGAGTTTGGGGGGAGAAATAAAGTAATATCGTTGTCTTTAAAGAGAATCAATATCTTTGATTCAACTGCGGTTGCTTTTTTGCTTAAAGTTTAAGATTTGTTTTCTTTTATTAGGAAGAAATAAATTAAGAATCATAATAAGACGATGTTGAAGATAATTTTTTCTACTGTTTCAAGAAAACAAACTCAACAACCTCAAAATGCAAAGATCACTATGGAAATCCACCTAAATAGGAAGAAATGCTATTTCAGATTATTGTGTAGTATTTCTTCATAAAGATAAATAATGGATTGATAAAGATGATGCTATGGACTTACATCAATCCATGTAAGGTATTAATTTAAAATGTGGATTTAAGAAATGAACATATAGCATAAATCTATATGGATAATGAAGTTTGAAATCTCCCTCTAACTTAAGTAATAAGATCATCGGTTATGAATAACTATTCAAAGCCAAAAGGGATCAAGTGGGTAATATTGAATTTTATAAGGCACTTTTATTGAAATCGCTATTATTAAAAGGAAATTTTATTTTCTTTAAAGAATGTTTCATTTTGGACTTAGTAAACGATTCTTTAGAATCGATCGCTTTGGAGCTTACTACAGTTTGTACTTTTAAGCATTATCTGATGGAGATTAAAGTTATATTTCAATGGAGACATTGGTGAAACTACTTAAGAAGCTCATTTATGGATTAGTCTTTTGTATTTGGGATTCAAATACACCATTATTTTTCATGGGGTGATATTTGGATTATTACAAAAGAATTAGGAAGATAAATGCTTAAAAGATTTGGTATGTAAATTGCGATTCAGTTGATTTTCTTTTACCAAAACAGATAAATGTTGCCATCCTTGAAACTAAAGAAATGCAAAAGATCTTTCATGCATTTGCAGTTTGAATTCCAATGCATACTAATGTATATACACATATGGATATGCGTGTATTATTTTATTTGACAGATACCTTACTGATATTAAAAGTGGATCACTGATTTAGTAGCCAAAATGGTTATAAGATATCTTTAAGGAATAAAATAAAAGATCATATGCTCATAGATAAAAGATCGGATCGGTTGGAGATCATAAAGAATTACGATCCAGATATTTTGGATGTCATTATCGTAAAAGATCCACTTCTAGCAATGATAATATATTTTATAGGTGAAACTATATAAGGGAAAAGTGTCACTTAGGCACTTATAGTTTTCACCACTTTGAAAATATCGTCTTTGGTTAATTATAAGACATCCAAATATGGAAAATAATAATGAAATTTTGTCACAAGACTCCAGTTATAGATAAAGAATTGAAAGACCAAGTAATATTGTGACAGTAAAGAATATATTATTTTCCAATAAGGGAAGAGTGCAAAATGTATTGTAATTCATTGAGCACACTTAGACAAACTCCATTATGGCGGATCCGCTTACCAAAAGGTTATCACCTAAGGTCTTTCATGAGCATGTAGCTCAGTTGGTGTAACTTTTATGTAAGGATATTTTGGTTCAGGGGGAGTTTGTATTTGGTATTGTCATATGACTCATTGCTCTATACTTCAGTTACAGATATATGCATATCAAGTTTTTTTTTCTGATCAGAAATTAAGTAATGAATTTTTCTTTGCACTCAGGTTGTTTAAATATTAAACATTTGATCTCACTAAAGAAGGACCAGTTGGAAATAGACATGTATAGATCACATTTCATGTAATTTCCATGCTACACATCCATGATTGATCTATGTCGTTTGATTGTATTGATATATGTGACCATTGATGGGTTTAGTTACGATAAATGTAACGAATGCCGCTTTGATCCTTTGTCAACCCAATTAATGGACGAGATTGTTTCAGATACACCGTATGTTATAAATAGCAAATTTTGGAGCTCATGAAGTTAAACACATTTTAAGGTTATTTCATATGTGGCCCAGAGGGAGATTGTTGGAATATTTCGACAATTGGGTCACATATGTAAAATAAAATGTGTTATGCTATTTTGGTGTAAAGCCTAATTAAAGTGATCTAATTTTTTATTAGAATTAATAGGCTTAAAGTTTAAGTTATCATGGGCCTAATGTGTAGATACCGGGGCATTTTATAATTTGTTGAAGGGCCGAATTACAAAATGCCAACTCTATAAATAAAGGGTTATGGTCCCCGAATTACACAAGCCTTAGCAACTCTCTAACCTCTTCTACGGAGAGCTGATTTCAGATCTAGGGTTTGTGTCAATTTGGAAGACCAAACCTAATTCATCTTCTCGTTTAACAACCGACTACGGATTCAGGTATTGCACTGATTAAATACAGATTCAGGTACGCTTCCGCTAATCAAGTTATCTATTTTCTGATTTGTTCTCAATTAAATCAATATGGTTACATATTTGGATCTAGGGTTTCATGATTGGATATTGTTAAAGTATACTGAAATTCTAACAAAAAATGCATTGCTCGTATCCCAAATTGACATCTGATATATGTCACAAATACTTTGAGTGATTCTCAAAAGTTGAAGTTCTACTTGTAGATTGACTTAACTTTAAGAAATATGTCGAGAGACAGAATTACACCTGCCCCATTCTTAGAGGAGAGCCCATCCATATTGAAGCAAGCGTTATGCGGATGAATAATTTGTTTGTTTTGCAGTAGTTAAGCTGGTTTGAATGGCAGTGTTCTTAACTGTGCACTCAATGGTTTGTTAAACTTCTCTAATTGCAGCTGGAACTTCAGAAATATTTTATATTCTTTACCTTAGCATGCAACTTGTGCATGTAGATAGCTTGAACTACTTAGCTTCATGCATCCTCAGATCTGCTTGCTTCACATTTCCACGTTTCTCTATTGCTTTCAGGTTAACAGAGATGAATACATGGGAAGGAGTACTTGGAGAACAACATGATACCCCTTTATAGCTGTCTCCTGTACAGACCAGCTGAAGAGAAATTGGAGAAACATATACGTACAATCCACTCTACAAATATAAGACTGGGATATATTCACACATTTGGATCGAGAATAAATCCATCTTATGAATGGAATTTTGGATCGAGAAAGTGCGGAAGCTTATACTATTCTTGGATTTTCGTGCTAATTGAATTTATGAATGGAATTGTTTTTGTATGCTAGTTGAATTAATCTAAAGCAGCTTGTTCCACGGATTCCAGTCCCTATTCATATTGTCAAACTTGATCTTCATTTGATTCGCATTATAGTCCAAACCTGTGCGTTGGTTGAACATCGTCGCCAAAAGATGGTACTGATTTCCCACGTTATGCGCACGGAACATCAGATATTACATGCACACATCGATGAAAGCATTTGTTGTGTCGTTATTCCATTCGGTAATGGAACGTGTGGAGGAGGATTGACTTGCTGCCAATCTAAAAAAAAATCCAAAGAATTACAAAAAATCATATAACAAATTTAAGAACCTCAAATATAATAACAAAAACCTGAAAAAATCGACAGCTAAACGAGGTTCTAAGCTTGAATTTCCGAATTGGTTCTGAGATTTGGCGAGGAAAGGGATGGAATTGGGGTGAATATATAGGGGAGGGAGAAGAGAACTGACGGGTCCAGAATTTTATTTGGCGTCTGACACGTTCGACGCGTCAGATGCCTCTGACGCGAAAGACCCATTTTGAGTTGTTCGTCTGGAAGGGGTAAATGTGTGGGGTCCACGTTGGACGCGTCCGATGCCGATGCAAACGTTGACTGCCTATTCACGAAATCAAACGCTACCTTAGAAAACAAGCTTCAATCACGTTATCCTCTCTTCCTCCTTCATAGGCCTAAAATTGTTGTTGTTTGTTGTCCGTCATTTCATCCTTCTTTATTCTAGCTGCTTTAAGACTTCTTCTTGTTCAGCGATTTTGTAGATCAACACCCACAAACAAAGGTCATTTCCTTTTGTTTTTTTATCCGATGATCTAAGTTTATTAATTTTAATTTTTGTTCATGTAATCGATGGTGGATTAATTTCTCCTCTTTTTATGCTACTTTTTTCTCGATTTTCACCCGTTTCCTTGCAACCAACATCTAAAACATTTTTTTTTATAGTTTTTCGTTTTTGTCACTGTCGGATCGGGCCGAAATGGTCGAAATTCCAGCATACCAGAAGGAATCTCAAACCATGGTTTGAACTAAGTTTTAAATGAAACAATTTACTCCAATGAGATACGTCCTGCGTGCATAGGCAACTTGTTACGAAGACATTTTTTTTTGTTATTGATGCACATAATTTGCTAGTACTACTTGGTTTGTTGTGTATATTGTAATGTTTAGAGTTACCTTTTTGTGTTCAATAACCAAGTAAATAACAATGTAGTCCCATTGTGTACATTAAATCTCTCTCCTTTATTTTATATAAAACCAAAATAATGTGTGTGAGCACATGTTTTGGATTAAGTCTTTTTAACTCAAAAATTGTTCCTTACAAGTTAAAAACTCAAATGAATGAAATTCCTCAAACAATTCTCAATTTAGAATCACAAAAAATGCATGTAGTAACTAGACACAAGAATTATAGTGGTTCGGCAGAATGCCCACGTTCACTTCCAGTAATCTTATGTTTATACTTCTCGATTACAAGTTATAGTTGTTTATTAGTAAGAAATTTAGAGATAAAAAATTTATGTAGAGTTCTCTTGTCTAGGGAGAAGAAGACCCTTTCAAATGTCCAAATCCTATGTATTTATAGTTGATGACTAATCTGGTTCGGCATGGACACGTGGAGGCCGATCAAGAAATAGTGGAGGCCGATCAAGAAATAGTGGAGCTCGTGGGTTGACCTTGTTTGGTAGCGATGAACGTGAGCACGTTCTTTTGATTGTGTCTCCATTTGGTTTTGCATAGCCGAAAAAGAAATATTGATCTGAAATGCAGAGTGGTGAAGTGGTTGTGGTATCCACGAAAAATCGAAGAAGGCCGAACCGATCTTAATGTCGAACCGAAGGAAGATCCCTTCCTATTCATCTTTCATGTTGGTGGGTCCTATGCTGAACCGGAGCTTGGCTTTAGCCGAACCGGAGCTCAACACTGTTGGAGTTTATTTCTTCGAGTTATCTGATGTTGCGACAAGTGTAGTCGAGCTTGTCTAGGCCAAGCCAAAGTCCCAAATATTTTGATTGTTGGAAATGCATAATGTGGCAACCTTACAAATAGTTGGATCAATACTTGACCCTCCGAAACATGTGTTGTTGTAAAAAATGTGTTTTGGATCCTTGCAGACTCGGCATCCGAAGTCTGCGATCTTGCCGGGTCACTTATAATTTTCATGTCCGCAACAATGTCATGTCGATGATTAGTTTGTGACTCCATCGAGCTCTTGTTGTGCACCAACCATACCCAATGGTCCATGATTGAATCATGTCTACATCAAGTATTAACAATACTTGATGATTGTAGCCTCACCGGGCTCTTTCCAGATAGCAATCGTATCCAGCAGCTCGTGGCTACATAGGGCTCTTGCCAAGCATAAACCATGCTTGACAGTCCTGACTAAGCGAGTCGTGTTCGGGGTCGTCTATTCCTTGCCAAACATCAACTATATTTGATGATTCTAGCCTCACTGAGCTCTTTCCGAGCATCAACCATACTCGACGGTCCTGACTAAGTGAGCCCGCGTCTGGGGGTTCGTCTAGCCTTTGCCAAGCATCAGCCATACTTGACGATCCGAGATATAGGCGAATCAGTCAAGTTTATGATGAAGTTGTTTATCTCTTGTCGTGCACCGGAACTACATGACGATCCGAGGTTTTCATTATGGTTGAAAACACAATTGTGAGTTTAGTGCTTGACATGCATCATCCACAGTTGTCGAACATTTGACTAAAGTACATAAAATACGAGTGCATTAACATCAATAAAAAGGGATGGTTTAGCGTCATCCTAGAGCTTTCCTAGGGGTCACAATGGATCCCAAAAAAGAGTGGGAGGCTTGGACATCTATTATATGTTCATTGAAAAGTAAAAAACAGTTACAATGGTGCATCGTCGGGTACAACACATGCCTAGGGGCCAGCGATTAGTTCCATACATGAGTAGGCTGACTCAGCCACTGTTTATTAAAAGAAAAAATGGTGCGATGGTTTGTTGTTGGGAACAAAGTATGCCTAGGAACTAAAGGTTAATTTCGTACATGGGTGAACCAACGTAACCATCATCTACCATTAAAACATCTGCGTATACCCATTAGTTAATACAAGTCCTCCTTGTGAGCCGGGCTCACTTTCATCTCGAGAATTTGATGGCTGACCATGCCCCATAGAAGGGGATCCATTCAGGACATACTGTTGTAATTGCCATTCGTTACAAGATCTTCGATGATGTCACAGAGGTGCTTGCATTCGTCCATGTCGTGCCCAACTCTCTCATGAAATGAACGAAATTTCCAAGTGTTCGATCATGCTCTGTGGACTCCCTTCCAGATGGTCTCCCCGCCGGTAGTGAGCCTTTGATTTGGGGATAGATTGCTTCTGAACTCGTATTCAGCCTGGTATACGAGTCATATTTAGGCTCTCTCTTAAAATTGTTGTCCCAACCTTGCTCGTTTCCAGCTTTGCGCTTTCCCATGTCAGATGGCACATCATCCTTTGTTGAATTAACCTCGAGGGCTTCCTGATCCACCTGTGCATCATCTTTCCTTTGAAACCTATTAACTTTGAAGCAGTTTTTCTCGAGATTTCGTGGATGGCATCATTCCAATGATCTTTCAAACTCGCTAATTAGAAACGGCCTCCATCAATAACAATAATGGATCTAGTTGGTCAACTGTGGCCACCACGACATTGAATCTCTCTAAAAAAGCATGTAAGCATTCCCTAGTCTTTTACCTTATCGCCACCAATGTCACTATGCTAGAAACACCTGAAATTGCCCTATGAACCTCTCTACTAGTCTTTTCCAGTTGTTGATTGAGTTGTTTTCCAATTGTTTAAACCACACAGAGGCAATATTTGATTAAAACAATAGGAAGCGCTTAGACATCACTTCCTTTGATGCCCTTAGCACTTCCATGTGCCTTACGCAACACATGAGATGGACGGTCGGATCTCTCTTTCCACCGTAAGACTCTGACACTGGCAATTTGAAGTCTGGCGGATTTCTCGAATTTGTAATATTTAGAGTAAAAGTACTCCATTGCAGATTGTCCATGTTTTGGTTTGACAAGCCACCACGAGTTTTCTGTTGAATTATTTCGTCAACTCTACTGCCACTACCAAAAAACGCCCTCTGGTCATCATAGCCCACTGCTGGAGCGTCAAGATTTTCAAAGCTGGTGTTCCCAGCTTCAGTCGTCAATTTTGGGCCAATGTCACATAAGTTCCTAAGGGTGGTCGTTGCCCCTCGTCCATTTAAATTTATGTCTTGGGATCAATTTCCTTCATCACGAACTTCATTTCTTGGTTTCGAATTCTGGGTAGCACCTACATGGGATGTTGGAGCTCATGGGACTTCAGAGGAGATCAGAAGCCCAGCGTTGATTTGGCCTAGTTCGGCATGGCTGAGCCGGATTTCTTGTTCTCCATTGGCGAGCCGAAGATGCTCTGGTGGTTGTTCCCCTAAGATTGCAGTTGGTATTGCTGGCTCGTTACGCTCTACTCTAGCTCCTTGTGCTTGGCTTCTCGCCTCTTTCATCTACTCTAATATCTCCTACATCATGGCCTCCTATTTGTTTGAAATTCGTTTTCAGTCCACTCATGGCCTCATTCAGTTCCTCTCCCATCAAGTAGACAGAGGGGTTCCTAGCAGAAGACGCCTCTAGGCCTTCTTTCTCTATTCCACCATGAGAAGTATCCTTCTTCCTCTTAGTCATCTGGATCATTTCTAATCCCAAAATTCTTTTAAATTTTGAATGCTTGTATGCCCCCTATCTGACATGCCAAAATGTTAACTCCAAAATTGGTCCTTTCAAGTTAAACACTCATATGAATGAAATTCCTCAAACATTTATCGATTAATAATAACATAAAATGCAAAAAATTAAAGACGGACAAGAAATTATTGTGGTTCAGCAGAATGCCTACATCCATTTCTAGTAATCTTATGTTATACTGCTCGAATACATGTTACAGTTGTTTATACAGTAAGAAATTTGGAGATAAAGAAGTATATTTTTTCTGCAGAGTTCTCTTGTCTGGAGAGAAGAAGATCGTTGAACTTGGGCATGTTCTTTTGATTGTGTCTCCATCTAGTTTAGCATAGCCGAATCGAAATATTGATCCGGAATGCAGTGTGGTGAAGTGATTTAGCCCCACGCTGAACAGAGGAAGGCCAAACCGAGCTTGGTGTCGAACCGAAGGAAGATCTCTTCTCATTCATCTTCCATGCCAGTGGGTCCCTTGTTGAACCAGAGCCTTAGTCGAACTGGAACTTTGGCTGAACCAGAACTTTATACAATTGGAGTTTACTTCTTCGAGCTATTCGATGTTGTAATCAAGTGTAGTCGAGCTTGTCTAGGCCAAAGCCCAAGTCCCGAGTACTTTGATTGCTGAAAATCCATAATGTAACTACCTTACAAAAAGGTGGGTCGATAAATCCAAATGATGTTTCCAAGTTTATTAATCAAGAAATAAGTTGGTAGCCTAAGTTTCGAAAGGCATTTGTCATTTTACATTCCTTTTTAAAGCTTATCAAATGTAATCATTTAACAATTTGGGGTTAATAAAAATAATGTAGTCCTCTTGAGTTTTATCACTTAGTATCTCTTTACTAAATTCTAACATGATATTAGGGCTAGGGTAGAGATAGACAATAGAGGGAGGTTTCAAAAGAGTTAAGAAAACAAGTGAGTGGGAGTCAAAAAAAGAAATTACTATCATAATTCTATCTTCCTCAAGTTTCATTACTTTCTTGCATCCTAAGTTAGATCAACAGTGTTGATGTGCCAAAGTTGTCAATAAGCAAATTGACAAGATCAGGTTTTGGTGTTTAATGAAGCACTTGTGTTATTTGACAGTTGTACTTTGATTTATTGAATGTAACAACACGTATTTTACCCTTTAACAATATTAAACAAATATAGAAATTTTGATAGAAATTAACATTTATGATTTTATCCATTTAAAATGTAATTTGGATAAATTGGTGGTAGCATGAAAACAATTATTTATTTTTTAATTTAAAACTTCCATTTGTATAAAGCCATTTGTATATCTGTTTAAAAGACTATGAATATACAAAAAAAAAGGTCTTTTTCTGTTAATTTGAAGCCAATGTAAAATTTATAATTAAATCTAATTGAAATTAACTTGGTGTGAAATTTTAAATGGTAAATATGCAACTTGTAACTAATAAGTTAATATCAGAAATGTACATTTTGCATTAGATTAAAACGAGTATTTTCAGGAAATTGAAGAAATACTTGAAGAAAATAAAATTTAATGTTTTATTTCCATTGAAAGTATAATTCATAAAAAGAAGAAAAGTAAATTTCAAAACAGTAATTTGTGATCATTAAATTTCAACAGTGAGTGGTAATTTTGAAATTTATTTGATGGTAGAATTGAAATTTGAACAGGGTTTGTTTTTGATAGTTTCATTGAATTTAGAAGTATTGAAAATGTATTTTTGGATATATTTCATGGCATATATTTTGATTTATTTTATATAGCTTATGTAAAATATGTTTACAAAACTTAATTTTTAATAAAAATGCTTTTATAACTTTCAAAACTTAGTTATTTTTGCCTTATGGAAAATTATCGTATTTCAAAAGTGCTAAATTTATAGCCAATACCACAACCACACACTTATCCAATACTATTTTAGTAATTATTATCATTTCAAGGTTTTAATTTAATGTAGCAATCATTATTTAAAATCAACTTTTTATGTTATATAGCTCATATGTCAATAACATACAAGCAAATAACATTCAATCACATTGAGAAGTCCCGTTGGATCCCTTTAACCTGTGCTCAAATATCAGTACATATACATAGTATAATTCATACAAGATGAATTTTCCGCAATTAATGAGGTAATGTGAAAGGTCATCCGTTTTTGGGGTGGGAATATATCCAAACCAGCTGATAAACAGCAAACATCCAAACAAGTAACCAAACAATTAATACAATCGTATGGGATAACCATATACCAAAAGACGCGAGTTTTCATTCACCATACATCCAGATAACGCTTTTGAGTCATCGAACAATTAAAATAGTAAGCGTTTGATTTTAATTAAAATTTCAATGGCTTAAATGCATGTAATCTAGTTTCTACGCATAAAATTAATGGAAACTTACCGAACGCCACCAACCGCATCTAAATCGACACAAATGGTGTTTGATGAAGCAGTTGTGTTATTTGACAGTTGTACTTTGATTTGTTGAATGTAATGAAAATGTTTTAGCCATTTAACAGTATTAAACTAAATATAGAAATTTTGATAGAAAATATCATTTATGGTTATATTAATTTAAAATGTAATTTGGACAAATTGGTTGTAGCATGATAACAATTTTTCATTTTTTATTTTAAAACTTCCGTTTGTATATAGCCATTTGTACATCTGTTTAAAAGGCTATGAATATACAAATTTTTAGCTCTTTTTCTGTTAATTTGAATCCATAGTAAAATTTATAATTAAATCAAAATGAAATTAACTTGGTGTGAAATTTCAAATGGTAAAGATGTAGCTTGTAACTAATAAGTTAATATCAGAAATGTACGTTTTGCATTAGATTAAAACGAGAATTTTCAAGAAATTGAAATAATACTTGAAGAAAATAAAATTTAATGTTTTATTTCCATTGAAAGTATAATTTATAAAAAGAAGAAAAGTGAATTTCAAAACAATAATTTTTTATCATTAAATTTCAACAATGAGTGGTAGTTTTGAAATTTATTTGATGGTAGAATTGAAATTTGAACATGATTTTGTTTTTGATAGTTTCATTGAATTTAGAAGTATTAAAAATGTATTTTTGATATATTGAACGGCTTATATTTTGATTTATTTTATATAACTTATATAAAATATGTTTACAAAACTTACTTTTTAATAAAGCTACTTTTATAACTTTCAAAACTTAGCTGTTTTTGCCTTATGGAAAATTATTGTATTTCAAAAGTGCTAAATTTATAGCCAATACCCACCAAACACTTAGCCAATACTACTTAGTAATTATTATCATATCATGGTTTTAATTTAATGTAGGAATCATTATCTAAATCAAAATTTTATGTTATATAGCTCATATGTCAATAATATAAAAGCAAATAACATACAATCACATTGAGAAATCCCGTTGGATCCTTCTAACCTATTCAAATATCAGTACATATGCATAGTATAATTCATACAAGATAAATCTTCCGATATTAAGAATGTAATGTCAAAGGTTATCCGTTTCAGGGTAGGAATATATACAAACCAACTGACAAACAACAAACATCCAAACAAGTAACCAAACATTTAATACAATTATATGGGATAAACGTATTCCAAAAGACATGAGTTTTCATTCCCATACGTCCAAATAACGCTTTTGCATCGTTGAATAATTAAAATAGTAAGCAATTGATTTTAATTAAAATTTCAATGGCTCAAATGCATATAACCCAGTTTTTACTCACAAAATTCATAGATACTAACCGAACGCCACCAACCGCATCTAAACCGACCTCATATGAAATAGTAATAGCATTAATAATAAACTCATTGATTAAAATAGTTTTAATTTTCTTAATGATGTCAATAGCATGCTAATTGCCTCATTCAAATTAATTAACCATGTGCCTATTAGTTCCTTCGTTTGAGCAAAGAACTAACTCACCCTTGACATTTCGAACTAGCATTGCGTCATATGACAATGAATGGATGCCCCCTAAACCTAATTGATGCCACCGCCTCCATGCCACGCGTCCATATCAGCAACACGACCTCCTAAGTCGCCTCCTCATCCCTGAGAAAAGATATGACAACAAAATCTTTGAACCCATGTCACTAGAGCACCTCCGACAACCACCAAAATCTCGAGCCCCCTTCACTTCTCCTTTCTTATTCAGGCCTCATCAGCTAATTGTCGACGATGAAGGCATGATACGCCAAAAACAAAAACAATGTACGTTCAGTATTTTGAATATTTCGACTACGTCAATGACCTAGTCAGTGGTCATTGACCGTCAATGAATTCATATCGACGATACAGAAAACTTTAATGTCGGGTGTAACACCTCTTTTGAAAAATTAACACAAAGATCTTTTAGCACAGTGGTACGTATCCCACGGTTGTCATATTTAGTATCGGATTTTATACCCAGTTGGAATTGTGAATGTAATGCTGCGAAAATCAGTCGGTGTGGTACGAATGTTGGTTACCAGTACAACGTCTAGGTGGTGAGTGATTATTAGCCAACGAGGACATTATGCTTTTTAAAGGGGTAGTTTGTAACGCCTCGCATGAAAAGTTAATATAAAATCTTTTAGTATAGTAGTTAGTGCATGGTATGGCTTTCCGAGAGGTCGGGATTTTGTATCCCGCAGTCATCACATTGGGAGTTTATGCTAGAAGTAAACGAAATAAAAGATAAAATTTAGACTATTGGATGAAGCTTTTAGACATGGCGACTAGGGTTTATTTCTGAAGTTATGAAGGAAATGAGGCGATTATATAACCTTCTCCAAAAACGCGACTCATCTAGTGAAATTCTTTCGAACTCCAATCAGGACATGCTCATTGATGTTCTTAGACAATTATCTCTATCCTGGACTCAATGGAACTAGTCTCAGAATCTAGTTCGATCATATATATAAGTTAGCTTTTCAATTAAAATTTAAAATTGTTTAACGCTATGAGTTCCTGGCACTCACAATCACACAATAAGTCTGATTGCCACATAACATGACATCTTATAATAATTCGCTTTTCAAGATCTAAGGAAACTAATTTCATCAAAAACCCAAGACAGACTGCAAAAAGGCTAGTTTTATGTGTCACCAAAATCAAATTATTATTAATCAATTTCCAAACATTAATTTTTTCAATAAAATTTTATTATTATCATTCCCATTCAAATATGACTTTTCATGTGCTTCAGATCAATTCCATTTCAATCTAAATTCAATATTCATAAATTTAGTTGATTCCAACATTCAAATTCCCATATAAATTTAGTTAAAGTAGTTAAATTTAAAATTCAACTATTTTAATATTTAAATGCCAAAAATCTGGGTCGTTGCCCTGTTAACTGAAAAAGAAGAATTTATATAGTAATCTTTAAAATAAGTTATAGGTGTGAATTCAAGGAATTAAATAAAATTGTTACCTAAGAAAAATTCAAAAGTTCGTTAGAAAACCATATATAATATATATTTTGAGGATAATAATTTGTACGGTTCTTTATTGTGTAATGGGTTAATTCTAGTTGAATAAATGGCAGGAAGGAAAAATAAAATAGGTTGGTATATAAAACAGAAAATATTTAAGATGTGATTTATATGGATTCATTATTTCCCCCTCTCTTACAAAGAATTTTGTTTAAATTTTCAAGTAATAGAATTAAAAACTTAAATGGCCATCTTTCTAAATATAAATATTGTTGAAAATAATTAGCAAATGCATTTATATATATGTCCATGTGGAATATTTTAAATTGTATTATAAATGAAAATTTTCTTATGCAAGGTAAGAAATTTTACAAATGGATTTTTGTAAGGTATACAAATTTAAAGATTATTGATTTTGGTATAAATAGGATTTATATAAATTTTCCTTAAGTTTGAAATTTGTTAATATTGTGTAAAAGAATTATATTTCAGAAAATTTCATAGTTTAAATTTTTATGGTATAAAATAAAATGATTTGTAATTTATTATAATAATATAAAATGTTTGAATATTTATTTTGGAGAAAAAATGGTATGAAATTGTGGAAAGTAGGCACAATGACAAATTTTAAAAATATTAATCTAAAGGACTCCAAGTTTTTTTAAGGCTAAGGACAAACTTTAGAAAATATTAGTTAGAAGGGCATACTAAATTTATCTAGCATTTTGTACAGTGTAAAACTAAATATAATGCTAGTTGTAGCTATCATTTAGTATTGTGTAAAAACTGGATATAATGCTAGTTGTATTTACCATTTTCCTTCGACTTAATTTTTATAAAGTTTGTCCCTCAACATATCTTGATGTCCTTCAACCTATCAAAATTTGTCTTCCTCCCTTATTACCTCTTTGAAATATTCCACTTGATGTTGAAATTGACCTACTGAGTACTTAGAGACTTTAGGCATGCATCTGGCAAATTTACGTGCTGAATTTTGTATGAACAATATACATATTACCTAATCTCACTCTAGTCATTTGGAAATTATTCTGGAAATTATTGCAGCATCATAAATGTTAATTTTTAGGGTTCGGAAGAGAGAAATGTATAAGATATCAAATTTATAGTTTTCAAAGAGATAGGAAAACACTAAAACTTTTGATTAATTATATCCTAATTTATAGTAAAGCTAAGTAAGTATTTTAAATGTTTATATATATATCATTTAGTAAAATATATCAAATTGTTATATTTCTACTATACTACTTTTTCAGAAATGAGAAGTTTTGAGTAAAGGAGATTGTAAGGACATGTATTTTTATCATTTAAGAATATTAACTTACATATAGTATTTTTGACAAAATGAGATAGCAATTAAAATTTATGATTTTACTAATACAGATGTAATTTGGATAAGTTGATTTGATAGCATAAGAATAATTACTAATTTTCTAACTTATAAATTGTTCATATAGAGTTATCTGTATATTTGTTTGAATGACTATGAATATATAAATTGTTAGCTCCTTTTTCGTTGATTTGATTCAATAGTAAAATTTAATAACTTGATTTAACTACTTAAAATGAAATTTTAAATGGTAGAGATGTGGTTTGTAATTAATCAATCAACACCAAAAACGTACATTCTACCTATGATTAAAATGAGTATTTTAGTAAAATTAAAATGAGTATTTTAGTGAAATTAAAATAATATTTATGGAAAATAAATTGTAATGTTTTATTTTCAACGGAAGTACAATTTGATAAAAAGAATAAAATCGGATTTGAAAGCAATAATTTACGGTCGTTAAGTTGCAGTCATGAAATAGAATTAAAATTTGAATAGGATGATGTTTTTGAGGTTTTTAAGGTTTTTGATAGTTCTATTGAATTAAAAAATATCTAAAATGTATATTTCAATATATGGAATAACGTATTTTGATTTGGAGACTAAAACGGGCTTTGGGTCACGGTTAAGGACTTGGTTCAAAAGTCCGATCGTTGCTTATAAATAATTTGCTATCATATAATCCTAGAAGCCTCCATCTCTTGTAGAACATCAGATTTTATCCCTTAATCTTGGAACAACTACGAAAATTTACACTCTCCAATGTATATTGAAAACTATATCGTCGGGAAACTCTCAATGAATATAGTATGCAGTTGTAAGTCCATTCTGGATTTGTCGCTCCATTTGGCCAAAAATTGATGATATTTGTCATTCATCCATTTTAGGGTTTTGACAACTGATAGTGGATCGTTGACAAATGGAGGATCAAAGGGTACCAGTACGTAGAGAAGGTTGCACGGAGATGATATACGTAGTTTGATCAGCTTGGAGGTGATGAGGTTCGCCGGAGTCATCCTAAAACCGACCATATAGGTTGTGGCGGCACATATAATGCCGACCCAAAGGTAGAAGGTCGAAGGGTACTGCTCGAAGCGAGTTCGATGGGGATAATGGTTCAGATAAAAGTGGCTTGTAGTGGTCTGTATAGAGGCGGTTATTGTTTTGTTCAAGGGATGAGTATTGGGTTTGATGCACCTGGTGTTGCTCGCATGCGAATGGGAGAAGGTGCATAGCTTAAAATTAAATTTAGGTAAATATGACATGCGACTTAACTTTTGCAAACTCCATTGGACGTGTTGGCATATTGTTGGTCTGTGTTCGTTTTCTTTTTAATTTTTATAAATATCTTCTAACACGAATAAATTTTACATATGTACTCAAAATGACGTGCAGTTTCTTCCATTTGGACTCCTATTGAAATTACGGACAACATGAGACAGATAACTTTGGCTAGAAGATCTAGGAAAAATCATGTCTTTTTGGATTTTAATTGGACCTAAGATCAAAGATGAGTGTTTATACCCACTCATGAAGTACTAAGATTTCCAACTTTTACTGAATTAAATTTATGATATGATATAATTTATTTAACTATTATTTAGGAATTAAGTTGCCAATGAAATTGAATATAATTGAAAGTCGAACAACAAACATGTGATAGTTGATACTGACGTGATATATTATTTTGATTGACTATCTAGAAGTTTGAATATACGTTGAAATCAAATTAAACAATTGAGTTTGAGTGACAGTAAATTGACATTGAATTAAATTGACATTTAATTTTTTATTAGAATTGAATTGCTAGTTAAAGACAATGATGTTTGATAACTAGTTATTGTGGTGATATATTAGTGGATTTGGATGCTTGCGTATGCATTTTATTTGGCTAATATAAAGTTTGTATTCATATTTTTGATGATTATTGACCATAATGTATTTGTGTTACACTCTTTATATTTTTGAAATTGTATAAGTTGTTATATACATCATCTGAGCATTGTATGCCTGAGCTGAGAAATAGGTTGAGATGATATATACTTATGATATTTTATATGAGCTAAAATGATACGTACTCATGTAAGCTAAATTTAAATTAACTAATTAGTTGGCCATAGGATAAAAATTTAACTACGAACACCGAATCTGGTCAAATGAATGGTTTCAAAATTGTAAATTTGAATTTGTAAAGCGAAATTAATGAATTTTAACTTTAGAGCATTGATTTTAAATCTTAAAAGAACTGGAATTTAAATTGGATTCTCTGAAACTGAATTATTTCAAGTGTTGAAACTAAAAATTTGAAATTTAAGTTTTGAAACCAATTTAGCATAATGTATTTAAAATTGCAAATCATAATTTAAACTGATTAAATTGAAGTTGATGTTGAACTAGAAATTGGAAATTGAAAGTTGATTTGATTTTAAATTAAAGCTTGAAATGATTTGAAATTTATCTTAAATTGGAATATAGGATTGAAAATGTTTAAAGTGAAACTTAAAATTTGAAATTAGGTTCAAAATGTCAAACTGAAAATTAATTATTTTCAATTAACACTATCTGATTTCAAACAATTTCTACCAAAAATTATATTGTTTCAAACTATTTTTAAAGTCAAGTTATTTTCAATTAGAACTATTGTTAAATTTCAAATTATTTAAATTCAAATTTCTTATATTAAGAACAATTTTGATCCAAAATGTATATATTCAAATTTTGAATTGAACTATTTTTATATTAGAAATTATTTTAATACAAAAATACTTTTAAATTCAAATTGTTTGAGCTTGAAGTTGCTTTAAATAAAAAGGGCTACATTTAAATAATGATGTGTGTGTGTACATACACACACACACACACACACACACACACACACACACACACACACACACACATATATATATATATATATATATATATGAAGATGTGAACTTTAAACCTAATATTGAACCGATTTGTAACGTGAAAATATGATGTTATATTGAAATATAAAATTATCGATGATTGTTTGTTAAAGTGGTCGAATCTAAGTATTGACATACTCTCTACCAACAATGGAACCAATTTAACATCTACATACGTAGAGGATCTTCCAAAATGAACTGGTTGGATTGGTGAATGTTGTTGGATTCCAAGAAAGAGAATGATGACGGATAGCTCCGACACTTGTGTTAATTTGAAATGGCTAAAATAGGAGCCTACGTATGGCCAAGTGGTTAGCTACACAACACTAGAAAAGTAATATTCTCACACTTATAAGCGTGAGGAAATATTTTTGCAATGGTTATTCCCGTGTAAACAGCACGCGTGGGCTGATTTTGGATACTAACGGTTATAACCGTGAGAAACCTTTGGATTTATCACGGTTATATGCGTTAGAATAACTCTTCACAATGTTTAAAACTATGTGAAATTATTGTTTTCTAATGGTAGAAAATGCGATAATCTGATTTTTTCTAGTGGTTATAACCGTTATATCATTGAATTTATTCACGGTTAAAAATGTGACAAATTGTATTTAACATTATATTTATAACGATTATAACCGTTAGACTAGGCAATACTGGTATTCAACCCTGCTGAACATCCCATCACATACATAATCTTACAGATTTCATTATAATATCAATATTTCATTATAACCATAAATAATTGATACAAAACCAAACACATACTGAATAATATTGATAATAACAACACGATCGACATCTAGAACAACATTATACGTATATGTTTGATACCAAATATCATAAAGTATCTAACAAACAAACGTAACATCAACAACAATTTTTAGAACATGACGGCAAATAAAACTGCATATTGTTTAATAACTTACTAATAATGCAAAAGATTCTCGGGCCAAATCATAAAACCTCCTCCAACTAGTTCGGATAGCAAGCGGTGATCATTATGTGGTGCTTCATAAAATTAAGCTTCCAGATCAAGAACATTTTCCACCCAAACGAATTGTTTTTCTTCAACTACCTTTCTACCATGACATATCTTTTACGTCCCAATTGGGTGAGATAGGTAAACCCCAATTCAGGTGCAGTACTTCTACAACTGTAAGACATATCACTACAAGCAAACAAGCCATTGAAATTTAGCATAAAGGAACGTAGTTAAAACAGTCAAATAATGGAGCATTTTCTTTTTTGAGTTGAAGTGCAGCGGGAAAATATATAAAATTCGTTTTTTATTTTGTACGTTAACTTTGTTTTCTAAAATGGCTGTCTTCCTAATATGCATGTGTCGTGCACATTTTTCTATGGACGAAAACCCAAAACTGAAATTGGTAAACCAAACACTACCTAAAATTTTGGAGTTTCTAAAACTATTTATTTTAGTTTAACTTAAATATAAAATTGCATCCAGAATCTTTTACACGTGAACCACTATTTAAAACTTGGTAATTTTTATTCTAATCCACCATATTAGTAAGTTAATCCACCCAATTTAATAGGATCTTTGACTTTTACTAAAATTTTAGTTTTAATCAGTACATCCACCAAAAAAAGAAAACCGTGCTTATTTCTCTCTTCTCAATCTTCTGTGTTTTCTTCTTTTGTGTGTCTTCTTCTTCCTTTTTCCGTCGTCGTCTCGGTTTTGAAATCCTAACATCTAAATCCAAGCTTAAGCGATAAGCGGAGTAATTCAACATAATAATAAGTAGTTTGTTTATTATTATTTTTTTTGAACATTAATTGTATACAAAATTGTAAAAATTTTTTAATTTCACCATTATCAAATATAATTGTAGTTAGTTATTTTCTGAATCTTGAAAAATTGATAGAAATATGTCTGAGAAGAGAAGCCGTTTACATCTAGATGAGGGAGACGGTAGTTACAGTACTAAGGAAATTGCAGGAAATCAAGGGTTTTGTTCAAAACTGATAAATTTATATAAGAAACATGCTGTGTACAGTAGATTTATAATGTGTGCTTTTTTCACATAATTATCTGGTATAGATCTAGATTTTAGGCTAGTTGGATTATAATTATTAATTTGATATGAGAATTGTGAAAACGCAAAATTGTAAAACAAAAATCACAAAATCGATTGTTAGATGTATAATAGGGTGAAATCTGTAAGTTAATCCACTCGTGGATTAACTTACAAAATAGTTGTGGATTAACTTATTAAAGTAAAATGATGGATTAACTTATTAAAACCGTGGATTAAAATAAAAATTACCTTAAAACTTACTCCGAAGTTACTATACAAATCCCATTTCACTTTAAGCGGTTTTAAATAAGCAGTTTTCGAATGTGCTCTTGAAGATTAACAACCATATTTTCCTGAACCAACTGATCTCTAAAAGCCATTTTTAAAATCAAAACAGCTAAAAAAAATAGATCTCCATACAAAGCGCAACTTTTCAGTTAAAGATACAAAAACCCTATAGCATTATATGATGTATTACAATAATGTAGTAATTAGTCATCAATTTGTTATGATTTTGAGTCAAAGTAAAAACAACAAAAGGAGTAATGTAAAAGTAATTTCAGAAAAAAGAGTACCGATTCCTAGATTTGTATCTATAATGACCTTCTCCTTGAAAATTCCATTAGCATTCTCCATTTTTTTCTCTACATTGACATTACTTGGACAAAGAATTTTTAATGTTACCAATAACGAGGGAGTTAAATGGGAGGGAATAAAAATGATGTTTATATGACCCTATTTCTTACGAAAAGTACGAAAAGCACATGAAAAGTACTGGAAATTCCCATAACAAAAGCATGGAGAACATAACCTACAAGGACTTCCAATACAACAGACACTAGCGTAACATTTTTGAGTTTCTATTATGCAATAATGCAACCTAATTTTTCAAAAATATCTAAGGTTGGAGACTATTAATTGGTAAACCGTAACAAGTTAATCGATTATGAATAATCGCTATAGTGAACATCAATGTGAATCTTTTATATTTTTTGTCTTACGATAATGTAAAATTTTATATGGTGACGACATTATTCATATCTAAATGCAACTCCTCAGTATTTCATACAACGAAAAGGAATTAACATGTTTTGTTCCCATTACTGAAAGCAGATCCGCTATAATTTGACATAAATAGAAATAAGTAACAAAAAATATTCCAATCTTCGAAGAAAACGCGACCACTCATACAGAATTGACTAACTAATTAAAAGGATTAATCACGTTTGTCAGTAATGGCGTAGTTGAACATACCTTCTATAAACCTTTTAGTGTTTCTTTGAACTTTACCATAGCTAGATATGCTCCTCCACCCCAATAATAAACCTAAACATAGCTATGCAGTAAAAGGAATGTGAAGCTAAAAAACAAAAGGCATACATCTAACGATGTAAATAGATTAATATTTCAAAAAAGAATCCACCATTGAATACTTTGGATCAAATTCAATAGCCTTAGTAGCTTCTTACATGACACTATCATATTCTTCAAGCTTGGTGTACGCAAATACACGACTTGCTCAATAAATACCATTAGGGCTATTTATTGAACACCTTGAGTATACAAATCAGCGGCTTGATTATTATTGTTTGCTATGAAGCAAAAACAAAAAAAAATCTTTGTAAATGGACAAATAAGAGATTCAATAACTATATTGGAATCATGAAACATACTTTTGAGAAATATTGCAAATAAAAGGGTAAATTGTACGGTTGAAACCATTTATGTGGCAAAGTCAAAATTTACAGGGAACTTACAGCAAAAGGAAAGACAACCTGACAAACTTCTTAAGCTTTTTGATTTTTGTTTTACGAAAATCTTAATAGTTAACATTTTTAACTTGATGTTAAACTTCTAACTACCTCATGACAGTTTACTGTTGACATAATGCTCGAGTTACCAGTATCGTAAAGTATCGCTGGGTGAGAAACTAAAATATTTCTGATGGCTTTAAACATAGAAAAGGGTCAAGTGATAATCATTGCTTATATAGATAACATTAACTCCAAGATGCAAAGTAAATACCAAATAGCAGAACGAAGTCACCTTATTTCATTTGAATGCGCATAAGCTAAAATCAGTGTCCCCTTAAATGTTATATTTGCCATATTCTAAAGCTCCTATGCGAGATTAACATTTGACATTCGTGGTTCCAACAACTGTGCCCTTCTGGTAAAATGATTTTTGATTGAATTTAGATATTCAGTTGCTAAATAGGAGATATTTTGATTATCAAGTTACTATGCTAGTCGAATATGTAACTACTTGATTAAATTACAAAAAGAATCAAGGTGATTGATTCAAAGTTGAAAAGCACAAGAATTAAATTGGTATGAATAACAAGACAAATCAATTGTAGTTTAGGAAAGAAACAGGTTCTGTTAATGTAACCCGTGCCCTAACGGTAATTGTTCATATTTATTTACTGTGAAACTCTAGTTGAAAATACAGACACATGGATTACACTATAAAATAGAGGCGATATTTATAGTACTTGTGAAAAAACTTAGAGCGGTTTAACATGCGCCTTTGGGGATTTAACATAATAACATGTACCAATGGAAACAAAATCCGAAATAGGCCACTATTTTCTAAAACATCCATGTTGCTTACAAAGATGTCGTCGCTAACCATAAGTGCAAACTTTAGTATTTGTACGATGTGTGTCAACTGTCAATTCACATGATGAAATGTGGATCACTAGTTTCGGCATGGTTATAAAATTTTAACCGATTAAGAACAACAACCGGTGTTGTATTGTATAAAATAACACAAAGCATGTAATGGCCAAAAAATCTGTACCTTTTGAGTTGACTAAACAAGTCATACGTCCAACTCAAATTGCACAGAAATACGAATAATTATGGGTAAAGAAGAAAAGGATTGAAGAAGAATCAAAATAATAAAACAGAATATCACATCGTAGCGGAATAAAATATAATATATATAACAAATTTTGAAATACAACATTTTAACTATATACACAAACCAGTATTAGAGCACAACACTTAAAACATAGTGGAAATAACAATAACTAAAGCTGAAGCCTCATGCTTCAAGCTCCTCCAAGTATATCTATAAAATCTCGACTATTTAACTATCGTACAAATTTGGGCACTCAAGAGTTTAGGTTAAAAAAACAAGTCATGAGACTAGTGCGAGTAAACTCCAACCACTTGGTTTAACTTTAAAAAAATCCTTTTAAAAAAAGGATAATCGTAAGTCCAATCCACACATAAACATGGATGGTTTTTACCTTACGATAACCCAAAATATTCTTTGAATCAATACTATTTTGATATTATAATAGTGTCTAAATCAATTAAATAGCAATCTAGCGGAATGCTTGTGTCTCACTCTCTGCATACATAGTATACAATCCAAAACTGCAGCCGCTTATTGGAGGATGGATTCAATCTATGGCAATGTAAGGGACCACCTTCAAATAGTGTATCTCTAGAGAATAATACACTGGGTTCAACAAGAACATCTTGCAACCCAACCAAACATGACTGACCACTCACTTCGCTTGAGTGACCCAAATGTATGTCACCAACGGTGGGGATCAGCAACCATTACCAAAAACATGTAGCAGCGATAGAATAAAGAAGCAAATGGATTTTCTCTAAATCAGGGGACAATACACCCTAACCCGGAGCGACCCACAAAATCATGCGATTTACCCGATTTATACCATTCCCCAATTGTGAGGCTTGAGGCTACGTTTTACCTTTTTAACATCACAGAATCATTCAATTTGAATGCCGCATCATCGAACCAGCCAAATCGTTTATTGATTTCCCAAAAAGCATCACGGACATAAAGCTAAAAGAAACAAATTCCTCTACCATCAAACGTAAATACGTTTGAAGAAATCAATGTAGTTGATTTGTTAGGCATACTCTATCATACATCCATCCATACAAGTTTTTATGGGACTGGACAAGCCAAAGGCGCTATTCCATCAATATATCTTAGGCAATTTCTACCAACGATTAATTGAACAGCCCTTGCACTTTACTCTGTCTTCGATTATCTTCAGCATAATTTTATTTGCAACGCTTATGCCTATACGGAGTGGTTTTCAGGTAATAAATCTGATCTCAGTCTCTCCGCATTGACAATGGAAATATAAAGTTGGCCAATATTTCAACAGTCGATTATTTAACTATCGAAGAAACAAACATTCATCCAAAGATCCTATTCCCAAAAGGAATACTATTTATTAGCACCAAACAATCATTGAGCCCTTTTTAATTATTATTGCATTAATTAACATCTTCCCAGTATTCGTTCCCAATCTCCTTACCGAGATATTCCAACCACGCTTGGATTCTCACTACATTTGGCAGACATTTCCATATTACACATTCTTTATTTTCTATATTTAGAAAAAATCTTCTATTTAGTTGAAAACATTTCCAATTACTTATCTCTACCACGAAACTATTTATATTTTATACTTAGGAATATTCGTTATTATATTTCCAAAATCATACTTACTTGGGTTAAAACGGATGTTGTGTAAGACATCGTCACGACAACCCAAATAACTGCCAATTATTCACTTTTAAACATGTATATGTTTCTCCTTCCGATCTCTCAAGATTTAATTTAATAAATTCCATTTTTACTTACAAATCTCCATTATAAGTTTATTCTCTTATTAAATTTTATATATAATTTATAATTTGATTTCTAGTTATCAAACGTTCTTAAATTTTTTCTATCTCCTTAAATTTCGAGAAAATCTCCCCAGCGTTTCCTTTGTACGGCTCAATCGGTACAACCACAAATCACCTCTCTAGGCACTTTCTATTAAAAAAAAATCAAAAAGCCAAACGGCTTGCCATATCGGCTCATAAAATCTCGTATTCAATTAAATATGTACTTTTTCGACGATCATTCATGTAACACCCCACATTTTTAATATAATAAAAAAATGTACAAATATGTGTATATGCATAGATAGGTAAATAATGGTGATGTATATTGAAAATTAATTAATATATGGAAGAGAAGGAAAAATTAATTTGATAAAAGTGTGCATAACGGAAAAGATAATAAAATAAGGGTACTTTATTTAAATATCAGAAATTAAGTAAAATGGACATCACCATTGCGTTCGTCTTGAAATTCTGTTTGAAATAGAGTCCAAGTTTACGTAAATCAGACTCCGTATGAAGGGGTTATGGCCTTTAGAAGATTCAATAAAAATTCAAAACAGTTCGAAATTCGACCCAGGCAGCTGGGCGGGAAAATTCCCGCCAAAATCAGGCAGGTTGACCTAGGGGTCGACCTGGGGTCTGGTCGACTAGGAGGTCAACCTGGGGGTCGACCTACCCCTAGGGAGGTTGACCTATCCCCAGATCTGGGCGATTTCAGTTCCTATGATGTGTTTTGATGTGTTGTACGGGTCGGATGGCTTCTAGGTCAATCTAAGGGCTCTAAAACACTCTCTACACCTATAAATACATAGCAAGACCTAACCCTAATTCATAACAATTCCTTAAGACGCCTCCATGCTGCCAAACTTCAACCAAACTTCACCAACAATCAAATAAGATAATTAAATCGGCGTTCTACATCAACAAATCGTTTATTTTCCCCAATTTAGTCAAGGTGGGTGGAATTATAATAAATTTGTTGTATTATAGTATTATTATCGTTCATCATTCCCCGGTTGTAAATTCAATTCAAGATTCTTGTTATAATAATTGTTCTTTTATTCTCCTTCCCCTTTTTATTTTTGGATCTAGGTTATCTCGAACCTAGACGAAATCTTATTATACATACGCATGGTTGGAATATGGAAATATTGGGCATAATCTATTTTATGCAGTCGAGGAATATAATCTGTAATTTGGGGTTTGTGGCATAACGATTATTATTGCAAATATTGAGCATAATCTATTTTATGAAATCGAGGAATATAATCTGTAATTTGGGGTTTATGGCATAACGATTATTATTGCAAATATTGGGCATAATCTATTTTATGCAATCGAGGAATATAATCTGTAATTTGGGGTCTGTGGCATAATGATTATTATTGCAAATATTGGGGTAATTGGCAAAATATATATTGATATTATTCAAGGAAATAAGGGGAAAGGATCGTGAAATTGGTAATTTGGAGTAACTTACGCTAAAGGTAAATAAAGTTTGAATAGGGGATTTGGGGAAAAATGATTTAAAGATAAAAATCCTAATTTGGTGAAGAAATAGGTAAACTAGAAACCTAATCAGAATTGGATAAGTTTGTGTTTAATATGTCTCATGTAATTGTGAAATCTAATTCAAAAACCTGAAATTTAAGGTATGTGTGTTTTAATTAAATTTGGGTTTGATTGGTTAAAGAAATGGGAAGTTTAGAAATATAACATGAAAATTGACACTAGTGGCATAACAAGAACATGAACATATTTGTGAATTCGTTAATAGGCTAAAGATGAAACATGGCTAACTCGAGGATAGAACGAGTTTGCGGTGTAATTCTGCCCAGAACCGCCCGGCATATCCAATGGCCGCAAACAATAGGGTTTAATGTAAGAAGTTAGTCATAACGTGCTTGAAACCCGAGGTTAGATTGAGTTGTGGTGTAATCCTACCCGGAACCAACCGGCACATCCAGTGACTGCAACAATAGGTCTAATGTGAGAGGTTGGCATTAATAATTAATTAATGCTAATGACACATGCTGGTATGGTAAGGTTAAGTCAACATGAAATGCTAGATAACACTTAACCAATTTGACATGATATATAGGTAGGTTAAGTCAACACGAACTGATAGATAACACTTAACCAATTTGACATGATATATGGGTGGGCTAAGTCAACGTGAACCGCTAGATAACACTTAACCAAATTGACTCGATATATGGGTGGGTTAAGTCAACGTGAACTGTTGGATAACACTTAACCAATTTGACATGACGCGTGGGTTGAATTGAATATGTGATTGGGGGTTAAGTCAACTTGGACACATGGGCAAACTTAACCAATACAATAGTACCAAAGCAAGGAAAAGTGGGGAATGATAAGATTAAATAGTAGATAAACTTATCCTAGGGATAAGAAATGAATATGACTTAAGATGTAATACAAGACTCGAAGGGTGGGACGACTTATGCCATGAAATAAGTTAATCTAAGCTGGAAACGTGGGAGAACACCCGTATGCTATCATTTGATAAAGAGAACTTAAGTCATGCTTGAATTCATAAGTAAACCTTAGTTAAAAGGAACTAAGTAACAAACCTTAGTTAAAGAGAACTAAGCAACAGAAACTAAGTATCAAACCTTGGTTAAGAAAACCAAGTAATAAACCTTAGTTAGGAGAACTAAGTAAATAACGGGAAAGAGAACTAAGTAGTAAACCTTAGTTAAGAGGACTAAGTGGTAATCCTTAGTTAAGAAAACGAACTATTAAGAGAAACTAAGTAGTAAACCTTAGTTAAGAGGACTAGGTAGTAAACCTTAGTTAAGAAAACGAACGTTTCAGGAAACTAAGTAGTAAACCTTAGTTAAGAGAACTAAGTAGTAAACCTTAGTCAAGAAAACCAAGTAGAACATGAGGAGGAGCGAACATCCATCTGATCATGAAGAAGGCTCCAACAGGTCTAGGTTACGAAGCACGTGGGTTCAAGGGGACATGAGGGTACTATTGGTATCCCTCTGTGAGGTTGCAGATGATCCTCCTGGGCTAAAAGAGGTTAAGGTTTACATTAGAAGAACCAAGAGTATGCCTTGGTTGCTATATAAGCAACCTAAAAACTAGGATGGACCAGCGTGATGCGGCGATATCTTGTTTAGCCCGGTGATAGCAGGTTGTCGTCTACCTACCATCTTGAGTCAATCGAGCACGTGAAGCGGAAAGGCAGAGAACTCCAAAAAATCATATACTTGCTATCTAGTTATGGGTGAGGTTGGCCAATAGGTTTGTAGGGCATAGGGGGCCTTCGTACAGTTCTCATTCTTGATTTTCTTGGGTGCCTTTCATTAATTGAGGAGGGGTCAAGTGGGACCATAGCCACACACAGATAAAAACATACCTTAGCATCTGCGTCGGCAGATATCTTAAAGCTCCCGACCGAGTTCTGTGTTTCTTGATTAGCCCTGCCACAGGCTCGGACCGCACATATAAAGGACATGTGCAACTAGACATCGATAACGATTCACGACACGTACGTGGGGAAAGTCTAGGAACATATATCACTCTGGGTAGTGTGTCCTAGACTGGGGGGCATCGTTCGATAGGTAGCATAATCCCTAGTTGGACCTAGGTCGCATAAACCCTGAATCCGAGAAGCGTTCAATAGGTAACATAAACCCTAATGGCCCTGGGCAGTGTAAACCCTGGTTGAATCTAGGAAGCGCTCGATAGAAAACCTTAGATTAGATCTAGATGATACACGGAATCTAGCAAGATCGAGAGTGGCAGTCCAAACGATTTCGAGAATGGTGGAACTACACAAAAGTAGTATAGATTTACGTGATGAAGCCCGTACGACATACGGCCAGGGACTTTATACATACACGGAAAGGATAAGACGAGTTGGGGGTATCTACATATACGTTGTATTAGGTTAACCTACTAGTGGGACATGAGTATAGCCTAGAGAGCTAATATCGCGAATAACCTAATAAGCAAGAAAATATAACTGAACGGTATATATAGGATTATACAGAAGATTATTCTAAGTCCAGACACCAAAACTTATGTTCTGACCCCCTCCTCATTACATACTTCCAGGTTAAGTTCATGACAGAGATGGTATAGCTTTGGATACTGGTGAGACAGTATGATACATAAGGTAAAGCTATTTTTGAATATATTATATTTTAATTCCTTCCACTGTGAGATGTTTTACGAGTTCTGACATGTTTCTTTATCTCTGTCTTTTTCTGCAGGATACTAGAGCACCCAACTCGGGTCTCGATGGATAGAATTTGAAAAATTCGGTCTTTCGGAATCTGGGTTGTCACATCTGATATCAGAGCTTCGGTTTAGTGATCTTAGGGATATAATGAGTGAACGTATTTGTATTTTCTAAAATATAAATATTATATATATATATATAAACCTAAATCCATATAGTAGCCCACTAGACATGAAAAGAGTTGGGATATCTAGTTTGTACACTCAAGGAATGAAAATAGGAATTTTGAAACCATTAGGTGGTTGGGAAAGTGTACAATATGACTTGAAGCTAGAGAAAGAAAAGTATCCCATAGGATGGAAACTGAAATATTAGTATTTCAGATTAGTGGGTTTAGAAATGAAACCTTAGAAACTAGAAAAGGTTGAAATATGGAAAATGGATTAGGAATATATATTGTTAAGAGAATTGAATTCGTGAAAGTGCCTAGGAAAGCCTAGTTTAGTTGAAGACCTGCTTTGAGTCTAACCCAATTATAATCTTTTAAGAACTTGAATTTGTAAAAGGATTTGTGGTATTTTCCAAGATTTAATCTTAAAAGTATTTTGATAAATGCATGTTGGGTTTTAAAGTAAAGTGGGGTATATTGTGTAAAACAATGATTTCTTGTTTTAAAAGAATTCTCTCATAAAAAGGTGCATATTATGGAGCATAAATAGCTTGCTAGTTTTAATATATGAAAAGAAGTTTTGAAATTCAATTCTGTTACCAATAAATTTTGATTATTAAAGAAATTTTGTTGGGTGGACAAAATAAGTTATAGGAATCAAATAGGTGTCTGCACCTTATAGCAAATAGTTAAATTAACATTGTAATTAGAAACAATGTAAGCCCGATAGTTATCCTTGTCTACTCCAGCTTTGTGATTTGAAAAAAAATGTTTTACATTTTTATACTGTGACATGTTTTTATGGTTTGGCAAAGACAAGTTTTGGAGAAGAAAATGAAGTTTTAACACTTTTGATTTTTGAAAGAAAAATGTAATGAAAAGAAAGAAAGCCAAACCATGTTTTAAAAAGAATGAAGCAGGTGAGGATTAGGGTCTAGGAATGATGAGACAAAGTTAAAGCTATGAATTAAACAATTGGGACCAACTAGAGATTGGTTGAGTTGAGTGATTCTCTGAGTGTCAATCTGATGTTGATTTCGATCTTCGGGTTTGATACTTAGGGAGTTACTCTCTTGCCAATTTACAGTCAGGGATTAGCTAATATTAAACTAATGGAAAATTTCCCGTAGAATGCATAAGCATTGAGAAACCTAGGTTTTTTGCTGGAGAAAAAGAAAAAAAGATAGGCTAGTAATACACAGCAAGGACTAGTAGTGACTACTAAGTAGTAAAGGGCAAGTAAGTGGGTAGATCATGTTGTGTGGACACGCAATTGTCTGAGATGACAAAGTCTTAAGATTCTTAGCCCATAGTAGTAGCTATGTAGGATGCTGTTTGAGTTGAAAACAGAAAAAGCTTATTTGAAATAATAAACTTAAGTAATTGGATTAAGTCAAATAACCTAAGAAAGAGAAAAGCCTACCTAACAAGAAATAATAAATTCAGTAAGGCAACAAATGTGATGGGAAAAGAAAATGAAAATCTTAAGAAAAAGATGAATAAATATGAAATTTTTCCAAGATAAGTTGAAAAAGAGAAGAAAATTTTCTTATATGGTTGTGCTTGGATAGGAAAACAGGAAATTTTTATATAATAGTCATATAAAAATCCAGGTACGATTAGAAAAGAAAAACGGAGGATGTAAATTTCTCCGTTTTATATCCTTTCGTAACATAAGGAAATCGAATTTGGAAAATTAGATTTTTCTAAATTTCGAATTTAATGATGGATGGTAGGGTTTTGGATGCGACAATTGGGTGAACTATGCTCTTATTCTATAAGAGTATGGGAAAACTTGGATGAAAAATATTTTGATTTTTCAAGAATATTGCATTCATATAGAACTGTAAGTACATTTAGGATGCGAGCATCATGTTTTGAAAGGGTTTTTAAAATTTACATACATGTAGGTGGATCGAAATTCATCATACATACTTTACTATGATGTATCTCACTTTGCACATGGGCACAATGTTTGCAACAATTGGTTGCACACTTGATGGATGGATATTGCGAGGGATTATCTATTTTACTCTTATCGAATTTCGGGGATGAAATTCTTTAAGGGTGAGAGAATGTAACACCCCGCATTGTTAATATAATAAAAAAATGTACAAATATGTGTATATGCGTAGAAAGGTAAATAATGGTGATGTATAATGAAAATTAATTAATATATGGAAGAGAAGGAAAAATTAATTCGATAACAGTGTGCATAACGGAAAAGATAATAAAATAAGGATACTTAATTTAAATATCAGGAATTAAGTAAAACGGACATCACCGTTGCGTTTGTCTCAAAATTCTGCTTGAAATAGAGTCCAAGTTTGCGTAAATCGGACTCTTTATGTAGGAGTTATGGCCTTTAGAAGATTCAACAAAAATTCAAAACAGTTCGAAATTCGACCTAGGCAGCTGGGCGGGAAATTTCCCGCCAAAACCAGGCAGGTCGACCTGGGGGTCGACCTACCCCTAGGAAGGTTGACCTGGGGGTCAACCTATCACCAGATCTGGGCGATTTCAGTTCCCATGACGTGTTTTGATGTGCTGTACGGGTCAGATGGCTTCTAGGTCAATCTAAGGGCTCTAAAACACTCTCTACACCTATAAATACATAGGAAGACCTAACCTAATTCATAACAATTCCTTAAGACGCCTCCATGCCGCCAAACTTCAACCAAACATGGCCGCCGCCCCCAAAACTCTAAATTGTATTGCAAGTTCTTCATCAACTTTGGAGTTTAATCAAATCAAGTAGCAAAGTTCTTCATCAACAATTCATGCTCTTCACCAACAATCAAATAAGAAGATTAAATCAACGTTCTACATCAACAAATCGTTTATTTTCCGCAATCCAGTCAAGGTGAGTGGAATTATAATAAACTTGTTGCATAATAGTATTATTATCGTTCATCATTCCCCAATTGTAAATTCAATTCACGATTCATGTTATAATAATTGTTCTTTTATTCTCCTTCCCCTTCTTATTTTTGGATCTAGGTTATCTCGAACCTAGACGAAATCTTATTATACATACGTATGGTTGGAATATGGAAATATTGGGCATAATCTATTTTATGCAGTCGAGGAATATAATCTGTAATTTGGGGTTTGTGGCATAACGATTATTATTACAAATATTGGGCATAATCTATTTTATGCAGTCGAGGAATATAATCTGTAATTTGCGGTTTGTGGCATAACGATTATTATTGCAAATATTGGGCATAATCTATTTTATGCAGTCGAGGAATATAATCTGTAATTTGGGCTCTGTGGCATAATGATTATTATTGCAAATATTGGTGTAATTGGCAAAGTATATATTGATATTACTCAAGGAAATAAGGGGAAATGATAGTGAAATTGGTAATTTGGAGTAACTTACGCTAAAGGTAATAAAGTTTAAATAGGGGATTTGGGGAAAAATGATTTAAAGATAAAAATCCTAATTTGGTGAAGAAATAGGTAAACAAGAAACCTAATCAGAATTGGATAAGTTTGGGTTTAATCGGTCTCATGTAATTGTGAAATCTAATTCAAAAACCTGAAATTTGAGGCATGAGTGTTTTAAATAAATTTGGGTTTGGTTGGTTAAAGAAATGGGAAGTTTAGAAATATAACATGAAAATTGACACTAGTGGCATAACAAGAACATGAACATATTTGTGAATTCGTTAATAGGCTAAAGATGAAACATGGCTAACTCGAGGATAGAACGAGTTTGCGGCGTAATTCTGCCCGGACCCGCCCGGCATATCCAATAGCCACAAACAATAGGGTCTAATGTGAGAAGTTAGTCATAACGTGCTTGAAACCCGAGGTTAGATTGGGTTGTGGTGTAATCCTGCCCAGAACCAACCGGCACATCCAGTGACCGCAACAATAGGTCTAATGTGAGAGGTTGGGCATTAATAATTAATTAATGCTAATGACACATGCTAGTATGGTAAGTTAAATCAACATGAAATGCTAGATAACACTTAACCAATTTGACATGATATATAGGTAGGTTAAGTCAACACGAACTGATAGATAACACTTAACCAATTTGACATGATATATGGGTGGGCTAAGTCAACGTGAACCGCTAGATAACACTTAACCAATTTGACTCGATATATGGGTGGGTTAAGTCAACGTGAATTGCTGGATAACACTTAACCAATTTGACATGATGCGTGGGTTGAATTGAATACGTGATTGGGGGTTAAGTCAACTTGGACACATGGGCAAACTGAACCAATATAACAGTATCAAAGCAAGGAAAAGTGGGGAATGATAAGATAAAATAAGAGATAAACTTATCCTAGGGATAAGAAATGAATATGACTTAAGATGTAATACAAGACTCGAAGGGTGGGACGACTTATGCCATGAAATAAGTTAATCTAAGCTGGAAACGTGTGAGAACACCCGTACGCTATCGTTTGATAAAGAGAACTTAAGCCATGCTTGAATTCATAAGTAAACCTTAGTTAAAAGGAACTAAGTAACAAACCTTAGTTAAAGAGAACTAAGTAACAGAAACTAAGTATCAAACCTTGGTTAAGAAAACCAAGTAATAAACCTTAGTTAGGAGAACTAAGTAAATAACGAGAAAGAGAACTAAGTAGTAAACCTTAGTTAAGAGGACTAAGTTGTAATCCTTAGTTAAGAAAACGAATGATTAAGAAAAACTAAGTAGTAAACCTTAGTTAAGAGGACTAAGTAGTAAACCTTAGTTAAGAAAACGAACGATTCAGGAAACTAAGTAGTAAACCTTAGTTTAGAGAACTAAGTAGGAAACCTTAGTCAAGAAAGCCAAGTAGAATATGAGGAGGAGCGAACGTCCATCTGATCATGAAGAAGGCTCCAACGAACTGGGTTACGAAGCACGCGGCTTCGAGGGAACGTGAAGGTACTCTTGGTATCCCTCTGTGAGGTTGCAGATGATCCTCCTGGGCTCACAGAGGTTAAGGTCTGCGTTAGAAGAACCAAGAGTATGCCTTGGGTTGCAATATAAGCAACCTAAAGACTAGGATGGACCAGCATGAGGCGGCAATATCTTGTTTAGCCCTGTGATAGCACGTCGTCGTCTACCTACCATCTTGAGTCAGTTGAGATATGTAAAGCGGAAAGGCGGAGAACTCCAAAAGACCATATACTTGCTATCTAGTTATGAGTGGGGTTGGACAATATGTTTGTGGGGGCATAGAGGGGCCTGCGTATAGTTCTCATTCTTGATTTTCTTGGGTGCCTTTCATTAGTTGAGGGAGGGGTCAAGTGGGACCATAGCCACACATAGATAAAAACAGACCTTAGCATCTATATCGGTAGATAACTTAAAGCTCCCGACCGAGTTCCGTGTTTCTAGATTAGCCCTGCCACGGGACTCGGGCTGCACATATAGAGGACATGTGCAACTAGACATCGATAACGATTCACGACACGTACGTGGGGAAAGTCTAGGAACACATATCGCTCTGGGTAGTGTGTCCTAGACTAGGGGGCATCGATCGATAGGTAGCATAATCCCTAGTTGGACCTAGGTCGTGTAAACCCTGAATCCGAGAAGCGTTCAATAGGTAGCGTAAACCCCAGTGGCCCTGGGTAGCGTAAACCCTGGTTGAATCTATGAAGCACTCGATAGTAAAGGTTAGATTAGATCTTAATGATACACCGAATCTAGCAAGATCGAGAGTGGCAGTCCAAACGATTTCGAGAATGGTGGTACTACACTAGAGTAGTATAGATTTACATCATGAAGCCCGTACGACATACGGCAAGGGACTGTATATGTACATGGAAAGGATTAGACGATTTGGGGGTATCTACATATACGTTGTATTAGGTTAACCTACTAGTGGGACATGAGTATAGCCTAGAGAGCTAATATCGCGAATAACCTAATAAGCAAGAAAATATAACTGAACGGTATATGTAGGATTATACAGAAGTTTATTCTATGTCCAGTCACCAGAACTTATGTTCTGACCCCCTCTTCATTACATACTTCCAGGTTAGGTTCATGACAGAGATGGTATAGCTTTGGATACTGGTGAGACAGTATGATATATAAGGTAAAACTATTTTGGAATATATTATATTTTAATTCCTTCTGCTATGAGATGCTTTACGAGTTTTGACATGTTTCTTTATCTCTGTCTTTTTCTGCAGGATACCAGAGCACCCAACTCGGGTCTCGATGGATAGAATTTGAAAAATTCGGTCTGTCGGAATCCGGGTTGTCACAATTCAATTTATTTCCCTTCATACACTTCATTCCATACCGGTTTAATAAATACCCAACAATTCCCAATTTATTCCAACTCAATCCAATCATTTTCAAATCCATTCGCAAATTCGTTCTTTAATTAGCTCTTTTGCCTAATACACTTTTAGTTTGAAAATATCATGTTCAAATATATATATTTAATTCACTTATACACAATTCGAATTCCATTTCCAACTTGAATTTCATATTCAACTTCATTTAATTTACAAATTTAATTCACTTAACTTAAGTTAAGTTCGATCCAAAAACTCCATTAACTAATTATTTTCTAATTAGTTAGCTTCATTTAATAATTAAAAACTCGTTTTTGTTTCAAAGATCAACTCATTAACACCACATGAGTTCATATTCATTTTATAACTCAAGTCTAAATTTTACAAATGGAAATTCAAGTTTTGTTCACCTAAAATCTTTATATTTTATTAAATAAATCGTTATAGTTTATAAACGGTTATACCGTTGTTTTTCTAGAAATTTGATTTTGAATTAACTCAATATCTATAAGACGAAATCCAGATTTTTTGTTTTTTATTAGAAAACTACAATTCTATAGATTAAGACAATTCTTATTTCAAATAATCGACTTATATTGAATTCAATAAACATAATTGAAGTTAATAACGTAAAACTATGAACTACCGCACCGTGGAGAGTTCGTTTTAATTAAATTTGAATGTAAACATTTAAACTTCGTTTATTAAATCTACTCCAACTCCATATTATATATATTAATATAAATTCAGCCAATTTACTAAATCTAACTTAAAATTTTCGATTATCCCTAATCGTTTGTTATTACATTCAAAATTCATAACTGGATTATAGATTTATTCATGACTCAATTTCCTATATTAAATTCCAATTCCTTTGGTAATAAATTATTTTATAAAATTCGAAAAAATCAAATTCTAGTTATAAATCCCATGGATTATATCAGTTCAGTTTATATTCCAAATTCCAGAGTAAAATCTATCGTTCCCTTTTTAAAACGTTTTCCAATTCCCTTTCCAAATTCATACTTGAATTCCAAATTCCAAATTATCCAATGATAATTATCTCACTTTAGTTGTGAATGTCGTTTATAAATTTTCCTACTTGTTTTATATATCAAAACAAGTTCCAATTTCAAAAATCCATTTGAAACCCAATTCCTAATTTGGAATATTTTATTATTATAACTTATCACTTATATAAAAACCTAGAATCTATTTTCATATTTGATCTTAAATTTTAGTTTCTATAATACAATTCCAATATCCTTTTTGGAAATAATTTATTTTATAAATTCGACATAATCGAATTCAAATCGTAGATCCATATGGATTTATTCCAATTCTATTTACATTTCGAACATCAAAATAAATTTCATCGTTCCCTTTTTATAATGATTCCAAGTGCTCTTTTTAAATTCATACTTGAATTTAAAATTTAAAATTTAAAATTATCCTTTGATAATTTTCCATCTGTATTCATCAACATCGTTTATAATATATACTATTTGTTTTTATTTTAAAAAACAAGTTAATATTCCCTAACCCATTCAAAATTCAAATTCTATTTCGTATAAAAAAATTCCTTAAAAAATCTTGAAACTCCTTTTCTTTTAGTTCGAATATATTTTATGGTAATTTAAATACTAGTACTTGGGATCAATTCTATCAAAACATTCAAAACACCCAATAAACAATCAAAGATTATTATCACATCGTATAATACTATATATGAAACAAACAATAAAATTGTTGAAGAATCCAGTTGGAACCCTCCAACCTATTTTTCTAGCATCCACAGATGTTATACAACATAAATAATATCCATCCTGCTTCACGGTAAGATATCGCGATATAGAAGGTCGTCCACTGTGGGGCGCATAAGGTCTCATCCGCTAATAATACTGCGAGAAATATCCAACTACCGAGCTTAAATATAACTAATATATATGATAACAACAACAATTTTTCAATGCATCCATACAGCCAACAAACAACATATAAAATTAATAAACTAAATGAAAATTTGTTTATAATAAATTATAAACGAATCCAGAGTGTGAGTTTACTCACAATCGTTTTTATTGCAATATGCTCCAATTTTAAATTAAATCAAACAATGTTCAATATAAATTTAAAATTCACAACTAGTTCTAAAGATTCTAGATCAAATCTAGCTCATACATTTTGTAGCTATAAACCCAATGTAATTTACGGTGTTCGCATCTGATTTTATATGAACAATATATTGATTTTTGAAATAACCAATTGAACTAAACCACTGTGATGTCACCAATACTACAAATTAGATTGTGACCTTCTTCTTGCGTGCTTCAGATCATCACGCGCGACAAGGTTTGGAGCCAATCCATATGAAATTCATGAACATGATACTACTTCACGTCATGAACTCAATTCTAAGCTCAGAATCCCCTGATTCCCTCACTATCGAACGGAAATCCAAAACTTACTTACAGTTGAAGACTTCGAACAACGTCGCACCCCACAAGAAATTCCATTTGAATGAAATTAGAGGTTGTAGAAACTCAAGGATGGTAATCGATTTTGAATAGAAGAAGTGAATATTTCTCTTATTTATATAAATGGAGGTTTTCGGTTTAATTTCCTGTCCTGGAGAATGAACGAAGAGAAACGAAATAATGGAGAGAAGGGGAGGAGGGGGGTTAGTGGCGTATTTAAAGAAGTGGGAGGGGACAATACGTACAATGTATTAAAGGAGTGTTGGCCATAGTACAAGCACGTTTTAATTTGAAAGGATTTGATTTGTAAATCGATTTGACTCTTAATTTAAGTTGATTTGATTTTATGCTTATCTACAAATTTTAAATAGTTTAAATTTTATTTTTATATGATTTATTAATATAAAATATATACGATACTTACACCCAAAGTTTCATGCTAAAACTACTACAGATGAGCTCCAACTGTGATGAAATTTGACACACTACTATGGTTTGACGTTCCAGACTCAATAAAATTGGTTTCGTTGAAAATCGAGGTTGTTCGAATATTTACTATTCTCACGTACCAATTTAAGTCGATAAAATATGATTTAAATTCAAAACAATCAACTTCTCGATAATAAATTATTATTATCATTTATATTCCAAATATAATTTATATTGATCATATGAATTGTTTTTTTAACTTCGAATTAAATTATTTTCATTTCCATATTATGATAATTAGTTATACTCGAAATTAAATCGTAATCGATTATTAATCGATAAATTCAACCAAGCCATCTTATGCAATTTCTACATAGGATTAATAGAAAAACCTTTGCACTTTACTCTGTCTTCAATTATCTTTAGCATAATTTGATTTGCAATGCTTATTCCTATACTAAGTGGTTTTGAGATAATAAACTTAATCTCGGACTCTCCGTATTGACAATGCAAATATAAAATTGGCTAATACATCGATAGTTAGTTATTTAAATATCAAAGAAATAAACATTCGTCCAAATATCTTATTCCCAAAGGGAATACTATTGATTATCACCAAACAATCATTTAGCCCTTTTTAATTAACATTGCATTAATTAAATTTTCCCAGTATTCATTCCCAATCTCCTTACCGAGATATTTCAACCCCGCTTGGATTCTCACTTCATTTGGAAACATTTCCATATTACTTATTCTTTATTTTCTATATCTAGAAAAAATCTTCTATTTAGTTGAAAACGTTTCCAATTACTTATCTCTTCCACGAAATTAATTATTTTCTGTACTTCAAAAATATTCGTTATTGTATTTCCAAAATCACACTTACTCGGGTTAAAATGGATGATGTGTAATATATTGTTACAATAACCTAAATTACTGCTAGTTATTCGATTTTAAACGTGTATACGTTTCCATTTCCATCCTCTCAAGATCTAATTTTATAAATTCCATTTTTACTTACAAAATTCTATTGTAAGTTTATTCTCTTATTAAATTTTATATATAATTTACAATTCGATTTCTAGTTATCAAACTTTCTTAATTTTTTCTATCTCCTTAAATTTTGAAAAAATCTCGCCAGCGTTTCCTTTGTATGGCTCAATCGATACAACCACAAATCACCTCTCTAGGCCCTTTCTATTAAAAAAAATCAAAAAGCCAAGCGGCATGCCAAATCGGCTCATAAAATCTCATATTCAATTAAATATGTACCTTTTCAACGAGCATTCAATTTATTTCTCTTTATACACTTCATTCCATACTTGTCTAATATATATCCAACCATTCCCAATTTATTCCAGCTCAATCCGATCAGTTTTTAGTTACATTGTCTAATTCATTCTCTAACTAGCTCTTTTGCCTAATCCACTTTTAATTTGAAAATATTACGTTCAACTATATTTTAATTTGCTTATACACAAGTCGAATTCCATTTCTAACTTGAGTTTCATATTCAACTTCAATTCTAAATTACAAATTTAATTCACTTAACCAAAGTTAAATTCGATCCAAAAATTCCATTTACTAATTAATTTCTATTTAGTTAACTTCATTTAATAATTAAAAACAGATTTTTGTCTTCAGAATCAACTCATTAACCCTAATTGAGTTCATATTTGTTTTATAACTCAAGTCTAAATTTAATGAATAGAAATTCAAGTTTTATTAAATCTTTTTATTTCATTAAATAAATCGTTATAGTTTAAAAACAATTAAATCGCTATTTTTCTAGAAATTTGATTTTGATATAACTCAATATCTATATGACAAAATCCATTTTTTCTCTTTTATTAGAAAACTATCATTCTATAGATTCGGACAATTCTTGTTTCAAATAGTTTCAACTAATATTGAATTCTATAAACTCAGCTGAAGTTAAAAACATAAAAGTACAAATTATTGTGACATGGCAAGTTTGTTTTTAATTAATTTCAAATCTAAATGTTTAAACTTCATTTATTAAATCAATTCCGACTCCAGTATTATATATACTAATATAAATTCAGCTAATTCACCAAATCCAACTTAAAATTTTCGATTATCCCCAATCGTCGATTATTACATTCAAAATTCATAATTGGATTATAGATTTATTCACAACTCAATTTCCTATATTTAATTCTAATTCCTTTGGTAATAAATTATTTTACAAAATTCAAATAAATTGAATCCTATTTATAAATCACTTGGAATATCTCAATTCAGTTTATATTCCGAATTCCAGAATAAAATATATTGTTCCCTTTTCGAAATGCTTTCCAATTCCCTATTTAAATTCATATTTGAATTTATAATTCCAAATTATCCAATGATATTTATCTCACTTCATTTATAAATGTCGTTAATAAATTTACCTTCTTGTTTTATATGTTAAAACAAGTTCCAATTTCAAATATCCATTTGAAATCAATTCCTATTTTGGAATATTTTAATATTATACCTTATCCCTTATATATATAAACCTAAAATATATTTTCATATTTAATTTAAATTTTAGTTTCTATAATACAAATCCAATATCCTTTCTTGAAATAAATTGTTTTTATAAATTTGACATAGTCTAATTCTAATCATAAATCCATATGGATTTATTCCAGTTCAATATACATTCCGAACATCAGAATAAATTTCATCCTTTCCTTTTTACAACGATTCCCAATGCTCTTTCTAAATTCATACTTGAATTTAAATTTTAAAATTATCCGATGATAATTTTCCATTTTTATTCATCGACATTGCTAACAATTTATGCTACTTGTTTTTATCTTTAAAAAAACAAGCTAATATTCCCTAGCCCATTCGAAATTCAAATTCTATTTCGTATTTTTTTTCCTTTTAAAATCTCTAAATTCCTTTTCTTTTCATTCGAATATATTCTATGGTCATTTAAATACCAATACTTAGGACCAATGCTATCCAAATATTCAAAACACCCAATAATCAATCACAGATTATTTATCACATCGTAGAATACTAAATATGAAAAAAAAATGTTGAGGAATCCAGTTGGATCCCTCCAACTTGTTTTTATGACATCCACAAATGTTAGACAACAAAAATAATACTCATCTTGCATCAAGGAAGGATATTGCGGTATAAAAGGTCATCCACTATATATATTGTGGGGCGCATATGGTCTCATCTGCTAATAGTATTGCGGGAAATATCCAACTATCAAACCTAGATATAAATGATATATATAATAATCACAATAATATTTCAGTGCATACAAACAACCAATATACATCATATAAAAATTATATACTAAATTAAAATTCATTTATAATAAATTATAAACGAATCCAGACAGTGAGTGTACTCACAACAGTTTTTATTACAATCTACTCCAATTTTAACTTAAATCGAACAAAGTTTGATTTAAATTTAAGATTCACAACTAGTTCCAAAAATTCTCAAATCAACTCCAGCTCATACATTTTGTAGCTATAAACCCAATGTGATTTACGTGTTCGAATCCGATTTTATATGAACAACATATTGATTTTCGAAATAACCAATTGAACTATACATGATTAAATAAATTTAAATAAGCTAATGATAATTATCAACGTTAATTAACTTACCCAAACTAACCCTTATTCCTCATTTTAAAGCCAGCATCTTCTCCTTGCTAACACACGTAAGAACACAGCAACAGGAATCCAAATATCATGCGTCTTCTCTCCTCTCCATACACCTCTACCCAACGACAATCCTCGAAACCATCAGCACTAAATTCCTCTTCGAACGCTCCATCCTCTTATCACTAATACCATCAATTCGAACCTCTGCCTTAACTTGCATCCTTGGCCTAACTTTAGGAAGTCGCGACCTTGATACTTGAGCTTGACCCCTATAGTGAACAACAACGATGGTTTTTGTCAGCAAACTCCTTCCCATCACCACTGCGATGTCGCTAATACTCCATATTAGATGGCGACTTGGTTCCTGCGTGCTTCAGACATCACGTGCGACAAGCTTTAGAGCCGATCCATGTTAAATTCATGAACACGATACTACTTTGTGTCATGAACTCAACACCAAGCTCAGAATCCCCTAATTCCCTCACTATCAAATGGAAACCCAAAACATACTTACTGTTGAAGACTTCAAACAGTGTCACACCCTACAAGAAATGCCATTCGAATGAAACTAGAGGTTGTAGGAATTCAAGGACGGTATTTGAGTTTGATTAGAAGAAGGGAACATTTCTCTTCTTCCTTTTATTATAAATGGCGGTTTTCGATTTCATTTTCCCTTCCCGGAGAATGAATGAAAGAAATGAAATAAAGGAGAGAAGGGAGGGAGTTAGTCGCATATGTAAAGAAGTAGGAAGGGGAAATATGTACAACTTATTAAAGGAGTGTTGGCCATAGTACGAGCACGTTTTAATTTGAAAAGATTTGATTTGTAATTCAATTTGATTCTTAATTTGATTTGATTTTATACTTATCTATAAATTTTAAATAGTTTAAATTTGATTTTTATACAATTTATTATTATAAAATATACGCAAAACTTACGCTTGAAGTTTCATGCTAAAACTACCACAGATGAGCTCCTACCGCGATGAAATTTGGCACACAGCTATGGTTTGATATTCCGGACCCAACAAAATTGGTTTCATTGAAAACAGAGGTCATTTGAAAATTTACTATTCTCACGTATCAATTTAAATCGATAAAATATGATTTAAATTCAAAACAATCAACTTCTCGATAATAAATTATTATTTTTGTCATTTACATTCCAAATAGAATTTATATTGACTATTTGAATCGTTTTGATTCAATTTTAACTTCGATTTAAGTTATTTTCGTTTCTGTATTACAATAATTTGTCATATTCGGAATTAAATCGTAATCGATTATTAATCGATAAATTCCATATAAAAATCCATTTGTATTACAAATTCAACATTTAAAACAATATTAAATGTTTAAAATTAATCGATCAAAAATCTGGGTCATTACAACACAATTCATGGCAAGTAATGTATCTACAATGATATAATCAACTTGTGTGTAGGGGTGAGCAACATTTGGTTAGGACTGAATAATCGACCAAACAAATTTATTTTAGTCGGTTCGGTTTTGAAACCAAATTGGTTTGAACTCGGTTAGTAAAAAAAAATTGTTATTGGTTCAACTGAATTAACCGAACTTTTATCGTATTATCTAATTTTATGTTATTGTCGTACTTTAAATAATTGGTTTAGGGATAAAATACAAATATTTGTTAAAGATAAGTCAAATTTTATTATAAACACAAAATTTAATAAAAAAAAAATTCTCCAAACATAGATTTATGGTTTACTTCGGGTGAATTAATTATTTGATCAATAGAATATCTTTCAAATTTGATTAAATCGATTACCGACCAAATTAACCAAAATTATTTTAGATCATTCGATTCGATTTTGAAAATTTTCGGTTATAATTCGGATTGAACCTTTTTACCTTAAAACCAACCGAACCGACCGAACGCTAACCCCTACTTTTATTTGTTATAAAAAATTGCATATCCTCTTTTTAAACATAACAGATTTTATGACTAGAAACTTAAATAAGATAGCACACCAAACGAAACCACAAGAAAAGGCAACTATTGAACCACATGATTCAAGTTGGTCATGCATGCAGGCAATGGAAGAACAATAAGTCAGAATCAAAAGAAATAATACAAACTCAAATTTGTTACTTCTTGACAATACCAATATAATCAAGTTATGAGATAAGTGCAAACTAATCAAAATGCCTTAGGCTATAATTTGTTTAATGCACTAGTATACCAAGTAATAATACGCTCTGTTGAAAATAACACTAAATGTCAATAATGATCTGGAGACCAACCTACATTTTGAGGCTGCCTTATCCTTATTTTTTCAATCATCCAAAAAATTTGTAGATCTGACAAAATAAGACATTAAGATTCACTAAGCAAACAAGATGGAAACTGAGTGCATAAAGCTAGACACATCAACGGGAAATTCAAAAGAAGGAAATATAATTTTCGATAATAATAGGTTCTTAAGTTAAATGCACTGCTCAGCTTTCTAATCTTTAAACTTTATTGAACATTTAGTTATTTGAATTTTATGTTTACCATTTTAAGAAAAATATAACAATTATATCAGTTAGTCTTCATTCTAAGTTGTTAGATTGTACAAAGCCACAAGAAAAAAAATGTTACAAATATATCTTTTATTTGCAACATAATCAACATGCATAATAATTAAAACTAGGAAACAAGGCAACTAGCAAGAATATCATAATTCTTTGACAATCAAAACAAGCTCCACTAACTCAAATCATTTACAAATAAATTTGATCAATCAAATTAAATGACAACAATAATTTGAGGTAATTATCAATCAGTCACCAAAATCGGTCGGGAATAAGTAAGTTAAAACTAAATTTAAGGTAATTACCTAATTCGAAATCGAAAATTAGGTTTCAACAGATTGTAGAAATAGAAGGATAACCCAAATATTCCTTCGTCTTCTTTGAGATTGTTGGAAAATGAATAATGGAGGCAACGACAAAGTGTGGAGGAGGCAGGAGAAAAAGGCGGCGGTAGAATGTAGAGGCAATGACAGAATGGCGGAGGGGGTGATAGGACAAAATGAAGGGTGGTACTATAAAATGAAAGAGAAAAAAATCATTGCTAACCGTGAGAAAAGCAAGAAGTAATGAAAGAAACAAAATTATAATCATGTCTATAAAATTTTAAATTATTTATGAACTTACTGAAACTAATAATGGTAGTAACCATGATAAGGCTTCATAACGGAAATATCTGTAAGAATGTTGTAACAGTATTATTATTATTACTTCAAAGTAGAGAAGTGTTACAAAACGTGTTGTTTGGTGTAGTGCAACCTTTAGGGGATATCTCTCCTTTGTATTACTGTTGACTTTGATGCTCGTGGTGCATCTTTACTTGATTTTATTTTGGGATCGGTAGACTCGGTCATTAGGGGTTATGACCAACCAGAAAGACTAAATTGGTAGGATTGGGCATTTCCTTATGTGTCTGGTAATACTTTATCCCTATATGAGACCCCTAAGATTATGATATGTATTTGACATATAGGGACCCTCTTACATCTACTAGTTTATGGTGGTATTACGGTACTTCCATAAACTACATGCACATAAAATGTGTTAAAGAGGGTATGTGTAACACCTTAACACTATTTTCAATAAACACTTTATTGATAAACATTATATATACTTGTTATATATATACACACACACACACACAAATATATATATATATATATATATATATATGACATAACAGATTCTTATGACATGGAAAATCTTGTAACGTCTCTTAAGTTACACCTTTATTTTATGCTTTGGAATTGACCTACATGATAATTTTAGTACTAATTTGAGTATATTTTTTCATTATGCTCGAACCTATCTGGGTTGTTTAAGTTTATATAAAGACATTGTTGTCAGAAGGAAGACGAAAATCCAGAGTCCATATTTATTAGTACTATTCTGCTACATTTCCTAGTATGTCTAATATTTTATTAACTTTGATATTGTGAGATAAAATAAAATTTATGTAACGATCCGCCTTTCCGATCATTGAGAGTCAACATCAATTTTGACCATTGTAGTCTATTGTCGAACATCCACACATCGAAAACGTACATTGTTAGAGCAAAAAGAAATTGCTAAGAGTAGAAGTAACACGGAATCTCGTGATGGAAACGACAACATAGAGTAATAATAATGACAGATGAACTGTTACTTCATGGTACAATATACATCAGAGTTAAAAACAAATCCCATCAGCTAGATAATTATAAAATTCTAACCTTATAAATGCCGATAGGTAAATATAATAAAGTGAATTCACTACACCAAAACAGGGGATTCCCAACAAGTATAAGTGTTACAAATAATTTCTGTAACACTTTTAAGTGTTACCAACGGCCTGTGAGGAACTGTCCAACCATATTTGTAACACTTATAAGTGTTACAAACAGAGTAATTGCTAACACTTAAAATATTGGAACCAGAAGATATGGAAACACTTATAAGTGTTACAAATATATTCATTGCTAACACTTATAAATGTTGGAGCCATATGACATGGTAACACTTATAAGAGTTACAAACATATTCATTGCTAACACTTATAAATGGTTGAACCATAAGATATGGTAACACTTATAAGAGTTACAAACATATTCATTGCTAACATTTATAAATGTCGGAACCATAAGATATGGTAACACTTACAAGAGTTACAAATATAATCATTGCTAACACTTATAAATGTTGGTATACATAAATTGCTAACACTTATAAATGAGTATATAACATGTCCTTATGATTTTCAATCACATATATAATTCAACATATCAATTCAAATATAAGTGTTTGGTACACTTCCATATTTCAAATTGACAATGTCACTTATGCATAATGTTTCCAATTTCAAATACCATAATATCAAGTTCAAATTACAATAAACAACACAAAGTTTTACTAAAGATACATAGAATTTTAGATACTACGAAGGTGAAATGTGGACCATATCACAAAGCCTCCATCCAAAAATTCACAAAGCTTGTAATGTTCTTTTGAGAATTATCGTAAATTGGTGCTGCCGAATCTAAAACTTATGTTATCCAAACAACTTTCTCAACACCTTGCACTATCTCTCTAAAATGACACATGGTTTGTGTTCAAATATAAGCTTTTACTACATTCTTCTTCAAATCTCATGATAATAGCATTACAAATTGTTTTTCCCATGTTGATGATCCAACATCATTTGATGGAATAAGCGAATTAGCAAATCCAACATTCGGTGTAGATTTATCCAAATTAGAGGCAGTTTCTATCATAGGCATCACAAATTAACGTTATGTTGCAACCCCGTACCATAGTAAGAAAGGATGAAGCAAATGATTTAAGAGCATCGTTGATTTGGATTGACACTTGACATGCCACTTGACTTGCAACTTGATTTTGTAATTCCATAGACTATTGACGAAAATCATCCTTTGTATTCTTGTCGGCAATTGCTTTTGAAGCTTGCATCATCTTTACGTGCTTTACGGAAGAAGAGGAGCTAATTGCATGACAATAATTTTTCCTTTTATCAAAACCAAAAACTTTGGAGATAGGATCATTGTCAAAATCAAACATATTTGCTTTCCCGTTGCCATTACATTCCGAATTCTGTTTTTTTTACTCCTCCTGCATAAATGCCTACAAAATATAAATGCACTCATTTTACAGAAATAACAAGTTGCAAAACTGATAAATAACAAGTGTGTTTACAAAACCAATAAATAATAAGTTATCATTCCAAAACTAATAAATAACAAGAGAATTGCAAAACTGAGCCGAGGCTTAGTTTTGGCACAAACCGAGGCTCGGTTTGCGCGAAAACCGAGCCAAGGCTCTTTTTTGATGCAAACTGAACCGAGGCACAGTTTTCGCCCAAACTGAGCCGCTTAGTTTTACTGAATCTAGGCTCTGTTCATATGCAGTCCTGTACTAAGGACATATGATACACAATAAAACTCTCTTTGATATAAGAGCAAACTATAGATGTAGATAAGGTACTACTGGGCATATAATTGCACCGGTGAAACTTAACGTTATATAATATAAAATTTTCTTGATGCCTAAAAAAAATAAAAGGAAAAAAGTTAAGGCATCAGTAAATTTTATAACAAATAGAAAATTATTTTGACAACAACATTTAAGAAGATGATTAAGTATTATTTTGTGAGAGACATATTTATGAGTTCAAAAAAAATTCTGACATTGATCTAATTACATATTCAGTAAATCATAACATTAGGTAGGGGATGTGCTAATAAGTTTAGTTTTAGGACATTTATTTGAATTTTTCAATCTCTGTTATTTACGTTTATCAATTGGGAATTCAAAGGACCATAACTACATAAAATAAAAATACAATGCAGAAATTAATTAGTGTTATTATCTGCATAGTTAAAGCATTTAAAAGAGTACATAAGTGATACTACTTATGCCTATCAACCTAAGTGAAGTGTTTAAAATGAAAAGATAGAAAGTATGTGCCTATCAACCTAAATGTAATGCAGTCAAACTGTAACAACCCGTAAAATCTGGGCCAGTTTAAAATTTTTATTTTGGCAATTTTAGCGAATTTTGATTATTTAAAATGGATTATTTTAAATAATATCGACGAGAAATTTATTTTGAATATAATTCGAACGTATATATTTATACGCGTCGTCGTTAGAATATAAATATTTATATATAATTATAAATAGAATTGAAAATGGCGCGGTAGTTCGATAATTTGATTTTAAACTTCAATTGAATGTACCGGGTGCAAAACAATCCGGATTTTAGTGAAACCAAAAACATTAGGATCTAATTGATAATATCTTTCCAATGAATCTGACAAATCAAAATTTAATAGCGAGAATCAAAAGATATGTCCAGTTGAAAATTCTGAATAGTCGCTATGGAATTCAGGCCCTTAAAAATGGACATTTTGCAAACGACCTCGGATTTCGACGAAACCAGTTTTGTTGGGTCCGTGATGTCAAGTTATTGCTAGGTTTCAAATTTCATAATTTTTCGATTCAATATGTGAGCGTGGCAAAGGAAAACGCGTTTGACCAGTTTCAGTTGATTTTAATCGACTGGAAATTGGCCATTTTTCAAACGGTCTCGGAATTCGACGAAACTAGTTTTGTTAGGACCGTATCGTCAATACGAAGCTAGAAAATATTTTTCTGGAATTTTTAGAGTTAGTATGTGACCCCGGTAATTTGAAATGTACGTTTAAAATTCAATATAGTGATTTAAATGTAAATTCAACGGAAACTGATTCAAACGATCGATTCAGCCAACGATACATATCCCATTGGGTTCAGAATGGGGGTAATACGCTAAGGACGACAGGTGGTGGGCCTCGTTTTGAGGTCGAAAATAAAAGTTGCTTTTTTGGCGAAAAATAATAATAAAAAAAAAATAATAAAAATAAAAATATACCTTCCTCCCCTTAAATTCCTCTGCCCCCCCCCCCCTTTTATTTTTCAATCGACTTTCAGATCTGAAGAAAGAAAAAAAAAAAACACGATGGCCCCCCCCCGAACCCTTCTGCGATCTACAACGCCGACCACCACTCCCACGTCCGCCACCCTAGCGCGCCGTCGAACCCCCTCCGGCAACCCACCTCGCCCTGACGCCTCCTTTCTCTTCCCCGCCTTCCTCCAATAGAAGACTAAGCCCCAAACCCAGATGAAAGTCGTCGCCTTTTTTTTTTTTCCGCCACCGCCAGAGGATGCCGACCGCCACCGCCTGCGGGAGGTGCTCTCCTTCGCCGCTGAATGCAGACCATCCCCCACCCCCTTATTTCAGTCTGTAAGTTTTTTTTTTCTTCCTTTCTTTCTTCCTTTATTTTTATAGTTTAAATAAAAGCATGGATGTCTGAAAATAAAATCAGTTTGTTTAGAAAAATAAAATCAGTTTCTTTAGAAAAATAAAATCAGTTTGTTTAGAAAAATAAATTCAGTTTCTTTAGAAAAATAAATTCAGTTTGTTTAGAAAAATAAAATCAGTTTCTTTAGAAAAATAAATTCAGTTTGTTTAGAAAAATAAATTCAGTTTCTTTAGAAAAATAAAATCAGTTTGTTTAGAAAAAAAATAAAATCAGTTTGAGAGGAAAAATTTTAAATTTGCTTTGAAAACAAAGTTTGCATTCTTTTTGAAAATAAAATTAACATTGTTTTTAAAAATATGATTTTTATATATTGAACTTCGAAATAAAAATATGATTTTTATATATTGAACTTCGAAATAAAAATATGATTTTTATATATTGAACTTCGAAATAAAAATATGATTTTTATATATTGAACTTCGAAATAAAAATATGATTTTTATATATTGAACTTCGAAATAACAATATGATTTTTATATATTGAATAGCGAAGTAAAAATTCGATTTTTACATATGTAGTGGCTACGGGCAACGAAGATGCGATAGCGATGAAGTTTTCTATCAAGGAAGTGCCGTGGAGCTAGGATAGCTATATGTGAGAACTTCTCACTCTTCAATTTAAATTTCTAGTTATATATATATATATATACTAGGATGCAGACGGTGTTTAGTAGCACCCGACACAATCGTCCACAGACCATGGACTTGTTTGTTTGGCTGTTTGGTTATTGATTGCGATATTGGTTTGAATGTGGTTTGTGGTGTGAAAAATCGAATCGATAAATTGGTTAGGATTAGACGTGCGCCGTTATAAGGCGAAGGAGTAAGGCTAGGTTAGATTCTTACTCCAAATTTTGTGGTTTGCATAACGAATTGATTTGATTGATGTGTGAATGGCGTGGGCCTTCACTAGACCGGGGATAAGGCTAGGCCTTGTCCCGTTTCTAGTATCGTGCCGTTATGCCGCCGAAATTTTCTAAAATATGTTAGAAAAATAAAAATATCATTTTATTTAAAGAATGAATTGAATAGAAGTTCATATGTTGGAATAAAATGTTTTGTCGTTAAAAATATAATTTTTAATGTGAATGTGAATAAATAAATATTCATTTACAAACCAGACGGTTTGTTTATGTACACCTATTTGAAGGACATTGATTGGGTCGATAAATTTCACACATCGCCCAACTGCACGAATAAAAATCTGTGTTTGATTGTTTAAAACCCCACACGGGTGTTGGGATGAAATTTGAAGTTCACTCATCCTGATTGATTAAATATGTCGATCGATAGATTGACAGGCTGTTATAAGCGTTGAATATCTATATTTGATGCTTTTACAGTGTAGTGCACTTTGGTTGATGGTTGATTATTTTCAATGTTATTATATACATGTGTTGTATGAAAATCCATATAATTAACTTTATATGGTAATTGATTGGGCCTCATTCCAATTTGAAAAACAAAGAATATTATAAAATAAAAGTTCATGTGTTGACAGTACTCATCCATTGAGATTGGTCATGTGTTGAACGAAATATTTTGATAATAACAACTATTTTGAAAAAGAAATATTTGAAATAGAATATTTGAAAATAGAAATTTATGAAGCCGTGTTGATTAGATTGACGCCATTTTGACGTGAACGATATTTATATCGATTTTATTCATTTTGAAATGAATATTGAAAAGCGATTTCGAAATGAATTGAATTGAAAACGATTTCGAAATGAATTGAATTGAAAACGATTTCGAAATGAATTGAATTGAAAACGATTTCGAAATGAATTGAATTGAAAACGATTTCGAAATGAATTGAATTGAAAACGATTTCGAAATGAATTGAATTGAAAACGATTTCGAAATGAATTGAATTGAAAACGATTTCGAAATGAATTGAATTGAAAACGATTTCGAAATGAATTGAATTGAAAACGATTTCGAAATGAATTGAATTGAAAACGATTTCGAAATGAATTGAATTGAAAACGATTTCGAAATGAATTGAATTGAAAACGATTTCGAAATGAATTGAATTGAAAACGATTTCGAAATGAATTGAATTGAAAACGATTTCGAAATGAATTGAATTGAAAACGATTTCGAAATGAATTGAATTGAAAACGAATTCAAATTGAATTGAAATTTGAATTGAATAGAAATGAATTTTGAAACGAATTTATAAAGAAGAATTCAATTTTACTTTGAATTGAAATGGAAGTTGAAATAGATTTTGAAACGAATTTTAAAACTATTTATATAATTCGTTTTGAATAGAAAATCGACGAAATATATATTATATATATAATATAATGGCCTGAATAGAACGCGCCGCGCCGCGGCAGTTCGTGAATTTCGACCATTTATTTCAAACGGGCATTACGGGAGATCCGACCGTCGGATTCTCCTAAAACCGGAACCGTTGGGTTCGAATCGAAAAGAGCTTTCTAACGAATATTAGAAATTTGAAATCTAACGGTTGGATTTGGAATTATGTCCAAATCAAATTCGAAAAAGGTCGCTGTAAGTGCAGTTCGATGGCCATTGGTGGAAATCGACTGTACGGGCCTTGATAAAATTATTAATAATAGTAATAATTTGTGTAAAATCATAAGAAATGATTTGTGAAGATTCGGGATGAAAAACTCCATATTTGAAAAGATAAAAATAGATTTTTATCGAAATGAACTGGTTTTGAACTAGAATTATAATTCTATTTATTTTTAAATAAATAAATTGAATTAAAAAGGGGTTTTAAAAATAACCAGAATATCCAATGATTGCATTGGGGTGGATTTGAATCGAAATTGTCTTCGGAATATTTCGATGTTGGAATTCGTGATTATACAAGTGGTGTTATGGAAATTTGAAAGATATATATTTATATCGTTATTTCCAATACGACATTTGTTAATCGTAGAATTTGATATTGAATATAAGCCGGGATATTTTCTATTCAGAGCCTTGTATTTAATATCAAATGTGATTTGGGTTTGTCGTGAATGGTGTCTTCACTAACACTATTCTTGAACCCAGTTGAGAAAAGATTAAATCTTTTTATTTAGATTTAATGAAGTGTGCCAATTAAATAATATTTAATTGGAATTGAACTGATATTGATTTTTGGGTTTATCGTGAACAGTGTTTTAAATAACACTCGTTCTTTAACCCGATAATTAATGAATGTGACTTTGGGTTTATCGTGAACCGTGTTTTAAATGACACGGATTCTTTAACCCGGTTAAAGATTAAAACTAAGTGGAGTTTTAACGAATCTTTAATTAGATTGAAAAGATCGAAAATGGAGTATCACCAGTTTTGCTCCAGGCGATAGTTAAATCTTTAATTAGATTTGAACGTGAAATGGTAATTGAATTTACCGATAACACTGGTGTTAGATATGAAGTATTACCAGTTTTACTTCATGGGATGAATAGGTTGGGATTGGGAAATTAAAACAAATGATTACTTCGGTAAGGTTCGCTAATCCCGACTAGTTTGAATTGATATTCAAAAATGGATTAAAGAATAAATTCAAGGAATTTATCTTTGATAAAATTAATGGGAATCTTTCCCTATGAATGTGAAATTTAGAAACTAACTGTCGGTTGGCCAAGCAGAATGGTTTTCTGGATATTGATCTGATGTTGGTTTCGGCCTTCGGGGTTAATATTTGGGGAATTATTCTCTTGATTAATTTACGATTAGTGACTAATGAATTGGAATGAGGCGTATGTTGTGTTTGTGTAACACTTTTATAATATATACGCGAGTTATTCGGAAAGACCGGGTTTATCCCATTCTGAATAACTGATACGACGATAAGTCGAAGATGAAGACGATGGTCGAAGACCGGAGGTCTTCACGTCGTTTGGGTGATAACTGATGATCTTGATTGGGCTGTACACCCAAGAAGATGGAAACAGTTGGTGATCGTCCAGACGTACTTGGAGATCGATGGATATGCGGGGTACTAGGTGCCTCCAGTTTCGTTCAGACCCAGAACGGACTTGTAAATGGACTGTGTGTCTGACATTGGATTTTAGTCCGTGTGATTGATCTCTATTAAATATATATCTGTTTGGCGGCGGAGAATTTATTCTCTTGCTTAACGCCCTTCTCTGAGACGTACGAGCTCAGGGGTTATATATTGATGGATATCAAACGCATGGAGTGAATTGCCTGTGTGGCATGACTAAGTGGCAATTGATCGAGGCTTCTGTTGAAAAGCAAAGTCTTGTGGTGATGATCAAAGCACGGCCTTTGTGGCGTAGCTTTGTGTAACGTTTACCTCGCGTGTTTCACACCAGGTATGAACCAAAACCGGGAGACGGACCTCAGGGAGGGCATGCGTTTCCTTCTAGATAAAAAGTGGCGTCAGTGGTTTTACACGCCCTGACGAGTTTGACTTATGTGGTTGTTGCTGTTGCGAGGCGCCTCGGATTGATCGGTCGTTCTCGAACCGATGGAGCCATTCGTTGGCTCGTTTACGCCCCAAAGGGCGGGGGAATGCATGTTCAGGGTTTAAGTTTAATCCACATCGGTGGACCGGCCCTGTCGCTCCAAGGTCACTCGAGCTCTGACCTGAGACATGGGCTAGATTGTCTCGAATCGGTTGAGGACTATCTTTTGCCTCGGTTCATAGATGGAAATCCAATTTCCAAATACGTGACATTCGCGGTTTTGTTTGTAAACCTATATATGGCGACATGATATATGGTACCCATGCCGCCTATGATTGATACTTATGATTTGAAGTTGTTTTATACACTATGCACTTATAATAGTATCAAATGATTTGTTTTAAACGTATCAAGCATTCTTTGGCTGTTATAAGGGAAAACCCTATCCTCGGCTGCGTTGCATTGTGTGATGGGACCTGGGTCTTATAACAGCTTCATTTTTCTTTATTTAGCATTGCGCTGTTTGTTTTATGCACTGGTATTCTTGGGAGGAAACCCGTTCCGTGTTATACGGCGTGGTCCCTTGATTTACCTAATGATTTAAAATAAAGATTAATAACTGTTTTAGTTCTCACACCAGTCACATGACTGACCTGGAGTTTATTGTTTTAACCTAAACTCTGGGTGCCCCTATTTTCGACACGGGCAGCTAGTAGTTTTGGTTTTGCAGATTTATATTCACAGGATCCTGGTTTACAGCTGGAACGATATCCGGAAAGCTTTGTATCCGTATATCTCCTTCTAGTTGTGTATTGTATTATTTTCCGCTGCTATGTATTTAAATGTAATTTAAATCTCTGATATTCTGTGTAATATTCATTTATACTCTGTATATTCTTGTAATCTGATGCATTGTTGTAATATACAATGAAATGTTCTTCTGTATGCGTTCTGTTTTGTCGTGTTCTCAAACGATAGGGCGTTTCGAACGGCCTGGATCGGTTTAGCGACTGGTTCGGACCGAGCGAAATTCCTTGCCGTCACAGTTGGTATCAGAGCTTTGGTTTACAAAGCTCAGAGAACAAGGCACATTAGAACCATACGAAAGAATTCATCAGATATTGGATTAGTAATATCCAATGGGAATGACTCGTTAGAGATAGGATCAGTTGTATCCTAGAACGAGTGTGAAGAGTATATTTTTTTCAAAGTGAAAACAATTTTTGTTTTGAAAATTTAAATCAATTATTCGTATTTGATTATCTATTTATATTGAGTTGGACAGTCCAGTATATAAAGATTTTGCGTATACGTCTGATCCACGTGTATTTGAAATTTTAATATACTGGGTAGATATAGAGTCACATTCTAGACACCCGGGGATAATTCTGATGATGTGGCCACATCATCAGTATTTATATTCGTGTTTCGAAGGTGTGATATCTATATATTTCCATTAGACTGGTGTGAGAACCAAATCTTATATAGCTAGAACACTTTGTTGTGAATTGGCATCAAAAACAAGATTTTCTGTATATGTATCAAAATTATGAATTTGAAACGTTAAATTCACTAATTGATTGATGTTTGTGTTGTTTGTTCATTTGTTTGCTAATTTTGAACCGTTATGCCTAATTGAACCAAATATTGAATGATATTGAAAATTGGTTGCATTTGCTTGCATATGCATATACTTATCGTTGAACAGGTCATAGCAAGGAGGCTAGAGCAGAGAATAAAATTTGTTTGCCCGACAAATAGGTACATGTTTACTACATAATTTCCTGTTTTGTTTGGGTGATGATGATTTTGTGAGCCTATTGGCTAGCCGCTTGGCATTTTCTTTTTCTTTTTGAGATCTGAAGGACCGGGGAAGCTATTTGAAATTCCCCGATGCTCCCGGTGCAGGGGAGGTTATGGCGAAATTTTTCAAAAATTTAGGGTGTTAGCCAAATTTTAGAAATTCTCAGAAACTGAAAAGTTGGAGAATGGAAGCCAGGTCGAGCGTAGAGTTGAATAATCAAACCACTTTCGACTTTGTTCCTTTTCGGGGACGAAAAGTTTTAAGTGGGGGAGATTGTAACAACCCGTAAAATCTGGGCCAGTTTAAAATTTTTATTTTGGCAATTTTAGCGAATTTTGATTATTTAAAATGGATTATTTTAAATAATATCGACGAGAAATTTATTTTGAATATAATTCGAACGTATATATTTATACGCGTCGTCGTTAGAATATAAATATTTATATATAATTATAAATAGAATTGAAAATGGCGCGGTAGTTCGATAATTTGATTTTAAACTTCAATTGAATGTACCGGGTGCAAAACAATCCGGATTTTAGTGAAACCAAAAACATTAGGATCTAATTGATAATATCTTTCCAATGAATCTGACAAATCAAAATTTAATAGCGAGAATCAAAAGATATGTCCAGTTGAAAATTCTGAATAGTCGCTATGGAATTCAGGCCCTTAAAAATGGACATTTTGCAAACGACCTCGGATTTCGACGAAACCAGTTTTGTTGGGTCCGTGATGTCAAGTTATTGCTAGGTTTCAAATTTCATAATTTTTCGATTCAATATGTGAGCGTGGCAAAGGAAAACGCGTTTGACCAGTTTCAGTTGATTTTAATCGACTGGAAATTGGGCATTTTTCAAACGGTCTCGGAATTCGACGAAACTAGTTTTGTTAGGACCGTATCGTCAATACGAAGCTAGAAAATATTTTTCTGGAATTTTTAGAGTTAGTATGTGACCCCGGTAATTTGAAATGTACGTTTAAAATTCAATATAGTGATTTAAATGTAAATTCAACGGAAACTGATTCAAACGATCGATTCAGCCAACGATACATATCCCATTGGGTTCAGAATGGGGGTAATATGCTAAGGACGACAGGTGGTGGGCCTCGTTTTGAGGTCGAAAATAAAAGTTGCTTTTTTGGCGAAAAATAATAATAAAAAAAAAATAAAAAAAAAAATATACCTTCCTCCCCTTAAATTCCTCTGCCCCCCCCCCCTTTTATTTTTCAATCGACTTTCAGATCTGAAGAAAGAAAAAAAAAAAAAAACACGATGGCCCCCCCCCCCCGAACCCTTCTGCGATCTACAACGCCGACCACCACTCCCACGTCCGCCACCCTAGCGCGCCGTCGAACCCCCTCCGGCAACCCACCTCGCCCTGACGCCTCCTTTCTCTTCCCCGCCTTCCTCCAATAGAAGACTAAGCCCCAAACCCAGATGAAAGTCGTCGCCTTTTTTTTTTTTCCGCCACCGCCAGAGGATGCCGACCGCCACCGCCTGCGGGAGGTGCTCTCCTTCGCCGCTGAATGCAGACCATCCCCCACCCCCTTATTTCAGTCTGTAAGTTTTTTTTTTCTTCCTTTCTTTCTTCCTTTATTTTTATAGTTTAAATAAAAGCATGGATGTCTGAAAATAAAATCAGTTTGTTTAGAAAAATAAAATCAGTTTCTTTAGAAAAATAAAATCAGTTTGTTTAGAAAAATAAATTCAGTTTCTTTAGAAAAATAAATTCAGTTTGTTTAGAAAAATAAAATCAGTTTCTTTAGAAAAATAAATTCAGTTTGTTTAGAAAAATAAATTCAGTTTCTTTAGAAAAATAAAATCAGTTTGTTTAGAAAAAAAATAAAATCAGTTTGAGAGGAAAAATTTTAAATTTGCTTTGAAAACAAAGTTTGCATTCTTTTTGAAAATAAAATTAACATTGTTTTTAAAAATATGATTTTTATATATTGAACTTCGAAATAAAAATATGATTTTTATATATTGAACTTCGAAATAAAAATATGATTTTTATATATTGAACTTCGAAATAAAAATATGATTTTTATATATTGAACTTCGAAATAAAAATATGATTTTTATATATTGAACTTCGAAATAAAAATATGATTTTTATATATTGAACTTCGAAATAAAAATATGATTTTTATATATTGAACTTCGAAATAAAAATATGATTTTTATATATTGAACTTCGAAATAAAAATATGATTTTTATATATTGAACTTCGAAATAACAATATGATTTTTATATATTGAATAGCGAAGTAAAAATTCGATTTTTACATATGTAGTGGCTACGGGCAACGAAGATGCGATAGCGATGAAGTTTTCTATCAAGGAAGTGCCGTGGAGCTAGGATAGCTATATGTGAGAACTTCTCACTCTTCAATTTAAATTTCTAGTTATATATATATATACTAGGATGCAGACGGTGTTTAGTAGCACCCGACACAATCGTCCACAGACTATGGACTTGTTTGTTTGGCTGTTTGGTTATTGATTGCGATATTGGTTTGAATGTGGTTTGTGGTGTGAAAAATCGAATCGATAAATTGGTTAGGATTAGACGTGCGCCGTTATAAGGCGAAGGAGTAAGGCTAGGTTAGATTCTTACTCCAAATTTTGTGGTTTGCATAACGAATTGATTTGATTGATGTGTGAATGGCGTGGGCCTTCACTAGACCGGGGATAAGGCTAGGCCTTGTCCCGTTTCTAGTATCGTGCCGTTATGCCGCCGAAATTTTCTAAAATATGTTAGAAAAATAAAAATATCATTTTATTTAAAGAATGAATTGAATAGAAGTTCATATGTTGGAATAAAATGTTTTGTCGTTAAAAATATAATTTTTAATGTGAATGTGAATAAATAAATATTCATTTACAAACCAGACGGTTTGTTTATGTACACCTATTTGAAGGACATTGATTGGGTCGATAAATTTCACACATCGCCCAACTGCACGAATAAAAATCTGTGTTTGATTGTTTAAAACCCCACACGGGTGTTGGGATGAAATTTGAAGTTCACTCATCCTGATTGATTAAATATGTCGATCGATAGATTGACAGGCTGTTATAAGCGTTGAATATCTATATTTGATGCTTTTACAGTGTAGTGCACTTTGGTTGATGGTTGATTATTTTCAATGTTATTATATACATGTTTTGTATGAAAATCCATATAATTAACTTTATATGGTAATTGATTGGGCCTCATTCCAATTTGAAAAACAAAGAATATTATAAAATAAAAGTTCATGTGTTGACAGTACTCATCCATTGAGATTGGTCATGTGTTGAACGAAATATTTTGATAATAACAACTATTTTGAAAAAGAAATATTTGAAATAGAATATTTGAAAATAGAAATTTATGAAGCCGTGTTGATTAGATTGACGCCATTTTGACGTGAACGATATTTATATCGATTTTATTCATTTTGAAATGAATATTGAAAAGCGATTTCGAAATGAATTGAATTGAAAACGATTTCGAAATGAATTGAATTGAAAACGATTTCGAAATGAATTGAATTGAAAACGATTTCGAAATGAATTGAATTGAAAACGATTTCGAAATGAATTGAATTGAAAACGATTTCGAAATGAATTGAATTGAAAACGATTTCGAAATGAATTGAATTGAAAACGATTTCGAAATGAATTGAATTGAAAACGATTTCGAAATGAATTGAATTGAAAACGATTTCGAAATGAATTGAATTGAAAACGATTTCGAAATGAATTGAATTGAAAACGATTTCGAAATGAATTGAATTGAAAACGAATTCAAATTGAATTGAAATTTGAATTGAATAGAAATGAATTTTGAAACGAATTTATAAAGAAGAATTCAATTTTACTTTGAATTGAAATGGAAGTTGAAATAGATTTTGAAACGAATTTTAAAACTATTTATATAATTCGTTTTGAATAGAAAATCGACGAAATATATATTATATATATAATATAATGGCCTGAATAGAACGCGCCGCGCCGCGGCAGTTCGTGAATTTCGACCATTTATTTCAAACGGGCATTACGGGAGATCCGACCGTCGGATTCTCCTAAAACCGGAACCGTTGGGTTCGAATCGAAAAGAGCTTTCTAACGAATATTAGAAATTTGAAATCTAACGGTTGGATTTGGAATTATGTCCAAATCAAATTCGAAAAAGGTCGCTGTAAGTGCAGTTCGATGGCCATTGGTGGAAATCGACTGTACGGGCCTTGATAAAATTATTAATAATAGTAATAATTTGTGTAAAATCATAAGAAATGATTTGTGAAGATTCGGGATGAAAAACTCCATATTTGAAAAGATAAAAATAGATTTTTATCGAAATGAACTGGTTTTGAACTAGAATTATAATTCTATTTATTTTTAAATAAATAAATTGAATTAAAAAGGGGTTTTAAAAATAACCAGAATATCCAATGATTGCATTGGGGTGGATTTGAATCGAAATTGTCTTCGGAATATTTCGATGTTGGAATTCGTGATTATACAAGTGGTGTTATGGAAATTTGAAAGATATATATTTATATCGTTATTTCCAATACGACATTTGTTAATCGTAGAATTTGATATTGAATATAAGCCGGGATATTTTCTATTCAGAGCCTTGTATTTAATATCAAATGTGATTTGGGTTTGTCGTGAATGGTGTCTTCACTAACACTATTCTTGAACCCAGTTGAGAAAAGATTAAATCTTTTTATTTAGATTTAATGAAGTGTGCCAATTAAATAATATTTAATTGGAATTGAACTGATATTGATTTTTGGGTTTATCGTGAACAGTGTTTTAAATAACACTCGTTCTTTAACCCGATAATTAATGAATGTGACTTTGGGTTTATCGTGAACCGTGTTTTAAATGACACGGATTCTTTAACCCGGTTAAAGATTAAAACTAAGTGGAGTTTTAACGAATCTTTAATTAGATTGAAAAGATCGAAAATGGAGTATCACCAGTTTTGCTCCAGGCGATAGTTAAATCTTTAATTAGATTTGAACGTGAAATGGTAATTGAATTTACCGATAACACTGGTGTTAGATATGAAGTATTACCAGTTTTACTTCATGGGATGAATAGGTTGGGATTGGGAAATTAAAACAAATGATTACTTCGGTAAGGTTCGCTAATCCCGACTAGTTTGAATTGATATTCAAAAATGGATTAAAGAATAAATTCAAGGAATTTATCTTTGATAAAATTAATGGGAATCTTTCCCTATGAATGTGAAATTTAGAAACTAACTGTCGGTTGGCCAAGCAGAATGGTTTTCTGGATATTGATCTGATGTTGGTTTCGGCCTTCGGGGTTAATATTTGGGGAATTATTCTCTTGATTAATTTACGATTAGTGACTAATGAATTGGAATGAGGCGTATGTTGTGTTTGTGTAACACTTTTATAATATATACGCGAGTTATTCGGAAAGACCGGGTTTATCCCATTCTGAATAACTGATACGACGATAAGTCGAAGATGAAGACGATGGTCGAAGACCGGAGGTCTTCACGTCGTTTGGGTGATAACTGATGATCTTGATTGGGCTGTACACCCAAGAAGATGGAAACAGTTGGTGATCGTCCAGACGTACTTGGAGATCGATGGATATGCGGGGTACTAGGTGCCTCCAGTTTCGTTCAGACCCAGAACGGACTTGTAAATGGACTGTGTGTCTGACATTGGATTTTAGTCCGTGTGATTGATCTCTATTAAATATATATCTGTTTGGCGGCGGAGAATTTATTCTCTTGCTTAACGCCCTTCTCTGAGACGTACGAGCTCAGGGGTTATATATTGATGGATATCAAACGCATGGAGTGAATTGCCTGTGTGGCATGCCTAAGTGGCAATTGATCGAGGCTTCTGTTGAAAAGCAAAGTCTTGTGGTGATGATCAAAGCACGGCCTTTGTGGCGTAGCTTTGTGTAACGTTTACCTCGCGTGTTTCACACCAGGTATGAACCAAAAACGGGAGACGGACCTCAGGGAGGGCATGCGTTTCCTTCTAGATAAAAAGTGGCGTCAGTGGTTTTACACGCCCTGACGAGTTTGACTTATGTGGTTGTTGCTGTTGCGAGGCGCCTCGGATTGATCGGTCGTTCTCGAACCGATGGAGCCATTCGTTGGCTCGTTTACGCCCCAAAGGGCGGGGGAATGCATGTTCAGGGTTTAAGTTTAATCCACATCGGTGGACCGGCCCTGTCGCTCCAAGGTCACTCGAGCTCTGACCTGAGACATGGGCTAGATTGTCTCGAATCGGTTGAGGACTATCTTTTGCCTCGGTTCATAGATGGAAATCCAATTTCCAAATACGTGACATTCGCGGTTTTGTTTGTAAACCTATATATGGCGACATGATATATGGTACCCATGCCGCCTATGATTGATACTTATGATTTGAAGTTGTTTTATACACTATGCACTTATAATAGTATCAAATGATTTGTTTTAAACGTATCAAGCATTCTTTGGCTGTTATAAGGGAAAACCCTATCCTCGGCTGCGTTGCATTGTGTGATGGGACCTGGGTCTTATAACAGCTTCATTTTTCTTTATTTAGCATTGCGCTGTTTGTTTTATGCACTGGTATTCTTGGGAGGAAACCCGTTCCGTGTTATACGGCGTGGTCCCTTGATTTACCTAATGATTTAAAATAAAGATTAATAACTGTTTTAGTTCTCACACCAGTCACATGACTGACCTGGAGTTTATTGTTTTAACCTAAACTCTGGGTGCCCCTATTTTCGACACGGGCAGCTAGTAGTTTTGGTTTTGCAGATTTATATTCACAGGATCCTGGTTTACAGCTGGAACGATATCCGGAAAGCTTTGTATCCGTATATCTCCTTCTAGTTGTGTATTGTATTATTTTCCGCTGCTATGTATTTAAATGTAATTTAAATCTCTGATATTCTGTGTAATATTCATTTATACTCTGTATATTCTTGTAATCTGATGCATTGTTGTAATATACAATGAAATGTTCTTCTGTATGCGTTCTGTTTTGTCGTGTTCTCAAACGATAGGGCGTTTCGAACGGCCTGGATCGGTTTAGCGACTGGTTCGGACCGAGCGAAATTCCTTGCCGTCACACAAACAAAGGAAGAAAAACCTTTTACCGAAATCTCCTTAAGAACATCTCCCTTGGCTATAATCAACTTATACTTTGTTCATATATCTGGTAAAAAATGCAGATTCTGAGTGTGTTCCAATTGTGTTACATTTACCCATATAAAATAATTACACAGATATTTCGGGACATTACACAATGTTTTGAAAGGTGTATCTTTGGTGTAACTAACCATGAAAATATTTAAATGAGATCATGATACTTAACAGTCAGATAGACCTCTCATTATTACGGAAATTTATGAATAAGGAACTACTTTTGTTTTTTGTACAAGCTATGCTTCACATAACTTTCATCATAAATTTCTTAGTATGTCTTTTATCGATTTTTGTTTTAAAAATACAAATCATAATAGACGAACTTGAGGTCAGCTATTGTCAGCTTTAAAAAGGTTTTCCTCCCATTTTCTCAACTTTTATGTGTATGTGCATCAATTATGCCTTTAATTCAACTATCTGATATTTGAACTAAATGAAGGTACAAAATAAATAGTAAATTGATGGTAGTGCATGGTATTACAGATTTGTACAAAAGAAATAGTAAACTGGTGGCAGTGCATGAAATTTTATATTATAATGTAGTCCCCTGGCACAATGTTGATTGAGTTAAGGTTGAAAGATCTAAAACTGAGAGGCTCAATTACATTTTCCCTGAGTAATCGAGAAGGGACCAGTTTCATTTGCCCTGAGCGGCTCAGTTTTCGTGAAAACTAAGCAGCTAAGTGTTCGCACTAAAACTGAGCAGCTCAGTTTTCACGGGAAAACCGAGCAGCTCGGTTCTCGCGGAAAAACTGAGTGGCTCGGTTTGCGCAAAAACTTCATAATACCTGATAAACAAAAATAAAAATATAGAAAACAAATAAGACTTCAAACACCCACAAAAAACTTACATAGGTTTTTTCTGCGATGGAATAACTTGTCTAGTTTTCTTATTTATGTGCTCCGCCTTCCAAACCTTTGTCCTTGTAACTTTCGCCTCCGGATTTCCCTTAACCTGCAATAAGAAATATTATTAAACTAATTAACTATATATTAATAGTATTCACATGAAATATTTTTACTATAATTGCTTACCATTTCATCATAAACTTTACGGTATGATTTTCTTCATAGCGTGTGAGTGATAGTATTTTTAGCTTTGGCTTGGGCATTTCTCCTACATTGCTCTTTTTTATTATCACTGTATTCGTTGTCTACAAACTTCTCTCACCATACTTTGTCGATGTCTGAAGGACATTTAGTGATAGCGATATTCTTGGGCATGATGGTTCCTTTGACTCTAAGCAATCCGTTTTGCAAAGTAGACTTTACCATACGAAAATATTGTGGAAATGTTTTTCTAAAATTGGCTGAGATAGATCGGATTGATGTCCGTGTCAAATTCATTCTGTTTTAACAAAGAAATTTCAATACAAAGAATAAATCTTGTGCAGAAAGTAAATAATTAAATAAGGTGAATTTGTGACATACCAATAGTTCTTGCCACAAAATATCTTTATAGTAACCAACAAAATTTCTCCATTCGAATTAGCCAATTGGTATACGACAATGAATTAGCGCTCCGCATCTGGAGCCCTATTAACCTTCATCATTACCTTTAACACCATCGAAGTCAACTATTACTGTGTATTTTTTATCACTTGGTGGAGGATAGTTATTTGCTTCAAGCCCCTCATTTGTACCTTCAATTGCACTAGCAATGCAATTATTCGACATTCTGCATTAAAAAGAATAATATGCATATTGAAATTAATATGCGTTCTTGGTTTGATTTTACAAATGGATATTGAGTATAAACAAAGCAAAATCCAAAAAGCAAAATCATTTAATGCATTTCACCTAAATAAGAAAAACAGTACAAATATTCATTTCAAAATTACATCTCTTTCATTTAAATACATTTCAATAATGGTACTAAGTTCTGTTGTTCTCTCAGAACAGACTAAAAATCAGTTGGTATGGTGTAGTCATCTACATTTTCTGTCATGCGCTTTGGAGAATGTCGAACAATGGACCAATTAGAATTTTGAGTGTTTTGCACATAGAAAACTTGACATCTTCAGTTGCTAGAATAGCTGGCTCGTCATACTCCTCATTCATGTTTTCGAGCCTTTTCAAGTTCACCATCAACAAATGGGAATCGGTTCAAATCTTACAACCATTTGTCTTATCCGCAATGTGTACCCAATCACAATAGAATACAACATGTTGGAAATCATAATAATCAACCTCTATGCTTTCTTTAATGATACTATACCAAGTCGTGTCATCATCCATAGGATTTATATCTTTTACACTTGCAACAAATGTGGTGATTGCATCAATGCAAACACTGCTATCTTGGATTGACTGACTGTCATTAACACTGAGGAGAAAATATATCCTTTCACTCTGTACTTAAGACAACTTTTAGATTCCCACTTTGGACCACTAACATATTGTCATAACATTGTATTCATGCATTTTTCTTCTAGTAGCTTCCATGAATGAACAAACTTGAACATCAAACATAAAAAGAACAAAACCTACAATTTTTATATGTATTGAAATAATATACCTTTTGTGTAACCAATCAATAAATTCGGTTTGAACAATTACTTCTTCCATTGTGGTAACTTTTCTTTTACAGTGAGAAACATCTTCTAGGACGAGCGATATGCACTACAAATTAGATATCATGTAAATGTATTTCTTATTTTATGTCATTGGTATCTATTAAAATATAGAGAAAATTCATACGTATAATATTCATCTCTTTCAGGAATATCGATACTAAAAAGTATCCACCTTCAAATTTGAACACGTTGCACCCTAGTTAGCTTAATACATTTGCCTTTCATGATGGGACATTCATATATATATATCACTACCATCATCTAAAAAAGATGCTTGTGTAGAACTGTGATTTCCATCATGTGGGTTCGGCACATACTCTATTGCATATCTAATTGATTCTAAAACAAGGTAAGCTTCAGCAATTGATCCTTCTATGTAGCGCTTATTTCTAGGTATATTTTTGCATTTTTTCATTGCTCTAAAAATAGAACACATGCACATATATTTAGAAATTATCACTTTGAAATAACATTCATAAAATTTGTAAGAAAACTATATCACCTTTCAAATGGATACATCCATATGTTGTTTGCCCGTCCATATAGCAAAGCATGGTCAGCTAGATGCACCATAAGATGAATACTTATATCAAAGAAGTCCATCAAAAAATAATGCATTAGAACACATAATGCCTCAGAAATCATATCTTAGGTAGTTTGAACATGTTCTCGAACTAAAACTTTCAAACAAATCAAGTTAAAACACAAACTCACTTGTAATATAGCTTGATGTCAATCGCGATGCTTCGGATATGCATATTGAACCATTAAAGGAAGTAAGTATTGCATTACAATATCATACTCGTATGTTTTATTTAGGTGCAAAATCGGTGGTTGTACAGTAACAAGATTACCAAATATAGTTTCAAGGCATGATGGAAGTTTTATATCTTGTAGAACTTCACAACATTTTGTTTTATGAATCTTATCGAATGCAAATTTAGATGATTGCCTTAACCTATCAAACAATAAATTGAGAAGATGCTCTGTGACATTCTTCTCTGTATGCATCACAACAATAGTATATCGTACTTTATGACTACTCCGATAAATTAAATTATAGAAAATTGACTTCTTATACCAAGGAGAATTTTCTACGTCACTACCTTCATCCATTAAGGAACATTCATTACCAGCTTTAAATATTGTTCGCTTCTTATTCTTCAGTAATTTTCCAGGAAAATAACTTATACGATCAAGCTTTTCCAAAAGGGATGGTCCTCTTAACCTTGTTGGAAGTTCTTTATCTTCACTGTCCTTATACCATCCATATTTGATGCATCTATATGGATGATTATCCTTCAAAAATCTTTTATACTTCGGGTAAACAACCTTGTTACCTATGTGCTCCGAATCGGTCTCCATAGCACAAACTGGACAAGCTTTATAACCATGTGTCACACAACCAAATAAATTTCCTAATGTTGGTAAGTCGTGGATTCCCCATAATAATATTGCCTTCATCGTAAATGTTTCTCTCTTGTCCATATCAAAAGAAGCTACACCTTCCATCTAAAGTTTCCTTAACTCATCTATAAGAGGTTCTAAATACACATCAATGTCTTGACTTAGTGCTTTCGGTCCAGGAATTAATAAACTTAGCATTCGAAATTGTGATTTCATGCATAATGAAGGAGGTAGATTGTAGGGAATCATATATATAGGCCAACAACTATAACTATTAGAGAGAACCCCATTCTGATTAAATCCATCAATAGTTATAGCAAGCCAAACATTACGTCCTTCATTTGCAAAGTCCGGCCACTTACATTTAATTGATCTCCATTCTGCAGAATCAATGGGATGACACATGAAATCCCAAGAAGGATCGGCATGCTTATGCCATTGCATTTTATGAGCTATCCACGGTATTGTGTACAATCCACTCAACCTTGGAATTATAGGGAAGTCTCTTAAAAACTTTCCTTGGTTGAGTTGTCATTTTTTTTGTTCCTAACGAATTTGCCTTATCTTTAAATCTTGAGGTATTACAATGAGGACATACTACCATGTTAACGTTCTCTTTCCAAAATAACATGCAATCGTTTACGCATGCATGAATACATTTTACGTTCATTCCCAAATCTTTTAACATTTTTTTCGTGGTAGGATACTTGTCAGGTAATGTGTTCTCTTCTGTAAGATATTTTTTGAATTGTTTCAGCAATTCTGTCATGCTATTTCCCGACCAATTATATTCTTTCTTCAAGTTATGAAGCTCTATCATTGTACTCAAAGTTGTAAGTCATCCTTACAAGAAGGATTTAATTTCTCATTTGCTTTGCTTTTGTATTCATGGTACATTTTCTTAACAGTTATCTCTTCAAAATTTACTTCACCGCTAACTTGTGGCATATCATGTACTCTGAATGCATCATTAACAAGATTTCCTAGAGTGCCCTCAACAGACTCTTCTACTTGCATTTGGTCTGGAATGTGAGACTCTTGGACAGAATCCGATGTTTGAGCCATTTGTATAGTAGTATCATTTCTCTCTCCATGAAAGAACCAAACATCATATGTTGGAAACAAATCAAAAAATAACAAGTGTTTCTCAACTATTTCTATTGAAGTTTTTTTGGAGTTTTTACACTTTATACAAGGGCGCACACATAACTGAGTATCATGTGGTGAGTGTTGCTTGACGAAGCTGATAAAGTTCTGAACACCGTGCATATTCTTCCTCATTTCTATGTGGAATTCTAATCCAGCTTCTTGATGTTTGTTCGGTCATGACTATCAATCAAAAACATTCAAAAAAGTAATTAATACAACATCTAAGTTCTATAAGATTGTTACCTTACCAATTAAAAAAGTATTATTTACTTTTTATTTATTTTCATCTTAGTGTTAGAAATATTTCCTATGTACGAACTCTTTCTTTATTTTTCCATCTTATGTTTTAAAGAATATTTTTTTTCTTTTAGAGAAATCAGTTTTGCGCAGCTGAGTTTGCAACTCAGTTTTACGCAAACTGAGTTTGCAAACTCAGTTAAACTATCCATGAAAGAGTGAATTTTTGCATGTGTGTGTGTTGGGTAAGAGAAGTGTGACGGCCCGCCCGGCACCAGTCGGCATTTCAAAGAAGGTGCGTTGGGCCAATGTCCAACCAGCACGGGATGGTTGCCAAAGAAAGGAAAAAGAAGAGAACTTACTGGTGAACTAACAAAGAACCTGTAGAATATCTCACAGCGCATGGAATAAAATATAATAATAACATACTTTGACATAAACAGGCGAGACAGTGCATAAGCTAAAAACTAAACATCATAGCAGCGGAAAATTCAAATACAGCTTATGTTCCACATCGTCATTATTACAACTTTCGAAACTGTCTCTAAAGCAAATAAGGTACACTACTAATGCCCAAAGCAGTGACCAGCAGCGACACGTAGAGAATATATATAGGTAATACGTAGGAGCCTCCTGCTCGTCTCCCGTACAACTACTCATGCATCGTCACCTGACCTGTCTCTAGTCTGCCCGTTTAAGAGCACCCAGAGTAATAAGAAGAGACATAAAACTCTGGGTCAGACAAAAGTCTGGTGTGAGCGATAAGCAACAAAACAGAGCAATAACAGGTATACTAAACCATACCTGAACCTGGACCTGCAACCTAAGAGTTAGCACAATATACCGCTCAATACTCTAAGGTGCTACTAAACATAAGGTGTTAAGAATACGGGGGTGGGGATGTGCATGTCATAGTGATAGCAAACAATCAAGCATAGCAACCATCCTCACATCTCTCACTCAGTGCGTAAAGCATACGATATCCACCGTTCTGACCATCCATTCCTTGCTATGATCACTCTGCCCCATGATGTCATAATGACACCACTGCACTGATCCATAGCCACTAGTTCTTGCTATCCATTCTGCCCCATGAAGTCATAACAACTCTACTGCACTGGCTCATAGCCATGCTACGATCACTTTGCCCCATGGAGTAATAACTACCCCACTGCATTGATACGTAGCCTAACATCCGTCTTGGTGGTGAGTCAAAGCTATGGACGTCGATAACCCCTTTGCACATGTCCTGCAGCAAAGACCAACTCATGAAGTTGACTCATTGGTTCCCAACTGGATCCTGAGTTCTACTTCCCATTTGGACTTCCTTTGCATCTCGGGTTTTGGTCTTCTCCTCCGGATCAGTCTTCATTTGGTTCGTAACCTATGCCTCGCGCCTAAGCTCCTTGGTTCAGCTCGCAGTATCTCCCCTGGTTCGGATCGGATCGTGATGCTCATCTGGTACGGGTCGTGATGCGCCTCCCTGATCGGATCGGGTCGAATCTCCTTCATATGTTCGTGACTCGTGATGCTCCAGGTTGCGTCGTGGTGTCACACTGGTCCGGGTCGGGTCGTGATCCCTCCATCAGATCGGGTCCTGGTCTTCTGGTTCGTGGCCTTCAAAGTGGAGCAGCTCGTGGAGTACGGTCGGCTCGTGAAGAGGTCTCACGATCAGGTCGGGTCATGGAAGGGAGGGGCGATCCGATCCGGGTCTTGCACATTTCCTACAACTCTTCCAGCGACTATTTTACGCCATACGATAGCGTTTTCGACCATTCTAACTTTTCCAATCAATCACAAAGCATACCATACAGTCATAACAACATGAATAGTTATCCACAAACAGCAAAACAACACTATGATATGTCAAAACGGATCAAACATACCCAAAAGCCCTTATTTTCCTCTTAAGCATGTTTAAGCAAATCTAATGATAGGATTAGCAAAACTGAATTAAATCAACCCAAACTTCTAACAGAGGTCTAAAATAATATTTCCGAATTTCTAAACATTATTTCCAGAATTTACTCTTGCGTGATTTCGTTAATTAACACTAATCACCCTAATTAACTGTAATTAGTGTAAAAACAATGCTAATCACTCACCTTGGCCACAAATTAACTTTAGATATAAAATAATCTCTGTTATGGCACTGTTTCCAAAGCAATACAGCGTCTCTATTCCCAATTCTATGCTAATCCTCTTCAATTTGATGTGGTTTAGCCAAATCTTCAATTAGAAAGTGGTTTAGAGGTGTTTTAGATGTTGGAGGCCATTACTAGGGTTCCTAGAAGGTAAATGGCGGCTGAAAATGTCTAAAGAAATGTTTTTTAACCCTAATCAGCCCCTATATACCCCTAATCCCGAAATTCTCCAATGGGTCTAGCTATTAACTACCCAATTAAACCCAGTTATGCAGTTTTTCACTTTCTAAGCATTGTTTCAGCCATATCTCCCAAACGGTATGTCCGTTTGGCTAATGTGACTACTCTACGGAAAGGTAAACCATCATCTGGACTTAATGGAAGTGGTTTCAGGTCAAAACTCCTTCCTAATCAAAAGTTATGGCCAGAACAAGATCATCTAGGGGCAAAATGGTCATTTAAAAATCGACAAAAATCATGAACATGAGAAATGTCCCCAAAAGTCGTCTCCCAAAGTTACATGACCATACGGCTTCGTATTGAAAGAAATAAATACTCTACGATCCTTCGATGCGTAAAATACGGGTCGTTACATTCCCCTCCCTTCCCCTCCCCCCCCCCCCCCCAAAGAAATTTCGTCCCCGAAATTCCTTAACCCAAAACATACAAAGGATCCCGCATGCCTACCAATCACTTACAAACAATCAATCATATAAAACAAACAACCAATTCTATCCTAGCCTGCGGAAAACTAAATCGGAGTTAGAATCTTACCAGGCAAAGAGTTTTGGATACGCCTTCCTAATGCTCTCCTCTGTCTCCCAAGTTCAGTCATTCTCATTCTCGCCCCACTGAACTTTGACTAGATTCATCGCTTTTCTTCGAAGTTGCTTCGTATCGTTCCCAACAATACTCATAGGTTTGCGGTTCCCAACCGCCTCAGGTTCAACCTCGATATCATCCAACTAATCAGGTGAAACAGCCATATCGGGGTCGTGCACAAATTTCCTTAACTGGGAAACATGAAATACGTTATGAACTCCTGCCATCTTCTCTGGTAATTCAACTTTGTATGCCAAATTCCCAATTTGCTCAAGAACTGGGAATGGACCAACGAATCTTGGGGCTAACTTGCCTCTCCTGCCAAATCGTATCACGCTCTTCAACGGAGAAATCTTGGCAAACACCAAGTCGCCAATGGAGAACTTTAAACCTCTTCTCTTCTTATCAGCATAACTCTTCTGTCTATCTTGAGCAGCCTTCATTTGCTGTTGGATAATCTTAATCTTAGCTGAAGTTTCTCTTATCACATCTGGTCCCAACACAAACTTCTCACCAGTTTAAAACCAACATGATGGTGAGTTGCACGGTCTTCCGTACAAAGCTTCAAATGGAACCATACCAATACTGGATTGATAACTATTATTATATGCAAACTCTACTAGATGCAAATGGTCATCCCATGATCCACCAAAATCTAATATGCAAGCTCTCAAGATATCTTCTAATATACGATTCAACATCTCTGCCTGTCAGTCGGTTTGAGGATGATATGTTGTACTGAGATGTAATTCTGATCCTAACGCCTCTTGTAAGCTCTTCCAAAATCCACTAGTGAACAACGGATCTCGGTCACTCACAATGCCTTTGGGTATTCCATGAAATCTCACTACCCACTTTATATATAATTCCGCTAACTTAGCTGCCATTCTATTCGACTTAACGAGTATAAATCTTACACTCTTGGTCAATCAGTCCACAATCACCCAAATGCTATCATGGCCTGATCTAGTCCTTGGTAACCCATCAATGAAATCCATTGAGACTTGTTACCATTTCCTTTCTGGAATTTCTAATGGTTGTAACAAACCACTACGCTTCTTTTGCTCAGCCTTAACTAGCTGGCACTTCATGCATTTGGATATAAACTCCCCAACATCTCTTTTCATCCCTTCCCTGTAGTAGGTCTGCTTCATGTCTCGATACATCTTGTTACCACCGGGGTGTATAGTCAGTTATGAGTGATGACATTCTCTAAGTACTTCATCCCTCAATCCATTGACACTGGGTACAACTAGTCTTCCATTCTTTCTAAGCCATCCATCTCGATCAAGCCCATACTTGTTCATCTCCTCATCGATAACCATCTCTAACTTGGAGATGATTTCCAATAGGTTAGGATCGTTCTTCTGACTAGAACCAATCCGCTCAATCAAAGTGGGTCTGATCGTCAAACTTACTAACATTTCTGGATCCAATTCGCACTTTGGTCTGAAATCATACCCAACGATGTACTCCAGTTGCTTCCATCCTAGAAACATATCCCCTAAACTGGCATGTCTTATACTCAAGGCATCAGCTACCATATTGCCCTTTCCTGGTGTATATGCGATATTGAAATCATAGGAAGCCAAGAATTCTAACCATCTTTGTTGTCGGAGGTTTAAATCCTTTTGAGAGAAAAGATACTTTAGTGACTTATGATCAGTAAACAACTCGAATCTTTCTCCCAAGATATAACGTCTCTACATCTTCAACGCGAATATGATCACTGCTAATTCCAAATCATGGGTAGGGTATCTTTTCTCGTGCGGTTTCAATTGCCGACTTGCATAAGCTACCACCCTACCTCCTTGCATCAGTACAGCACCTAGTCTGGTACCACATGCATCTGTATATACTGTCATCTCTTCATTCCACTTAGGAATGACTAACACTGGTGCACATGTCAACTTTTCCTTTAGACTCTTGAACGCATTCTCGGACTTTTCGTCCTATACGAAAGCTTGATTCTTCTTGGTCAACTGAGTCAATGGTGACGTTATCTTGGAGATGTCTTGGATAAACTTACGATAATATCCAGCCAATCCCAAGAAACTTCTCAAATCTGTTGCATTCTTAGGCGTAGACCAATCCTTTACCGTGGCCACCTTCGCAGGATCTACGAAAATACCATTCTCTGAAACAACATGGCCCAAGAATCTCACTTCCCTCCTCCAGAAGTGACACTTAGAAAACTTTGCTATCAATTGGTGTTTTCTCAACACCTCCATCACTATCCTCAAATGTTCCTTGTGTTCTTCCTCTGTCCTTGAATAAACCAAGATATCGTCTATGAATACGAGGACAAACTTGTTCAATTGATCCCTGAATACCCTATTCATAAGATCCACAAAATATGCTCGTGCATTGGTCAACCCGAATGGCATGACCAACCACTCATAAAACCCAGACGGCGTCCGGAAGGCCGTTTTAGCTATACTCTCGGCTTCCACTCTAAGCTGATGAATGCCTGTCGCGAGATCCAACTGGGAGAACAATCTCACGCCACTCAACTGATCAAACAAATCATCTATCCGCGGTAGAGGATACTTATTCTTCCTCATCACCTTATTCAGCTCGCGATAGTCCACACACAATCGAAGGGAACTATCTGCCTTGGTAGCAAACACAACTGGTGCTCCCCACTCAGAAACACTTCTTCTGATAAATCTCTTCTTCAAAAGATCGCTTACTTTCACCCCGAGCTCTCGCTGCTCCCTTGGTGCCATACGACTAAGTGGCATCACTATAGGTTTGGCATCCTTCACTAAATCAATACGGAACTCAATCTCTCAATGTGGTGGAAGTCCGGTCACTTCCTCGAAGACGTCCGGATACTGGTCAGCCACGGGCACATCTGACAACTCATCATGCGGGATGTCGAGGGAATTTAGATAACTAGCCATTACACCATCACTAGGTAGACCACCAAACACTACCCTCCGCCCATCATCCGCTCTAACTGTCACCAAAAAGACCTCACAGTCTACCACCACCCCGTATCTTTGGAGGCAATCGACTCCCAAAATAATGCCAAACCCAGTAAAGCCCAAAACAAAGCAATCACAAACAAACATGCATCCATGACTCGATAAAACCAAATTTCGACAAATCATGCTAAGGCTAGCCGAACCACCAATCGGGTTCGTCACTGCTAAAGGTCTATCGACTATCTCGGGTTCCATCCCAACCTATCTACCAGATCACTAGATATGAAGGAACGGGAAGCCCCGGTATCAAACAATACTCGAACAGGAACATCATAAACAGAAAGCATACCTTGAATGATGACATTCTTTCCTTTCTCCGCCGCAGTTGGGGCATTCGACGAAGAAGGAACAGCATTGATAGCATATGCTTTCACAATCTTCTTTTCTTTAGGGGGTTGCGGACACTTGTCCTTGTAATGTCCCACTTGGCCACAGTTGAAGCACTTCCTATCCGCTGGCTTGGCCCGACATTCTTTGGCATAGTGGTCCTTCTTACCACAGTTGAAGCACTCAACATCTTTCTTACTCTTTTTCTGGCCATCTTTGGTTTGATTCTGCTTTCTCTTATTCTGAGAACCATTCTTGCCTCCATCGCTTACTTGCAGCTTTGGCTCTTCTGCAGATGCAATCTCAGTCCTCGACTTAGGGTATAGACTCTCTGATCTCAAAGCTTTCCCCACAATCGATTCAAACGTCGCATCTACATGGTTTATAAGCCTTTCTCTCAAGTATTGATCTAAGCCTGTTATAAAATTTTCATTTTTCTTCTCAGCAGTATCAATAATGGATAATCCATATTTCGATAGAGTATCGAACTCTGCAATGTACTCTGAGACTGCCCTACCATTTTTCTTAAGCTCCAAGAACTTCCTAAATAACTCTGACTTCTGAGCAGCTGGGATAAATTTTTCACCGAATCGGGCCTTAAATTGATCCCATCTAACTTGTTCCTCTGGAATAGCTGCCTTCATAGCGTTATACCAATTCATAGCCCGTCCTTGCAGCTGACGGGACGCTAGCTTTCTCTTCATCGCATCCTCGATACCTAAGTCTTCGAAGATATGATCATAGCTATCCAACCAATCCTGAACTTTTGTGCACGATTCCGTTTCGTGGAACGGCTTTCCACCAAGACTAGTGTAATCCTTGCAAAGCTTGGCGAAATCGGCTCTAGGCACCTGCACCGCTGCACCACCACCATTTGCAGCATTGGGAACTGCTCCTTGCACATTTCTAAGCATCTCTCTCGTGAAGTCAGTAAACATAGCCCTCATGTCAGGAGCATTCCCATTACTGGCTCCTCTACCAGCACCCCTCGTATATCGGCTCATCGTTCAATCTGTAAAGAGAAACGATTAACCATCCTCTTTCTGGTGTCAGTGTAGTGCGACTTCATCCTTATCTATACTAATAGTATAAATATATATAGTTTTTGAAAACCAAAATAATCACAAATATGCGCTCTTATATACTTATTATATCTTCCTGGTGTCTTTCCCTAGGTTCACTACGCAACCTAGAGCTTTGATACCAAGTGTGACGGCCCGCCCCGCACCAGCCAACATTTCAAAGAAGGTGCGCTTTGCCAATGTCTAACCAGAAGAAAGGAAAAAGAAGAGAACTTACTGGTGAACTAACAAAGAGCCTGTAGAATATCTCACAGCACATGGAATAAAATATAATAATAACATACTTTGACATAAACAGACGAGACAGTGCATAAGTTGAAAACTAAACATCATAGCAGCGGAAAATTCAAATACAACTTATGTTCCACATCATCATTATTACAACTTTCGAAACTGTCTCTAAAGCAAATAAGGTACACTACTAATGCCCAAAGTAGTGACCAGCAGCGACACAGTGAGAATATATGTAGGTAATACGTAGGAGCCTCCTGCTCGTCTCCCGTACAGCTACTCGTGCATCGTCACCTGACCTGTCTCTAGTCTGCCCGTTTAAGAGCACCCAGAGTAATAAGAAGAGACATAAAACTCTGGGTCAGACAAAAGTCTGGTGTGAGCGATAAGCAACAAAACAGAGCAATAACAGGTATACTAAACCATACCTGAACCTGGACCTGCAAACAAAGAGTTAGCACAACATACCGCTCAATACTCTAAGGTGCTACTAAACATAAGGTGTAAAAAATACGGGGTGGGGTGTGCATGTCATAGTGATAGCAAACAATCAGGCATAGCAACCATCCTCACATCTCTCACTCAGTGCGTAAAGCATACGATATCCACCACTCTGACCACCTATTCCTTGCTATGATCACTCTGCCCCATGGTGTCATAATGACACCACTGCACTGATCCATAGCCACTAGTCCTTGCTATGTCCACTCTACCCCATGAAGTCATAACAACTCCACTGCACTGGCTCATAGCCATGCTACGATCACGACAAGAGTAATAACTACCCCACTGCACTGATACATACCTTAACATCCGTCTTGGTGGTGAGTCAAAGCTATGGACGCGGATAACCCCTTTGCACACATCCCGCAGCAAAGCCCAACTCATGAAGTTGACTTGTTGGTTCCCAACTGGATCCTGAGTTCTACTTCCCATTTGGACTTCCTTTGCGTCTCGGGTTTTGGTCTTCTCCTCCGGATCAGTCTTCATTTGGTTCGTAACCCATGCCTCGCGCCCAAGCTCCCTGATTCAGCTCACAGTATCTCCCTTGGTTCGGATTGGATCGTGATGCTCATCTGGTACGGGTCGTGACGCGCCTCCCTGATCGGATTGGGTCGAGTTTCCTTCATCTGTTCGTGACTCGTGATGATCCAGGCTACGTCGTGGTGTCACACTAGTCCAGGTCGGGTCGTGATCCCTCCATCGGATCGGGTCGTGGTCTTCTGGATCGTGGCCTTCAAAGTGGAGCATCTCGTGGAGTACGGTCGGCTCGTGAAGAGGTCTCACGATCAGGTCGGATCATGGAAGGGAGGGGCGATCCGATCCGGGTCCTGCGCATTTCCTGCAACTCTTCCAGCGACTATTTTACGCCATACGACAACATTTTCGACCGTTCTAACTTTTCCAATCAATCGCAAAGCATACCTTACAGTCATAACAACATGAATAGTTATCCACAAACAGCAAAACAACACTATGATCTGTCAAAACGGATCAAACATACCCAAAAGCCCTTATTTTCCCCTTAAGCATGTTTAAGCAAATCTAATGATAAGATTAGTAAAACTGAATTAAATCAACCCAAACTTCTAACAGAGGTCTAAAATAATATTTCCGAATTTCTAAACATTTTTACCAGAATTTAATCTTGTGTGATTTCGTTAATTAACACTAATCACCCTAATTAACTGTAATTAGTGTAAAAACAATGCTAATCACTCACCTTGGCCACAAATTATCTTTAGATCTGAAATAATCTCTGTTATGGCACTGTTTCCAAAGCAATACAGCTGCTATATTCTCAATCCTATGCTAATCCTCTTCAATTTGATGTAGTTTAGCCAAATCTTCAATTAGAAAGTGGTTTAGAGGTGATTTAGATATTGGAGGTCATTACTAGGGTTCCTAGAAGGTAAATGGCGGCTGAAAATGTGTCTAAAGAAATGTTTTCTAACCCTAATCAGCCCCTATATACCCCTAATCCCAAAATTCTCCAATGGGCCTAGCTATTAACTACCCAATTAAGCCCAGTTAAGTAGTTTTTCACTTTTTAAGCATTGTTTCAGTCATATCTCCCAAACGGTAAGTTCGTTTGGCTAATGTGACTACTCTACGGAAAGGTAAACCATCATCCGGACCTAATGAAAGTGGTTTCAGATCAAAACTCCTTCCAAATCAAAAGTTATGGCCAAAACAAGATCAGCTAGGGGCAAAATGGTCATTTAAAAATTGACAAAAATCATAAACATGGAAAATATCCCCAATAGTCGTCTCCCAAAGTTACATGACCATACGGCTTCGTATGTGAAAGAAATAAATATTCTACGATCCTTCGATGTGTAGAATACGGGTCATTACAAGAAGTTTTAAGGGGAAAGGGGACGTCCTTTAGTGCTAACCCGAAACTATAATTTTCCAAAAACCACTAGGAGTTCAAGCACTTGTAACAGCGTAGTAGAATATATGGAAAAAAAGTCCACCAACCGCTTTAAGTATTTAGTAACAAAGATAGTGCTTGATAAATATTATAGCAATTGCTCTAAGGTTCAAGTGGTATAGGTAATAAGTGCAAAAAAATTAAATCTTTACGAAGCCAAGCTGTTGAAAACTGATATTAAGAATGATATAAGCAAGAAAAATATCACCTAAATAGAAATAAAAATCCATGACCAAACGCATATGCTAACAATAACAGAAAAGCATGCTGCGAAATAGATAAGAATTTACATGCTGCACCAAAAATGAAAACTCTTTGAATGTCTCATGGTTCTTGTATACCGACATTTGTGCCATACTGGAATGTTTGCATTGTTTATACCTTTTGTGCTCTTTTAATAGGAAAACTCCTACACAAAAATCCTAAATAAGTTCAAATGTTGTTACATAGAACAAAAGTTTAAATGAAAGCATTGTAGATTCAAAATGGTTTTATATAACCAAGTACAATTATATCATCTTTGTATATTATAAATATACTAGTTTGTGTCATCTTTCACTACAGGAATGCATTACAAATAAACTGTAAAATTCTACTATATTAAAAATGTTAGACAAATGGATATGGCATGCTACTTTGAAATTCACACTGAATTAAAATGGAAGTTTTTCATGTGTAATATAAGGATGTGCAAGTCAAGTGGACCTTTGTTGATTAGCATAGGCAATGTAAAACAGTAAACAAAAAAATAGCAATGATCGATGACCTAGGACTTCCATAGATTGACCAAAGCTTACAAAAAATAGTCAGCAGATAAATGAATCCATGAAAATACTTATGTAGAATTATAAATAGCAGGATATTCAAAAAAATCAATAATTTTTTTTCAAACAAATCAAAATTGTTGAGACTTCCCATCAGCAAAATAGCAAGTGAAGAAATCAAAATTTGCCACTAAAAGCGGTGCATTCAGTTGATGGTGTTTGAATAACAGAAGATATAACAGATAATATTTACCATAATCAATAACTTTTTCAACATACATCCGTATGTTAATGATGTGGTAAATAGATACCCACTAAGAAAATAGTCAGTCGTGACAGTCAATATTGTCAGAAACGTGAAGCAGGCACACGGGTGATTCATTTCGTACTCAAACGCTTTAAAATTGGAGAAAGTCCACATGAGTAGAAGTAACCAAAAAATCACAAAAGGGAATACGTCTTGATGAACAATCTGCAGAACGATACCTTCGTAAATTTAGTGTCATGAAGAAGCTTGTTTCTGATTCCCAGCATATAAGAAATCAAAGAAGAAAATGACTTCTAGTGATTGAATAAACGGAGGAGTAGAAGGTCGCTGATGTGCAGAGAAACAAGGATAAAGCAACAAAGAAAAAGGGTCGGTGACAGTCATAGGCATAAATTCACCACAGGGAGTTATGGCGCTGCGGCTTAAAAAACAAGCTTGCCAAAGTGTATATATTCGGTGGTACAGCAAGAAAGGAATGAAGAAGGTCACCCAAAAGATGATAGAGGTAGTGCCAAGAGAAGGCAATTTTGAAGACAAAAAGTAGGGTGGTGGATATGGAAGATAAAAGGAACTTTATGAATAAACAGCTAAGAAGAATGTCAAACTAGCTAATATGATGCTCAAGCATCCTATGTACAATCATTTACTTGAAAGAAAAAAGTACGATGCTAAACTTACAATTTGATGCTCAAGTAAAGCATTCACTTGAAAAGATGTATAACACTAAATTTTCTAATCTATGCCTATAACTATACTAATTTTATATCTTCTAGCTTTTCAAGTTGTAACTATAATAATTATTTAAGCGACTCTAAAACGTAATACATCTGTAAACTGAAAACTCAAAAAGACCACATACTATCCCAAAACAGAATCTGCAACGACTTCACAAGGTTATATGATATTACACAAAGAAAATTTGAATAATGGTCTAATATTTTTTTTGTAATTATCTAGTAGAAATAAACTAACCGACACTATCATCACTACAATCATTATGTATTGAATCCACACTCACAATATTCCAGAACAAGATTTTTTTTATAGATAAGTTCATGTCGGAAAAATGGATGAAAGCTAAATATCTCCAAATAATAATAATAATAATAATAATTGGAACTACAAATATTAAAAAATGTCATTCTTTCACTTGGAATTTTTTTCTGAAATGCATAGAAATTAGAGCAAAAATATTAAAAGAAGATATAAAGATGGAAGCCTAATCAGTTTATGGTTTAATCCATGGTAATTTGCAAAATCTCTTATCACTCTTCTTGGTTAGAATAATATGTATTACTTGGGAGGGGTCAAGGATAGTGTTCAAAGCATTATTCCTAATCATAGTTGGAAAACCAATAATCAGCAAGCTTATTCCACATTCAAAACAACAACTAAAAATTACTATCCGATCAATATCTTTTGAAAGGCACAATGCACAGTAATTTGAAATCTAAATGATTTTTTTTTTTTTTTTTTTTTTTTTGTGTAATATCATATTGTCTCAAAATAGGCCATTATGCTTATTTTACCATCTCAAGTAGATTAACCACTATTGGACATATGTGAAAAGTAGGGAATTTTTTTAAAAACAAATGCCTACTTCGCAAGAATGAAGATATCACTTATTTTGTGACTGCACGTATTCAAAACTTATTTGATTTAATGATGAAAATGAGTTGAAATTTAATCAGCACAAATCAATTCAAAATTTTAGAGAAAGCATCCAATTCATTCAGGAAAACTACAACGAAAATCAAAGGATTCTAGAAAACTTCAGTTGTACTTACTACTGTAGTATATCACATCTAGGGAGAAAGAAATCAAAAACTTCATCACAACAGGAATCAAACAACACCAATTATGGAATATCATTAAATTTGAATGCCAAAATATCAAAAACAAATCCACTAGGCTGAAAGCTTATTCTGATTCAACAAATTTAAAAGCCAGCACACTATGCAATTATGAAGATAGTGTTAAAGCATTCTTACAGAAAGGGATATATATATATTATATATATATATATATATATATATATATATATATCCATATATCAGATTTCTCCCATTGGACTTTTTTCAACAGCAGATTTGATAATTTCAAATCAAAAGAGCTCTTTAATAAATAGAAATGTTATTCTACATGCTATCCCCTTGGAGGTAGTCACTTGTAATTAAAACAAAGAGATTTTTTTTTTTTTTTTGCTTTAATTTCATTTATTAGTTCACAAATTGACAGTATCCAGTGGATGTCATGTATTATTACACAATAAATCTATTTTACTCGTAATCAAAACGAAGAGATTTATTCATTTATTTGCTTTAGTTTAATTTGGCAGTATCACAGGTTTTCTAATACATCATATATTAATATATATGAAATCAAACAAATAGTAAATTTAGAGGAATCCAGTTGGATCCCTCCAACCTGTTTTTCTGCATCCACAGACGTTAGTCAACACAAATAATACTCATCCTGCTTCAAGGCAGGATATCGCGGTATAGAAGGTCATCCACTATAATATATTTTGTGGTGGATAGGGTCATCCGCTAATGATACTGTGGGATTCCGCTAATGGTATTGCGGGAAATATCCGACTAGCAGTATATATAAAATAGCCACAACCACCAAGCCTAAATATAATTAATATATATGTATATAAAACTGAAATATCCAATACACATATGCACCTAAAACTGAAATCCAATGAAGGCAGCAGACACAATATGACGAGGTGCAGTAGAAAATGAGCAAATGAGAACTGCATTAACAAAAAATGGTACGTTAGATCATTTTTTTCACGAAGGAATTTTAAACCGCTAAAGTAAACGATACATGAAATTCTAATATTTACGTTTGCATTATTGATCACAGTAAATGAAGTATGGCAAGAAGTGGCTAATTCATATATGTTGTTAAGCCATATGGTATATGAAGTCACTGTACAGAAAGCAATAGTAATATAAACAAAAAAGGAAGTCACAATATAAAAACATCCATCTGAAGCACTGATCAGTCCAAACTGAGATACAATAATATAGGCTATGCGGAGAAGTTTTTATGCGGATTGTCATGTATGAAGCAAGATGTATATAAATGATAGTAGTTAGTAAACATAGTCTATCCTAACAGTCAGGCTCGGCCCATATGCTAGGCAACTTAGGACGTTGCCTAGGGCAGTAGAAGGAACAGGGGCAACAAAAAAAATTGCTTCTTTCTTTCACACGCGAACAAGCATACCAATAGGGAAAATCTTTGCGTTTGGCCCGCCGCGAAGTTGCCAATCGCCTGCTACCCTTCCTTCTGCTTCGCATCCGCTTGGCGCTTTTGCTTCTGCTGCATTGAGGTTTTGCAAGTCAACTTTCCAGCTAAAACATAGGGTTGATTATCTAAATCGAAATCGAGGGTGTGAGTACAGGTACAATTGTTTGACTAAATTATACTCATAGATGTTGTAGTATTGTCTCTTTTTAATTTGTCACTTTTTTATTTTTCGATTCAACTTCCTGAGCGACAAATGTTACTATCTGTTAAGATTATTATTTATTTCGTACGAAGAGGTACTTGTTAGCAGTCGTATGCATCAGAAAAACCAGACTCAATGTGTATTAGGGAACATGCAGGTCATAGGTTATGTTGAGTTCCGCATTTCAGCTTGAGTTTAAACCGTGAAATAAACTTTATCATGCTTTATATAGCTGAGAATATTAAACTTTGTCATGCTTTTTATATATATAAAAAAATACGTATTTTTGTGCACCTCAGGGAAACAAAGAGGCAACCTCCATCTTAAGATAAAACAATATTTCCCACTTCCTAGCTTAACATTTTATAGTATTTCAGATTCTCACATGTACAAACAGAAGATTAGAAACTGAAAAACATAGAAGAGTTGCTTGTTGACTGTCATTTTGTTTTATGTACTTCTAATCAATTATGTAATATGTTCACCAATTGATACAAACTGAATGTAGTAGAGGGTCCAAATCCAAATGGTTTACGCCCATAACACATTGGTTTAAACACATAGTTGTGTGCAAGAATGACCATTTTAATGCTTTCCTACACCTAACCGCAGATGGGAAAAACATCTTCCTAACATCCATCACAATATCATACAGGTTGACATCTGATTTTATATGTACAGTTTCATAACATCTTTATTGTACATTCAGTAAGGCTACAACTATTTTATTTAAGAAATCTACAGCAAATTTAATATCTGTAGTCCAAACTCAACGAAAGTGAAATCGATTTTTTTACCTATTATCGTGATTCCTAGAAGCCCTAATTTGAAGTCGATGATTGAGAAATGGGTGGAGAGAGGATTTGGGAGGCTAATACCAATTTGAGAAATCCAAAATTCTTAGCATCGCTAATATTGATATCGATTAGAGAGAGGAATCGCTGATATCAATTCTTCGAAGTCCACTTTTATTTTTATTTTCTTATGAAGCGACCTTCGTAGAAATAAGTGTTAGGGAGAAACGATTGAGGTAGCGATTAGGTTATGGGTGAGAACTTAACATTTTCCCCTCAGAATATAAGGGTTGACCAGGCATATCAACACAAATAAGTGTTGGCACATTTTTGGTGACACATTTTTACTATAGCAACACATATTAGCATCACTAGTCTACAACACATATAAGTGTTGGCAGTTGAAAAAAAAAGAGTTGCCAAATGGCCATTATAGTGTAGTGGAAAATAAAACATTATGAAAGCTTGACATCCAACTTTACTCCATGAGCTCCATATCCAACTGACAACAATCTGGAAATATGCTCGGTCTGACCCACGCATTATAATAAAATAATAAATAGGTAACTATTGTCTTACACCGCACATCGTCATCACCATCTGAAGGTAACCGACGAACCGTCACATTGCAGCCAACATCCCCTTACTAAGTAGGGATGTACGACTAGCTCAATACCACATAAAGAAATAGTGAACTACCCAGGATCTATTATCTTATACCGCACAACATCGCCATCATTCGAAGGTAATCATCATTGATGAAATATTCCATAGAAATCTTTCATATGCATAAGCAAAGTATCTTCTCAAATTAATTTCATACTTTGCAATCATTACTCCAACATATATAATCATTTTCTTTCAAAAAATAATCTACACTCTTAACTTCGAAAATCATCTATAAAGCATTGAGTATGAACCTCTTTTTTTAATCCCACATTAGTCTTTTCAAATTACTCGATGTATCTCAAAATCTTATATGTGAATGAATGACGTCAACCTCTTTTTCTTTTCAAACACGTAGTCAGTTTGCAACAATGTTTTGAGATAGCAAACTTTCAAAATTTAAAATGGGTATGATGTAAGTATTCTAGATAATTAATCTAGCTTCCCAATAAGATAAACTTTGACCAAACCTGAGTCGAGGAATCAAAAGTTATAACTGAATTATTGTGAGACATTTTAGTTGCTTTTAAGCTAACATCATTAATGCTAAACAATTCTAATATCACATTAAGTAGTAACAAAAATATTTAAAGAGATTTTCTCACCTTGGTTTTGCATAGTGTTCAATTTACTCATCTTAATCTTCCTCAAGTTTATTTTCCCAAGCTCATTTAATTCCTAACTCGACAAATTGCTATTCCACATTCCTTTTAAGCCACTCCATTGCATCCATTTGATGATACTACGTACCTCCCTTTATAAGTCACTTCATTCATTCCTTCGTTACTTTATGACTAATCGAATGCACTAACAATTTCGTTAAACCTCTCTCTATGTGGTGCTTGATAATGGATTAACACAGTATTCTTATTAGTATAAACATTAAAAGTTAAACACGCAAAATAAATACTATTCATAACCTTGGTCAGAGGAATGATGCCTTACCATATTCAGTTTTATTTATCAAATCAAGGTAAATTCATTTAAACGTTTCTTGGATGATCTTCTAATATTATATGGAATTTTACTTAGGCTCCTAACCTAAGCTCTGAAGTCTGATACCAACTTGTGATGCCCCGAAAATTCCGACCAATCAAAATTTATCGAAAATTCCTTCCTGTCAAAGCAAACGATGATAGCTACCATCATATTTTATAATTATATACAATATTACTATATGCTCTAGATAAAATTTTAATAAGTATCACTTATTTAATTAATTGTATGTGCTTTAATACAAATTCGAACACAATTACCATAAATCTACCATGTGCAATTCTGAGAAGGTGGACATCGATATTCATTCTTGCACACTTGATAAAATGTCAGTATAACTTAAATGATAAACATGAAAGATGCACCAACACAAGATGTAATAACAATAAAAATTATTTCTATTAATAAAGCAGCTGCATCACTACCACTTGTGACTGCCTACTTACCATTACCTAATTGGGTAAGCAATTAGATACAGGATTAAGCCAACATAGTTTTTCTTTACTCAAAACATTTAAAATCAACACTTACTTCCAAAAATACTCTTTATATCAAGTAAGGGTAAAACACTCTACAAATACTCATTTTGAAATATATGTATATATATCTTGTAGATCTTCTTTTCAAAAGATAAACCTCTTCTATTTTAGATACCAAAAACTTCCTTGCGGTAAAATAGCATATAACTTCAAACTAACCATCAAGAAAAGGAAAACTGGAAAATATTATTTTACATAAAACATTTGTCAAAGTAATGCATTTCGACAATTATGGCTATCAAACCATAGGTATTCTATGTCTATCCCATCCCCTAATAATCCTTATGTTCTTGATTTTAGGACTTTATGCCAGCCATGCTAAGTTATCAATGTCCTCAATCATCAGTCGTATATGTTCTTTACTTACCGAAGCAAAGATTGCAGTCAATATAGTATGTTGAAGTCGTGTGCAATATTAAATTAAAACACAAGCTTATGAAATAAGTAATTGTTCAGGTGATAAGTATACTCATATAACTCCGTGCTACCTTCATGCAGAAGCCTTGTAGAACATAACATAGTACTTATCGTCACTCCAGAGCAATCAAATGTTTTTCTCGAATCATTGAAATTCACAAAACTCACACTAGCCTTCCTTGTTCTCAATTTTGACATGATTTGATTCTCTTTTACTTTGATTTAACATCCTCGATTTTTGTCTGTTTGTTTATGATACTATAAGGAAGCTCAAATCTAAATTTGAGAGGATTTGGAATAGTTTACTATGATTTTATACTCAAAACATCTATAACAGTGTTTCTGTCATGCTATGAAAAGTTCTGTTTGTTTTAAAATACTTCGTGGACAATTCAGAGGAAAGATGGCTCTTCCAGAAATGCTATGACAAGTTCTGGGTGGTTTATAATGATTTTAAACTAAAAACAGCTTACTACAACATTTCTGGGATGCTATGAAAAGTTCTGGGTAGCTTGTTATGCTTCAAATCTAATTCAAAGAAAAGATAGCATTTTAAAGCGCTACAAAAAGTTCCAAATTTCAAATTTTCAGCCAGTTTTTCGGCAAAATGTTTGATGCTATTTCTCTATGATAAAAATAGTTTTTGACTCCAAATTTTCTAAAGCTCTCTTGGTCTACTTAATTATCATAAAAAGATAACATCAAAATCATTTATCAATTTAATATATAAAATCAAACATCATGAGGCATTTTTAACATGTCCATTTCGGGCTGATTTTTACCTGACTTTGCATCCAGTTTTCACGTACACAAACGACCGGATTAGAAAAAGTGGTACAAGTGAAAGTTGTATCCCTTTGAATTAGCTTTCTAGATTGATAAAGGAATTGAATTTCGTCAAGAATTGCAAATGTTATGCCCAAAATACCGAATGTCATTTCCAATGATTTGGGTTCTATCGTTTCTTCCTAATTTTCTCAACTTTTCTTCAAAATATGAAATGAATACTTGAACTTAAATAGTTTTTCTCATCTTAGACTTTACTTCCTTCTCTTGGCTTCTCCGAAACCTCTCTTCTTTTTCTTATCTTGGTTTTGTTTTGTGAATGCATGAAATGAAATGAACCTTTCCACCCTTTATATAGTAATTTTCAAGGCTAGTTTGGTAATTTAGTTTTGGACATTCGTCCTTCTTATCTTCATGCAAGCTTTAGGATGAAGATATATGCCTCCTTAGGTGTCTTTAGATGTTTCTACACATGGACTCCTAATGGGTTTATGTGTCTTTATCTTATTTACTTACAAGACATGTGTACCATTCTTTTGATGACACGTGTCCCTATTATTTTAAGCCATTTTTCATATTTTAGAATATGTACACATATACCATTTGTATTTTTAATTATATGCTATATACATACATATATGTGTTCTTATATTGTTACTACATGCACATGATATTCTAACAACTTTTAACAAGTAAAACGTCGTTTATCGACGAAAATGTTTTCGGTCACATTATTGATATTTTTTCGAACTACTTATATCTTCGTAAACAAAAATTCAACAACGTGTTTTCTCCTCATTAATTATTATTTATAAAGGGATTTAATCAAGGTTATAAAACCATTAAATCCAAGTTTTAAATATTTAAATAACCTCAATATTTAAATATTTACTGCCCGAAGTTTCAGATTGTTACATTCACTCAAAGTAAAACCTAAATTCGTGTCAGGGAATAAATTTTATGTTTATGATGAGATTGGATATATTTGCAATAAATTTCTTTGTAATACAAAACAAAACTAATTATTTATAGTACTACAATACGATTAAGTTAGATAATGAACTAAAAGTTTGGTTAATTCTATTAAATCGATAACCAAAAAATATATTTTACAAACCAAATTCAAACCGATTTAGTTTTAAAACCAAACCGACCGAAATGAAATGGTTTGGTCGGTTATTCAGTTTGAACCGAATATTGCTCACCCCCACATATAACAATTCAGTGACAACACACTACTAAGGAATGAATATTTACCTCTCATGAATAATATATATGTAAGCACCGACACAAATCAGAAATACTGAAGTAAACAAGAAATGAATACCATATATAAGAATGCCAACAAAAGGAAATAATAGAACAACACATGACAAAGAGTATATATTATATTTACCTCTTGAGAATCCATACACGTAAGCATCGATACAAATCAGAAATATTGAAGTAAAAACAAGAAATGAAAACCATATACAAGAATGCCAACAAAAGGAAATAACATAATAACACATGAAGAAGAGTGTACGATGATTCTCAGTGGAAACCAAAAATCGATCTGAGAAATTTGATCGAATAGGGATAAAGTATTTGTTAGCCAAATTTGTGGTTAACACTCCAAAAGTTAGATCTGACAATAGAACTTCCAATTTGTGGTGAGGAAGGGTTCAAACTTGAGATCTACAATTATTTCCGTGTTATAATCTTAGGATGCTTCCACAGAATTTTATAAGTAAACTCTCTTTTAGGGACAAAAATAATTGTGACTCTTATTTCTAATTTCTCGAATGAGAGGTCTCTCTATTTATGAGATGCTTTTTTAATTTTGCCTTAAGGTATTAAAATAACCTCACCGAGTACTCTACGGTTATGGATCTGGGTTTTGGGAAATTGCACTATTAACATCAAGGCCTCGAATGTTTGGTTTATGTAAGTTTTCCTTGGATTCTTATAGATTTAGCCGGATATCATGAACACTTCCCTAATCTCAATCGCTTAAGCCAAATAAATCGCTAAACTGGGACATCTTAACTTAATTCTAGGTCCAATCTTAGCATAATCCTAAATCGATGTCATGAATATTAATCTAATAATGGTTTTTATCCTTAGATCAAGGTTTCTTAGGGTCAGTCATAGGTTAAGGTACAAAGTGGATCTCAATTACGCATATGATCCATATATTGCACCTGTAATGTTAGCTAATAATAATAATGCATTATTGAATAGGATTACACGGAATTACCTTGGTTGCCACACTTCTCCATTTTATTGAGCATATTCCATATTACAATCTTTTTTCTTGATTGGTCCAGAAACTGTGGTTTTTCTCTATATTAAGATATTACAAAAGTATAGAAAATTGAATTCAGAAAAAGAAAAGAAGTCCTACGCTCTGGGTTACTGGGCCCTATTTATAGTTTTGAGCTCACGCTCCTTTGAACAAACGTGCTTTGTATCTATCATCCGAAAAGAGTTGATTACAAGGGCTTTACAAGTGCTTTGGTGACTTTTCATCAAGGTAAAGTACATATAGTTACTTCTAAGGGCTTAACGAAAGGAGCATTTAATTGAACACAAAAGGGATGGTGACATAGGTGTTCTCGGTCATTTTTATGCTTTCGTCCAATGCTTTAGGGTTCTAAATTGGGGTTTCTCAGCCCTTGTGTTGTTGAATATGATTTATCATTCCAGGACTCCGAAGGCTTGTGATAGAAGCCTTGCTTTACTGCTATGAAGGACCCTTCCAACGATTGTATCAGTTTTCACTTTGAAAATCCGGTTTACGGATGCATGTGTGCCTTATGATGTTGTCGGTAGGTTATAAGGTGATTTTCCTATTTTTCATTCTCTTCTCTAGCTTCTTTCGGATATCCTCTCCCCATTTTCTTTCCTTGCCTCCTTTCATTTGAACAATCTTCAAGTTTCATTTGACTACTACATTAGGGATCCTTCCGTAAAATATACGAAAGCACTTCTAGTATCGGCTACATTCTTTTGCTAGTTCCTTTGTGTGGTGGTCCCTTTAGACTTTGGTTCGAATAGTTGCAAGAGGCCTATGCATACTCCCGGCTTATGATGGTAGCTATTCTTTCTGACAAGGCTGGGCCTTTACGTAGGATCTGCTTCCTCTGATGAGTTTGCTTCCGGTTTTTATACTTTTCCTCTTTGGTTCTGTTTCGGTATGTTTCCTCCTCTCTTGTTCTTGAGATATTAGTTTGTTTCACCAGTGCCTTCTATTGACGAAGGTTGGGCCTTTCGAAATTTGGTCGAGGGCTTTCTTCTTTTGCAACCCTGTTGGCTTATGGCTCTTAGCTTCTTTCGCAGTTCCTTCTGAAACTTCACAACTGGCTTGCTTCCTCCAGTCTTTTTGTTAGATCAACTAATCCAGAATCGATGCCCTTTAGGTTAAAACCGAAAGGGGCTTCTTTGTCTAATGCAAATTTCCTTTCGTTTAAAGTCGAAAGGGGCTATTTGGTTTGGAGGAAATTCCATTTTATCTTCTCCCCATAACTGCTCCTTTCATTATGTTTCCACCTTTCACACACTTTTGCCTTGGCTTCAACTCCTAATCTGCCTTGATTATTTTTGTGCTAGCAGTATTTTCCCGAGGATATAGGATCATGACGCTTACTACGGACTAGGTCGCTTACAATAGCTTTCAGTCCTACTATGGATACGAGTGATTAAATATCGCGAAGGGTTTGTATCCACCCAACGTAATCAAAAATACAAAAACATATAAGTTTGGAGTCAAAGGAAAGAATAAGAAGTTTTAACAATTGACTATGCGCGTGTGCCCACCTGACCGAAAAGTATAGCTCTAGAAATATACTTGAGAGGGTCATTTTCTTCCGTGACACCTCTTAGGATCTCCAAACTGGACCTGGCCAAACTTTATCGAGTATCATAATATTTCACATCTTCGCACGTAACAGCTAAGCTAAACTAGAGTTGATGTGTAAATATCCTAATGGGAGAAACCCCATTTAAATTGATAACCTGACACTTTTTAAATTTAGTCATTCGAATGAAGGGTAACAAACCTCAAAGAGCAACAAATCGTCTTTATTTGACGATACAATTGAAGAAAGTTGAAAAAATAGTTGTTAAATCATCTATCAAGTACATTCGAAATGATCATATGTGGGAAATAAATCACATTCTCTTACCACAATTTGTTGATCCCAAACTTGAATTATCTCTCGATTAAAAATAAAGTCAGGCAAGTTAAGGCAGTGTTATCTCTAAACATCGCTCTGCCAATGTCTTAAATCTCCGAGATAGGGACATTTTATTATACTTCGACACCTAGTGATAAGAGTATAACTAAATATTTTCCATACAAGTGATATCTTTTATGGAATTTCTTTTTCCATATTCGTATCTAAAACTTTTAAACTTCAAAACTCGAACTTATGCTTGGTTTTCACATTTTAAATATTCGTAGGAAAATATTTTTAAACGTACTATTTAAAATATTAGTTTTAAGGAGATTATTTTAATTCTAGGCGTATTTAAAAAAGGTTACAACAAATACTAATTATAACATCGTTTTTATAACCCAAACACTTCGTACTTAAATTAATTTCAAATCTTTCCAATTTAAAAGTACTGCTCATTCAAAAATTATTGTTTTACAAAATTTAAACGATATAATTTATCCTTAAAGGATAAAAAATAAAATTTAATATTTTAACAAACTCAAAAACAATTATTAATCATCCTGAAGTGCTCTTTTAAAACTATAAACCCGTACTATTTTTCTCAAAGAAAACAAATCAGATATAACATTTATTTATAGCCTTTTAAAGCAACATTAATTACACCATAATATAATTAATATAATTTAATCTTTTCAAAATAAACCAGTCAATTATCCAAAATTCTTTATTAAATTAAATAAATTTTAGATTTAAAAGCTTTTATTTAATTCAGTTAGTTATTCCTAAATCATTTTTATTTAATTCGATTGTTAAATTCCAATTTCATTAAATCAATTTTGTTTCCTTTAACAAAACATCTCAATGGAAACAAATCAATTATGTACAGATTCCATAAGTTAAATAAGGAGGATTCAAATAAAATATCATTTATTAAACTGGTTATTTCTTTGAACATAATAAAATTTAAAATGATTATAAATTTCCAATTGGTCATTGATAGAATTGATAAATATTATCAATATGGTTATACTGTAGATTCACGTAGCTTTTCCGGTAAGAACTTGAGAAGTGTTTGCGATGGGAGCTTAGTTGAGAAAGTTGTGAAAAATGCAGTTGGTCCTGCTATCACGAATAGCATTGAGAAGGATGGTATTAAAGTGGATGTTCACAAAGATGCTAGGAAGCAGAGCTGGAAAAGAGTTATAAAAAGAAACTCGGAACTTGAAGCAAGTTAAAGTGTGGGAAGTTATCTAGAGAGTAAATTAAACAAGAAATATATGGATAAGCCTACCCCTAAATCCAAGTTGTAGCAGGTATTGTAGGAGGAATACTAAAGTGGATGTTTATCTTTTGTTAGATAATAGTTATCAAGTTCTGGGCATTACAAATGAAGGTAGCCAACATGTTGAGTTTATTAACAGCAACGTTGACCAAGACGAGTGTGAGCATACTGTACATGATGAGATGATGCCACAACTGGTCCTTGCTCAGGGAAAACATGGCACACGCATGGGGCAACAACGCGATCCAAGGAATAAAATTTCCTTCCACTCAAAAAACGCGTATAGAATTGAAAAAAAAGGAACGAAGGGTGAACGGCGCAAACATCTGGAGAAGAAGGCAAGGCAAGAGCCAATCAGCATACCTCAATCCCATACGCAAGCTTGTTTTCCGGAAGTCAAGGCACGCAAGGGGCAAGGGCTACAACCTTTTATGGAATTGTCATATAAATTGACTCAAGGGTGATTTATGGCATGATTTGCCCAATAAACTGACTCATAAAGTTACTGATAATTGGATCACTACTTCTCTTCTTCTTGGTCCTCTTCTCTTCGTTCATTGGTATTCCGATTTAGGTCTCTATATTTTCCTAGTTTGTCAAATATGATTATAACTTGCTGTTGGGTTTATAGCTTTATGGAATTTTTGTTTGGTAAAGGCCTTCTAAAGTAGTGAAGCTTGGAACGTGATACTGATTTATTGGATTGAAAGTAAATGATCTGATTTGTTTTGGACTTTTATATCGGTTAACCTTTTGGGATACTTTCATTGGATTGTTTTCGATAGATTCAGGCTTCAATTAAATTAGCCTTTTCAAATAGCATATAATCATGTGCTAACACCTTCAAAGGTGTGACACCCCACATCCGTTAATGTCACTCATTAAGAGAATGCATTAAGTTTCATGAAGCGTTATAGGTAAACAGGAACATAAACATTACAAGACAGATATAAAATAACAGCGGAATTTAAAATTTTATTAAGCAGAAAACATTGTGGTTCAAAACATAGTTACTTCATGAGTCTGAAATACATAAAACCCAGTTCATCAACTTAAAACTTCTGTCTTGTACTGAAATCTTCACGTAAAAAGGGCATAATCCCCAAAACATAGCCATAGCAGAGAAGATACGAAATCAAGCAGTAAATCTAGCAGCTCCAAGTAGAATGAAAGAAGTGTCCTGATCAAGCTTGAGTGCCCCTAACCTGAGAACCTAGGGGGGATGAAAGAGAAAGAAGAGGAAACAAAATAGGCCAGACATAAGTTTGGCGAGTCTAGTTACTTTTAGCATATAAATAAGTAAAAGTATTATAACATGCATATAAGTTGGAGGGAGATAACAGTATATAAGGCCGGTATAAAAAGGAAAACAGGATAAACTGAACAGAACATGCATTACGCTTCTGTAATACTTTTCTCTCTCTACACTAATACTAGTATCCTAAGAACAAGATGATCCCCAACAAGTATAAGATGGTAGACTTAAGTGTACTTCTAGTGGGAGGTTTTACCCCTTACAATAACATGTAGCCCAACTGAACATACCGGTGTTACACCTAAGGATAATAACGGGATCCTAAACAAGAGAGACTAGATGTACCCTAATTACTACCTAATCGATCAGCTCCCTACTCCGTAGATACCCTGTGCTAGCCCCACAGTAGGATGTATCACTTCCGAAAGCGGCAACCCTTTATTTTCACGATGTGCATAACCATATCTACCGATGTCACGACATCTTAGCCTCCCTAGTCCGGACCCATGCACGCTCATGACCCATTCGGAATGTGCCGCCCACATCGTGCCCTCTTTTGGATCTCTTACAATCAGCTCAGTAAGCGTACCACGACTCCAACCTAGTTTGGAGTACTCATTTGATACTTATATGGGTTATTGACTAAAACGGGTCCCACACACAAGATGATACAAGCTTACCTCCAGGCTTGCATCCCCACTACTAGGATTCCCGCAGGTAATGCCTACAAGTGCAACAAGATTGCATAACCCCCACAGGTTAAATTTGTGGGCCTATACATATATATACATACATACACACACACACACACACACAGATATATATATATATATATATGTATGTATGTATGTATATATATATATATATATATATTACCCACCACCCCCAAGATATACTTAACCCTCCCACTATTTCAAGCAAGTTTACTTAACCCCTACTCAAGTTAACATGTTCATGTAATTCCTATGGATTCAAACAAGTTAAGAATTCAAGTTCATTACCATTTATTCATTTAGGGTTATAATGCGCTAGACCTCCCACATTAAGCCTATGAATTGTGGATGTTGGATATGCTGGGCGGTTTCGGGCATACTTCTTCCATAAGTTGGACTTAACCGCGTTTCTAAGCACGTTACGTGTTTATGCACTTTAGACCCCTCACATTAGATTCACCACTTGTGGTCGCTGGATATGTCGGTCGGTTCCGGGCAGACTTCTACCACAAGTGTAATCTAACCTCGTGTCTAAGCGCGGTTATTGTTTCTAATTACTGTAAATCTAGACATGTTCAATCTTTAACAATTATCCCTATTTCATTATAATTTTTCATGCCCCTTTTCCAGGTCATATTCATCATGTACCATATGCCCTAATTTAAGATCTTTAATCACAATTTTGTTTTATGCCCAAATCCATATTCATGTTTTCAATTCAAGTTATGCCCCAAATTTCCCAATACAAGTTATGCCCCAATTTTAACGTTTTCCGCTCGTTCCCAATTTCACGCATTCGCATATTTCAGTGGTATGCCTCGGCTCGAAGGTAGTCTGGCTATAAAATAAAAAGGAAAAAGAAGAAGGGAAGAGAACAGAAATAAGCATAATAACAAGATAGACATATGATGGCAGAAATAGACATAGCAACAGAATAAGCATATAGTGACAGAATTGGGCATAATGACAAGATAGGCATATAGGAACAGATCTGATGAACATGTGATAATAGAAATGATTAGGCATAGTGACATGATTAAGCAACTAACATAATAGGGACATCATAAACAAGCATGATGAGATCTTAACAGTGAATTAGATGTACAAATGAAGGCAGATCTGTTAATTCAGATTGCTCAATAGGCATAGGCTTAGATCCGAACTCATAGGCATGTCAAGATTACATTTCAATTGCTTCTTTCTAAAAATAACATAGTCTCGCTATGATTGGATCTAAGAAACAGAAGAATGATTGCAGATGTTGTAGCACAGATCTCTAAATTCGTATAACTTGATTGTTGAAGAAGAAGGCTAGGTCAGATTATGTTGGGGAAGCACCTCGTTGTCGCCATTGAATTAGATGAATAAAACAATGGGATTAAGGTTCTATTTATAGACATTAGCTGACGAACCAAGACAAGAGTTCAGTCCACATTCAGAACCAAGAATCTGCCTAGATCCGTATAGGGGCCGACCCCTCACCCTTAGTGTGTCGACCCAAGGGTCGACATAGGGGTCGACCCATAGGTCGACACCCATAGCGAGAAATTTCCCGCTCCCCTTCCGCTGTTTGATTTTGAATTGTTTTGAATTTCTGGATTAATTTTTTTATATATATTTCTTTTATGCTTATACTAATTTCTAACCTTAATAACTTCTTCATACGATGTCCGTTTTACGCAAACTCGGAGTCTATCTTAAACAAAATTCCAAGATGAATGCAATGGCGCAGTCCGTTTTACTTAATTCCCAATATTTAATTAAGTATTCTTTAATTTATCATCTTAACGTGTTATAAATTATGGGGTGTTACATTCTCCCCTACTTAAATGATTTCGTCCCTGAAATCTCCAAGTTAAGAAGAATGTATATCCTGACATCCACATCCATCTACTCATCCACCAGTCATAAGCATCCATTGTCCTTAAAAGTTCTCTAATGGTTATATAAACATATGCAAATGTGTGTACATGTTCCTATAATGCGAAAGATCAGGCAGTCTACTAATTCAATCGACCTCCTTAATGCAAGGTTTATTAGTGCCATGAATCCAACATGTATGCAAGTAATCCAATTATAACATGTAAGTTCTATATATGTGTATAGTCATTCATCCAAATGCAACATCCATATGATGATACACTCCCTTCCATCCATTAAAAGAAGAAAAAAATGCACATACATCCATATGCAGTATGAGAGTGATTGAGCCGATCTAGTGCCTAATGTGTGTGTATATGCAACCACGAGCAACCACTAGCAAACAGTTGTATCCACTTACACCCATCAAACATAACATGTATCAAACACATGTTTACATCCATGGGATTCCTATCTAGAGGTTAAAGATTCGATCAATAGGATATACTTAAACGATAGAAAAAAGCATGAATAAAAGCTTTAGAAAGGAAGTTAAGAATATACCCTTGAAAACAAAAGGGTACGAAGCGCGAATCTTGCCTTCAGTCTCCTAAGTCGCATCTTCTTGGTTATCTCCCCACTGAACTTTCATCAACTTGACATCTCGGTTGCATAGCTTCCTAACATCCGATCCAAGAATACGGGTAGGAACTCGTCTAACTGTCGCCCCCCGTTCTACCTCTACTTCCTCAAGCATACTCGGCTCAACTACTTCTGTAGTATCATGCGAACACTTCCGTAAATGAGAAACATGGAAAACATCATGAACGCTGGATAGTCTCTCTATTAGCTTTACTCTATAGGCCATTTGGCTAATCCTTTCTGTTATGGGAAATGGCCCTTGTTTGCGAATAAATTTTACAATTGTAAACAACTATAAAATCCGTTCGGCTTTCCTAAACAACAAGGATTGTTGTAGAGGGTGTCGAACTCTGGGACCAAAAATATTTTAATTAATAAATCCAATCAAGTTATTTCAGGATTTTGATTGATTGAAAAACACAGAAAATAACAGCAATTAAATAAAAAAAAGAGATTTATGTAATAAGAGAAAGCAATTAGGGGATAATGACATAGATTGGATTCATACTCATCAATAACCAACAAATAAATATAGATCTAATTCATGTTTCTATCACACACATGAATCAGCGATAATTAGGTTCTTAGAAACAAATAAGTAAATAATGACAAGCATAGCCTATGCAGGAGTTGAGCTCTTAAACAACCATAGACTATCAGGACAGATTCACTAATTAATTTCTAAAACCCTGAAATTAGATCTAAATCTGATAATTGTTAGATCAAACACGAATATACCCTGTGAAAGAGCATAGCTCTTAAACAACACAGAATATGAAGGTTCAGATCTAACCCTTGATTCAGATCCAGATCTACATGTATAAAGTCCTCATCTATTGGCTATATGATTCATGTTGAATCATATCTATTAGCGTCATCACCCCCTAATCAAAGGGGATTAGCTAGACATAGCTAAAGAAGAAGAGAAACAGAAACTAAATAACATGAACATAAATAAAATAAAATAACAACTGAGAGAAAGGGAAAAGAAGAGTTTTATTCCAAGAAGAGAATTACAGAATAAAACTAAGTGTGTTTTTACATGAATAAGATACAAGGTATTTATAGTTGTATTGGCCAAGGCTAAGAGGCTCATTACACAATGTGGGACAAAATCCCTTTTTCAAAATAACCAAGTAGCTAAGTGTGAACGCATGTGAATGGAAGGCCTTTCAAATGAGCCAATGTGAACGCAGCATGAGAGAGATGCCTTGTAAATGAGATAATGTGAACGCGTATGAATATATTTGCAATTGTAATAGCTTATGGGCATCAAATGGCATCAATTTCTATTGTTTTGAGCATGAGTAGGAACTCCATAACATCTGCGACAAGCTATCTTTATGAAAAGGCATTGAATCATTAAAATATGCGGCAGAAGGTGGTTGAACAGTAACATTTCTTCAAGCTTTAATCTAGCTCTCAAAATCAACACTCTTCATACACCAATTCTTCAAGCTTTTCAATAACTAAGTGCATTAATCCATTCATCATAAATAATCTGAAAACACAACTATAAATACACAGTATCAATTATTTTAAATATAAAATAAGATAAATAAGCGGATAAAATATACACATTTACGTGTATATCAAATACCCCCACACTTATCTTTTTATTCGTCCTCGAATAAACTAAACTAAGATATGTCACACTTTCGTAGGAAACACGATTGCATTTAGCGTATGCAACAAGCCTTTAAACCCCTAAGTGTCCCTAGTAGGACGAGTGTTGTCTCGTGAAGGTTTTCAGCGGATACTATCCACAAAATCCAAAGCGTCTTATGTACGCAGATTAATCAAATAATATATTTAAGGTCTTTCACATTCCAAGGATTTCACCTAACTTCAAAAATAATGGTTTAGCCCCAAATTGTCCATCCCATAATTGGTGCAAAAATGAATAAAAAATTTCAAGCTGAATCATAATTCCTTGATAACACTGTAATAGTCTTGAAGGTTAAGAGCGTGGTGTCAACCAAAGTTCTACACATCGATAATGTGCACCCAATCATTTATTCAACTTTTTTTTTTTGAATAATTTTGCATCAGTGTATCTGTAATGTATTGGATGTGAGTTATGCATAGATGAAGGAGAATTTTGTAAGTTCTAAAAATATTCTAGATAAGAGGGCAAGTGTAGTTAAACTTCAGGCTACAAAAAATAAAGTAATACTAAGGCACATATGAACATTTTTATTTTCTTTCATCTCCTCTACTACAATCCTCACTTCCAAGTACGGTATAATGGATGTGGATGGAATGGAACTGAATGCTTTATAGTCAAGAATGATGAATGACTATTTTATTCAGAGAGACTCTCTCTTTATTTCATCATATTTTTTTTGCATGATGAATGATGAGTGGAGATGAAATGGACTGATACCGTATATTCTTTCATTTGATTCCTCCTCTACTAAGTGAATCATAACCAACGCTTCATGAAAGGAAAGTTTTGTGCCTTAGTTACTCTACTTCTATAACCTTAATTCAACACACAAGTCTGGATTGATGTTATACAAAAAGCTGAAAGGAATGATAAGCAAAGTTTCGTAAGATAGATAACCCATATAAAATAAGATGTGGTATATGGTTATCCTACCTAAAAACAAGTACGGAGTGGGTAGTGTAATATTGGTATAAAAAGTGACGTTTCTGAACCTTTGAAAATAAATCAGTATAAGGTTCTATACTATACCAATATAAGAAAAACTTGTCAAAACATGGATGTAGATCGACTAAAACTTGGGTTTGAATAATGTGGGGTATCGAAGAAGAACGCTACAATGAGTCATTTCTCCTTAATTGGGCCAAGTGGATTTTAGAACTTACGATTTGAAAATTTGAGTGGAAAAGAAAAATATTATGCATGAAAATGAACTCAGAAAATCCAACAAATGTAAGTGCAAAATCATTATTATTTGATTTTTTGATTATTTTTACTTACACATTCTAACATATATAACAAGGGCTGACACGCTTACTCCAGAACACGACTAACGTCTGCACGGTCTCAAGCTAGCATCTTAGAAAGACACATTACGACTCAATGAATAAATAATGTTCATTCCCATCACCCAACAATTCAACTTATTAAACAAGAACTAAGGTGTTATTCATGAATTTTAAGTTAGTTCTTGTTCAGTGAATGACCTAGTTTATAAAATTTGATTGCTAATGTAATGTAAATTCCCCCTCCCCCCACACTTGAGTGTGACTGTGTCCTCACAGTCGTTCGTCAGACATATCTTAGTGAAAGGGAAAAACAAATAAGAGAATATTTACATATGAACAAAAGAGGGTTAGTGCGTCTTACCAAATGTAATGTGGCTCATGGAGGACCATGAGCTCTTCCTCTTGGTTTGGTATTGGTTCCAAGTAAGGTTTAAGGCGTTGACCATTGATCTTATAGGATGATCCATCGGTTGGATTCTCAATTTCTATCGCACCATACGGAAAAACAGTCCGTACAGTGTAAGGTCCTGTCCATCTAGATTTTAACTTAGCCGGAAATAAATGCAGTTTTGAGTCATACAACAGAAATTTTTGACCTAGCATGAAAGTTTTACGTAAAATTGATTTATCATGAAACACTTTTGTTCTGTCCTTGTAAATTCGTTCATTTTCATAGGCATCATTTCGAATTTCATCAAGTTCATAAAGTTGAAGCTTCCTATGTTCATCTGCTTGCTCTAAATCAAGATTCAAAGTTTTTATTGCCTATAACGCCCTATGTTCTAGTTCAACTGGAAAGTGACATGGCTTACCAAAAATCAACCGATAAGGGGACATACCTAAGTTTGTTTTAAAAGCAGTGCGGTAAGCCCAAAGAGCATCGATTAACTTTTGGGACCAATCTTTACGATTTTGATTCACAGTTTTCTCAAGGATTTGTTTAATCTGCCTATTCGATACTTCAACTTGCCCACAAGTTTGAGGATGGTAAGGAGTGGATAACTTGTGGGTTATCGAATACTTTCTCATGAGAGCTTCAAAAGAACGATTACAGAAGTGTGTTCCATTATCACTGATTATTGTGCGAGGTGAGCCAAACCTAGAGAAGATATTTTCTTTCAAGAAGCGCACACCGACCTTGTTATCGTTTATTTTGCATGGAACAACTTCGACCCATTTGGAAACATAATCAACAGCTAAGAGATTGTAAAGGTTCCCAAAAGAATTAGGGAAGGGTCCCATGAAGTCTATACCCCACACATAAAAAAATTCGACCTCTAGAATGGGGTTTAGGGGCATCATATTCCGTTTAGAAATTTTCCCTAAGAATTGACATCGATCACAAGTTTTGCAAAATTCGTACGCGTCTTTGAAAAGGTAGGGCCAGTAGAAACCCGATTGGAGAAACTTTTTGGCTGTCTTTTTGGGACCGAAGTGACCACCACAGGCTTGGTCACGATAGAAAGAGAGGACACTGTGGGTTTCAGTGTCGGGAACACCTTCGAATGATTTGGTTGGGACAATACTTGAAAAGATAGGGGTCGTCCCAATAAAAATGTTTCACTTGGGAAAAGAATTTGTGTTTCACTAAGTAGTTGACAATGTCAGCAAACCAAGGATCAACGGATAAAGAAAATAGCTGTTCATCAGGGAAATTCTCGTTGATCGGAAGAGAAGAAGATGGGGCATTTGGAAGACGAGACAAGTGGTCAGCAATAACGTTGTCAGATCCTTTTTTATCCTTAATGGTAAGGTCAAATTCTTAAAGTAGAAGGATCCAACGAATGAGACGAGCCTTAGCATCCTTTTTAGAGAAAAGGTACCTAAGTGCGGAATGATCGGTATAAACCGTGATGTGTGAGCCAACTAGATAAGGCCTGAATTTTTCTGGAGCGAAAACAACTGCCAAAAGTTCCTTTTCAGTGGTCGTATAATTGATTTGGGCATCGTTCAAAGTCTTACTCACGTAGTAAATGACATGAAGAATTTTATCGATGCGTTGTCCTAAGACAGCGCCAACAACGAAGTTCGAGGCATCACACATGATTTCAAAAGGCAGCTTCCAATTAGGAGAGAAGATGATCGGGGCAGAGACAAGTTCATTTTTAAGATGCTCAAAAGATGAAATGCAATCAGAATTGAAGTCGAAAGGAACATCCTTACTAAGAAGATTGGTCAAAGGTCGAGTGATTTTGCTAAAATCCTTTATAAAGCGACATAGAAGCCACCATGACCTAGAAAGGATCGGATGTCCTTAACGGATTTGGGAATAGGAAGATTCGAGATAACCTCAATTTTGGCTTTGTCTACTTCAATTCTTTTATTAGAAATGACATGTCCTAAAACAATGCCATATTTGACCATGAAGTGACACTTTTCCCAATTAAGCGTTAAGTGTTTATCTTTGCAACAGTTAAGAACAAGATCCAGGTGATGTAAACACTCAGTGTAAGAATCCCCAAAGATGGAAAAATCATCCATGAACACTTCCAAAAATCGCTCGATCATATCAAAAAAAAGGCTAATCATGCACCCTAAAAGGTTGCAAGTGCATTACAGAGACCAAAAGGCATACGACGGTACGCAAATGTACCAATTGGACAAGTGAAAGTGGTCTTCTCTTGGTCCTCAAGAGTGATAGGGATTTGATTGTAGCTCGAGTACCCGTCAAGGAAACAATAGTACTCGTGACCGGCTAATCGTTCTAACATTTGATCAATAAATGGCAGAGGGAAATGATCCTTACGTGTTGCAGCGTTAAGTTTCCTATAGTCAATGCAGACACGCCAACCGGTCTGGGTGCGGGTTTGGATGAGCTCGTTAGCTTCATTTTGGATCACGGTAATCCCTGATTTCTTAGGTATGACATGAATCGGACTAACCCACCGACTATCGGAAATTGGGTAGATGATTCCATTGTCAAGACATTTAAGGATTTCAGCACGAACTGCTTCTTTTATGACAGGGTTTAGTCAACGATGGGGATCACGAGTAGGTTTGGCTTCATCTATAAGGTGGATTCGATGTTGGACTATCGAAGGACTAATCCCCTTAATATCAGCCATGGACCAACCAATTGCTTCCTTATTTTTTTAAGGATGGGAAGGAGCAATTGTTCCTGCTCTAAAGTAAGGTCAGAAGCGATAATGACAGGAAAAGTTTCGTTGTCTCCAAAGTAAGTGTGCTTAAGATGACTGGGCAGCACTTTGAGGTCAGATTTTGGGGACGACTCAACCGAAGAAATTGGTTGAGGGATAGAATCAATTGTGAGTGGCTCGACATGAATCGAATCAGAGACATTTTCGGGAATTTCTTGAAACAAAGTTTCGTAATTTGATTCAATTTCGTTATTCAGATGGTCGAGCTCAGATTCATTATCGTGGATAGCATGGATTTCAGAAAACTGGTCCACATAAGAGTTAGAAGAGTTTTCGGTTCTAAGGATGTTTAGCTCAACAGTCATGTTACCGAAGGAAACTTTCATAGACCCATTTCTACAGTTGATGAGAGCATTAGATGTTGCTAAGAAGGGTCGTCCTAGAATCAAAGGGATCTGGTTTGCAGGATTGCTAACCTGTTGAGTTTCTAAGACAATGAAATCAACTGGAAAGATGAATTCGCCTATTTTGATCAACACATCCTCGATTTCGCCCACAGGTTTCTTAATTGAACGGTCAGCAAGCTGAAGGGTAACCTTGGTGGGTTTCAGTTCTCCTAGCCCTAATTGGCGATAAACGGAATACGGAAGCAAGTTAACACTAGCACCTAAGTCTAGCAGGCATCTATAGATTTTCTTGTCCCCAATAGTACATGATATTGTGGGGCAGCCAGGATCTTTGTATTTCACTGGCATTGATTGGGACAAGACTTCGCTTAGAGTTGCCGCCAGAAACACTTTCTTAGGTACATGTGTATGACGTTTTTGAGTGCACAAATCTTTTAGAAATTTCGCGTACTGTGGAACTTGTTGTATAATATCTAAAATAGGAATGTTCACTTTAACTTGCTTAAATATTTCAAGGGTCTTTTATATCTGATACGTCTTTTTCCTAGGTCGGAGTCTATGAGGAAATGGAGCAGACAACTCAGTGGGTTGGGCTACTTGAGTTTGAGGATGGTCCTTGTCAGAAATTGGCCCAATGTTTTGATCTGAGTTGGTCGAATTTTCGATAGAGTTTGGAAGATCGTCCGGTAAAGCATTTGGGTTGACCACATGGTTGTCAATCTTTTTCCCGGATCTAAGAGTCGTGACAACATTCAATTGACTAACGTTTGAATCCTGAATGATGTGAATTTGGTTAGGGTTTGAATTTTGTCCTCTAGGGTTTTGGATGGGTTGACTTGGAAACGTACCCTTTTCCCATTCACTTAATCTAGCGTTAAGTTGATACATTTGTTTTTGAAGTTCACTCATTTGTTGATTCGTGTTTTGCATATATGATTGCAAGGAGTTGTCTAATTTGTTTTGATTTTCAACACTTTGCTTAGTCATTTGCACTAATAGGTTGCTCACTTCAGATAAATTCCCCTCAATCTTAGAAAGGCGTTTTTTTCATATTGGGGAGCAACCGTTTGATTGTTGAAAGGAGCCTGGTTCGAAGTGTACTGATTTTGCCTAAGAGGAAGGTTCACAGCATTGTTCGGAAATGCTCGATTCGAAGGTTTGTTCATCAGAGGGTTATTCGGACCATAAGAAAGATTTGGGTGGTTGTTGGGTCTGTTGAAAGCGTTTACTTGCTCAAGGGACTGGGGACAGTCATCGGCCATGTGATTAGTGTCAAGACATATGTGACACATAGCTTGGGAAACATTATTAGACTGAGTGTGTGTTCTAACAACGTTCAGGATGGCATCAACAAGAGTATTAGAAGAAGAAGAAGAGGATTCGACAGAATTACTACTGAATCGCTAATTGAGAGATTTTTCATTGGTTCGTTCCCGTTGTTTTGATTTTTCTGCTAACTCGTCCAGAAATTCCCAAGCTTCTACGTCAGTCTGTTTTAGAAAATTGCCCTGACACATGGACTCTAACATTTGCCTAGAACTATTATCAAGTCCATCGTATACAGTTTGACATAATGACCATGTTTCATAACCGTGATGGGGACAACTTAACAGCAGTTATTTAAATCTTTCGAAGTATTGCCAAAAAGATTCACCCCCTTTTTGGTGGAAATTAGTGATTTCATTTCTGACTCTAGCTGTTTTTTCTGGGGGATAGAACTTTTTAAGGAAAACTGCTGTAAATTCATCCCATTTTTTAATCAAATTTGGGGGCAAGCTGCGAAACCATTTTTCTGCGGAGTCAGTTAGTGCGAATGGAATCAAACGAAGTTTAATACCATCCTCACATAACTGTTGTAATTTAAAGGTTGCACAAGCATATTCAAATTTCGTTAAGAAGCTATATGGTTCATCATGAGAAAAATTTCCGAATTTGGGAAGGATGTTTATCTGACTCGACCGGATTTCAAAGTGATTACCCATAGGATTGGGTAACTGAATGCAAGAAGGGACAGAAACTCTATCGGGGAGAATTTTGTCCATCAGGGTGCGAGGTGCAGGCTCGTTAGCCATTTCTAAAGGTTGGTCGAGTGAACTGGGTTTTGAGGAAAGAGAAGGTGGTTCGATTCTAACTAAACGACGAGATTCTTGGTCACGGGTCCAAGTTTGCATGCACTAGAAAGAAGAAGAAGAGAGTTCGTCAAAGAAATTTAAACAATGGAGAAGATCAGAAAGAGGGGAGAAGGAAAAAGGTTTTGAAAATGGGAGTTTTTTTTTTTTGGAAAAGTATGACCTACAGACTAGCGAGGTTTAAAAGAGAGAAAAAAATGTTATTTTTTTTTGTTTTTCAAATTTTTATTTTTTTTGAGGAATTTTGAATTTTTTTTATACACAAAACAAGTACACACAGAAATTAGCTATAATGATATTTTCTGTCCTTGATGGCTCCTAACTCAAAATTATATAGTGACACGTTTGATTACTTAGACCAAAAGATTTCTCAGCCCGTTAACAGACAGGAGTTATCGGTGCACCAGGAATCACCTTAGCAATGCAGCCGAAGGTCTAAGTACCTTCAGAGTAACAACCGATATAATATTTACGAATCACCGTAATACTTATAAATGGTTATTTCTCTGCCGTAGTCAAGACACCATGAAATAATTCGTTTCAGATGAATCAACTATCAAAATACAATTAAGCCCTAGATGATGAGCCCGTAACTCCCTTAAGTCCGACGTCTAACCATTATTATTATAAGATTCTACGATGAAATGCAGTTTGTGGGCTAAGGAAAGGGTGACGAAATCCCTCACTTTATGTGAATTGGGGTGTTGCCCTTACAGAATGAATACAGATGCAGAAATAATAATCACAGAAATTAAAAGATTTTACAAGCAAGCTGCTGCTCCTGCAGAAGATTTTTACAAGCAATATCTATATATTTTTTATTTGCAGCAGCAGTCCCTGTAGAGTTTAGAAAAAATCTCACCTAGATCGGCAGTCTGTCCAGTGCAATTGAGAAGTGCTAGTGCGTTCACACCCCACTTGGTGTGCAACCGCTCGAACACTGAATAGTCCACTGCTTTTTGTTGTTGTCGCCTCCTATTAATTACTTGACTGCGCTGCGGCATGGGTTCGGGCTCCTATTTTCGAAAAATCTTCTCCCCCCCTTTTTTAATGAAAATTAGAATGAAAATAAAATGAGTGGAAAGTAAAATGGAAACAAAACTAAACTACCAAACCCTAATTAAACAAAAGAAAGACAATTTTTTCTTATAAATCGTAAACCAAATTCACTTAAAAATTAAAACTAAAAACTAACAAAAAAAACACATTTAAACAAAAACGAACAAAGGAAATTAAAACAATATTTGTTTTTTTATAAAGAAGAAGGAAGAAGAATTCAAAAGGGACACACAAACAAAGTCTCAGGCTCCCAAACAAACAAAATGTGTCACACCCGGCCCACTAAAAATAGTTAATGCAAAACGAAAACCGGTCCGCAAAACGATCACAAGCCCAAGCCTAACACCCACCCCTAAAATAGCTTATTGCAAAAGCCATCCTCACTATTAATTTTCCAGTCAAAATTAAAATAAACGGAGTAGTGATGGAAAGTTTCGGTGATTAATCCGACTCAAAGCAAAGTTACTCAGCGGAAAGGGGTACTGAAGTTGAAGAAAGGGAAGCGGTTAGGTGTTTCGGGGAGGGTGTTGAAGGACGACAGTATATTGATGGCTTGTATGGGAGGAGGTTTGAATTCGGTTATTGGAGGATTGGCTTTTGAACTGTGTTACTTGTGAATTTGATTTTGGTGCTAGATTCGAATAGGGTTTGGGCTCGGAGGTGATGTGCTGCGGTTGGGAATTTTGGGTTCTGTCGAGGGTTATCGGGTGTGTGATTTGTTGTTTGGGGTGAGTTTGTAATAGAAGGAGAGTTTCAGCAGAAGGTGCATGGTTGGATTGGTTAGAGCAGCGGATGACAGGAAAGGAAGAGAAAGGAGGATTGTGTTTTGCAGTGTTAACAGTGATGGCGATCTAGAAAGTTTGAAGGTGAAGTTTGTTGTGGTTTGAGGACTGAAGCTCGGCACTGGTGTTGTATGAGGTGATGTGTGGTGCGGATGAGTATGACAGTTGAAAAGTAGGTGGATTGTTTGTGTAGTTCTTTGAAGTTGGGTTGGATTCGTGGAAGGCTGTATGGGTGGTTTGCGTTGAGCAGAGAAGGCTTAGGGTGGAAGTTTGTTAAAGCTGGAAGAAGACCTGAATGGATGCAGTGGAGAATTGGTATTTGTAGGAGGAAGAAATTATAGAAGATTTTTTTTTTCAGAATTGTACAAAGGAAAGAAATCAGAAAAAAAAATATGGAGAAAGAAATAGAGAAAAAATCGCAAGGAATTGAACACAATTATGGCAATTTGAATTGGTGAAATCAGGTGTAAAAGGAAATGAATAAAAAAAAAAGGATTGTAAGAGAGTGGAGATTAAGGAAAGAAAATCATAGAAAGATTTTTTTTGTACAAATGGAAAGCAATGAAACAGGGAAGAAAAATGGGAAGCAATGAAAAGGGAAAGAAATAAGAAAGTTGCAATATTTTTTTTATATTTAAAAAGAAAACAAAAATGAGAAAAAAAAACAAATCAACTAACAGACAGAAAACAGGGAAAATAAGGCTGAGAAGGAAAGGATTAAAGGTCGTAGGAAATGGATTTTTTTTATTATTGTAAAAGAAGAAATTGGAAATAAAGTTGTAAAGAAAGGAAAGAAGGATTATAGAAATTGGAAAGAAAACAGGGAAAGAAATCGAGAAAAAGTGTAAGAAATTGAAAGAAAAAATGATTTTTTTTTTAAATATAAAATTGAATTGTTGAAAAATGGAAGGCAATGCAATGGGAAAAGAAATGAGAAAAGCAATGAAAGTAAAGAAATTTATAAAAAAATCAGAAAGAAATAAATGAAGGAAAAAGGAAACAAATTGAAAACAAAAGGCAATGAAAGGGGAAAAAATCAACTAGAAAATTGCAATTTTTTTTTCTTAATTAAAAGATCAACAATACCAAATCAAAGCTAATCAAGAGATTTTTTGTAAATGAAGGAAAATAAAATAAAACTAGCAAAAAAAATATTTTTGTGTTTTTTTATATAAAGGAAAAAAATATAACCCGAAGGATTTAAAAGTAAAAGTTATTTTGGTCCCCGGCAACGGCGCCAAAATTTGTTTGCGAACAAATTTTACAATTGTAAACAACTATAAAATCCGTTCGGCTTTCCTAAACAACAAGGATTGTTGTAGAGGGTGTCGAACTCTAGGACCAAAAATATTTTAATTAATAAATCCAATCAAGTTATTTCAGGATTTTGATTGATTAAAAAACGCAGAAAATAACAGCAATTAAATAAAAAGAGAGATTTATATAATTAGAGAAAGCAATTAGGGGATAATGACATAGATTGGATTCATAATCATCAATAGCCAACAAATAAATATAGATCTAATTCATGTTTCTGTCATACACATGAATCAACGATAATTAGGTTCTTAGAAACAAATAAGTAAATAACGACAAGCATAGCCTATGCAGGAGCTGAGCTCTTAAACAACCATAGACTATCAGGACAGATTCACTAATTAATTTCTAAAACCCTAAAATTAGATCTAAATCTGATAATTGTTAGATCAAACACGAATATACCCTGTGAAAGAGCATAGCTCTTAAGCAACACAGGATATGAAAGTTCAGATCTAACCCTTGATTCAGATCCAGATCTACATGTATAAAGTCCTCGTCTATTGGCTATGTGATTCATGTTGAATCATATCTATTAGCGTCATCACCCCCAAATCAAAGGGGATTAGCTAGACATAGCTAAAGAAGAAGAGAAACATAAACTAAATAACATGAACATAAATAAAATCAAATAACAACTGAGAGAAAGGGAAAAGAAGAGTTTTATTCCAAGAAGAGAATTACAGAATAAAACTAAGTGTGTTTTTACATGAATAAGATACAAGATATTTATAGTTGTATTGGCCAAGGCTAAGAGGCTCATTACACAATGTGGGACAAAATCCCTTTTTCAAAATAACCAAGTAGCTAAGTGTGAACGCATGTGAATGGAAGGCCTTTCAAATGAGCCAATGTGAACGCAGCATGAGAAAGATGCCTTGCAAATGAGCTAATGTGAACGCGTATGAATAGATTTGCAATTGTAATAGCTTGTGGGCATCAAATGGCATCAATTTTTATTGTTTTGAGCATGAGTAGGAACTCCATAACATCTGCGACAAGCTATCTTTATGAAAAGGCATTGAATCATTAAAATATGCGGCAGAAGGTGGTTGAACACTAACATTTCTTCAAGCTTTAATCTAGCTCTCAAAATCAACACTCTTCATACACCAATTCTTCAAGCTTTTCAATAACTAAGTGCATTAATCCATTCATCATAAATAATCTGAAAACACAACTATAAATACACAGTATCAATTATTTTAAATATAAAATAAGATAAATAAGTGGATAAAATATACACATTTACGTGTATATCAGCCCTACAAATCTTGGTGCCAATTTCCCTACTAATCCAAGGCGAACCACATTCCTCAAAAATGATACCTTAATGAAAACCATATCTCCCACCTCAAATTCAATGTCGTTCCTTCCCTTGTCTGCGTAGGACTTCTGTCTGTCCTGTGTTGTCTTCAGGCGTCTGTGGACAAGGTCAATCTTTTCTGAAGTTTCTCCAACCATATCCGGTCCAAGTAAAAGTCTTTCTATAGATTCCCGCCAATAAGTCGGTGATCTACAGGGTCCTTCGTGTAATGCTTCGAAGGGTGCCATGCCAATACTAGCTTGATAACTGTTGTTGTAGGCGAACTGTACTAAAGGAAGATGCTCTTTCAAAGTCTCTCCGAAGTCTAGGATACACAGCCTAAAAAGATCTTCAAGAACTCTGTTCACCCTTTCCGTTTGTCCATCTGTCTGAGGGTGATTGTAACAACCCTGAATTTTGGGGTAAATTTAAAATTTTATTTTAAGGAAATTTTGACTGAAATTGCTTCAGAAAAAAATAAAAAAAATCTTTTAAATAAAATTAAGATGTTATTTAGGTATGATTTGAAATTTATGTCTAATAAACATTTATTTGTAATTAGATAAATAGTGATTTATTACAACTGAAATTAATATCAAGTTGTATGTATATTTGTAATAATTAACTTCAAACACTTGATGATGAAAAAAAAAATATAAGAGTTTTATGATAATTAATAACAAAATCAAAACATAATTTCTTCCATTAATTACGCATTCATTTCTTTTATTTATCTATTAATTTTTTACTCCTCATTCTATTTTCACACATGTATTCTTATTTCTTAAACATCCTTCTATTTTCTTTGTTCTTCCTTTCCTTTTATTATCTCTCCTCTAAAACAAATCAACTCCATTTATGTATATTCATTTATTTATTCTTGCATAAGCATTGAATAGGTTGATTTGAAATAATATGTAGATTCTAAATAAATTATGACAACATGTCATTATGTTATAATATGTAAACATGTCATTACATTATTTAATATTGCATGTTTTGAAATTTAAAAGGTTGCATAACTTAAACAGTTAGAAAAAAAGGCAAGCATTTAATTTGTTATAAATACAAAGAGGCATATAGGGGAAATAACTTGTGCATTTATTCTCTACTCTCTCTCCTCTTCTATTTATCATTCAAATTCATTTTTAGATATGAAACTATTCCTTTTATTCCCCTTTTGTTCTCTCTTCTTTTTATATATTTATAATCTTCAGACCTCATGTATAAATGAATAAAAATATTAATTAAATAAAGGAATAAAGATAATAATTTCCTCCACTATATAATATCATTTTTACTTCCTTAACCCAAATCCTATTTCTTATCAGCCGCCGCCCTAAACTAAATCAATGGCCGCCGCCCATTTCTAATGGAAGGCCAGCGATCTCCAATTTTGATTCCACATTTTCTCTCAGTCCACAAATGATTTCATGAATTCTATAAAACTAAAATAAAAGAGCACGTCAAGATCAATTTATTCAGCGGCCATGATCATCTCTGGTGGCTCCGTTCGACTGTGGCGGGTTTGCAAAAGCGGCGTTTTTCTGGTGAACGATGCGTCGAATGTTTTTTGGAAGTATAAACGAGAAAGAGGAAGGATATGTAATATATTGTAATTATAAAATTAATAATATTATTTATGTAATTCAATTTTGTAAAAAAACCATAACTTGTTCGTTTGAAAACAAAATTCAGAAATTCCAGTTGCGTTAGAATCGCAGAAACGAGATCTACAAGATGGAATTTACCAGGACCAGAACAGGGCACTTTGAAAATCCAACCAAATTTGAACACGAACGATTTCTGAAACCCGATCAATGTGAGATTTCTATATTTAATTATTTAAATTAAATATTATCCCTCGCCATGTGAATTCTATATATGTATATTGTGAAATTCATATTGTTGATTGCTGTGAAATCCGAATTGATTGATGTTGTTCAGTGGATGTGTTGAGGTGATGATATTTGTTGAAACACAATTGTTAAATCAAAATATACCCTTTTGTTGAGGATTGATTTGTCTACAATAAAACCATTATTGTTATAGAAATTAAAAAGGGAAATTTTCAATGTTAAATTTAGTTGAAAATAAAATGGAATAGTATGTGTTGATTCAATTTATTGTTAAATTATTGTTGTAGAAATTATGATGTTTACACAAGATTGTTTCTATTAAAAAGATTCCATTTTTAAATGGACTAGTATGTGTTGATGTGAATTATATTGTGAATGTCGACATCAAGAGTTAGAATATTGTTACATGTAGTATTATGGAATTTACACCATATGTTGGAATTGTCATGAAAATATTGACACCAAAATATTAGTTGTTGTCATATGTAGTAATATGGAATTGTCATGAAAATATTGACACCAAAATATTAGTTGTTGTCATATGTAGTAATATGGAATTGTCATGAAAATATTGACCCCAAAATATTAGTTGTTGTCATATGTAGTAATATGGAATTGTCATGAAAATATTGACACCAAAATATTAGTTGTTGCCATATGTAGGAATCGTTATGGAAACATTGACACCAAAATATTAGTTGATATCATATGTAGAAATATGAAGGTGATATGAAATTGACATGAACTAAACATATCTTTAGTGTCGTTAAGTTTCATGAAAAGTGAATATAATTTTTATTGTAACTAAGTTTTATGAAAAATGAACATAATTTTACTGTCATTAAGAATCATTAAAAATGAAACATAAATTTAGTGATATGTTAATTCATTAAAAATGGACATTATTTTTAGTGTCAAGTTATGTCATTAAAAATGTAACATAAATTTAGTGTTATGTAGAATCATCAAAAATGAAACATAATTTTAGTGATATGTTAATTCATTAAAAATGAACATTATTTTTAGTGTCAAGTTATGTCATTAGAAAAGTAACATTTCTAGCGTATGAAAAATTAACATAATAAAATCTCATTTTTTTTATGTATAAAATATTATCATAGGAAAAAGTAACATTTTTATTTTATAAAATGTTAAGATTAGAAAAATCTCATTTTATGTATGAAATGTTAACATTATAAAATCATCATTTTTTTTTTCTTTAAGATGTTAGCATTAGAAAAGATCATTTTTATTATATAAAATGTTAGCATAGAAAAGTAACATTTTTATTTTATAAAATGTTGCATTTTAAGGAATTAACATTTTTGGTGTAAAATGTTGCATTTAAAAGAATTAAAATTTTTAGCCTAAAATGTGGCATTAGAAAAAGAATTACATTTTTAGTCAAAAGTGTTGCATTAGAAAAATAATAACATTATTAGTCAAAAATGTTGCGTCAGGAATAAAGTTACATTTTTGTTAAAAATGTCACATTAGTATAAAAATATCGTTTTTGTTAAAATGTCTCACTAGTATGAATATCATTAATGTTAGATATGTATTGTCTAAATATGAATATCATTAATATTAGATATGTATTGTCTAAATATGAATATCATTAATGTTAGATATGTATTGTCTAAATATGAATATCATTAAGGTTAGATATGTATTGTCTAAATATAATTATCATTAATGTTAGAAATGTATTCTCTAGATATATATCATTAATGTTAGAAATGAATGGTCTAAACAAAAATATCATTAATGTTAGAAATGTATGGTCTAAGTAAAAGACATGAATTAAGAAAATATATTTTATTCACATTTTAGATGTGAATAAAAACTTAGAATTATTTCTGTGGCATGCATGATATGTTGTGAATTGATGTTTGGATATGACACAATGTTTGAATTTTGAAAATAGGTAGCATGCTAATTAATGTTAATTTATTATTATTTATGATAATTCAAATATGTTACACTGCCATATACAAGTTGCCTGACTTGTATATGTTGATTGGGCTGATATTTTCACACATCGCCTAAGTGCACAAATAAATATTATTATTTGGATTTTGTTTGAATGTCATTTGAATGTTGTGTGAATGTTATCTGAATGTTATTGGAATGTTATTTTGGTGATAAAGGAATGTTTATCATTATTTCACAAATGCGTTGTATGAAATCCATTCATTAATGGTATTTGATTTGGGTCTCATTCCAATTTAGGAAGAAAAAATGTTTTAATCTAATATTCAATTAGAATGTTTTAAAATAATAATTCCCAATGAAATAATTATAATTATAAATTATAATTGTGCTTGGACACGAGGTTAGGTTACATTTGTGGTGGAAGTCTGCCCGGACCCGACCGACACATCCAGCAGCCACTAATGTTGAACCTAATGTGAGAGGTCCAAGTGCACAAATACGAAACAGGCCATGACATGAGGTTAAGCCCAACTTATGGAATAAGTCTGCCCGGAACCGACCGGCACATCCAGCATCCACAAGTCGTAGGCTTAATGTGAGAGGTCTAGCCCATTATAAAATACAAATGGATAAGAAAATGAGTTGGGCTATTTAATCCGTTTTAAGAATAGCAACGCCCTTTTTTAAAAAATCCCGAACGAGTTTATCGATTTATTTTATCCATTTTATGATGAATATTAAAAGAGAAGTTTCAAAATTAATATTTTGGAAAATGATATTATTAGAAAAGGATAACATATAGAATAATCAATTTTTAGATTATAGTTGGAATTAAAGTTGGAATCGTCTTGGAAATGAATTTATAAACATTTTAAAATACGTAAAAATAAGGAAAATTTTATGTGAAATCAAAATAAATGATAAAAAAAGGGTTTTGATGAAAATCTCCAAGTTTATAAAGATAAAAGATATTTTTATCAAAATAAGTGATTTATTTATTATATAAATAAATAAAAGGGATTTAAAATGGTTTTTGATACAACTAAGAATTCCCAATGAGTATATTGAATTGGGTTTAAATTGAAATTATCTACGGACTATTTCAATATTAATTCTGTGATTATATGGATATTATTTTGGGAATTTGGAAGATATTTAATATCGTTATTTTGGATAGGATATCCGTTGGTTTTAGAATTTGATATTGAATATAATCGATATAATTCCCATTCAAAGCTTTATATTTTATATCAAGTTAGATTTTGGCTTTGTCATGAATAGTGTCTTAAATAACATTATTCTTAAATCCATTTGAGTAAAGGAAAATCCTTTTATTATGATTTAAATGAGATTTCCAATTATTAAATTTAATTGAAATAAAAAGGAAATTGATTATGGGTTGGTTGTGAACAATGTTTTGAAGGGCATTAGTTCTTGAAACTCAAATCAATAGTGAAATTTTGGTTTGTTGTTAATTAATCTTTTAATTAATATTAAATGAAATTTTCTAAAAGAAGATATGCCTAATATTATATATTAAATAGGGAATTAATGAAACATGAGATGGGGTCTCTCGTGAACTATGTTTTAAATAACATCAGTTCTTAAACCCGGATTAAAGATAAGATTAATTCCAGGAAAGTGATTAGTCATTTAACAATGATTCTAGAAGACCAAAACTTAATAAAGTTTCAAATAAATCTTTAATTAGATTGAAGGTGAATAAAGGAAGATTAAAGAATATCCTTGATAAAATTTATGGGAACCTTTCCTTAATAATGTGAATAATTTATTAAAAGGATATTCTGAATTGGAATAAGGCGTTGATGTGGCTTATATATATCACCTAATTTTAAATCACGCGAGTTATTCGGAAAGACCGAGTTTAACCCATTCTGAATAATGTATACGGCGACTAACAGTCGAAGAGTTGAAGATGGTACAAGACCGACGATCTTCACGTCGAATGGATGAGTTACCATTGACGCCCATGATTGGAGTAGCTACCTTGAAAGGGCTAAAATGGTGGCCGTCCAGGCGTAGTGTTGATTTGTACGGATTTGGCTTTCGCTCAGACCCAGAGCATAAGCTTATAAATGGAATGTGTGTCTGACATCGTACTCCTTTGTATATTGTACTTATTGATTTTCTGCAGAATGTATGAATGTTTGGTGGCGGAGAATTTATTCTCTTGCTTAACACCCTTTTGTATATTTTGGCAAAGATTAATAGTATGATATGGATTGACAGTGTGGCATACCAAGATGCAATGATCAAGGCTTTTGTTGAAAAGCAGGCCTTGTGGTTGATGATCAAAGCACGACGTATTTGGGCGTAGCTTTGTTTATAGCGTGACTTTGCGAGCCTCACACACCGGCGGAGTCTAAAACGGGAGAAGGGAACACAGGGAGAGCAACACGTTTCTTCCTAGCTAGAAGTGGTGTTTGGGTTTTAACACGGCCCGACATTTTACTTATGTGGATGATGGAATGAGGCACCTCGGATGATAGGTCCTATAGGACCGGGAAACGTGTGTTCAGGAATAACTAATCCGCAACTCGTATGGTGGACCGGCTTTGCAGCTATCCAAGGGTTCACTGCGGGGGATCCTGAGGCATTAGCTAGAGTGTCTCGAATCGGTAAGGAGCTCCTCCCTAGCCTTGACTCATGATGGAAACCCAATTTCCAATACGACCTCATGCGGATTAGATTGTATTACTAGTATGGAAGTGTAGTATTATGGTATCTATGTGTCCTAGGATTGATACATTATGATTGAACTGTTTTTTGAAAACTTATATACACTAATAATAATATCAAATTCGTTTTTATCGTACCAAGCATGTTTAATCACCATAAGGTAAAACCTTATCCTCTGGTTTGTGTTGGATTGTGTGATGGGACTTAGGTCTTATGGTGATTCCATTTTTCTCAAAAGCATTGCGTTGTTTTACGATTTACTTATTGTTTGTTTTGTCACTTTAAGTTATGCACGGCAACCCATTGGAGTAAACCCGTTCCGCGTTAGCGGCGTGGTCCTTGGATTTGCTTTATTACTATTAGTTAAATTAGTTAAGAATTCACACACCAGTCCCGTGACTGACCCGTTGTTTGTTTCCACCTTTGCAAACTCGGGTGCCCTTTTTTCCCACACGGGCAGTCGAATAGCTTTTTGCAGATATTTACTTCTTGAGCAGGATTCTGGATTGAAGCTTAAAGCTGTGTCCAGAGCATAGTTGTCTTCCGCTGTATCTATTTTATTTCCGTTGCACTGTATTATATTAAAATATTGTAATTTATCTTCCACTGTAATTTTTATCGATGTACTCTGATATTCTGTACTCTGACGTAACATTATTGTAATGTAATAAAAGTCTGTTGTTATTATTCTAATCTATTGTATTCCCAAAGTTAACGTATGCGGATTTTGAACGGTTTTGGTCGATCTATCAATCGATTAAGGTCGGGCAAAATGCGTATCGTTACAGTTGCTATCAGAGCACTGGTTAACTCAAATCTTTGGGGTACAACTCATTAGAACGGAACAAAAAACTCATCAGAGATTGGATTAGTAATGTCCAATAAGAATACTCATTAGAGATAGGATCAGCAGTATCCTAGAATGAGAAAACTCATTGGAGATAGGGTTAGTAATGCCCTAGAATGAGTTCAGAGTGCCCAAATTATAATTAACGTATTTGTGAATATATATAAACTATTTTAGAAAATATGATTTTTGAATATATAAAAGTTATATATATTTTAAAAGTTAATCAACTAATTGATTGATGGTTGTGTTATTTGATAATTAGTTTAACTAATAACATGAATGGTAAAGATTTAACCAAATCAAATATAGAACTAAATTAAAGATAGAGTTATGTAACTAAACAACTTTTAGCTTCGTTCCTTTTCGAGGACGAAAAGATTTTAAGTGGGGGAGATTGTAACAACCCTGAATTTTGGGGTAAATTTAAAATTTTATTTTAAGGAAATTTTGATAGAAATTACTTCAGAAAAAAAATCTTATAAATAAAATTAAGATGTTATTTAGGTATGATTTGAAATTTATGTCTAATAAACATTTATTTGTTATTAGATAAATAGTGATTTATTACAACTGAAATTAATATCCAGTTGTATGTATATTAGTAATAATTAACTTCAAACACTTGATGATGAAAAAAAGGGTTTTGATGAAAATCTCCAAGTTTATAAAGATAAAAGATATTTTTATCAGAATAAGTGATTTATTTATTTTATAAATAAATAAAAGGGATTTAAAATGGTTTTTGATACAACTAAGAATTCCTAATGAGTATATTGAATTGGATTTAAATGGAAATTATCTACGGACTATTTCAATATTAATTCTGTGATTATACAGATATTATTTTGGGAATTTGGGAGATATTTAATATCGTTATTTCTGATAGGATATCCGTTGGTTTTAGAATTTTATATTGAATATAATCGATATAATTCCCATTCAAAGCTTTTTATTTAATATCAAGTTAGATTTTGGGTTTGTCGTGAATAGTGTCTTAAATAACATTATTCTTAAATCCATTTGAGTAAAGGAAAATCTTTTTATTAAGATTTAAATGAGATTTTCAATTATTAAATATAATTGAAATAAAAAGGAAATTGATTATGGGTTGGTTGTGAACAATGTTTTGAAGGGCATTAGTTCTTAAAACTCAAATCAATAGTGAAATTTTGGTATGTTGTTAATTAAACTTTTAATTAAGATTAAATAAAATTTTCTAAAAGAAGAGATGCCTAATATTATATATTAAATAGGGAATTATTGAAACATGGGATGGGGCCTCTCGTGAACTATGTTTTAAATAACATCAGTTCTTAAACCCGGATTAAAGATAAGATTAATTCCAGAAAAGTGATTAGTCATTTAACAATGATTCCAGAAGCCTAAAACTTAATAAAGTTTTAAATATATCTTTAATTAGATTGAAGGTGAATAAAGGAAGATTAAAGAATATCCTTGATAAAATTTATGGGAACCTTTCCCTAATAATGTGAATACTTTATTAAAAGGATATTCTGAATTGGAATGAGGCGTTGATGTGGTTTATATATAGCACCTAATTTTAAATCACGCGAGTTATTTGGAAAAACCGGGTTTAACCCATTCTGAATAATGAATACGGCGACTAACAGTCGAAGAGTTGAAGACGGTACAAGACCGACGATCTTCACGAAGAATGGATGAGTTACCATTGACGCCCATGATTGGAGTGGCTACCTTGAAAGGGCTAAAATGGTGGCTGTCAGGGCGTAGTGTTGATTTGTACGGATTTGGCTTTCGCTCAGACCCAGAGCATTAGCTTATAAATGGAATGTGTGTCTGACATCGTACTCCTTTATATATTGTACTTATTGATTTTCTGCTGAGTGTATGAATGTTTGGTGGCGGAGAATTTATTCTCTTGTTTAACACCCTTTTGCATATTTTGGCAAAGATTAATAGTATGATATGGATTGACAGTGTGGCATACCAACATGCAATGATCAAGGCTTTTGTTGATAAGCAGGCCTTGTGGTTGATGATCAAAGCACGACCTGTTTAGGCGTAGCATTGTGTATAGAGTGACTTCGCGAGCCTCACACACCGGCGGAGTCTAAAACGGGGGAAGGGAACGCAGTGAGAGCAGCACGTTTCTTTCTAGATAGAAGTGGTGTTTGGTTTTTAACACGGCCCGACATTTTACTTATGTGGATGATGGAATGAGGCGCCTCGGATGATAGGTCATATAGGACCGGGAAACATGTGTTCAGGAATAACTAATCCGCAACTCGTATGGTGGACCGGCTCTGCAGCTATCCAAGGGTACTTCGGGGGATCCTGAGGCATTAGCTAGAGTGTCTCGAATCGGTAAGGAGCTCCTCCCTAGCCTTGACTCATGATGGAAACCCAATTTCCGATACGACCTCATATGGATTTGATTGTATTACTAGTATGGAAGCATAGTATTATGGTATATGTGTGTCCTAGGATTGATACATTATGATTGAACTGTTTTTTGAAAACTTATAAACACTAATAATAATATCAAATTCGTTTTTATCGTACTAAGCATGTTTAATCACCATAAGGTAAAACCCTATCCTCCGGTTTGCGTTGCATTGTGTGATGGGACTTGGGTCTTATGGTGATTCCATTTTTCTCAAAAGCATTGCGTTGTTTTACGATTTATTTATTGTTTTTTTGTCACTTTAAGTTATGCACGGCAACCCATTGGAGTAAACCCGTTCCGCGTTAGCGGCGTGGTCCTTGGATTTGCTTTATTGCTATTAGTAAAATTAGTTAAGAATTCTCACACCAGTCCCATGACTGACCCGTTGTTTGTTTCCACCTTTGCAAACTCGGGTGCCCTCTTTTTCCATACGGGCAGTCGAGTAGCTTTTTGCAGATATTTACTTCTTGAGCAGGATTCTGGATTGAAGCTTAAAGCTGTGTCCAGAGCATAGTTGTCTTCCGTTGTATCTATTTTATTTCCGCTGCACTGTATTGTATTAAAATATTGTAATTTATCTTCCGCTGTAATTTTAATCGATGTACTCTGATATTCTATACTCTGATGTAACATTATTGTAATGTAATAAAAGTATGCTGTAATTGTTCTAATGTATTTTATTCCCAAAGTTAACGTATGCGGATTTTGAACGGTCTTGGTCGATCTATCGATCGATTAAGGTTGGGCAAAATGAGTATCGTTACAGTTGGTATCAGGGCTCTGGTTAGCTCAAATCTTTGGGGTACAACTCATTAGAACGGAACCAAAGATTCATCAGAGATTGGATTAGTAATATCCAATAAGAATACTCATTAGAGATAGGATCAGCTGTATCCTAGAATGAGAAAACTCATTAGAGATGGGGTTAGTAATGCCCTAGAATGAGTTGAGAGTGCCCAGTTTATAATTAACGTATTTGTGAATATATATAGTCTATTTTAGAAAATATGATTTTTGAATATATAAAAGTTATATATATTTTAAAAGTTAATCAACTAATTGATTGATGGTTGTGTTATTTGATAATTAGTTTAATTAATAACATGAATGGTAACAATTTAACCAAATCAAATATAGAACTAAATTAAAGGTAGAGTTATGTAACTAAACAACTTTTAGCTTCGTTCCTTTTCGAGGATGAAAAGATTTTAAGTGGGGGAGACTGTAACAACCCTGAATTTTGGGGTAAATTTAAAATTTTATTTTAAGGAAATTTTGACAGAAATTGCTTCAGAAAAAAAAGAAAAAAAATCTTTTAAATAAAATTAAGATGTTATTTAGGTATGATTTGAAATTTATGTCTAATAAACATTTATTTGTAATGAGATAAATAGTGATTTATTACAACTGAAATTAATATCAAGTTGTATGTATATTTGTAATAATTAACTTCAAACACTTGATGATGAAAAAAAGGGTTTTGATGAAAATCTCCAAGTTTATAAAGATAAAAGATATTTTTATTAAAATAAGTGATTTTTTTATTTTATAAATAAATAAAAGGGATTTAAAATGGTTTTTTATACAACTAAGAATCCCCAATGAGTATATTGAATTAGATTTAAATGGAAATTATCTGCGGACTATTTCAATATTAATTCTGTGATTATACGGATATTATTTTGGGAATTTGGAAGATATTTAATATCATTATTTCTGATAGGATATTCGTTGGTTTTGGAATTTGATATTGAATATAATCGATATAATTCCCATTCAAAGCTTTATATTTAACATCAAGTTAGATTTTGGGTTTGTCGTGAATTGTGTCTTAAATAACATTATTCTTAAATCCATTTGAGTAAAGGAAAATCCTTTTATTATGATTTAAATGAGATTTCCAATTATTAAATTTAATTGAAATAAAAAGGAAATTGATTATGGGTTGGTTGTGAACAATGTTTTGAAGGGCATTAGTTCTTGAAACTCAAATCAATAGTGAAATTTTGGTTTGTTGTTAATTAATCTTTTAATTAATATTAAATGAAATTTTCTAAAAGAAGATATGCCTAATATTATATATTAAATAGGGAATTAATGAAACATGAGATGGGGTCTCTCGTGAACTATGTTTTAAATAACATCAGTTCTTAAACCCGGATTAAAGATAAGATTAATTCCAGGAAAGTGATTAGTCATTTAACAATGATTCTAGAAGACCAAAACTTAATAAAGTTTCAAATAAATCTTTAATTAGATTGAAGGTGAATAAAGGAAGATTAAAGAATATCCTTGATAAAATTTATGGGAACCTTTCCTTAATAATGTGAATAATTTATTAAAAGGATATTCTGAATTGGAATGAGGCGTTGATGTGGCTTATATATATCACCTAATTTTAAATCACGCGAGTTATTCGGAAAGACCGAGTTTAACCCATTCTGAATAATGTATACGGCGACTAACAGTCGAAGAGTTGAAGATGGTACAAGACCGACGATCTTCACGTCGAATGGATGAGTTACCATTGACGCCCATGATTGGAGTAGCTACCTTGAAAGGGCTAAAATGGTGGTCGTCCGGGTATAGTGTTGATTTGTATGGATTTGGCTTTCGCTCAGACCCAGAGCATAAGCTTATAAATGGAATGTGTGTCTGACATCGTACTCCTTTATATATTGTACTTATTGATTTTCTGCAGAATGTATGAATGTTTGGTGGCGGAGAATTTATTCTCTTGCTTAACACCCTTTTGTATATTTTGGCAAAGATTAATAGTATGATATGGATTGACAGTGTGGCATACCAAGATGCAATGATCAAGGCTTTTGTTGAAAAGCAGGCCTTGTGGTTGATGATCAAAGCACGACCTGTTTATGCGTAGCATTGTGTATAGCGTGACTTCGCGAACCTCTCACACCGGCGGAGTCTAAAACGGGGGAGGGGAACGCAGTGAGAGCAGCACGTTTCTTTCTAGATAGAAGTGGTGTTTGGTTTTTAACACGGCCCGACATTTTACTTATGTGGATGATGGAATGAGGCGCCTCGGATGATAGGTCATATAGGACCGGGAAACATGTGTTCAGGAATAACTAATCCGCAACGCGTATGGTGGACCGGCTCTGCAGCTATCCAAGGGTTCACTGCGGGGGATCCTGAGGCATTAGCTAGAGTGTCTCGAATCGGTAAGGAGCTCCTCCCTAGCCTTGACTCCTGATGGAAACCCAATTTCCAATATGACCTCATGCCGATTTGATTGTATTACTAGTATGGAAGCATAGTATCATGGTATCTATGTGTCCTAGGATTGATACATTATGATTGTACTGTTTTTTGAAAACTTACATACACTAATAATAATATCAAATTCGTTTTTATCGTGCCAAGCATGTTTAATCACCATAAGGTAAAACCCTATCCTCTGGTTTGCGTTGCATTGTGTGATGGGACTTGGGTCTTATGGTGATTCCATTTTTCTCAAAAGCATTGCGTTGTTTTACGATTTACTTATTGTTTGTTTTGTCACTTTAAGTTATGCACGGCAACCCATTGGAGTAAACCCGTTCCGCGTTAGCGGCGTGGTCCTTGGATTTGCTTTATTATTATTAGTTAAATAAGTTAAGAATTCTCACACCAGTCCCATGACTGACCCATTGTTTGTTTCCACCTTTGCAAACTCGGGTGCCTTCTTTATCCACACAGGCAGTCGAGTAGCTTTTTGCAGATATTTACTTCTAGAGCAGGATTCTGGATTGAAGCTTAAAGCTGTGTCCAGAGCATAGTTGTCTTCCGCTGTATCTATTTTATTTCCGCTGCACTGTATTGTATTAAAATATTGTAATTTATCTTCCGCTGTAATTTTAATCGATGTACTCTGATATTCTGTACTCTGATGTAACATTATTGTAATGTAATAAAAGTCTGCTGTTATTGTTCTAATGTAATTTATTCCCAAAGTTAACGTATGCGGATTTTGAACGGTCTTGGTCGATCTATCGATCGATTAAGGTCGGGCAAAATGCGTATCGTTACAGTTGGTATCAGAGCTCTGGTTAGCTCAAATCTTTGGGGTACAACTCATTAGAATGGAACAAAATACTCATCAGAGATTGGATTAGTAATGTCCAATAAGAATACTCATTAGAGATACGACCAACAGTATCCTAGAATGAGAAAACTCATTAGAGATGGGGTTAGTAATGCCCTAAAATGAGTTGAGAGTGCCCAGTTTATAATTAACGTATTTGTGAATATATATAATCTATTTTAGAAAATATGATTTTTGAATATATAAAAGTTATATGTATTTTAAAAGTTAATCAACTAATTGATTGATGGTTGTGTTATTTGATAATTAGTTTAACTAATAACATGAATGGTAACAATTTAACCAAATCAAATATAGAACTAAATTAAAGGTAGAGTTATGTAACTAAACAACTTTTAGCTTCGTTCCTTTACGATGACGAAAAGATTTTAAGTGGGGGAGACTATAACAACCCTGAATTTTGGGGTAAATTTAAAATTTTATTTTAAGGAAATTGTGACAGAAATTGATTCAAAAAAAAAAGAAAAAAATCTTTTAAATAAAATTAAGATGTCATTTAGTTATGATTTGAAATTTATGTCTAATAAACATTTATTTGTAATTAGATAAATAGTGATTTATTACAACTGAAATTAATATCAAGTTGTATGTATATTTGTAATAATTAACTTCAAACACTTGATGATGAAAAAAAGGGTTTTGATGAAAATCTCCAAGTTTATAAAGATAAAAGATATTTTTATCAAAATAAGTGATTTATTTAATTTATAAATAAATAAAAGGGATCTAAAATGGTTTTTGATACAACTAAGAATTCCCAATGAATATATTGAATTGGATTTAAATGGAAATTATCTACGGACTATTTCAATATTAATTCTGTGATTATACGGATATTATTTTGGTAATTTGGAAGATATTCAATATCGTTATTTCTGATAGGATATCCGTTGGTTTTAGAATTTGATATTGAATATAATCAATATAATTCCCATTCAAAGCTTTATATTTAATATCAACTTAGATTTTGGGTTTGTCGTGAATAGTGTCTTAAATAACATTATTCTTAAATCCATTTGCGTAAAGGAAAATCTTTTTATTAAAATTTAAATGAGATTTCCAATTATTAAATATAATTGAAATAAAAAGGAAATTGATTATGGGTTGGTTGTGAACAATGTTTTGAAGGGCATTAGTTCTTGAAACTCAAATCAATAGTGAAATTTTGGTTTGTTGTTAATTAATCTTTTAATTAAGATTAAATGAAATTTTATAAAAGAAGAGATGCCGAATATTATATATTAAATAGGGAATTAATGAAACATGAGATGGGGTCTCTCGTGAACTATGTTTTAAATAACATCAGTTCTTAAACCCGGATTAAAGATAAGATTAATTCCAGAAAAGTGATTAGTCATTTAACAATGATTCTAGAAGACTAAAACTTAATAAAGTTTTAAATAAATCTTTAATTAGATTGAAGCTGAATAAAGGAAGATTAAAGAATATCCTTGATAAAATCTATGGGAACCTTTCCCTAATAATGTGAATACTTTATTAAAAGGATATTCTGAATTGGAATGAGGCGTTGATGTGGTTTATATATAGCACCTAATTTTAAATCACGCGAGTTATTCGCAAACACCGGGTTTAACCCATTCTGAATAATGAATACGGCGACTAACAGTCGAAGAGTTGAAGACGGTACAAGACCGACGATCTTCACGTCGAATGGATGAGTTACCATTGACGCCCATGATTGGAGTAGCTACCTTGAAAGGGCTAAAATGGTGGCCGTCCGGGCGTAGTGTTGTTTTTACGGATTTGGCTTTCGCTCAGACCTAGAGCATAAGCTTATAAATGGAATGTGTGTCTGACATCGTACTCCTTTATATATTGTACTTATTGATTTTCTGCTGAATGTATGAATGTTTAGTGGCGGAGAATTTATTCTCTTGCTTAACACCCTTTTGTATATTTTGGCAAAGATTAATAGTATGATATGGATTGACAGTGTGGCATACCAAGATGCAATGATCAAGGCTTTTGTTGAAAAGCAGGCCTTGTGGTTGATGATCAAAGCACGACCTGTTTAGGCGTAGCATTGTGTATAGCGTGACTTCGCGAGCCTCACACACCGGCGGAGTCTAAAACGGGAGAAGGGAACGCAGGGAGAGCAGCACGTTTCTTTCTAGCTAGAAGTGGTGTTTGGGTTTTAACACAGTCCGACATTTTACTTATGTGGATGATGGAATGAGGCGCCTCGGATGATAGGTCCTATAGGACCGGGAAACGTGTGTTCAGGAATAACTAATCCGCAACATAACTAATCCGCAACTCGTATGGTGGACCGGCTCTGCAGCTATCCAAGGGTTCACTGCGGGGGATCCTGAGGCATTAGCTATAGTGTCTCAAATCGGTAAGGCGCTCCTCCCTAGCCTTGACTCATGATGGAAACCCAATTTCCAATACGACCTCATGCGGATTTGATTGTATTACTAGTATGGAAGCATAGTATTATGGTATCTATGTGTCCTAGGATTGATACATTTTGATTGAACTGTTTTTTGGAAACTTATATACACTAATAATAATATCAAATTCGTTTTTATCGTACCAAGCATGTTTAATCACCATAAGGTAAAACCCTATTCTCTGGTTTGCGTTGCATTGTGTGATGGGACTTGGGTCTTATGGTGATTCCATTTTTCTCAAAAGCATTGCGTTGTTTTATGATTTACTTATTGTTTGTTTTGTCACTTTAAGTTATGCACGGCAACCCATTGGAGTAAACCCGTTCCGCGTTAGCGGCGTGGTCCTTGGATTTGCTTTATTACTATTAGTTAAATTAGTTAAGAATTCTCACACCAGTCTCATGACTGACCCGTTGTTTGTTTCCACCTTTGCAAACTCGGGTGCCCTCTTTTTCCACATGGGCAGTCAAGTAGCTTTTTGCAGATATTTACTTCTTGAGCAGGATTCTGGATTGAAGCTTAAAGCTGTGTTCAGAGCATAGTTGTCTTCCGCTGTATCTATTTTATTTCCGCTGCACTGTATTGTATTAAAATATTGTAATTTATCTTCCACTGTAATTTTAATCGATGTACTCTGATATTCTGCCCTCTAATGTAACATTATTGTAATTTAATAAAAATCTGCTGTTATTGTTCTAATGTATTGTATTCCCAAAGTTAAAGTATGCGGATTTTGAACGGTCTTGGTCGATCTATCGATCGATTAAGGTCGGGCAAAATGCGTATCGTTACAGTGATAAGCAGTGCTCAAACACAACTGTGTACCTAATGCTTCTTGCAAGCTCCTCCAAAATTCACTAGTGAAAACGGGGTCACGATCACTTACGATACTGGAAGGTACTCCATGAAGACGGACTATCTCATGAACGTAAACTGCTGCCAACCATGGTGCCATCCTCCTACTCTTAACCGGAATGAAATGAACGCTCTTAGTAAGCCTTTTAACTATAACCCAAATAATGGGGTTGACATTCCTTGATCTTGGCAAACCGTCAATGAAATCCATCGCGACGCTCTCGCACTTTCACTGTGGGACCTCCAAAGGATGAAGTAAACCACTGGGCTCCCTTTGCTCAGCTTTGACTTGCGGGCAAACCCAACTTCGAGAAACAAACTACGTCACATCTTTGTTCATCCCAGCCCAAAAGAAAACCCTCTTCATATCCCTATACATCTTATCACCGCCTGGATGAATAATCATCTTAGAATGATGGGCTTCCTCTAGGACTGTCTTCAACAAACTCCCAACTCAGGGAACACAAAGCCTTCCATCCCGTCGCAACCACCCAATATCGTCTGTGGAATATCCACTGAGGTGACTAGAAGTCGTTCCTCTACTGAGCCTGTCCAAGATGTTTGAAATCTGTGGATCCTCTCGCTGCGAAGTTCCTATTTGATCCAAATGAGTAGGTCGCACCCCTAGTGCTGCCAATAAATCAGGTATAAACTCTGTGGAGGGTCTAAAATCAAAAGTCGATATAAATTCCAAGCTTTTCCTCTCCACAAACAGAGGACTTAAGGCCATCCTCTGCCTACTCAATGCGTCTGCCGCCACATTACACTTGCCAGGGGTATAAGCATTCTCAAAGTCATAGGATGTTAGGAACTCCATCCATCTTTGTTGCCTCAAATTGAGATCCTTTTGTGAGAACAAGTACTTGAGAGATTTATGATTGGTATACAACTCAAACTTATCTCCAAGCAAATAATGGCGCCAAGTCTTAAGCACAAATACTATGGCGGCTAGCTCTAAGTCATGGGTAGGGTACTTCTTATCATGAACCCTTAGTTGTCTACCTCCATAACATACAACCCTTCCCTCTTGCATTAGAATCACACCAAGCCCTATACCACATGCATCGGTGTATACTGTGCACGCTTTGTTCCCATCGGGCAGTGTCAAGACTGGGGTTGTTGTCAGAGCCCTCTTCAATCGCTGGAAAGTATCGTCACAATCTACACCCCAAGAAAATGTCAGATTCTTCTTCGTCGGCCTGGTGAGTGGGGCTGATATCTTTGCGAAGTCCTTAATGAACTTCCTATAATAGTCTGCTAATCCAAGAAAACTCCTTACCTCTGTTGCATTCTTTGGGATTTCCCAATCTTGAACTATAACTACCTTTTCGGGATCTACAGCTATCCCATCTTTAGAGACCACGTGCCTAAGAAATCTCACTTCTTTTCTCCTAAAATGACATTTGGAAAATTTCGCCTTAAGCTGGTGCGCACGGAGAGTTTTCAAAACCTCCGTTAAATGTAAGGCATGCTCTTCCTCGTTCTTCGAGAAAATCAAGATGTCATCAATGAAGGCCACAACAAACTTATTTAGAAACTCCCGAAACACCCTAGTCATCAGATCAACAAAATAGGCGGGTGCATTAGTCAACCCAAAAGGCATGACAAGCCACTCGAAGAAACCATCTGGAGTTCTAAAAGCGGTCATGTCTATACTGTCCTCGGCCACCCTCAACTAATGAAATCCCATGGCCAAGTCTAACTAAGAGAAAACAGATGCACCAACAAGATAGTCAAACAGATCTTCTATCCTCGAAAGTGGGTGCCCATTTTTTTTAGTGAGTTTATTCAACTCTCTATAATTCACACATAAGCAAAGCGAACAATCTGCTTTAGTTGTGAATCCCACCGGAGCACTCCATTAAGATATGTTTCGCGTAATAAACCCTTTCTCAAGTAGCTCCTCTACTTGCTTGCTAAGCTCCTTCCTTTCCCTTGGAGCCACGTGGCGCATGGGAAATGCAACTGGCTTTGCATTGTCCACCAAGTATATACGGAAATCGATCTCGTGACTCGAAGGTAAGCCCCGAACCTCCTCAAAAACATCAGGATACTCACAGACTACTGGTACAGACCGCAAAACATCGATAGATGCATCAAGCGACTTTAGAAAACTAAGCATGACAGACCCTTTAGGGTCATAAGAATTCTCGAGGGTCCTCCCATGGCAAGTCAAAAGTCAAACGACTCTTCTCTCACAATCCAGAATGGAACCATGCATGGCTAGCCAATCCATACCTAGAATCAAACCATAGACAATGAAACTAAGCACACATGCATCGCATTCAAATTAGACGCCTAACACAGATATTCTCAAACCCCGACAAATCATAGACAAATGAGTTGTACCCCCAATGGGGTTTGAGACAACAATGTGATACAAAACCATACTAGTACTAAGGTGCAGAGACTCAACCATAGAATCAGATATAAAAGAATATGAAGCGCTCGAATCAAAAAGAGTTCTAACAGGATGATCGGAAAGAGAAATCAAACCTTCAACGGAAACTTTCCTACCTCTGTCTGGCGCACTGGCCAGAAGAGAATGCACCTGCACTCCGGAAGCCTTCCCTTTAACCTTGTCCATGCTTCTTCGGGCACTCCTTAGAAAAGTGTCCGACCTCTCCACAATTGAAACAAGCATTCTTCTTTCTTTTGCAGTCCTAGACCAAGTGACCCTCACGTCCACAATTATGGCACTTCCTCTTATCTCTAGCCTTTCCGTCCTTTCCACATTTCTTTTGTTGTTGTTGTTGTTTCCCTTTCTTGTGCCACACTTTCTTGTTTTGTGTTTCCTCAACCTTAGCAGCTTTCTTTTCACCTTTTTCCTCCTCATTCATTAATGCCACATCAACAAGTTTCTCAAAAGTTGTACCCATCGGAATATGAGACATAGCCAGCCCATGAAGGGGTTCATTCAATCCTCTAGCAAATCGCAAAGCTTTCTTATGCAGGGTATCTACTAGCTCCAAACCAAACGTCGCCAATTTATTGAACTTATTAACATATTCCTTGACTGTCATGCCTCCTTGCTTGAGTTCCAAAAACCTTTCCATTTGCATACTTTTCTCGGCTTGGGAAAGAAACTTCATTTCAAAGCACCGTCGGAAATCATCCCATGTCTCAACTGGACGTCCCGCTTGCGTCACCTCCCACCAGAACGAAGCCTCGTCTTTCAGCTGCCAAACGCCCAACTGAATCTTTCTACGATCGTCAACTTCAAAAATTCCAAACAAATCCTACGTCTCTTTAAACCAATTCCTTACTTCTATAAAAGTATCAGTCTCTCGGAATGGCTGTCCGCCCATAGCACATAAATCTTTGCATATCTTAGAGAAATTATTAGCATGTGGTGGAGGAGGAGGTTCAGCGGGTGTAGCTGGGAAAAGAACGTCTGCTTGACCACCAGCAGGCGTCGTGGCCTCTAGATACCTACAGAACCAACCTAATAACATAACGCCCTCAGGAATATTAGGTTCCCCAAACATGCTGAAAAGAAAAGGAAAAAGGGATTCAAACAGAGAATCGAAAGATATTACATATGGCTTTGGGGAATATGTTTTTTAAAATAGACTTTTCTTTTGAAAATGATTTCTTTTAAAACCTTTTTGAAAACAATTTTCAAAATATTTTTATTCGATCTAGTAACCTTCAGCTTCGATACCAAGTGCGACACCCCACGTCTGTTAATGTCAGTCATTAAGAGAATGCATTAAGTTTCGTGAAGCGTTATAGGTAAACAAAAATAGAAACATTACAAGAAAAATATAAAATAACTGCGGAATTTAAAATTTTATTAAGCAGAAAATATCATGGTTCAAAACATAATTACTTCATGAGTCTGAAATACATAAAACCCAGTTCATCAACATAAAATTTCTATCTTGTACTGAAATCATCAGAGTACAATAAACATAAAAGGAGCATAATCCCCAAAACATAGCCATAATAGAGAAGATACGAAATCAAGCCGTACATCTAGCAGCTCCAAGCAGAATGAAAGAAGATTCCTGATCAAGCTTGAGTATTACACTCTGAGAACCTGGGGGGGAACAGAAGAGAAAGAAGAGGAAACAAAATAGGTCAAACATAAGCCTAGCGAGTCCAGTTAAATTTATCATATAAATAAGTAAAAGTATCATGATAGGCATATAAGTTGGAGAGAGGTAATAGTATATGAGGAAGGTATAACAAGGTAAATAGGACAAACTGAACATAATAGGCATTACGCTTCTCTAATACTTTTCTCTCTCTACACCAATACTAGTATCCTAAGAACAAGATAATCCCTAACAAGTACAAGATGGTAGACTTATGTGTACTTCTAGAGAGAGGTTTTACCCCATACAATAACAGGCAGCCCAACTGAACATATCGGTGTAACCCCTAAGGATAATAACGAGATCCTAAACAAGCGAGACTAGATGTACCCTAATAATTACCCAATCGATCGGCTCCCTATTCTGTGGATACCCTGTGTTGGCCCTATAGTAGGAAGTATCACATCCTAAAGTGGAAACCCTTTATTTTCAAGATGTACACAACCATATCTACCGATGTTACGGCGTCTTAGCCTCCCTGGTCCGGACCCATGAACGCTTATGACCCAATCGGAATGCACCACCCACATCGTCCCCTCTTTTGGATCTCTTACAATTTTCTCATTAAGCGTGCCCCGACTTCAACCTAGTTCGGAGTATTCGTTTGATACCTATATGGGTTACTGATTGAAACGGGTCCCACACACAAGATGATACAAGTTTCCCCCTAGGCTTCCGTCCCCACTACTAGGATTTCCACAGGTTATGCCTACCAGTGTAACAAAATTGCATAGCCCCAACTTCTTAAGTTTGTGGGCCTATATATATAGATATTACCCACCACCCCAAGATATACTTAACCCTTCCACTGTTTCAAGCAAGTTTACTTAACCCCTAATCAAGTTAACATGTTCTTGTAATCCCTATGGATTCAAACAGGTTAAGAATTCAAGTTCATTACCATTTATTCATTTAGGGTTATAATGCACTGGACCTCCCACCTTAAGTACGACTTGTGGATGCTGGATATGTCGCGCGTTTCCGGACAGACTTCTTCCATAAGTCGGACTTAACCCTGTGTCTTAGCATGTTACGTGTTTATGCACTTTAGACCCCTCACATTAGATTCACCACTTGTGGTCGCTGGATATGCCGATCGGTTCCGAGGAGACTTCTACCACAATTGTAATCTAACCTCGTGTCTAAGAGCGATTACGGTTTCTAATTACTATAGATCTAGGCATGTTCATTCTTTAACAATTGTCCCTATTTCATTATAGGTTTTCATGCCCCTTTTCAAAGTCATATTCATCATGTACCATATGCCCCAATTTAAGATCTATAACCACAATTTTGTTTTATGCCCCAAACCTATATTCATGTTTTCAATTCAAGTTATGCCCCAAATTTCCCAATACAAGTTATGCCCCAATTTTAATGTTTTCCCCTCATTCTCAATTTCACGCATTCGCATATTTCAGTGGTATGGCTAGGCTCAAAGGTAGACTGGCTATAAAATAAAAAGGGAAAAGAATAAGAGAAGAAACCATAAATAAGCATAATAACAAGATAAACATATGATGGCAGAAATAGGCATAGCAACAGAATAAGCATATAGTGACCAAATTGGGCATAATGATAAGATAGGCATATAGGAACAGATCTGGTGAACATGTGATAATAGAAATGATTAGGTATAGTAACATGATTAAGCAACTAGCATAATAGGGACATCATAAACAAGCATGATGAGATCTAAATAGTGAATTAGATGTACAAATAAAGGCAGATCCGTTATAATTCAGATTACTCAATAGGCATATGCTTAGATCGAAACTCATAGGCATGTCAAGATTACATTCTAATTATTTCTATCCAAAATTAACATAGAGTCACTGTGATTGGATCTAAGAAACAGAAGAACGATTGCAGATTTTGTAGTACAGATCTCTAAATTCGTATAACTTGATTGTTGAAGAAGAAGAAGGCTAGGTTAGATTATGTTGGGGCAACACCTCATTGTCGCCATTGAATTAGATGAATAAAACAATGGGATTAAGGTCCTATTTATAGCCATCAACTGACAAACCAAGCCAAGAATTCAGTCCACGTTCAGAATCAAGAATCTGCCCAGATCCGTATGGGGGTTGGCCCTCCCTTAGTGTGTCGACCCAGGGGTGACACCTATGCGAGAAATTTCCTGCTTCCCTTATGCTGTTTGATTTTGATTGAATTTTTGGATTAATTTGTTTATATATATTTCTCTTATGAGTATACAAACTTCTAACCTTAATAACTTCATCATACGATGTCCATTTTATGCAAACTCAGAGTCTATCTTAAGCAGAATTCCGAGACGAACCCAGTGGTGCAGTCCATTTTACTTAATTCCCAATGTTTAATTAAGTATTATTTAATTTATCATCCTAATGTGTTATAAATTATGGGGTGTTACACAAGGTGTATGTGCCATCTAGTTATTTGGAAATCTAATGAAAAGGAGCTGCTGATTATTGAAAACTATATGTCTGATGTCAACTATGAGTGCAATTTATCAATTTCAACATTGATTTCAGATAAACGTTAGGTATCCCAATTTTTTTCATCTCTTTTTCTAGTTTGATTAGAGTTCTATTCTATAACAGTAAAGAAAAAGTGATGCTTAGCTTGTCATTGGATTTGGTAGTGTAATTTACGAAAGAGTTTAGCTGTGTTGTCATGTTGGATGATTTGTAATATGAAGCAATAGAATGACTGAATGAGTACTGTATGCGTCAAACTGAAAAAAATATTGATTGGAAAGAAAAAAATCCCAAATTTTTAATTACCTTGTTCAGTTTAATTTTTGGTTAATGGCTTGAATTACGAATTTATGAAATTATAATAGTATATTTTAGGATAACAATACCTAATTGTTGATGCCGTTCGATTACTGTTTTTTAGGTATACCACAATTTTTATGAAACATTTCCTTTAATCTATTTAGCGTGCGTGTATATTTTACAGTATTCAATGTTAGGCAATAGCAATTTAATAAACAATGTCTAATTAGGAAAAAAAGATGAATCTAATAATTCATTTGAAATTCATCCCATTAATTGTTCTCTTATTTCAACTAATAAAAGGAAGGAAAAAAACCGATTTTTTTCGTTTAAGAATATGGAGGAAAATTTGAGTTCGGTTACATATGTTAGAATTTATAAATGCTGAATGTATTTAACAAAATATCAATTTTTATCAATAAATTTGATGAACAAAATAGCTGTTAAAACAAAATTAATTTTTTTTCTTACCACAAATATTGATTTTTTTTAATAGGAGTCTTATTTAGTATTGAATTTTCTAATATTAAAACTTTACAATATGAAAATTATTTTGCGTCATTGTGATTTTTTTTAAACCATGGGGGAATCATTTAGTATTTTGCACCAGACATCATAAGTCTCAGGAACGACTCTAGATGAAGCCTAAGGAGAAATCGAGTATTGAAGAGAGTGAACTGGCAGACAAAGAATAAGGATATAAGGATGGTGAGATTGGAAAAATCAATGATTCGGTGACTAGGGATTTCTTTGTGAGTGATGTTATTACAAAGGTAAATAGGTTATGGATGGAAACTCATGCAGTGTTAAAGGATTTTGATAAAATTGATGCTCTTATTCGTGAGCCTACTGTTAAACAAGGTGTGAATGAGGTTGAACCTGTTGGTTCTTCTCCACTGGTTGCCACTAGCATTTCCTTCCTTACATGCAAGTCCCTCTTTCCAGTTCCTTTAATTTCAAACCCAGTTTTCTGAACTTTTCTAGTAAAGTTTCTGACCTTTCTACTAATTCAAGTAATTCTGCCGGCTATGTTAAGCAAAAAGAAGCAGAGAGTTTTATAAGTTTGCTACTAATTCCTCCAAGAATTTTTTAAAGAAAAGCAAGCCCACCCTTTTGTGCACTTAGTTCTTCCGGCTGCGTACAAAGCCCCACCAGCCTTGTTTTTTGAAGACTCTGATGCACTCTCGAAATCGCCATAGTCTGCTAAACCTCCTTGGCATATCACCAGGAGTAAGAAGAATGGATTGTTGAAGGAAAAGCATTTTGACAATGACTAATGGGTTGCTGAATGAAGATGAAAACATTGTTGGCTTTTGCAGATAGTAGTTTGGAATCGAAATATGTGATAGGAAGCCTGCCATATTCGTCTATGCCAGTGCTCTATCTTGTTTTGATTTTGTAATTGTTTAGGTCATGTAATGTTTTTCTTTGTAATTTGGACAGCGATTGCAGTTGTTTTCCCTGCATGGAAGTTATGGTCTTTGAGTGTAGTAGATATGTCTGTTTTATATCTTCTAAACTTCATGTACTTATTATATTTTTATAATAAAAGTGTTATGGATCACTTTGAAAACTGGTCGGCCTTGCCTAAAAAAGCATTAATTAAACCGGATTTCATTAACAACATTAAATAATTAAATTTAATTATCGTCAAT